>JAVFKF010000002.1:37617500-38867500 GCA_036926295.1 Pachydiplax longipennis
AGTAAATCTAAATTAGGATATTTCTACATGGTCGAGATTATATTTATTAAAGACTTCAAAATATGCTTTAAATAGTGCTATTATTGGGGAACCGCTGAAATACTGAATGTAGATATAGTATGACATTATTTCATGCATGCTTTTGCTGTTGAAATATATATTTATGTATGTTTTTATCATCCTCATAAGTCTTTAAATAAAAATCTTTTCTTTGCGAGTGTGAAGAAGTTCTTTATAAAGAAATTCTGTACTATTCTGATAGTTATAAATAACATGTAGCAAGCCACTGTTCAGACGAGGAATATATCAGTGAGATACTGTTTTCAACAAAGAATTGTATGGCGATCAACTGTTTGCAAAGAACTGTCTTCATATGAATTATATCCATTTTGGACAAATTTATTATATATTTAAATCCATTTGGACAAATTTTCCAACTTGCCCTTCTTATGGGCAAGTTGGAAAACTTGTCCAAACTTGTATTGTCTCAACATTCCAGGCTCCCATCCTAGTTACCCTGGCTATCCTTTCTCTTCTTTCCTTGTTTATTGGGTAAGGGTTTTGTGGAATGATGACTGACATGGCCTTACCTCCATCCAGACATGACTGTCTTCCTGGAGGGTTGAGTCCCTTGTCCATTAGCTATAACTTTGGCACATTATAGTAATGAGGTAATTAGTTGAGGTATTCTACCCATCCCCTCCCTAACTCTGCCCATTCCGATTCCCCATTAGCAACTCTTACTCGTGCGGTCTGATTTAAAATTTGTATTTAAATCAGACCGCACGAGTAAGAGTTGCTAATGGGGAATCGGAATGGGCAGAGTTAGGGAGGGGACTAAGACAAGGCTGTCCTTTATCACCATCTCTTTTTAACTTATATGCAGAAGAAATGATCAAAGAAGCTTGGGATGAAATAGATAAGGGAATAAAGGTTGGTGGGGAACTTGTGAAGTCAGTAAGATATGCAGACGATAAAGCTATTGTGTGCGATTCGGAAAAGGGTTTGCAAATCCTAGTAAATGCACTAAACAATAAAGCAAAGGAGTTTGGGATGAAAATCAATGTAAGAAAGACTAAGATTATGAGGTTTTCAAAGGGAAAGAAAGCTAAGTTAACAATAAGGGTGGATGGGGAAAAACTAGAGCAAGTAGATCAATTTCCATACTTGGGTAGCCTTCTTTCTAAGGATGGAAGATGTTCGACAGAAATTAGAAAAAGGATAGCATTGGCAAAGGAAGCTTTCATGAAAAGAAGGGAACTGATGACAAAGGGACTTGATAAAGGAATCAGGAAGAGATTGGTAAAATCCTTGGTGTGGAGTGTAATGTTGTACGGGTGTGAAACATGGACGTTGAGAAAAGAGGATGTCAAAAGATTGGAGGCTTTTGAGATGTGGGTATGGCGTAGAATGGAGAAAGTTAGTTGGGTCGATAGAAAAACGAACGAGGAGGTTCTGGAGATGGTTGGGGAGAAGAGAGTAATGATTGAAGTAATTAAAAATAGACAAAAGAAATGGGTGGGTCAAATATTGAGAGGGGAGGGATTGTTGAAGAAAGCGATCGAGGGAAGAATGCTAGGGAAAAGACAGAGGGGAAGACAAAGACAAAAATTATTAGACGAATTAAGGGGTGGGATAAGTTACCGGGAATTGAAGGAGAGGGAATTAAAGAGAGAATGTGGGGGCACATGAACCTACCGAAAGGTAGATCACTTTATATATATATATATTCTACCCATGCCTTATTCAACGGTTACTTAAATTATACCATCACTCATAATGGCCACCCTAAAGGTGTACAGTCACCTCACTGTGTTACAGATGCATCTTCTCGTGACCCAACCAAAGACAAACTTCCAGCTAGCTTAGCTCTCTAGGTCATAGGTACACCTAAACTCCTTCATCATAAGAAGGTTGTGGTCTAGGGAAGAGGTTTAATACATGCTGTCAAAAGGCTTAGGTTTGACATAGGCATAATAGTCATTGTATTACATGACAGTGAGAAAGGAATAATTTTATATTTGATTCCATATGCAAGTAAATAAACTAAATTTTAATTATAATGGTGTTTCTGTCAAATCCAGTCCATTTGTAAAAAAATATTCTTGATTTTGAAAAAGTTGTATTCTATTCGCCAACGATTTATGCTCAAATCTTTCTTTTCATTGGTTTCTTCTTAAAAACTTTCACTGACCTTGCAAGGCCATAGTAAGAAAAAATGCCATCATTATTATCTGAATTTGAATAGGGTGAGGTAGAATTTTTCATGTAGGTGATATGTTATCTGTGAAATGGCATAACGTAAGAGAAAATGTTCACTAATAAATCATCCACAAGGGAATAATAATTAATTATGTAAATGGTTTCCAAAAAGTGTGGAAACTATGAGAGAAACTGATGCTACTGTGGACATGCTCTTGATTCTTAATTTAGAAGATAGAGTATGTTCGACAATTTTTAAATGGTTATAAGATATCACCATTCCATTGGTTTGACATAGCTGTGTTGCTTTTATATTACAGCAGTACCTAGGTTAACAACAGTACTTCATTCCAGGATAATCAAGATAGCTTTTTTCTTTCCTGCCTCATATTCCTCATCTTACAGAGCTGAAAACATCTGTTTATTTCATTACTTAGGATTTCTCTGGCATATTGTGGATCTAAGAAAATTTTGTTAGTTTTTCCTCACCTTGCCTACCCCAAGATGCATGTCCTTCTACCATGAGTAGTTTTAATTCTATGCGTGCGAATGTCAACTCGCAGATTATATTAATGTTGTATATCTTACACTTTTGTGGAAACCATTTTTGGATGTCTTTTGTTACAAACACTGTGTAGTTAATTTAAATGATCTATGATTGGCAAAAGACCATGAAATTAACAACTTTTGAAGGATAAAAATAATTATAGTGTATCACTTACTGTATATTTTTGCTCAATAAATGCATCTCATACAGCATGTCCTCTATGTTGACCATTGCATTAATTACAAATTGAAATTTGACAAAATTATGGATAGAATTTATTATTATATTATATTACTGTAATGTAATTTTCATCATATTTGATTTTAATTTACCAATTTAATTTGTATGCAATAATTCATATCACTTTCTATTGTATGTATTACTAGTTGCCCCGTGCTAAAATTTCGCAGACGACACTGATACTCAATTTTCCATCCCAAAACACTAATCGCTACAAACGAATATGCAAACTCTTAAACATACCTAAAAATACACACCATCATATTCTTTATCAGTGTCTGTTTCGATATACCTCGTTTGTAGCGATATATATCGTTATCTGAACATTCAGTAATGAAAGTATGGCCAAATAAGAAGTCTCGTATTTTCTGATGTCTTACCACATGAACCCAAACAAAATCCCTATTATATTAGGGAACGTGATAGTATAAATATTATCGAATGTTTTAAAAATTTTCTGTCAGCAGTACAATTACAAATAGTGCATGTCATCACTATAATGATACATGTATCTTATCCTATATCGAATACCTAAATTCACTCAATGCATTTATGACAAAATGCATTAAGGTAAAGATACAAAACATCATCGCCAGCTTAACCTAAACTCTTAACCTTCTGCATCCACGTTACTTATTTATTTCCTATGTTATTCTCTTCATACATGAAATATAAAAATAACTACTACTCATCTGCAGTGATCAGATCTGGGGGAAGAAAGCTAGAGGGGAAGCTGTATATCTCACTTTCATATGAATATTCATTGTCAAAGCACATAGCATTGTCCCCGCATTTATTGAAAGTCTCTCATATGAATATGGTGTTCAGTCATATTCTGTTTTGGTTATAATAACTCAAAATTTTTATAGTGAGTTTTGCAAGTAATAATTTTTAAAATACGTATCTTACATCATTAATGTGGCAAAATAATACATTTTGTGCTTTGGAAATAGTGATTGGGAATAAAAGCTTGGGCTTTTGTTACGCTTGTACAAGGGTGGTCTGAAAAGTTTCGGACCCCAGATTTTTCAGAAACCTTTGAAAATTTCCAGAAAACATGTCAAGAAATGGAAAAATTTCGGAAACTTTTCAGACCGCCCATGTATTCCATGCTGGTGAGTTTTCTGAAAACGCAGGATATCCTTTGCTTTACTCAGAAATATGATTAAATGTTGAATATTATCTATTCAGTGAGTGAAATATAAACACTAAAAATCATTTGATATCAGGTTTAGATGTACAGAAAATTTGCAAGAGACAAAAGTTTCACCAAAATAAATTTGAATACTTGGAAAACAATGATTTAATTATTTTTATAGCATTTTGATCGCATGACTCATAATTGAAATCTCTAATTTTTCTATGAACACTCCAAAATCTAATCACAATACCCAAAACCGAATTTTAAATATGGTCGATCTTAAATTAAAACTACCGGGAAGTAATATGATGCAACATTGTTCAAACATACTTCACAATAAAACTGTGATGCAAACTTTCATATATGGAAATGTTCATGTTTCTTTGACTGTCCTTCTGCTCCCAAAAGGTGCAATGTGGCTTGCTTATTAAATTGTTGTGGTTGCATACGACGTTGAGGTCTTCATTCATGGAGACTATAATATTAATTACGAAAACTGCTGCAAACATTTTGTGACTGATAATGGATATCCTTATCCGATTTTGTAAATTGTTTACAAACGTCACTAAGTAAAGAAATTAAATCTGTATATGGCAACCGGGTATCTTTTCGGCCAGGTTGCAATGCGATGATTAAAATATTAATTCAATTTGTTTAAAAAATGGTTGATTTTTCATTTGTCTAACTATTTTTAGCAAAAACCTGAAAAAAGTTTCCTTTCAAATGGTCATTCATTTATATGTATTGGTGAAGTAGTAAGGGAGAAAATCTCAGTCACCAAAAATGTATGTTTTAAAATAATATATAGAGGATTAAATTAAATTTTAGCTTCAGCTGTTGTTATTCTTTTTGTAACATTATTATCTCTATTTTTATAGGTTACAGTCTATGAATGATGGCAGCCAGTAAATCTGCAAGGGAAGAAATGGAAATTAGGCAAAGGATTGAAAATGGAAACTTTTCACATTCATTGACTAATTTACGCACTGTTGGTCAGGGGGGAAGAGATCTATCTTTAGGTAGAATAGGAAATCAGAAATTAGAAAACTATACACATACAGAGACGAGAAAATTTTCAAATTTTCAAAATCGGCAGGGATTTCCTGGTCAGGGATGCTCCAAGCAAAGATATAGTACACAGGAGCTTTCTAGGCAGGGACCTCCTAGGCAGAGACCACCTAGGCAGGGACCTCCTGGGCAGGGACCTCCTAGGCAGGGACCTCCTGGGCAGGGACCTCCTAGGCAGGGACCTCCTGGGCAGGGACCTCCTTGGCAGGGACCTTCTAGGCAGGGACCTCCTGGGCAGGGACCTCCTAGGCAGAGACCTCCTAGGCAGGGACCTCCTTGGCAGGGATCTAGGAGGGAACCTCCTAAGCAAGATTTTCTAGATCCTGAATTATCCAGCAGGGGTACATCTACAGTTAGAAATGTTAGCCTGCAAATTCAACAGTTCCCTTCTGAGTCCAAAAATGATCTTAGTGAAAAAAGAGGCCCTAATTTAAGACCATTTAAATTTGGTTACAACAGATTACAGCTCTTGGCTAAAAAAGATTCAGATGATATTGTAGTAGAGCTAACAAATACAAAGAATGAGTTCTTTGATTTATTGAAAACAGAGTTGTCTCCGGATAAAATAATGCTTTTTGCAGAAATTTTGGCAAAAATGACTACTTCTAAAATGTCGGAAAACAAATGCTCTCTATTTGCCAAAGTTTTTCAACCTGAAATTTTGAAAATATTTTCAGAACATTCTGCTAACATCTATGCCAAGGATTTAGGGTATTCTGATGCTGCAATCATTAGTTATTTTCAAAGTTTGTCTATGTTTTTTAATGATTGTATTGAAATTCTTCCCAATTCAGCTGTGGATTACCTAAAAGAGCATTTAAAGAAAACAATAATGGGTCTTCAAAGTTTAAAAGTGTTTAAACAGTTGCATGTATCTGAAGAGCTGGAGAATTCATTTACCAATCTCTTATCTAATTTGACCTCCCTGGAATCCACAGGAAAAACATCTGTTCCCAAAAGAAGTAGGAGATTTCAAAATCTTGAATGGAAACCACCTGGAACTGACTTCCGTGAAGTTAGTTCATACCCTGTGCCCAAGGATTTGCTTACAAAGTCAGAAGTTCGGTTGAGTCCTGTAGTTGTTGAAGGTCCATATAAGAGTGTTGAGCACTACCTAAATGTTCAATTTTATCTACTTCGTGAGGACTTTGTTATACCTCTTCGCAATGGAGTATCAAATTTCTTTGAACAGAATTTGACGCATAAAGGTACTTTCAGGCCTACTGAAAATGTTAGATTCTACAGAGATGTTCAGTTCGTTTCTCAGTCTGTTGATGGAAATATGCTGGTTTCAGAAGTTCTCTTTGATCCTAAAGGAAAGTATGGAAATGTCAACTGGAAACTCTCTAAGAAATTCATGTATGGCTCTCTTGTTTGCTTCAGTGGTGATTCTTTCCAATCTCTTTTCATTGGAATTATTATAAATAGAGATATTGATCTTCTTAAAAAAGGAATTCTGAAGTGTGAGCTGATGGGTGATGTTGAGGAAAGGAACTTATTTGGAAAGAAATTCATTATGGCAGAAAGTGAAGTTTACTTTGAAGCCTACTTTCATGTACTAAATGCATTGAAAACTTATCACGAAACAAATTTCCCTCTTAAGGAGTACATAGTTGATGTATCCTCTGAATTAGCCCTTCCAAGGTATTTAGCTACAGGCGTAGATGTATGGTATGATTTTGATGAATTTGACTTTGATGTGATAACTAAAAGCACATGGCCTCGTAAAAAACACTTGAAAGTGAATGACTCTCAGTTTGAGGCATTGTATTCAGCATTGACCCAAAAATTGGCTATTATTCAAGGTCCACCTGGAACTGGAAAGACTTATTTGGGACTCATTATTGCTAAGATTTTGATTAAGAATAAAAGATTTTGGATGGAAGGAGAATCAAAGCCTGTTTTGGTTGTCTGTTACACAAATCATGCTTTAGATCAATTTCTTGAAGGGATCCTTCAGTTTACCACAAATGTTGTGCGAGTTGGAGGGCAGTCCAAGAATGAAAAAATTACTCCATATAATTTGAAAAATCATAGGAGAGACAGGTTCACCAACAAAGCCCTTCAAAATCTTGAATTTGATTTAAAAAGATGTTCTGAAGACATCTTTTCATTGAACTGTTTTCTTCATGAGATAAAATGTAAGATTGGAATATTGTCATTGTTGCATTTAAACCCACACATGGTAGAAAGTCATTCATTATGGTTTCATGATCAGGACTCTCTCTTGGTAGAGTGGCTGTTGGAGGGAGCTTTTGAATATCAAGCCTCTGATATTGTTATGCCTGATGATATTAACCTACCTGAACCTAAGTACATGTCAAACTATGCTTTGACATTGAGACAGTTGTTGGATGCCATAGCTTACTATGATGATGAAATCCGAAAGGCTATTGAAGAGGGCCATGATTACCTTATTGATATGAAACAATTATTTGTCAGTAGACTATCATACTGTCGTAACAAATTAATGGAAACCATTGATTGTAACGATGAATTGATTCTGCAGCTCAATGGAGTAAGTAATCTCAGTCAGTTGCATTCAGATGACAGGTGGATATTATATGGATACTGGATCTCAAAAATTGTCAAAGTTTGTGATGAAAAAATGACTGTTTCAAGGGAGCAATATTGCTCTTATGCTAAGAGGAAGTCTGAAATGACTGATCGAATGCATCTGAAAATTATGATGGAAGCTGATTTTGTGGGAATAACAACAACAGGTGCTGCACGTCAGCAAGCTTTGCTTCAGGAGCTAGGTGCCACAGTTGGTAAGATAATTTCACATAACTTCTCTTATAACAGATTTTGTTTGTATTTCCATAAATTTTTTCATCTGGAGATATGAATAATGTACTGAGTGATATTATATGCTTTAATAACTCCAAAACAGTGCATATCTACTGTATATGGATGCTTCTTCAGATAGGATATATTATTAATTCTCCTATGAGTATGTGTAATGATACGTATGTTCAGCCTTAACTACAGGAGCCATGGGCTCTGAACAGAATTTGGATAAATTTTTTGAGGCACTTCCTAGATAGATAGAGAATTAAAATTCACAGTTTCAAGAATATGTGGTTTTCTATAGTAATAATCAAGGAAATGTTTTGAAATGAGCATGGGTCAATGTAAGGTGTGTGCTAAATTCTTCCATTTAAAATTCATTGTGGCAATTTTAAATAATTTTTTAAAGCTCTTCCCAGTTGCATAGAAATTAACACCCTGCATGCAAACGGAAACAACGAATGTTTTATAATTGCAGTTCACCATTTCTCTAATGATCCTTGGTTCAATGCTAGAGCACCATTTGCAATTCAATCAGTTACATCAGTTAATATAATATTTTAATTTAGAAATTTTCTTCATTGTCATACCTTTCAGTTATAGTTGAAGAAGCTGCTGAAGTAATGGAGTCTCACATCATTGTCTCCTTGTCTGACAAGTGTGAACATCTCATTTTAATTGGTAATTATTTTGTGTGAAATTATCAACTAATCATTACTCTTAGAATAATAATAATAATCAGCACATGCTTTCTAGGTGATCACAAACAACTTCGTCCCTCACCTGCTGTTTACAAACTTGCAAAAGAGTACAATTTTGATATTTCCCTCTTTGAACGAATGCTAAGAAATAATGTACCATATAACACTCTAAGCATTCAGCATAGAATGCGGCCAGAGATAGCTGACCTTATCATTCCTGCAGTGTATCCTGCATTAGAAAATCATGAAACAGTTCTGCGCTATGACAATATCTTGGGCATTGAGAGGAATTTGTTCTTTATAAATCACTCTTATCCAGAGGAACAGGTAAGAACTGTTTATTAGCTATATTATATGCTAATTAGTAATAGTATCCTCACATATAGGTTTTACCTGGTTAAATGCTGGTTAAAACCTGGTTAAACGATTTTCAGTAGACCAAGCAAAAACTGGGAAAACAATGTAACCTGGTTGTGTAATGCTGGTTGCCTTCCAGTATATTTTTTCAAAGGGTGGTTTTCTTTTTGTGCAAAGAGAGCATATTAGTTACTCAACTTTGGTCATTTTCACTCTACAATGAAGCAAGATTTTACCAGATAAGTAAGAGTATAAAACTTTTCAACAGCAGTGGTGAGAGGGCATTACCATCTCTCTGGGTCTACTCTCAACAGCATACAAAACATTCCTTTTCTGATTTTTTCAGTATTTATACTTCTTAAGATTGTGATGAAAGGAAACAGAGAAAAGAGGCTTTAATTGAACCTTCTCCCTGAGACTAGGTATTAAAGAAGATCTCACTCAATCTCAGAATTTATACCAGCTCTGACAAGGGGTGGAAATTGTTTTGTGAAACCTTATTGTTCTCACAGTATTTGTCATTCCAAAGAAGAAAATCACAAGGGACTATTCTAGAGATAAGGCTAAGCATTAGAGAACAATGCAGATGAGGTAACTAACAATGTAGTCAATTGAATTAGGAGAGCGGTTGGTTAAAGTAGGTCATAGTTAATCTGGGGACAGAGAAAATTCTTATTTTAAATAGGATAGCTTCTTAGGCAGGAGCATCTCAGAAGGGTATATAACTAGTAAATTTTTTGATATTTGATTTTAAAAAACAAAATATTTATGTAATTATTGATTTAGAGATGTGAAATAGGAAGGGTGTTTGAAGTCCTTGAATAAGAATAATCATGAAACCTAATTTATTTATTTGTATTGATGATTATATTGTGCATTCCAGTGAGTATGGGAGTATAACTCAATTCTTTCTCTTATAAGCATTGAAGCTAGCCTTACACCTGGTTTTACATTGAGCCTCGGATCCAAAACAAATTCTTGTTGTGGTGTTGATAAAGCCATTCATATATCATAAAAACTGATATTAAAATCAACATATGTGAATGATGAATCTTAGTTTTGTATGTTCAAACCTGAAGCTCTGGATAGCTCTGGAAGGCAACTTGGTGGAAGGGTATTTTTTTTTTCGCATATAAGATAATACTGACTGGAATTTTGTAACAGATCAAAGCAAAATTGAAAGTTGTAATTTGTAGTTGGGTGAAATGGAATAAAAGCATTTTAGTATTTTGATGTCAAACATCATTTCAAGATTTTTATTTCTTCTTAAATCATATAATAGGAAACGCATATTGACGCAAGAAAGACATTAATGTAAACTTGATATGTATATTTTTATAATTTAATAGCATGTGTGACAAATGAAATATAATGATTCAGAGTAAGTGAAATAATTCTTACTGTTAAATCTCAAATTTGTGATATAAAATACCATGTCCATAGTGAAATTCAGCCGTAAAAAAATTTATTTAGCTGAGGTTTGAAGCTTAGAATCCTTACTTGTGAATAGCTTATCTTCCAACCTTTGCTTAAAATGTTCTTTCCAAAATTATGGACTTTACTGAAGTTTATATGAAATAGTCAAGAGGCTGTGGGTTGATGGATTTACGTATGCGTGTTTTGGGGACCTATGAAGACTAGAAATTTTTATAAACTGAATTGGTGATAGTGGTTCGTACTTGATAAGTATCTTAGCTTCTGATTCCAGAGTATCAAATTGCTGGTTTTTTTATGGTTGCACCCATCATACGCATAAATGGTTCTAACACGTTCGTACTTTAACATAAGATATGTACTGTAAAAATGGACCTTTGAGCATGTGTATTTATATGTTTGTGTGTGTATGTATGTTGAAAGTTTGGAGTATCAGTGAAGAAAAAGAGGATAACCAACTCAAACTCTTCAAGTTCACAATGTGTCAATGATCAATCATCAATTTCATAGGATATAGTATTATAGCACCCTTCCTAAATAGCTGTTAACTTATCTTTTGGATAATACAGGCACACTAGAACTAGAACTTAAAGATCCCCTGAAACAAATTCTAGAAAACTTTTTTCTTATGTTTAAGAAAAATAAATCAATACTATTATTGAAAAATTGGATGCTAAAATATTATACGAGTATGTATGAAGAAGGAGAGGTATGTAAACCTTAACCATTGAATTATCCCATTCTCTTCTGCCAGTTACTGCTCTATAGTAAATGATGAATTACTCAATTTTTTGTGAATATATTTCTGTTATCATGGTACATGTAGCTGTAGTACTACCTGCCATGGTCTTTAAAACTGTTCAATCAGGCCTTTCGAACTTTTCGAACATCTTTCAATGTTACATAACCATTAAATAACCTTTTTTCTCATGTTACTCTCAAACCTAGTGGCATGTGGTCAGAGCATGCAGTATGCCTTAAATGGTGACAAAATTTTTGTTTATATCACAAGTATTTAAAGGAAATCACTCCTGGTAATCTAATTTCTAAAGTTTTAATATTTATGGCGAAAATAAGTATCTCAGTGGAATGTTTAATAATTTGGCAATGCTGAAGAAGGCTTTGCTTTCAGGTTGCCTTTTGCATAAATAGACCTTTGTTGGGCCATTTAAAAATGGCTGAATAGGGTGTAATACATTAGGCACTGCATACAATGTGGAAATAGCCTCTGACAGCTTCCTCAAAAGACGTAGAGATGGCACTCTATGACTGAGTCTTGGACGATTTTGTAAGAAAGCTGTGATGTATGTAATTCACACACCATTGCACAAATATTGTTTTCTGCCCATTCCAATCTCCAATTCCATAAACTTCATTTTCAGATATATTAAAAATTTCCAGAGGGAAATAAAATTTCAAAAAAATCTACATATTTGTTTGCATATCTTCGTATGTATAAGTATCTGATTTTGATCTGTTGATACCACAAGTTACATGAGGCAGTTAAAAGATACTATTTTATGCTCTTCATTGTATTTGCAAAGCTACTATAGAGTAAATCTTTCAATACAGGCTGAATACTGTCTCAGCAAAAGAAATGTAGCAGAAGCAAAATTCCTGATAGCATTTTGCAGGCACATCATTCTTCAAGGTTATGATCCTGGCCAAATAACCATTCTAACATTTTATTTGGGACAGATGTTTACTCTAAAGGAGGTAACGTAATCTAAATATTACTTTATGTATTATTTCATTTAATAGTTCACAGCAATCACTTGCTTTTATTAATTTCTAGGAGAGAGAGAAACATACCATAATGGCAGATGTAAAAATAACATGTGTTGACAATTACCAAGGAGAGGAAAATGATATAATACTGCTTTCATTAGTGAGAAGCAACGATGAAGGAAAAATTGGATTTGTGGCCTCTGAGAATAGAATATGTGTTTCCCTTTCTAGGGCCAAGAAAGCACTCTATGTAATAGGGAATATGGATTTGGTAGCTTCTAAAAGTACCCTGTGGAATAGGGTGCTAGAAGTATTAAAGAAAAAGGGTGCCATTGGAAGCAAACTGAAATTGAAGTGTGTCAAGCATCCTGAACAGTTAACTGAAGTATGCAGAGGAGAAGATTTTGTCCCTCTAACTGAAGGTGGTTGTACATTAATGTGCAATGCAGAGCTTAATTGTGGACATATCTGTAAAAAAATATGCCACATGAATTCTCATGATAGTTATCAATGCAAAGAAATCTGTGGGAAAGAAATGTGTATTTACAAGCATAAGTGCAAAAAGATTTGCTTTGAAGATTGTGGGGAATGCATGGTTCCTTTATTTAGTGAATTGCCATGTGGTCATTGGGCCAATATTCCTTGCTTTGTTGATCCAGTGGAATATAAGTGTCAAGTATCTGTTAAAGGTTGTTTGAAAGCTTGTGGTCATACGATAACAAAGAAATGTTTTCAAGATGAAAATAAATTGACATGCAATTGGAATTGCGATTCAAGGCTACCTTGTGGCCATGTCTGTGAATTGAAATGTCATGTCAATGATGATCCTGATCATTATAATTATAAATGTCTTCGACCCTGTGGAAGGATAAACATTAACTGCAAAGAAGAGCACTTGTGTGAGAAGCTATGCTTTCAGGAGTGCTCTCATTGCACTCTCAAAGTGAAAAGGAAGCTTCCTAATTGTGAGCATTATGTTTCCATGGAATGTTACACGGATGCTTCTTCAATACTTTGCAAAAAAAAATGTAAGAAAATGCTTGAATGTGGACATCAATGTCCTTTGAAATGCTTTGAAAAATGCGGTGGCTGTAATGTAATGGTTAAGAAGAAAATTGAGGAATGTAATCATGAAGTAAAAATTCAATGTTTTATGGCACCAGAAAGAAAGTTGTGCAAAAATAAATGTGAAAGGATTCTATCTTGTGGACACAAATGTGACAGGTTGTGTGCAGAGCCATGCCAACCAACTTCCTGCAAAATGTTGGTTGAAGGATATGCTAATTCTCCTTGTGGACATCAAGTGAGACTATATTGTCATGAAAGATTCTTTGGTATGTAAATTTCTCATGTTTGCGTGAAAATAGAATTTTTTAATATCTAGTCTTTTCAATTAAAGTATATACAAAATGATTTAGAAGCAGTCTGATTAAATAAACTATTGCAACTGTGAAAAATATGTTAATGAGGCCTTAATTTACAGGTGTGGAAACCTCAACCCTACACAATAGATGCATTGCACCTTGCAATAAAACTCTGGAATGTACACACATTTGCAAAGGAACGTGCGGTTCCTGTTTGCAGGGGAGGATTCACGTTCAGTGCCAACAAAAATGTGGAAAAAACCTCATATGTGGACATGAGTAAGTTTCTCATACTGTTTCTTGCACTGTCCTAAGTTTGCTTAGGATGCTTGATAGATTAAGTCTGATCATATGTTCTCTGTAAATTATCTCATCAAATCTCAGCTTTTATGATATTTTGTTATCACCTACTCTTGCATGGTGAATTATTTAAGCCAATGTTTGAAACTATCATTTAATTTATATTCTTTGATAGGTCTTAAATTTACATGGAAATAGGGAATAATAGGCATATTAAGCTTGAAATCTTCATTTTTCCATCATCTCTTACAGATGCAAAGTATCATGTTCCCAATCCTGTCCTCCCTGTAAGGAGCAATGTTTCATTCGATGTGAGCATAGCAAATGCAGTAAGAATTGTGGCAGTCCTTGTGCATCATGTAAGGTGAGTACATATCATGAGCAACAAGGTATCTTAATTTTTGAACTTACCATGCAGCAATGGGGATTTTTTTCTCCCTCAATATTTCAGTCAATTCTTTGTTCACTTTCCAATCATAACAGTCAATGATTTGTTTCTAGGGGTATGGTCAGAAATTGTTTTATATCTGATTTCAAGATTTGCAAATAATAGCAGATTTGTAAAGAAAGATTCTAGGGGAATGATTAGTTGGTGTCTATTTTTTGCTTAGCTTGAAAGTGGTTTTTCACATTAAAAAGATTATTTTCAGAGTCACCCCTATCTTTCTCATCTCAAACTTGCACTTGGATTTAGCTATTATGTGCAAACGTAGTAACTAAAATATATTATATTGGAGCTAATCTAAGATAAGCAGCCATATCAGCAACCACTGCTTATAGATCTTGAAATTAAAGTAGAAGTTAGATACTTCTCATAAGTTTCACTCTCTTTTGCCTCTCCATACATCTTATCTCTCTTGTTTCTTTTTGGCAACAATCCTTGTAGTCAGCGCTGGAATTTTTAATTGAGTTCCCATGTTATTGGCATTCACCCATGGGATTTGATTTTATACAAAACTTTGCACCAAATCATCTGATCCAGGATAGGTGGTAATATAGGAGTTACAGTTATAGGATTCCATATTTTAAATTAGAGGATGCTTTTTGGATATGGTTTATTAATCAATGAAATAATATTTTTGATGCAATTGTACCTTTTTTGCATTCTGAAGCATCTGCGTAAGAATCAAATACCCTACAGTTCGGTTCTGCCACACTGCCCTTGGATTCATGTGGACAGACATTTAGTATTAGAAATTGGCTATAACGAGCACACTCTATGACAACTACTTTTCCAATTTATCTCAGCACTCATTATAGTATAACAGATTTCCACTGTAGTCCATCTATCTTCATCTATGGCAACTAAGCAGTATCATTTCTGTTTCACAGTGTAAAGTGTAAGGGCTGTGTGTGTGTGTGTGTGTGTATCTATTATATATAGCTAACTCTCCGGATATACCTATATCTATTACAAGTAAAAGTTGCTTTCATACTGCAAGCTAATTGGTGAAAAATTTACAATAAGTTTCCCTTACGGGTATCATTTTCGAAGCTTATCCAGCAAAAATCTTAAAAATTGCCGCAATGCATTTCGAACGTGAGAATTTTTCATCCATCTGGCATCGAACTCACGGTCATATGTAACCTTTCTTCCACTGGTTCTATAGAAAACTACTTCAAACGGAAACGCTGTGATTTTGAATAGTCTCCTGCATTGAGAAAGGCCTCAAAACAGTTTTTAAAAATTTGCGTAAATGACCGCCTGGCGTCGAACACAGGACCCATTTGTGAGAGAAAATGGCATACGAATAATAGATAAGCGCCACTCTGACGTGTTTCAAAGTTTCAATTCAATATCTTATCGGGAAGGACATAAAATAAGTTTCCGTTATTCCCGTTTGAAATGCATGGTAGAATCGGAATGACACTCTTGCATCGAACCAAGGACCACAGGAGAAATGTTGACCCTTATGAAAGAATGTTCTCAAACGCCTCTGTCACCATTCCGGGTTTTATCTTTCCAGCTTATCGGGAAGGATTTAAAAAAAATCATAAAGGATTTCACCAATGCATTTCTTACGGAAGCATTTCGAACCCACCTGGCATCGAACACACGGTCATTTGCTAACATTTCTTCCTTTGATACTATGGAAGACCATCTCATCTGCAAACACCGAGATTTTGATTGCTCTATCGCATCGAGAACGGCCTCAAAAGAGATTGCAAAAATTCGCGCAAATGACCGCCTAGCGTCGAACTCAGGACCCTTCTGTGAGAGAAAGTAGCGAATTAATATTAGGTAAGTGCTATTATGACTTATTCCAAAGTTTCGATTCAATATCTTATCGGGAACGTCCTAAAATAAGATTCCTTTTCCCCGTTTGAAATGCATGGTGGAATCGGAATGACCCTCTTACATCGAACCAAGGACCACTAGACGAACTGTGAAATTCATGAAAGAATGTTTTCAAACGCTTCCGTCGCCACACGGAGTTTGATCTTTCCAGGTTATCGGGAAGGCATTGAAAAAAAATGACAAAAATTGCAGCAATGCATTTCTTATGGAAGAATTTCGGACCCACCTGGAGTCGAAGTCATGGTCATTTGGCAACATTTCTACCATTCGTAATATAGAAGACTACCTCAATGTCAACCTCCGAGATTTTGGTTCCTCTATCTTAACGATAAGTGCTTCAAAATAATTTTTTAAAATCCGCGCAATGCATTCTTATGGGAAAATTGCGATTTTTGGGAATTTCTGGCATCGAACTCATGATAGCTAGCGTCGATGTCTGAATTATTCTGGCGTCTAGAGTGTAGGGCCAGTACGTCGAAAAAATCTGACGTCGATGGCGCTTGTGGAACATGGTCAGAATTCGTATCCCCTATATATATATATGTATTTATATCTATTATATATATATATATATATATATATATATATATATAGGTATATATATATATATAGATATAGGGGATACGAATTCTGACCATGTTCCACGAGGAACGTCGACGTCAGATTTTTACGATAAGAATGCATTGCGCGGATTTTTGAAAATTATTTTGAGGCACTTATCGTTAAGATAGAGTAACCAAAATTTCGGAGGTTGAAGTTGAGGTAGTCTTCTATGCTTCTCATGGAAAAAATGTAGCCAAATGACAGTGAGTTCGACGCCAGGTGGATGCAAAATTCTTCCATAAGAAATGCATTGCGGAAATCTTTTTAAATGCCTCCCGATAAGCTGGAAAGATAAAACCCGGAATGGTGACAGAGGCGTGGGACCTTCCCGATAAGATATTGAATCGAAACTTTGGAACAAGTAAGGATGGCACTTATCTAATATTATTTTGCTGTCTTCTCTCACGATCGGGTTCTTAGTTCGTCGCCAGGCGGTCTTTGGCGCGAAGTTTTAAATTTGAACTGAGGCAGTACTTGGTATGATACTGTATTCAACGGATAGCTTGCAGTATGCAAGCAACTTTTACTCGTATATACATACATATACACACACACGCACACAGCCCCACGCTGCAGCAAATCAAATCGTATTGCAATTGTTGTAGCAAAAAGTTATTTATAGCAGTAAATACCAATATTACCTTAGAAATGAAAGCCTTGTATTTTAAAAAATTCTACCATTAATATTAAGGCAGTCTAACATCATTGCAATTATGATAGCATACTAAATACTTAAATATCAATTGTAGGATTTTGTATTTTGCATAATCAGCAAATTACAAGATTTTTATTTCCAAGGCAATATTGATAATTAGTGTTACATATAACTCTTTGGCTAAAGGTCCGAAATAACATTTAGTTTGCCCCATGCTGCTAAAGGGTTGTTAAAATTACCCAGGGATGAATTTTCCCTGTTACTAAGGAAAGCGTACGGAGCCTAGCTGAGAAAGGTTCAATTCTATACCTGGCTCCATCAGAGCATAGAAGCTGCTCCATTTCTGGGAGAAGTTTTTAAGAGAAACTCCTGTCTCGGTGGTGTTAGAAATGAAAGGGTAATTTGTGCAGTTACTAGCTAATCCTTTTGTGAGATATGTCAACATCTTGGCTGGCTAAAGTAGTATATGAGGGTCAATCCTTAGTTTTCAAATGAATATTTTAACTGTGGAGTTGAAATATCTTCTGATATGTTTTAAACTCATCAAAGGATTACAGCAGATTGAATACTAATCCTCCTAAACAGGTATTATAATACATGAGTTTAACGCATCTCTGTTGTTACAATAGCCTCAAAGACATGTAGGAATTAGTTTTTGGATGGATGAAACATTTTTATAATGGTAAGGCAAGCCTGATTTTGGCTGCTATAGGTACTACTAGCTACTGTATCAGGTATGGCTTTGGCCTTTTTAAGGATTGCATAAAACCATAGTTTTTATATAAGTGAAGAAGAATACAAAATTATAATAAAATTTTAGCAAGCATCATGTGAAGAAGGCCACATTTGATTTTTTTTTACTGATAGATATTTATTTCATTTTGTTTTGATGAAGTTGAGAACCAAATTATTCTGTTATTATTTTAATTCCAGTTGTGCTTGTAATTATGATGTTGATTGACCATGGGTTTTATCTAAGAGACAAAGGTTCTCCAAGCCCCGATAGCGGCAACCGTCGAGGGCGATTCCCGGGAAACGGATAATCGCTCGGCGGTCACCAGTTATTCAGAATCCCGATGCGCATTTCGGAAACAATGCTTCCATCTTCATAGGGGGTCCAATGCTGAAACTGAAAATGCTGCGGATTCAGCATTGGACCCACTATGAAGATGGAAGCATTGTTTCCAAAATGTGCATCGGGATTCTGAATAACTGGTGACCGCCGAGCGATTATCCGTTTCCTGGGAATCACCCTTGACAGTTGCCGCTGTCGGCGCTTGGAGAACCTTGTCTCTTAGTTCATTGAATGTTGAGTTCCTTTTTCTTTCTTCTAGCAACATGGGTTTTATCCTCAAAATGTGTATTAAGAAGTTGACTTGATTATTGCTTTATAGAGTATGTTTTCCTAAATGAAGTTTGTTTATGTTAAGTACATGAAGGCATGAAAATTTTAGGAGTGGTGCACTTGGAAATGCAAGCATTACCAATGCAAGAAGCAATGTGGTCAAATGTGTGATCGGCCTCCCTGTAATGAACCCTGTGATAAGAAGATGCGATGTGGGCATCCCTGCATTGGCCTCTGTGGTGAAAAATGTCCACCATTATGTGGAATATGCAATGCTGAAGAGGTGGAGGAAATTTCTATGTTCCTTCCATCAGAGGATGAAAATCCAAGGTACTTTAGCAAATTTGGGTATTTACACGTAACATCCCAGGTTAAAACTTTAACATTTGTTCACTCGCATTACTTTAACATCACATAATAAAATGTATATTCTATAGATTTTAATTGCTCAACAATTTAGCACTATTATATATTTTTAAAATGTACTATTTTGGTGATCAGTTACATTTATTTATAATTCCATTGTGTATTGGATAAATATAATAGCAAGGAATATCTCATTTCCTGGATGGATGCTTGAATTAATTTCTATTAATCAGTAAGTGTCCCAAAACATTGGAATTCCTCAAGGTCCATAATCTTGGTGTGTAGACTAAAGGTCCTGAAAACTATGTTCAGAAGTAGTAGAGGTTGTCATTAATTGCAGTAATGCTAGGTAGTTTTTTCATGTCTATTGGTATGGTTTTTCACCATTGGAAAGCTATTACTATGTCCTATCACATTTCAAGTATTCCTTTTCACTCCATTTTGCTTTATCATGATCAGTAGTTGCCATTTTATACCCAATTTTCCATGTGTAACTTTACCACCTGTTTTCATTTGTAATGTACTTAATTCTTGCAGTTCATTTTAAAAGTCATTTTTGCCTTTAAAATTCTCCTCACACTTCCTTTTTTGTTTTAATATTTCCTCTAATTTTTTAATAACCTTAAATATTAGCTGAGGAATTTCATATATCATATTATTCATATATATAATAATATTTAGTATAAGTATATATTTATACAAGTGAAAAATATTTGCTAATGCAGCCTACATAATTATATTACCAAATTATGTATTTTTGAAATCAATATATAGCAAGTAGATGGAAATAAAAATTCATTTTCCCAAGGTTGTGAAAATGTATGTAAAATCTATTTGATAATTCTAACTCTTGTGGAGTGGTATTTGACATAAAATTCTCCTTATAGGTTTCTGTTATTGCCAGACTGCAAACATGTTTTTGATGTCAAAGCATTGGATAAATGGATGTCAATGAATACGGAGGGTATTAAGATGATTTCCTGCCCCCAGTGTACAACTCCAGTTCAAAATGCTAAAAGATATGGAAATATTATGAAACAACATTTCAGAGATGTTAGCAAGGTGAAAGCTAAGGTGTTTGGTGATCTGAGGAAAGGCAGACGTGATGTTTCAATGTATATGGAAGTTTTGAAGGATGCTATGAAAGGTGAGTTCTGCCTAGAGGAGTAGGAAGAGGTTTGAAAGACACAGATTGCTGTATATGCTGTAACAATCGGCCAATTCCCAGAATGGAGAAAAGAGTTACAGGAATACCAGACCTTCTGAGAATCACCTACTGCACATATTGGTGGCTGTGCTACCATCATCGGGAAGTAAATTCAGAATTAATGAATAATCCAGTATCCCTTTTCTCCATTTAGGGAATTGACCCAACATTCATTGGCATATTGGGTGATTGGAGAGTCTTGTGAAACTCTTATTTATTAACAGCCAAATTTCATTTTTTCTTTCTTTTTTCAAAGAGCAGTAGGTTTAAGGATAATACAAATGTTAGTGTTTTGGTTTCCAATAGTAATTAATGATTTTCCCTAGGGGAGCTTGGTGGTCATGATATTGGGCTGGATTTTAAGACACAGGCTTATGTAGTTGATTTTATTCTCATAAGGTAACAGTGATTGTAGATAGCTAGGAAATATTGGTATGTTGCCTTAGTGAGAGATGTGGAAAATTTTATTTATGATTTTTAAAAATTTTAATATCTATTAACTTATTTATTTCTCATTACTTTACATTTTGGTTTGTTTACAAATTAACCCTTTTGAGACTTGTCGTGTATACACAACGGAGATTTTCCTACTCAGAAGCACGACTGTTGTCTATACACAATGCAGGTATAAATCGTGGGTGGATGCAGTTTCAGATGATTTGGGTACTGTAATTTTACCATTCTAACCCTTTTCTGGGGGATTTCTGACCTTTCCTTCTGCACCACTCATAGGAAACTCAGCCCCTGGGGTCACTTATAATCCTTTTCACAGCATGGTGTCGTGGCAAATTAAATTTTATTGCAACAGTCTTGCGAAAGTTTTTTTAGTAGTAATTGTCAATATTTTTTTGGATATTTAAATCTTGGTCTTTGCTGACTGTGTACAACTTTTAAACGAAATTTTACTGTTAATATTAAGGTATTTAGTATATTACCATGTAAAAATTATGCTACGTCATTGCCATTTTATTAGTACGCTAAATAGCTTAATATTAATGGTAGAATTTCATTTGAAAGTTGTACATAGTCGGCAAGGTACAAGATTTTAATTTTTACAAATTAATATTGAAAATTACCGCTAAAAATACCTCCTTGGCAAAATGACAGCAATAACATTTAGTTAGCTATAGCCCCATGCTGTGAAAGGAAAGGTGATGGTTTTCCCCTGATTGCGGTTGCTGAGGAAGGAGCCCCGCTTAGGACTCGGAAGGGTTCAATTCTATACCTGCCACCATCTGAGTCGCAAAATGCTTCCGTGTCCAGGAGACGATTTTAAGAGAAAGTGGCTATCTCGAAAGGGTTAATAATAAGGTGTACCCAAAACAGTCCATGAAAGAGATCTGCTTGGGCTAAAATTCTTGGTTTGGTATATCCTGATCATAAATTAACCAAAACCTTATTTCACTTAACTCATTTATTTACCTTTACAGAGCACTTATTGTATTTTACACATGAGTACATAGCTTAAGATAAATTTTTCTTACCTAACTAAATAACCCAAATTAACTAAATATTATTTTAATAAATTTGTATTGTTTACTCCTCATTATTTGTTACATTAATGAAAGTACATATCCTTAAAATATACCAAAATTCTTAAATTCAAAAAATTCTTCATAAATTATCATCATTCAATAAAACCTTGATAGGATGTTTATCAGGGAATCAAGTGAAACCAGCATCATCAGCAGGATAGTATTGCAACCAGGTTAGGAAAAAGTTATATTTCTTTTATGTTGGACATCAAATGAATGGAATAGGGTTTTCTGGGCTCATTAATCTTTAAATAAGAACTAACGGCCTTAAAACAACAAGGATACTTTGCTTTATTTGCCTCAGCTGCAGAAAGTTTATCTAAAGAGTATAGTTATGTAGTACTTGTTGCCTTCTCATATATTTAATACATTTGGACAAAGGGCAACTTCCTTTGTTACTAAGTTTTGATCATTTTTCCCTCTAGTGGTAATCAATTTTAATAAGATATAAAATAACAGATTAATAACATAATTTTTAATGATTGCAAGGATAGGAACTCTGCCAAGCAAATTTCTTGTATAATTTTGCCAACATCTGTAACTGGGAAGTGAAGGAAATCTGCAAATTTTTATACCAAATCAGATAATTCAAATAAATACCAACAATCTATATGAGTGAAAAGAAATGTCAAGAAGCAAAAAAAAGGTAGTTGGAACTTTGTATTAATACCCTCTACTATGGGCCAAAATCTGTTTTTAGAGTATAATATGGATGTATAGTAGGGTTTTTTTTAAGTTTTCTTGTAGTATCACTCCCACACACAAGAAGACTTGATAAAACTTTTTCTTCCACACATAAGATGTAATACCATAACATGAGAATTTAAAGATCATATAAAGGTTACAGTGTAACTACACAGTATAGCTTAGCCCTAATATGTGAATGCCTGATTTTACCTTATAATTTGTGCATAGTGTATAATGGTGTATGTACATAATTTTTGCATGGTCTACTTCTAATAATTCTGTATTATTACAAAATTCTTGCAACCTCCCAGTTAGTTGCTCCCCAAAGATTAAGAAGCTCTAATGTAGATTCTCCTTTGTGATAGTCTCTTGGATACTCTTGCATGATCTCTTTATTGCTAGATAGCTAATTGTCTTTTCAATGTTTGTCATAATCTTCTTTCTATGTATGTATGTCTTCTGCTGGAGCTGATATTTGAAGGAGATTATCCAGAAAAGGTGTTTTTTTCAGGGGTAAGGATAGGATTTCCTAAAAGTCATTGTGTGTGTTATATATGCAAACTACTATTTTACTTACACTTAACTGAATAAAAAGGAGTTTATTCATTTTCATTCAGAATTCTTGTGACTGTGACAAGAGCCAGTCCTTCACCAATTGATTGTGTGCTCTGTTCAATTGATGCGGTAGTGCGTATGAGGACATCGTGGCATTCACATTGCAAAATTTGATGATTGAGGAGCAGCAAGGTGTCATCAGGTTTCTGACTGCAGGTGTTAAACCAGGCAATATTCATCGCCAGATAGTGGCCGTATAAGGAGGAAACTGTGTGTCTGTAGCCTACGCAAGTCAATCAAAAGCACATGGCTGCTCACAGAGGGAGTGATAATGAGCATCCAGTGGACGCTCATTATCGTGGAGCATTTATTTTATTTTAAATGACAATCCAGGCGATATTGATGTCTGTGTAGCATACATGTTATACAAAAAACTGGACAGTTCCCATAACTAGCATTCACCTATTTGAAAGTTGAAAGGTTTTACTCACATTTATCTAGATAAATTTACAGTAGTACTCCCAAAGAAAATAATTATTAGTTTTTAAATCAAATAGGGTAATTAAAGATACACGGCAGAGAACTTCATAGATTCGAGCGGCTTCCATGATGGCTGGATCTCGAAAACTACTGCGCAGATATAATTAATATTTCATGAAAATTACGTTTAATGTCTAATAATGTATTGATAATATGATAGAGACAGTTCAAAATTGGGAAGCCTTCCTAATCGCCAGTGATGACTGAAAAAAGGCCAAAACTGATGCAATTTATGAACTTCAAGTGCAATGGGGCACATCTTTCCATTATCTGATTTTAGTCATGTTTTACACAATTTATTTTCTAACCAGATGGAACAATTTTAGGGGGCGTCCCGAAAGAAATTAAAATTTTTGCAAAATAAGGACCACCCTAGCATCCACACGTCTCCAGGGTCACAAGTGTATTATCCAAGTCCAAGTGGCTTGATCATCCACCTTACAGCCGAGACATGTCACCCTACAACTTCTATCTATTTGGTCTGCTAAAAAAATGTCTCAAAGGGAAGCCCTTCAACTCGGATGACGAACTGAAGGACACAGTGATGGACTACCTCTTGTCACAACTGCAGGGAATCTTTCTTGTGAAACTGTGGGATAGTTGTGCTCTGGGCTCTGGTGATTACTTTTGAATAAGGCTTCAATTATACCCACAGTGTTATTTCATGCCTTTCATTTTAACACCCCTTGTATTTTATCATGTTTTGTTTCATATTTAAATGAATGAAATCTACTTTTAAGGAGCAATATAAATAGTTGGTCTTGCCTGAATCCATTGATAGTGCTTTGGTAGGTAAAATTGCTTATTGAGATATCTGAAAAGTTCTAAGCTACAATTCGTCAGTATAAAATTTAACTTTTTACCTAATTTTCTGTCTTAAAATTATGTTACTATTTATATGCTGAAGCCTGGTGTGTCATGAGTACAGTATTTTGTTGTGATTGGCCTATTTATTAATTTACTTTGCTGCTTCATTTTTCACATTCATGTTCCATTTAGAATTTATTAAATGTATATGTAACTTTTTATTACAGATATCTTCTCATCAACTCAACTTTTCAAAAAACTTGAGCCTCTGCTATGGAAAGTCAGAGATAAGGTTAATCAGAAAGCACCACTGAATGCTTTTGAGGTTAACTCATTACAAGCAAGAATACAATTTTCTACTGAGATAGTTAAGTGCTTCAAAAACTTGTCAAGTCTCAAAAATCAGTTGGACCATAACATACAAATGCATTTTACCTATGCTGCCAAGTTGATAAAGACCATACTGGGGAATTTAGAATTTATATCTCCTCAGCAACATTCGGATTTCAGCAATGAATGTCGGAGGTTTCAGCTTAGAACCCACTTATGTGTCATTGAAAGTATGCCACAATTTAAAAATTTAAGTCATACAGCATCACTCAAACTCTATAATGAATGTAAATCATTAATAACCAGTTTGAAACCATTTCAACCAGAATTGTATGATGAAACATTTGTAAAGCTTGAACAATTGCAGAGAACTTTAGGTGGCCCAATAGGTATCTCCAAGTTAGAAATGCAAAGTATCGTAGGAGCCATCAACCTGCATCAAGGACATTGGTATGCTTGTCCAAATGGCCATGTTTATGTTATAGGTGAATGTGGTCGAGCAATGCAGGAATCACGTTGCATTGAATGTGGAGAACGAATCGGTGGAGGAAGTCACCGTCATCTCCCTACAAATACTTTGCTTTCTTCTTTACCTGTTGGACTATAAGAGTCATTCCATAAGTGTTCCTGTACTGGCCACATTTTTCTTTAAACTCATCCATTGATGTTAATGAGATTTTTATTATCTTTCACATATTGATTACCCACTTAGAATAGTAATTTTTATGATTTTCCTGAACATAAAAATTGTCGAATTCTTAGTGCAAGAATTCACAAATTAAGTTGTCAAATTTTGATATTTATCATATCTGTTCTTTTGCAATCAATATTTGACTCAACTGAAATCAATAAGAAATGCTGTAACATTTTAAAAACTAGGCTGGATGATAATTCATGTGTTTCTGCGATCATAATTATGTAATTCTTTGGAAAATTATTTCATCTTCATAAATCATAGCCTATGCATCATATTTCTTTGTCCTTATCTATTTTTACTTATGTAATTATTACTGCTTGTAATTTCATACAGCATGTTTAAATTTTTTTATTTCAGTTAATATATTATTTTGCAGATTTTATTTCTGATTAATTAATTAATTAACTGTATGAGGATGTTGAAAGTTATGATAATTGCTATGGATTATTTTATTTATATATAGTAGTATCTTTAAAAATGCCTTGACAGCTGAGACTATTTTGCATGTGGGCCCTCCCTTGGAAGTGAATCCATGATTGCTTTCACCATGAGAGAGCTCATTTCCCACTTGGCCATCTGAGAGCCAATGAATTGCCATGTAGTAGCTCTTGGTATCTTTTCCTATTTCTACATCTGATAAGTTCTTAATCTCAGTTACATTTGGTGCATACTAGAGGTATCAGATGTCTCACCAGTGCCTTTTAACTAGCCCCAAAATAGGATCAGACTTAGAAAAAAGTACGTCTTTCCAGAAGTTAAACCTGAAACAGAAGACAAACATGATAATTCTCACACCTGAACTGAAACTGAAACCATTATTTTTGGTCTTAGGCATATTGAATTTTAAAAGAATCACCTTTCTATTCCTATAAGGGCATTCAAGTATTTGCAGGTATTTCAGATCAGTTATTTTTCAGATCAAAAGATGTTCGATATCAAAAGGAAGGCATTAAGGGCCAGGTTGATGTAATTGTATCACAATTGAAAATCAGTATTTAAGGAAGTGACCCTCATATGTGGAAGGAGGCATTGTTAATGTGTTGAGTTGGTATTATTCTCAAAATGAGGAGGGGTGTTACAAAGTGGGGGATTTTTGAGAGCGCTAGAGAAAGATTTCATGTGCAGATGTACCAAAGTGTGAGCTTAAGGGAAAATTTACCATAATGAAGGATGTGGAGGTCTTCTAAGAGCTGAACTTTCAGCAGCATTGTGCAAGAAAAGCTGTTAGAAGGAAGAGCTACATTTCATTTGAGAGAAATGGTCATTTTGATTAATTTTTCTATGCCTCAAATCTTTCCTTAAAACTCTATTGTCTTACCAGTGTCGATACAAGGGGTGTTGAAATGAAAAGGTAAGAAGCAACACTGTGGGAAAATTAAAGTCTTATTCAAAAGTAATCACCATAGGCCTGAGCAAAACTATCCCACCATTTCACAAGCCAAAGGGTTCCCTGTACCCAGAATTTCTTTAACTGTGACTAAAGCTATTCCTTCACTGTGTCCTTCAGTTCATCTTTGTTGACTCGAGTTAAGTTGAGGCACTTCCCTGAGTAGCTTTCATAGAAGACCAAACAGATGAAAGTTGCATGTAGATATGTCCGGGCTATAGGGTGGATGATCAAGCCACTTGGACTTGGATAGTACACTTTATGTGACCCTGGAGACGTGTGGACACACATTATTGTGGAGCAGAATCACTCCCTCCATGAGCAGTCCAGGGAGTTTGCATGGACTTGCGTAGGCTATGGACATGGCTATGGTCAGAAATCTGATGACACCTCTTCAATCGTCAAATTTTGCAATTCAAATGACATGATGTCCTCAAACGCACTGCTGCATCTATTGGACGGGACAAACAATCCATGAAGGATTGGCTCTTGTCAAAGCTACAAGAATTCTTGGAGCAGGGAATTTTTCAGCTTGTTAAACAGTACTATAGTTGTGCTCAAGCCTCTAGTCATTACTTTTGAATAAAGATTTCAATTGTACCCACAGTGTCGTTTTGTACCTTTTCATTTGAAAACCCCTTATAATATCATGATCGTTTCATTCTATCATCCATACACTAAATTATCAAGTCTGGCCCCTATATACTGGACTCTTTTCCATCCATCATAATACAATTTGCATACTTGAGAAGATTAGTTTCTGGGTTTCAAACTGAACTATCTCAGAGTCTGAAGAAATATATCTTATTCTCATATTTAAGCCATTCGAAGCTAATTATTAAGATGAACCATCCCAGAACAATTATGGTATATTTTGAATTAATGGCAGCACCACAAGGGTCAAATTTGTCTTGATTGTCTAGAGAACCATTAACCCAATTGTTAATCTCCAAACTGGTTAATGATAAAATGCACCCTGAAGAGAAATAAATTTAATATTATATCTACCAGTTTTCTGGTTCATAATTTTTATGATCAATTACCAAAATGGTTTGGGTAAGTCAAGTTCTGGAGCCAATTTTTAAAACTCTAAGCAATTTTTAAATTTCAAAATGGTTAAATTTCTCATCACAAGTAGAAACAAAATGAATTTGTGAACATTGTAGCATCTTGACACTGCCTTAAGTGTGGACTCTCAGGGAGAGGGACTTGCATAGAGTATGATGCCATACAATGCATAGATAAACAAATACTAGCCAATAGTTTTATTTTGTTTCCTGACTTTCCATGGAAGCCTTGGCCAGACCTGCAGGATTTTTTTTACATAAACTATCTTAAGAATATGGCAACAATGGGTAATAGTGGCAACTTTGACTGACCCGGGAAGATTTATGCTAAGTCATAATTATTTAACACACACAGTTCTGTTAAAGACCTAAGAAGTTAATTTAACCCTTTTAGTGCATTGGGCTGATATATCAATTTTGACGTCCATTATTTAATTTTTTCATTAATAATGTTATATTTTATATATATGCTCATAATTAATGTTAACTGTATCCTTATTAACCAATTCAACTTGATCAATTAAAAAAACAGCTTACACATCTGTAAATAAATAGCTTCATAATGTTTTTTTCCTAGTTGCTACATTTTATTAAAATACCTGCAGCATTTCTCGCCAGTATCCCAGGAAGGAGGTTAGTTCTAAAAGGGTTAAGCAATTACACATCAATCTAAATTGAATGCCTTAACTTATTACCTACAAATTGTCAGTGCTCTTTATATCTGTGAGTAGAATTCTTGTTAAGATATAAAAGTTTCTTATAAATGTAGAAACACTGTTTAAATGAAAAGTTTCACAGTAAATATTGATCTGAAAATATTGAATTGAAATAAAAAGAAATGAGCTGCAAAATGGAATAGAATTAATCAAGGAAATGTAAGAATAAAGAAAAACAGCAGTAGTAATTTTTTCTTTGATAGTATCGTAAATGCTTCAGCAGCTAAACAACTGTTTCACATAAATGAGCCTGCATTAAGAATTTGAACCCAAGACTACTTCCATGAATGATGAAAGTGCTGCTAACTTTGTTAACTGGGAGCTTCAGGGAAAAAATATATTTTGAGGGAAGGGGAAATTCAGCCATCTATGGAAATTTTTTCTACCATATATAGTTTTTTGTTATTTTGCCTTAATAGTATCAAAATAAAAATCTAGGTTTAGCTGGATTTTTTATGTTTGTAGGTAGGCAATCCTGAAAAACTAACAAAACTGTTTATCGGATAACAAATTCACTACCTCAGCATTTAATTTGCTTAAAGAACTCATTCTTTTCATTAAGAAGAAGCTATAACAACAATAAAAATAAGTAGTTTCAAAGATTTTTGTTTACACTTTCTGCCTCATGACAAGGCAGCTTTCAGGATATTTATGTAGATTATATTTTTTGATTGTCACATTATTGGGCACACTAATACATACTATATACTGTTAGTTAGTTGTCTTTTCTGTGTTTTTATACATCCTAAGCCAGAGTGAAAGATAATTTAAATGGAAGTTATTATTTTTTTTTCAAGGAAAAGGAAACTAAATATATTTTCATATAAAAATATTTTTAGTAATCTGTATGTTAAAGTTAATTACTTAAGGTTGTTCGTTTTTCAACACACACAGTTAATTAAGGCCATTATGGGGAATTTGGAATTCATATCTCATCAGGGGCATTCAGACTTCAGTAATGAATGCCTGAAGTTTCAGCTTAGAATCCAACTATGTGTCATTGAAAGTTTGCCACAATTTAATGAATTAAGAGATGTAAGATCACTCAAAATTTATAAGGAATGTGAATCATTGATAAACAGTTTGAAACCATTCCAACCAGTTGAAACCGCTATAAAGCTTGAACAATTGCAAAGAAGTTTAGATGGTGGAAAAAATTGGAAGATTTCCTGAGTTAAGAATGCCAAGTATTGTAAGATCCATCAACTTGCATCAAGGAAATCAGTACACTTGTCCAAATAGCCTTTTTCATGTTACTGGTAGAGATAAATGATACTATAAACTGTCTTATTTTGAGTAATAAATAATTATACTGATTACATGTTTTATTATTTAATTTATTCATATTGAGGAAGTTAGAAACGTGTTATGAAGCTTCTCTGAAAAGGTATATCCAAAACCATGGTTGATTGAGACACGTTTAACCTGATTTTACCGTATATAATATCCAAATATCAAGGGATGTCCATGTTTCTGGGATAGAGAAGTTGCAATTTAGACATAATCAATACCAATAAGAGCAGAAAGGAATAAATCTTTTAATATAGTCGCCATCATGTAGATGTTATGAGCAATTTCCGAATTCGGGCATTGCCCAAAATTTTTCCTCACTCCGTGGAGTGAGTATTTCCATTTATTCAATTTCCGAAGTGAATGCTTCGGCCATTGAGTAACAAAACGACGTTTTTGTTTAAAACAAATGCACACCTTTTTAATAGTTGTTAAAATACTATATATAAACATAATATAAAATCCTTTAGTAGTTTCTAAATAACAGAGGTGATTGAAGGAAGAGGTTTCTTTATTTTTATAACCATTTTCGACGATATTTACCGTCTAGATAAATGTTAAGTAACTCCCTTCACGGTCTTTTATTTAGATTTTTATTATTCTTTCATCAGCTGCCTTATCGTACATTTCTTGAAGCCTTATACGTGTTTAGATAGTTCTAAAACTCATTTCTTTCCTGAATGTTGTCATTTAATAATTGGCCAAAGCTTTGATATTATAAAAATAAATGGTGAGCAATAAAGACAGTCCTATAAAGCAAAGCTATTAAAGGGTATTCGCTCATCCGAAAGGAAAATATTAGCGCTTGAAAAATAATTCTATTAAAACCTTAATTAAATTTTTTTTAAATAACAGCTATGATTAGATTACGGAGACAAAAAATATATGCGGTATATTCAGCAAGTGGCGAAAAGTTGTAGCTTACATATTATACCCTTCCCGAAAACGGTGTCAGCAATTGCTCTTTTTTTTTTGAATTAAAAATTCACTCTGTCTTCCACATTTCGTAAGCAGCATATACCCAATTAAAACTAATATTTTAAAAAATTTGTAGCAGGTCAACATTTTCGTGTTCAATTTTCTCAAATTTTCAGTATGAGTTTATTCAAAATTTTATTGGGAGCAAATGAAAATGTTATAACCTATTCTTGTGGTAATATTATCGAGAAGGACACTGAAAGGAAGACAAGAAATAATTATTCAATTTTCGACGATAGAATCGAAGATATGGCGTGTTTTAAAATTCGTTTTCAGAATAACGCCTAAATGACAGCGATAAAACAGGAAAACATTCTGTATCTCATCAATTCTTTCCGTAGATTACGCATGATAAACAGATAGTTACAATCTTTTCAGGGGTGATCAATATACCCTGAAAATTGATAGAAATGAATTCCGTTCCAGTTCACATCTTTTTATGAACGGAAAATAATAATAAGCCTTGCACTTTAGAAAAGGAGAAATCGCTTTTAATTTAAAGGAAAGTTAACAGTGATCCCTGGGTTCGAGCCCGTGTCTTCCTAAATATGTCGTTAACTTTTCTTAGATTTTCTACTGTATCAATCTAAAGTATTTTTATTGCACAGGAACTCCAATTACTATAATTTTTGATGGCACGGTCTGCTAGTCATATTCTATCTCTATAAAATTAAATTTGGACCAGTTCATTCAAGAAATACATTTGGGAGTTGTTTCGAATAGCAAGGAATTTCTTAAGTTTATAGGGTTAATGGCGACTGAGAAGCGCAGTTAACGAATTTAGTTTCTAGTACTAGTCACATTCGGGCTAATTCGCCTACGCTTACTTTCGTCACAGTCTTAAGAAATAAACCAGAAATGGAGTGTTTTGTGGGCTGCTGAGCGTAGTCTCTGAAAGATCGTGATGTCCTTTCACCATTGTTGTTAAAAATTCGTTATTCTTCCCTAATTGTCTATCTGGTAAAAACTGCTTCATTGTAGGGTGAAAAATTACCAAAATTAAGTAACTAAGAAGCTATGAGCGAAAAGCAGACTCTTCTTCAAAAACATGATATAAGGCATCATACAACATGGTTATAACGCTATCCCACTGAGAAGTTTCTTAACCGGGTTTTGCCGTATTTAGTATTTCTTTGTCAGTATAGAGCTGGTATTCAAGTCCAATTCAGTCTACCTGAAGTTGCTAAGGTATTTCTTGGAGTTCAGCTAATTTACATTGGACGTCCATTATCACACCTCTCGAAACCAAGGTTTCGGTTGACACACCGAAAGACGCTACGGAAAGAGAAACTCGATATGAACCATAGGAAACGGATTATAAATGCAAGCTTTTTGTACCCTATCCCTTTCCGGACTAAGCGTTTCAGGTCACACTTATTAGAAAACTTTGACGTTAATTAATCTCTATTTTTGAGTCTTATCTTCTGAAGCTAATAAAGTTAATAGTTACTAGACGTTCTATTATGGACACTCCATATTTGAGGTATTATTCGCGCCAAAATACTCTACATAGCGTTCCGAAACCTCGAAACCACAGAACACAAATGCTTAACAGTAGAAATATCGAAAATAGATTAGTTTATTCAAGAAATGTTTATGCTGTTTCGAATGAAAATGTATAAATGTTAAAAATTAGGTAGAATAAAGTTACTGATCAAAGTTCATGAGATACGTATTTTTTTAAATGGGTCTTTTTTATGCCATGGATTATTTCGGCAATAAATTACGTGAGCTTCGATGAAACGTCGTTAAGTTTTTTTTTCCAAGTTCGTCTTTTTAACGCTTTCAAGATGGCGACAGAAGCCACTGTTGAAGAAATGGCTGTCGAGTCTGAGACGGAATTGATTCTGTATTGAGTGTTAGGGATATTATGTGGGATATGTGTTACAAGCTACAAACTACCGTTGAAGCACTCAGAATTCAATAAGGAAAAAATAGACAAAGTGGTAAATAGACACAGTGGTACAGCGAGGGGGTTTTAATGATTCAACCCCTATGAGAGTTAAATTCTTTAAGGGAGACATCATTCTGGCCCCTGAATAGTAGGTATTTTTTTCTTTCTAAGGTCTCAGAACTCCCCATAGATAAATCCTGGCTGCGCCCCCCGATGAGACTATCTATCCAAGACTAAGCTCAACAGCCCAGAAAACGGTGCCTTTCTTTCCTGGTTTATTCGGTGTGTTTACAGAGATTATTATTTACTTGAGATTGTAGTGCAAGAAAAAACACTAAGCGATTTTTAATCTAACCTTATTCCCTGAAACAAATTGATATCGATTATCGAACTTTCCTATCGATTATCGATATCGTTAGGAAAGGAATCTATCTCGACATTAGTATCGGCTTCTACTGTGGGATAAAAATTTCTCGCGATATCTTTAAATCCGTCTCACAAAATTATTCATTCTGAATAAGAGACTCAAAAGAATTCCTTTTAGAGATAAGGCGAGAGGAGAGAGGAGGACAGCGATTCAGATTATGTAAACAATTTTTGCTTCATTTATTAATAAGGCGAAGGATTGGCTATAGCGGGTTACATAGGATCTAGGGACGGGAAAATCCGCATCTTAAGCGAGTAGCAGAGCGTCTTAAGCGATATCTTTACCATGTGTTTCGTGTGGAATGGACCGGGACAGGAAGAAATCCCCGGTTACTAAGCGGGATACCGTCTTATGCGGGTTTTGATGTATTTACAAAGAAAAAGTAGATTTCTCATCCATTCAATTTACTTTCATTTAGGTGTCAAATGCGATCCTCCTTTTGTGCAGCCCACGATGCCAAGACGAGTGTAATTTTCATAAAAATTACAAATGTGAGTAAATTTTCAGCTTGAATCTCTTTTCATTCTGTCTTACTCAGGAAAATCACCCCGAGACTGAAATTTTTCCGCACAATATCTACACCACTTCGTAAGTATGTTCTCATTCAGACGATCATTTTATGCATTAAACTTAATGAAGCAGCCCACAAGTCAAGACTAGACATTGAAAATCTTTTCGCCGCAAGCTATGTTCAAGATTGTTATCTCCGAATCTTTAGAAGCTAGCTGTAGGCAAACGATTGCAGACGTTTCCCGCAAGAAAGAATAAAAAACCTGGGATATATAATATTTAATGATAGATATAATAAGCTCTAAAATATTTTTGCCAATCAATCACTAAATTATGACGATCATTACATGTGCGTCCATTATTACTGGATGTGGTAGATAAGGAGTAAAGTGTAATAAATTTACACTTATGTTTGCTGTATATGCGCGGAACTGAACTTAATTCAAGTAAATTTGAGGTCGAGATAATGAAAAAATATTGAAAATGTCCATAGCAATAGGTGAAGCTATAGGAATTAATGGTCGAAACACTGTACGTGACTATTTGCATGACCATCACTAAAGAATGTTTTTTCCATCGTACATTTGTTCACAAAAGTCACTATAGAAACGTATAACAGAATCGACCGATTGTTTTAGATAAAAACTCAGTTCCACTTAATAATTCGAGGCAAGAAATTTTTAGTTAAGAGGAATAAAATAAGTGGCACTGTAAGACTTGCACAACCTTGCACGACTTGCCGAAACACATTAAATTAAACCTCATATTATTTTGTCTACGAGTACGCATGAATATATTCCAAACGATTAGGTATTAAGTTGATTACTCCTAGTGATTCAGCAATGGTTACGATTCTTTGAATTGTACCGCTCCCTCTAATTTCATTTTACTGAGAAAAGACGCAACTCCATTGTCATAGTTCTCACTTTTCTCCCATGTTTAGAACGTGAACCGGAAAATATTAAAGAATACCCAACTCCGTTTGCTTACAGCTGGTAGGTACTTAACACAATAAAGGCAAGTTCGCGAGTGAGGATGTTAACCCCCATAGATACCAAACAACAGCAGTGGAAAAAAGCAGCGTAATTCCTGTTGCAGTAACATCAACAGTTTAATTTTCAAAATTAATACCGTCTCCAAAAAATGTTGTTTTGTTTAAAGTTGGACTGAATAAAAGAGTAGAGTTAGATGAAACTGAAAGAAAGTTTTGAAGCTCCTTTCAACGAGCACCGAAGGATTACCATCATTACTTCTTCCCTGCTTCACGTATTTTTCTAAGAATATAATTTTTGAAGTAGAAGCACTATTTTGAACATTCGTAATACTTTTAGATGCATCGGTAGTACTTCAACTGTTAAAATTCTAGGGAAACGAAAGCTTACTGATTCATAAATCATCAATTCGCTAATTCAAATATCTTCGAGCAATTTTTCACATCATGTTTCAGAGAATAGAGAAGATAAAAATATCAAGGGTTATCAGATAATGAGAGAAATTAACGTGAATAAATAGGATAATCTTCGCAAGTAGGATGTCATTCAGTTTTATATAAAGTTCATGATGACTTCTAGGGTGAATATTATTATTCTGTAAGCATTAATTTCAAGTTTAAAGTGAAATGCTCACAATTTAATGTTTGGCTGATAATCTGCTTTTCGATATGCTTCTGCATTTTTTATAGTTGAAAACGTTATAATTTAATTACTGGTGCTACTGGAAGATATACTGGAAGATAATGTTTGAGACATTTTCAATTAGAACTGACCGAAATGTAATATTTGTATCTACCATGAAATTTTTATATAAAACTTAGTAAAAATATAAATTTCAGAATATATATATATATATATATATATATATATATATATATATATATATATATATATATATATATATATATATATATATATATATATATATATATATATATATATATAATAATGTCCTAAAATGCGGAAATCTGAAAATAATGCTAGACAATGAATAATGGACAAAAACAGCAGTCAGGTCTTATCCTATGCACAATAGTCGATTATTTGCATTTCACGTGGATTTTCTTCAATTAATATGTATGGTGCTAAGTATCCATGGCAATGAAAATTTTCGCAGTGATATTTGCAAGCAGTATCTGAGCAAACGGAAATCGAAGGCCTATTACTTGTCGCGCAAAACGGTCGGTGATATACCTAACATTTTGATGGACTGCCTGGCTAATTGAATGTGCACGGCTTTTAAGGCAAAGTTTGAGAGAAGGCTTTGAGAACCTTGACTCGCATGCGTCATAGATAAGTTTTGTATGGTTCTCCGTATATCTCTTTCTTCCCTTTATTGTTAGATGAAAATCGGAAAGAATGATTTCTTTCTGCGATTACCAAATTGTGGAGGAAGGGCTTCACTATAGAAGTGATGAATAGAGAATACAAAATCTTTACTTTAGAACGTTTGCAATTCATTGTATTTCAGATGCTACGCTTGGCTGTTTATGAGTGAAGCATGACGTAAATCTTTCTGAGAAAATTTCAGTACGATAATTGTAAAAGACTTCACCATCTCCCTGAATTCGGTTGGAGATGGTGATATATGATAAAATCAATTGACGAAGCAGTCACAGTGTGGAACTCCATAACGTTTGTAAGGAAAAGAACACAGATCTCAGTTTCAAATCCTTTGCTCTCTGTTCTTCTTTGCTTTCCATCATCATCATAAATCACTTTTTCATGTGTGGGCGGCAGTTGCTTCTCACGTTTGATTCAATTTCTTTAAATACACTGCTTAAAATATCACCCAAAGAATACTACGACTTGGAGGATTTAGACATAACTACCTTAATTGAAGTAAATGAAACTGCCATGAGACAAAAGATTTTTGTACCCAAAGAAACGTTATTTTATAATTTTATTGTTTTATTAACATTTCAATGTAGATTGAAGACTTAGGTATCACCTTAAATAAATTAAAATTTAAAACGAATAGCCTAAAAATCCAAATATTGAGGGAGAACTAAAATTAGCGTTGGCATTGATTTCTTCCTGCTTGTTGAAAGGTGTAAAGAGGAAAGAAAATTGCAAGTAAAAGAAACATACGCTTTTATCTCAAGTGAAAGATTGGAAGATTTTTCGTGAAATGAATGCATCACGGAGGAAGTAATTTATTACTGTGAGGAGAATCATGTGGTGAGTTTTATCCAAGGTTCCGGGAAGCATCATCGAGCCCACAGTCTGAGGGAGCCCCATTTTTTTTAAAGCAACTTCGCTATTTTGTGGAGAATAAATAAAGTAAAGCAGCAAGAAATATTGTTTTGTTGAATATCACGGCTTACTATTAATGAACACTTCTTGCATGAACATCACAGTCTCAGGTCTCACTTGGTGGTAGTGCGTGACAACAAAGTTCTCCATGATAAATTTCTTATACTATACCACAAAATAAATTATTATTTTGTGGTATAGTATAAGAAATTTATCATGGAGAACTTCTTGCATGGGCTGAGGAAGCGAAGAGATGGGCCCCATGAAAATTTGCACCCTCTGTGCCCTTTCAGTGATGGCCGGCCCAGAATATTATCACACAACACTCGGTAAACTGTAAATAGTAAATTTCGCAGGTTAATATTCCAATAAAAAGACGTTACGTAACATGGATGAATTTCCAGTGAATTTGGTTTAAAGATCTATGTACTCATCCTCGACCGCCGGATCAACGTATGAATTGGATGGCAAACTGATCAGTAGATGCCCAAACAGATGATGTGGTTCTTAACTGAAGAAAATTCCTTGAAATGTTTACCTTCAGCGAAAGGTAGAACATCTGTTTCCTAGCGTAAATTTCCTAAAGGAAGAGCGTCTTTTATTCCTAGTCCTTCCAAAAATTCAGATAACACCTTGGAATTGAGAATTACCTTAGATATTTGCCTTTCAACAAATTTATCTTATCTTGATTAGTGGAAAGTAATAGAAGGGAACTTAAGGTGGCAATCCATCTTGTCTATGAATCATATTAAGTTATTTGTGAAATGTGAATTTATGAATTAATATGAAAGAATTTAAATAACTCCGATTTTCTATACAGGTGGATCTCGATTTATGACATATGCGAGGTACAGCCACCCGCACTAACGACCAATTTAAGTTTGTAGCGGGTTTACAGGTGAATGAGAAAAACACAAAGTTTTCTAAAAGTGACTTTAATAACGGGCAACATACACGGACACCGCGACCACGTGAGCTCTACTGTACTGTCTCGGGACACACACACTAACTCCTGCTCTCTCCGCCTTGTGGCGCTCGCCCTCCACAAAATGGTGGCGCAAGATATAGCAGAATAAAACAGGGGGGCACCCACTACATCCTCCCCCTTACATCCACATGGGCGTCCTCGCATGTGGGAGTATGAAGATGGTGTCCTTTAGGGGTCCTGCGCCTTCTCCCTTGTCCTTTGGCTGCTTCCCATTTCTTCGGCTGCTCCTTTAATGTAAGGAAGGCCTCCCCCTGCTCGCCAAAGCGGTGTCCTTCATCGTTTCCGGGAGGTCGCACTCCTAAAGATTTGTTGGGGGCACCTTGGGCAGCATCCTCCTCCGAAAGGAATTGGTGGTGTGTAGCCCCATCGCCCTCAAAATACCACTGCTCTCTTCCGAAATCAAGTATCATACCAGCCTGGCGAAGGAAATCAATCCCCAGCAGCGTCTTGCTCTCCGGATAAGAGGGGATGGCGATTAATTCCGTGCGGATGACTCGACCAGACAGCCTTATGTCCGTGGTAAATTTTCTTACCGCTGTCCGCTTCACTTCTCCATCCGCGAGCCTTATGTCTATTTCTGCATCTATATATGGGCATCCCTCGTTTGTGAGGATGTGGGAAAGTTGAGCTCCCGCGATACTCCGGTTGGACCCCGTGTCGATGCACACCTTGCCTTGCAAGCCGCAAACGTCCACCATCAGCATCGGTCGAGACAGGTGTTCCTTCCCTCCAATCCAGATGTGCGAAAAGGAGACAGGCCGCGATGCGTGCTGCGTCACCGTCGCTTGGGTGCAGTTTGGGCAGTTACTTCTGATGTAACCCGGAGTACCACATTCAAAACATGCAGGTTGGGAACGTTGAGAGGAATCAGGTGGGGACGCGTCGCTGTTGACTTCCGTCGATTCCTTAATCGACTTTGCCTTCCGACAATCTTCGCTGTTGTGCCCAAAGTTACGGCAGAAGGAACAGCGGGGCCGGGGACGTTTCCTTTCTGCAGAATCCTTGCTGACGGGTGCTTCCTCCACCCTCGTACCTGTCGTTTTCTCCCTCTGAGATAACTCGACATCCCGGCAGCGGTTCAGCAACGTCGCGAAGGAGTCCACCTCACTCGCGGTAATCCTCTTCCGAAGTCTCCGGTGCATCAAGCCGTAGATCATGTCCAATTGAGCTCTCTCTGGGAGCGCATAAGGCAATTGAGCGAAAAGCGCCCGTATTTGGCAGACGAACAGATCACTTGGTTCGTCTTCTCGCTGTTCGCGAGAGAAAATCTCGCGGAATACTAGATGCGGCGGCAACTTCCGACTGAAGGCATCACGAAGCGCGCTAACGGCATCGCCCCACGCGCTAATCGTCCCTTTGACGCCTTGCCACCACGTGGCAGCCATCCCCTCCAGCAGCATCGATAGCCCTCGAAGCGCATTTTCGTCCGTCACATTGGCGCAGTCTTTGTACGTGATCACCGCCTCGAGGAACGCTTCAATGTCCTCCGCGGTGTCGCCACAAAACCGCGCAGTGCACTTCGCGAAATTACCGCTGGCTACGGGTGGAGCGCTTGGATTCTGCTCCGCACTTCGGGCCAACGAACTAATCTGGGCTAGCAATAATTGGAATTGTTCATTCGTTAAAGTTATGCTAGCCATTCCTTCAATTGCGTTACTCCCAGAACCAGAACGAGCCTTAGGCATGAGGCAATTTTCACTCGCGCACTCGAGTTGACACGGCTAGGCGAGAGGTCAATGACCCCCGAAGGCAAAACGCGGTCCTGTGCGCAACGCTCACAAAAACCCCTCAACTGGATTTGAACCTTAGCACTCTCACTGAAAAGGCACGACCGAACGAGGATCAAACGTGAAAACGGCAAGTCTTCAGCACACGCTTGTCGGGACGATGCGATGCTTCTCGTGTGGCGGGCTTCAAAGTCTGTTGAGCGTCCGTTATTATTATTTCCTGTAACTCGTACTACTATCAATCACCGTAAATGTCCCCGCGTTGGGCGCCAGATTGTAGCGGGTTTACAGGTGAATGAGAAAAACACAAAGTTTTCTAAAAGTGACTTTAATAACGGGCAACATACACGGACACCGCGACCACGTGAGCTCTACTGTACTGTCTCGGGACACACACACTAACTCCTGCTCTCTCCGCCTTGTGGCGCTCGCCCTCCACAAAATGGTGGCGCAAGATATAGCAGAATAAAACAGGGGGGCACCCACTACAAGTTTGCTTTTCGTGTGTATACCAAATATGTACAGATATTATAATCAAACAGTTTTTTGATCGAATTATGACCCCATCGACTCGTTGAGAATTTAGAATGCAGCCCATCGGAAAATCGATTCTTGTTTAATTTTTAGTTTGATAATCTTTAAGGCATATGATAGTTTATATGTAAAAGGTAAACAAAGAAATCTCATTCAACATAGTATTATCCCTTTTAAATAATTACTAGGTCTTTTTATACTTCAAATGAGTTTCTTGCACTGTATTTTTCCATTCCACTGACAGTTTACTTATAGGATACCTTAGGATATTTACTAATATAGGATACCTTAATAATATATATTACTAATATTAGATACCTTAGCATATTTCTGGGATGTATCCCGAGTTAATGTTATAAATTATTCTCGATTTTTCGAAGCTAGAGCATTACAAGTTGACTTTTTACCAGACGTTCTCCAGACATTAATGCTAAGAAGCATTAATGTCATCATGAGCGCGGAAGTTGGTACATACTTATAAGTGATATATGATACTTGAATATGAGCTTTTCCAAACATGTAATTATAAGCAAATGGGTATTTCACCCCTTGCAACAAATATTATGCCAATCGCTACTACATTTAATATTATTGTCTACTATTTCTTGTAATTTTTTCCACATAGCAGCATAGCTATGCTTTTCCACATAGCAGATAGGTTTATCGAAATATTATCTAAAAGAAGAGGGGAATGAAAACCACTGGTCGAAGTAACCAAGAAACTACCATGCATGAGAATATTTCGCTTTCTCTTCTTTAGAAAAATTATTAATTTCCTAATTTCTTCTCAAAATTAGGAAATTGTTTGAAGTTTTAGAGATTTACAGTTAAAAATTGAAAGAGAATCAGTGTTCTTTTTAAAAGCACAAAAAAGGAGATTAAAGTCCTGTCTCAAAGTATGTGCGTTTCTGATTCTTACTGAGACTTGTGAGATGGTTTAAAATTCCGACGAGCATTTTCTGTGCTCCTGGTACGTACTAGAACGCTCTATTCTTGCTTAAATCCTTGGCTTATGATGCAATTCGCCGCAATCCGCGTGATACAATAATGATTTTTTGAAGAGCATGACACATCCACATTTAATACACGAATGACAAATTGGTAAAATCTGACAAGGCCATTAGTAATTCGAAATGAGAGTGTTCGAGTAAATAAACTATCACTGCATGAAGCCGACCTTCGAATGACCAATGAAGATTTATGAATTGTGATGGTAAACCTTTTTCCGAGAAGCTAATTGATGTGCAAGCTCTTCCTTCATTAACACAGTCACACCGTCACGTGCTTAACGCGCAACTCAGGTATAAATTTCTAGGTGTGTGCCATTTGATTCACAGTTGAGCTAGAGAAGGACCAAGACAGGACCTGATATCGACGAAGAGTTAACTCAAGAGGAGATCATGGGGATGTCAAGCGTAAGTACAGACATTATATTTTAAATCAAAACTTATGAAAACAGTCCCTTTAAATTTAGCATTAATTTTCACTTAATGAGATATCAGATGGATCAGTTAGATAACTGCAACACTTGGAAGATTTTCTATTTTGTTGCTCCGTAATAACAGGTTTTCCACTGATTACACCTTAGCTTGTTTGCTGCGACGTAGATACACTTTTTGGCTTCTGAAGAGGCGCTTAATTTTGCGGTCCCACTCAATAATATCAAACTCAAAGTACTCTTAAGCAAGACGGCAATTCGATAGATAGGAAAATACATTTTTTTTGCTTAAAAATTTTCATTATTATCAGTAGCACATACTTGAAAAAGATGAGCATTTTTTGCAGCGGTTCATCCGGTGTATAATTAGGAAACTTTACATATTTTTGGATGTACTGTCCAATGAAGGATCGCAGTACAAAAGTTAAATACAAGAAAAAAAGAGAATTCAGCTCGAATTGAATATGATTGAATTGATATATGCGTAGCAATATTTTTGTAAATTTAACTTCCCTGCATTTCATCAGCATTTTCAAATAAATTTTTTGGTTGTCTATTTCCCATACACTGCAGTTGCAAAAAAGACCGCCTGGTTGAGTTAATTTAACAAAATAAATTTTTCTGATGAAATTATTTTGAAGAGAGCTTCCTATACGGACGGAATTCTCACCTTTAAGGTTAGAATGCATAGTTTAATTATCAATATGATATGAATCGCAGGACTCACTTTATACTTTTTCGGAACATTAAAAATAGTGTTGGGAAAGAATTTTTTAGGATTAGCCACGTGATTGGAAAAGTCTCCACATTTTCTACTGAGAAAATCAATCCTATTCTAAAGTACAATGATAAACATGTTTATTGAGAACATATATGAATCAAAATAAACGTGAAATCAATAAAATTCACAGTCTCCGGCGATGTCTTTTGGAAATATGCTGTAATGAACAAGAACAATTTGTACTTTTTCCACAAATTGTTCTTGTTTAAAACGTGAAATCAATCGCAGACTAGCTATTTTAGATCAGTTTGAAAGTCCTTCAGTAAATTTAGTTTCAGCAGTTAAGGAGACTACAATTTAAATGTTTGATGATCGATTCTTTTCCAGGGTAAAGTGATATTATTGCTGGTGAGCATTTCCTTGCTGTTTTTGCCTTTATTGGAAGCAGTGCCTCTTGACACTACAACACCTGCGTCAGGGAGTTCTAGCACTTCAACTGTTGGTGTCACTACAGAAAGTACTTCTACTACCACATCAAGCAGTGATGAATCAACTGACAATTCTGATGAAGTGTATGAAGTAATTTTTCTTTACTAGATCTAAAGCCTATCTAAACTTAAAAACATGTGACATAATCTAGTGATTCATTTGAAACTATTTCTAATAAAATTTCATCCTAATTTCCATTTTTAATTATTCAATTATTTCTGTTTCAGTAGTTAAAAAGAGGAATGACTGTGTTCATATTTCATAGTAAACATAATGCTCCATATGCATGCTAAACTAATCTGAACTAAACATGATGCAATAACTGTTGGATTACACTATTGTTTCAGTTAATTATTATTTTTGAGACTCATTATCTTTTGATATCTTTAATAAATATATGCTTTAACTTTAAGATAAATTGTATGCTACAGTTTAAGAATCATTGCTATGAAATTATTCATACATGAATTGCAGTACTTTTGATCTTCTCATCTTAACTGGATAACAAGAAATTGTACCTTACAATGTATTATGATGTTAATAGAAAATTTCCTTCCTTTAAAGGATTATTATACCTCAGACAATTGTTCAACAGTTCCGTATAGTTGAAATAATAAGTGGTAGTAATGGAACAACCTCAACAGCACGGTGAGCACATAAAATTTATTTGAATACCCAAAATTCTAAATTCACTGATCTTTTGCCTTGTGTTTCTATCACTTCAAATACTAATGAAAAATATTTATTTTCTCTAGATCATCATTTCCTTCTGCATTAACAACAATAAAGTCATCAAGATAAATGAGGTTGACTACCTATACTCTCAAAACCAAAAAGGAAGATTTTCAAATCTATCAATGTGCTTTAAGAATTATCATTCAATTACACAATTGCATCATAGAATTTGATAATCTGTGATATGTAATTGAAAACTATTTTTTTCATGATTGCATTTAATATAATCAATCCGTATCCATAAAAAGATCCAACAATGAAGTTGTAACTATGAGGTTATTATCTAGTCAAAATAATTGATCAAAAAGAAAAGATTATAAATAATATTTCATAACATAAGATTTTCAACTTAAACTGATTTTTTTAAATAAGTACTTTCAAATTAAGGTGTTTTTATCTCTATTCATTTACTTGTGACCTTTATGATATTAACGCAATAAAGTTTTTGATCACATTTCTGGTATTTATCATTTTGCAAAATTTCAATAAATGTATTTAAAATGATCTTCCTGTTCTATAGAACTCCTACAAGATGCCTAAAACAAAAGATAAGAAGACAAAAGCGGAGATTATGGCAATGAAAGCAAAGTTAGTCAGTATCAAAGCAACACAAGTACGTGACCAATGAATACTATAATCTCTTTTCATATGAACTTTTGTGCTTGTATACTCACAAAATGTTTAAGAGTTACTCTTGAGCACATTTCACTCAGGTTAATGAAATATGATAAAACTTCCTGAAATAAGTCATGAAAAAATACATATTTTACACAGTGAAATTAGGTAACCATATCGGCAGTAATTTGAGCATGATTATCACTAATTTAATGTCAGTATATTAGCAGTAATCTAAGCAGAATTATGATCAATCTATTACTGATAAAACCAAATCAACTTTGAAAATGTATCACTCTCTTATAAAAGTGATGGAAATTGAAAATTAACCGATAATTCCAGGATAAAATGGAGAGAGAGCACAAAATGACGATAGAGAATCTTCCAAAAGTAGTCCAGAAATACTACCCTAACATGAGAGAATGCACACTTTCAAACATGAAGAGAGACTCAAAGGTAGATTTAAATAAATTAGAATCACATAGATGAAAATAAAAAAATATTTACATTCTACATGATATATAAGGCAATGCAGCAGATCTATAGTAGAGTTTTGGATCTCAAAAATCATGTAATCCAGAGTCTAAATGAAGACAGGCAATACACAGAAGACTCTTACATGCTACAAAGAATGACTCACATGGGCAACATTGATAATCTGTTAGGTATGTTAGAGATGAAAAGGAACAAATTATATCCTAAATTCAATTTATGCTCCAAATCTTCCATAGATATTTACTTCTTTACTGATTGGAAGAGATGATCTAATGAAATAAAAATTCTAAAAGGCAGAAATGAGATTGAAAAATTTAATTTACTTTGTGATGTATGCAAGATGTACTCTAGTACATTCACCTAGTCTTTGATAACATTCACCAAATTCTCTTTCAACATTTGATAATTTCTAAACCAAGTTTACATAAGGAAATAGCAATGAGAACATTTGTTTCAGAAATTATGCAGGCTCGTTTATCCACTCTGGCAGAATCATATCAGAAAGTAAAGAGGGACCTGATTGATAAATATGAGATAGTGAAGCAAAGGATAGAAGAGGATATAGAAACTGGAGAGGAAATCCTAAAAGTTGCCATATCCGTGAAGGCAAATACATTCAATGAGGGAGAAGAAGAAGAAACTGGAGAATTTACCATGAAATTTGAACAATTGAAAGACAGAGTAATTTTTTCATTTAACAGATTGAAATTTGGTAGTTTTCTCTTTATCTCTTTGTCTAATAAAAGGTAATAAAATAGCTACAAATAAACCATGACAAAATGGAGGGAACCTATGAGTCCTTACTGAAAAGGATGTGGTCTTCACTACAAAAATTTTTTCATGATTATCAACGAAAGACAGCAGACATAAGGAAGCTATTTCAACATTACCTTCAGCTTGAGAAGAATAATTTCAATTGCATCAAAAGACAGGCAAATTGGATTTCAGCTAATAATGTAAGCAATATTTTGAAGATGTATTTCTTTTAACCACCGAGCAATATATTCATAAAATTTAAATAGTAGTAATTTTGAATATACATCTACATATTTGCTTAAATTTTGAGTAACTACTATGACCATGTTATAAAATATTTCTGGAGCTTATGCATCTCCAAAACTATATGTTTAACAGCTTTTATCCAGAGGAGTTTTTTATTTTAACCTTATCCTCTAACAAACCTGTGAATTCATGACCTGTATTTCGGAATCATCCAGTGTTTGATATATATGTGTGATAGTGATGACCTTTGTGGCCATAGGAAGAGTAGTTTTTCTTATAAATTGAGTTAATCTTTCTGCTTACATAAGCATAAGGATTTGAAAAGGTAATTATTTGGAGATAATAGAGAAATTTTCATTTTTTCCTGTAAGAATTGTAGATTTCCTCTCCTTATATTCTTTTGAATAAAGTAAGACTGTTTTGAACCTCAAATTTCTCTGGATATCTCTATGCTTTTCTCATCATCCATATTGATGAGAATATGTAATATGAAGTAATGTTAATTTACTCCTCATCAGTACTCAATAAAAGTTGGAAACTCAAAATTTAACATTAAAATTGTGAGAATACTAATAGGAGGAAATTATCATGAATCTTGATTTCATTTGAGTTAATTATTACTTCCATTTTCTGTCCACCTACGAATTTGCATACAATGTACTCAATGCAAGTTACACTAAAAACCTTCTCTCACAATGACAATGAAGGCACAAGTGCATAAATTAAAGGAAAAACTCAAAAAATGTGAAGAAAACTACAAAACAGAAGTAGAAACTTTGAAGGTGGAACGACAAAAATGCATTCAATTGTTCAAGCAAAAGATGAACAGACTGAAATTAGAAGAAGTATCTGATTTTAGGAGATTACAAATACTTGTGCAACATAGCAATGAAACTGAAAATGTAAATATTAGATAATTCTTTATAAATTTATTTTTCTAATCGCATCTCATTCATTAAATATACAGTAAAACCCAGTTAAGATGTCTTTCAGGGTACCAAGCAAAAACTACGTTATAAACTGGGTAGCATTAAAAACGGGTTTTGTAATACTGGTTGCATTTTGTCATATTTTTTTAAGAATGGACTGCTTCTCACATATAAAGTAAGTTACAAAATTTTGTCATTGTTCACTCTATAGTAAAACAATCTTTTACCACATAAACAATTAGCTGAAGGGAAGGATAATAATTTTTCAAAAAGCAGTGGTGAGAGAGCTTCATAGAGCAGAATTTCTTTAAGACTATGCTCAGCAACCCACAGAAAAATACACTCCCTTTCTGGTTTGTTTAACATCTTTAAAACTCGAGATTGTGAGATCAATCTTTATCTTAGAGTTTGTATCAGCTCTGATAGTGGTATTCCATTCTAACAAAATTAATCATCCCAGAGATGAGATTCACAAGGAACCCTTTGAGACAATGCAAAGCATGAGAGAGGATGGCAATGTAGATTATATAAATAATTTTTGGTCTATTGAATGATTGGCTACAACAGTTTGCAAAGCATTTGGGAAAGGGAAAAATCCACATCTTAAGAGGGTAGCAGATTGTCTTAGGTGTAATCTCTACCATATGTTTGTGTAGATTGTAAACTCGGCCATATCTGAAAACTGCATATGACACAGAAGGAGCTTAATTGGGTTTTACTGTACTTGTTGTTGCTCTTATCTTTGAACCAATTTGCTTAAATGATTTTCATACAATTACTCTAAACTTATTATTAGGTGATAGAGCAAGTTCAAAATAAAAGATAACTAAAAAGACTATCTTTCAGCACCAATAAAGCACTCAATATTAACATCTAATATTTAAACCTGAATAGCACTGCAGGGTCCATGTAGTGAAAGCTCAGTGTAGATTACATTCAGGAGCTTGCAAAACTGTAAATGCCAACATTTCTGTTAAATTTTTATTTTATGTTATTTAATGTGTAATAAGAAACCTTTTTTGCATAACTAATAGCGTGATATTTAGTTTTTTTTTGGAACTATGTAATCCATAGGTGAATATAGAAAATATTTCATTGCAATAATATTTATAAGAATAAAATGTTAAGTACTAATTATTAATATAAATAACTATTGCCAGAGAATCATAAACTATTTAAACTGAAGTATTTTGGAGCAAAATATTTAAGAACTGTATTATCAACATATATATAGAATATTGAGGGAAGATTACTCAAGATTTAGGCCTCTCTGTATTCTTTTGTTCAAAAAGTAAGGAATTTAATTCAAAAGCAAGGAATAATTATTCAAAAGAAAGGTTGTAAAATTTAGGAGTGACTTGCTCTTCTCCTTAGTTGATAAAGTTCTAATCTGGCTATTTTATGTTTAAAGTTGGACAACTCTGGTCGAGACCAATCTGGCTTATCCTTTAGATCCATCATGAAGACGCATTTTTAGTCCAAATTCATTAATTGCCCATTAACTACAGACCCTATCAATCTTTCTCAATCAGAATTGACACTTTAGGAAACAGACTAGTAATTTAGCATTCTAATAACTTAACAAGCACATGTTTAGCCTGAATAGAAGCAGCTCTTGAATTTTATCTGACCCTTATGTTTTAGGGTTTTTGATTTAGGAGATTATATTATTATAAATCATTCTATGAAATGCTTAATTGGCAATAATTTCTCCAGAATGCAAAAGCTTATTAAACTTTGTCTTGAATTCAGGCTTTTCCTTACAGAGAGAGAAAAGAAAATTTAGTGGAATGATGGGGGAAAAAGCTAATAATCAGTTACTTTTAATACTTGTCATTGAGATAGCTTAAATTCTTGTCACAGCCTAATTTTGAACACATTTTTTGTAAAAAAAACCTAGTAAGCATGGTACTTTGTTAACCACACTTTGCTTGGTAAGCTGCAGATTGACAAATGGTATTGAAAGCACTGAGATATGATGCTTTTAGGTGTGTTTTGACCGAGTTTGAAAACATAATGAGGTTTTGAATTGCTGAGTAAATCTAGGATGCTATGTGGATGTGAAAACTGGTTTAATCATTTCTGTGGCAGTGCAGTTACATGAGCAATGATTTTGGAGCATAAGAGGGTTTTCTTATAATGTGATCCTCATCAAAAGATGCATAGTGACTGCAAAAGAGCTTCCAACTAACTGTAAGGCAAGGAAGAAACAGTTACCAAACAGGTAATGGATTGAAAACGAAGATCTCTCTACTGATAATGTAGGTATAATGAATCGGAGAAGTCATTTCCATATAAGTGAGCTATCAAATTTAAGGTTTCCCAAACTCAAATTCCAAGTAGTAGTGTGCATAAATATTGAATGGAGGGTGGATTGAGGGAGGCTAAGAAAATTTTAGGGTAACCTCAGCCCCCTTCACCTCCTCAAGTTACCTCTCTGACCGAAATTAACCAAGAAAGATTCAGCAAGCAAAATGCCTCATGTTTAAACATGACAAATAGGAGATCAGCTTTAGAATCACCTTTTTTCAAGCAAGTTTATTTTATAGAACCTCCCAATGAAGGAATCCCCTAACCTTTTGGTTCCAGATCCATTCTTGGCATTTAAATAAATTATCCAATATTCCCTATTCCTAAGAATAGAAAATAAATATTGAATTATCCTGAATTAATTTACTTTTCACATTCCAAATACAAACATATAATGATGGCCATAATACTTGTAATTCCCTTCAATACCTTCTTGGTAAGAAAATTGCTATGGGTGCTTAGTTGATAGAGCTGCACCACTATTACAAAGGAAGAATCTTAAGTTACAATTTTTCATTTTTCCTCATTTAAATGATGAAATGAACCAAGTAATCCCTCAATAAATTCATGATATATTAAATCACTTACACAATCAAGAAATATAAAATAAGGAAAATAAGGATTTAAAATCTTTCAATAAATAGCGAGAAATTGAAAAATAATTGTACAGAACTTAATGAAGTGCTTGTCACCTAGGCGAGCATCTTCGAGGAAAGAGCCAGGTGGTAACTAATTTGCTAGTGCTTTTTATATAGTATAAGAATGATGCTATTCAGAGACTTCATTACTAAAACATTGGTGGTGTAATTTGGAAGCTAATTATCTTTTTACTTCTTTCAGAAATTGAAGGATTTGGTGTCAAAAGCTGAAAAGATACTAACTTTAGCACAAATTTGCAGAGCTTTGGAAACTCAGAATGAAAAAATTGCACTGCCAACATACATTTCAGTCTATTTACAAGACATACCAAAACAAGATGATGATGAGAAACCACCTGAAAGAAGAAGTACTGTAAGAACATCGAAAATCATAATTCTACCAGATGAGGTCAGTGAGAATTTCATTCAGTGGTGCCCCAAATAACAAAACAAATAAATGTAGAATTTTGTGTGCAAGAAATATGACTTGATGATGAAAAATTACATGCTTTAGCTGTGATTTGTTATATTATATTACTCCTACAGTTCTTTCAAAAATTTCTAAGCGCAAGAAATAAAAGTAAATTCTTAAAATGCTCACAATCTACAGTTTTGTCTGTTATTTTGTGTAAAATATTAAACATTATGTTCATAATATATAGAACAAATTATGAATGGTGACAGCCTTTAAACGATCATTTTCTTCTTGTAAAATTTAAAATAATGTTTTAGTGTCTACAAAACACACAAACAATGGAGCACTTCTGGGAAAGGGTTGCTGCAGCTGAAGCGCACTGTGCAGAACTGGCAACAGAGAGGGAGATCCTCCATCAAGAGAATGTGAAGCTAAAAACTAAGCTACGAGAAATTTTGAAATTACTTGGAAGACATGATACTGGCATAAACCACATAGATAAAACAAGGACATATCTACTAAAGCCTAAAAATACCACTTAAAGGAGAACAAGAGAGGAAACTGTTAGCAAATAACTATATAAAAACAGTAACAATGAAGGATAAGAAGTAAGAACTAAATAATATTGATAATATTTCATCTTGTAAATTTTCTCTTATTTGAATTTTAGCGATAGAGTAAATAAATTATGAGACAAGATATTCAATAACGGAATAATTTCATTTTACTCTTTCTTAAACCATTGACAGCAACACTAAAACATGTCACTTTAAAATGAAAAGTTTGCTCTAATTTTCATGTCAAATCCTGTGACAGAGAATCAGCAAGATGATGGAAACACTCAAAATGCTGTGGATAACAGCGAGATTGACTTAGGATGGTTGGCGGAAGGCGTTGTTAAAAACTGATATAAAGACGTTTACCTAAAAGTTTCAGCAACACTTCTCCTTCACCTGTAAAAATAATATTTCTCTACAGTAAATTAACTAGACAACGTCCAAGAATACATATCCTGAGATAATATTTACCTCAGTATAATTTAAGGAATACAACACTGATCACGAAAATTCGAAACGAAGGCACAACAGTTAGGAGTCTCACAATCAATTTCCATGAATACCTATTTCCTACATTCTGTAATAATCTAATGGAAACTATCGTCTGATTTAAGGAAACTGAGTTTCGAAGAGAGATTTCTCGTCTCAAAGACATCAATCTTCGATGCCAACAATCAAAACTTCAGTCAAGAAACCACTATTTTAATCCCTGCTTCATCGTAAGCGGCTTACAGGAACGTAAATGATAAATCTGCATTTCGAAACTTGCTCGACATGAGAAAGAAATACTAATCAAAGAGAAAACTTAGGTTGAATTACACGAACACAGTCGTTTTTAGGGCTTACTGAAACTATTTTTAGGTTAGTATGGTGCAATGAAATTTAGTCCGAAAATCGCTAGCAGGGAAGCTGACAATACCTATCGTATCCAACGCCTCAGAAATCCTCTGATTAATAATTTAACAATCATATTGTATTTCGCGTTGATCCATTATATATATAGTTTTTCTAATCTAATTTCTAGATTTTATGCTAGCCATGGAATAGACTTACAAGCGAAAGAAAATTAACAGTAAATAGGATTTAGCTAATTCAACGAATCAGTTTGAGATATTCTAACAGCAACGTAGAAAAGAGGAAATATATTAAACGAAGAGATTAAAGATCTTATGATTCGTCGACCTATGAGAATCGGGATCACACACGTTAAACAATGTCTCAATAAGATGGTTGAAGAGGGGTTAATAAATGAACAGCTGTTAACAAAAAAATACTTCTTACCACCTCGAACGCAACACGCGCGAAGCTAGTCAACATTATTTCGTCTGCATTCCCTTTGAGTTTTGAAAGATTTTTTATATTACTTTAATCAACACGAGCATAAGTTCTTACCTAAATGTTGGTTACTAAGGAGGCGAGGTCTATGTACTTCTGACTGAACTTTGTAAAACAGTCCATAACTTGAAAATTGCTCACCAGGCTTCCAAATTGATTCACCTACTTGCACTTTAGTACAATTATTCTCTCAGTATCTGATAGACGATCAACTCCTTAATTTCACATGATAGATAAAAATCGGTCGAAACTTAACACATGTCAGGTAATAAAAGGATATAAGTAACCTTCAACAAATTCTTGTCATTCAATTAACGATACCAGCTTCCATACCTTAAATGAAATTTTTCTCAAAAAGAAAAATTTTTATAGTTTACCTAGTCAGCAATAACTTACGACAATCAAGTAAAATTTTCCTTCAACTTGTTTTAATTCATAAATAACTGTAACGATTAACTTAAAAATATATGATACAGTCAATTTATAATTCCATCGACAACAAAAGTTGGACAAGGAACTAAAGTAGAAATAAAATTCTAACCCTGTACTACTAAATATTTTTAGTAAATAGTTTAGCAGTAAATAAAAATCACAAAAGGTCTAATTACGATCTCACAAAAGAGCATGCTAAGATTCTCTATTTTAACTACATTTCACCAATAATTGAAAATATCCTGTATTATCCTTTATGAATCATGATCGTGAAACAATTTTACTCCTCACACCATCACATTAACGGTTTAAGCTCTCTTGAATAAGCTGTATAAAATCATGAGCCTCTGTATAACATGATGTAAAATCATTTTGGTTACATTCCTTAAACAGATTACATTTCACATCAAACTTTACTGCCAGTAATTGATGAGAAACCAATGGATTTCCAGTTTTTATACAATTTCCAAATATTCCTCAAATTCTTCATTGTTGTATTCATCTTAAATTTCCAATACAATTCATGATATGCAAGTGAATTAGAAGATAGCTAATAGTAAGCTTTCCTAATTATAGCCTTATTTTGTAAAGGAATGAACATTGATGTACAAAAATAATCAACAAAAAATAATATGACATTAAATATTTTATGTATAAAGTAACATTACAAATGAAAATGACCAATAATTTTAAACCATTATCCAAGTTTATTTCTGAAGTGGTCACCTTAAAATAAAGATAACCTCACCAACATACAGAAAAGTGTTCATGGCAGTGCCTAAAGAGGAATTCTGAATTTTTCTATGATTACATTGAAAGAAAAGTGTGGACCATTGATGGTAAAGAGGGCTGTGGTGTTATCCTTTCTCACAAATTAATCAGAGAAAAATCCATTACTAGAAAAGCATGACATGATAATAAATTTAAAAGTGGCATTTTTCAGTGTGATGGAAATTACCAATATTTACATATAGTTGCAGAACATTCTCACCAGCACTTCGGACACAATCTTCACACATCTAAAATCTGATTCAAATTTAACATAGGGAGAGTATGAGCTCAGACTGGAGAGCTATTTTACAATGCTGATGCACCAGAGATGATTTCAATCAATTCTCTGGTAATGACAGCCTGTCTGGTACGGTTGAATGTTAATGTCAGCTTGTCAATCATCTCTCCTGCAATACATTGACCAATAAAATTATTAGAACAAATAATGAGTGACGTATATGAAGAAGCATACAGATTGATGACTTACCAGCGTTCTTGCTGGCATTGTCCATGGCAGTCATACGAGATGATTGCTCACTGCAAGCACTTTCCTTCATAGCATAGAAGAGCAGAGATGCAATGGAGAATTCCAAGTAGCTCTGCACTACCTCTGAATCCAACGAATCATACACAGACAACTTAGGTGCAGCATTAACAGCAGATAGACTGAAGAGTGGCAATTCGGTTGTGTTGTAAGACACAACAGACCTAGAATTTTCCAACATGTATGGGTTAGCTATGATACTTTGAAAGTCTCTAAAATAACTAAAATGAGACCTTGAAATGGAATTTAACATTTTAGTTCTCAAAGAATTGAGAGTTAGTTTTACAAATAATTTATGCTAACATTTCCTTGGGAACAGCCGTCTCTTTAACAATGATATTATACTATTTCTCTCCGATCGTATCTCCCATGATATGACAATCTAGTCGCCTCTGTGCATCCAGTATCACATAAAGATGAAACTCTACTACTGTGTAGCTTTCAAGCCTTCCTACTATGATTTTTGAGTCAAAGAGGCAATAATGAGAAAATATAACGCAGGTGACAACAATATTACGAATGCGTATGCAATTTCAAAAGCCACAGATTACTCTACACCAATTAAAGGGTTTTAGCACTTCATGACATTCACGATGAAATAAAAAAAAAACATTCACAACTAGGATACATCAGAGGTTAGCAATAAAAATAGTTCATCCATAAGTGACGTTTTAGATCTAGCACAATAAAAACTCTAGAATCGAATATAAAGTGAGAATAGATTACTTGAATCTGTTGTAGATAATTTTTCCAGAAGTGAATTCATATCCACTCTTGAGGATTTCATTGGTCAACTTTGCTGCATCTTGGAAGGTAGGTGGTTTCCTTCCTACTTCGTTGCAACAAAACAAAAAGCTCTTCCCGTAAAGACTGGGGAAAGAAATAAGACATGTACAGTAAAAGAATGAATTTCAAGATAACATTAAGCTTCCATTTCGAATATGTTAAAAGATATGGATACTAAATTTGCATTTATCCCTGCCTACCTTTGTAGAATAGCACGAGCCTTATCGCCAACACACACAACTTTCGTGTTTTCCTGATTTTCTGCAAGATCAGCCTTAATTATTCGTCCTACTGAGCTGTGAATGGCTCCACAGAGTCCACGATCAGAAGAAATAGCAACTATTAGTTTCTGAGGCTTCTCTGTTTCAGGAGGAGTTACTTCAGCTTTTTCATAAAACGACTGTTGAAAGTAAAACATTTATGCTATGGTCTGCTGTATTACAGAGGATTAACTGATAAAATATGGGACGAATTGCTTTACCTGAGCTCCCTCTCCAATCGGTCGAGCCATCTTCAGCTCCCTTTCCGCTCGTGAGTATTTGGCTGCAGACACCATCTTCATGGATTGGGTAATTTTTTGGATGTTTTTAACTGATTTTAATCTTATAGATATGGCCTTTAGGGTGGCCATACCTCTCACTTGCTGCCCACTGGAAAATTTTACAATTGTTAAGTCCATGTAAGATCACTGTGGCAAGAAGCTAAACTGAATGTTTTCACGGATTTCTATTAAAAAATATTTTAAACTTAAAATTATTGAAGCTTAATCCCTTATTTTACATCTGAGTACCGACTAACTTACCATATTGGGGTAAATGTCTGCAGCCGACACAACATACCGACCGCGGTCTATCAAAATGGCCGCAGGAAGAACCGGTACTGTTACTGAACTACTGAGCTACTTCATACTTTGTTGTTCGCTCGAGTATGAGACATTTAGAGCACCCAAAAAAATATATTAATTATAAATGAAAATTTTCTTTTCCTTTATTAATGTTTTAAATATATTTTTATTTCCATTTAGTTCTTTGTGAAGGTTATTGGTTCGAAAGCAAAAATTTGATCAAAATTTAATCTTAAAAATTTTTGACTCGAATCTATTCTTCATTATTTGAAAGTTAATTTAAAACTTCATCATAATAATTATTTACTCAAATACCTCTAAATTCTATCAAGATTCGGAAGGAAGCGCGCGTTACTCAAATCATTGTTGCTTGTCATCTACGATTGTCTTCTTCTCATGTGAAGTAGCACATTAATTAAATGCACAATAAAAGTAGCAAAAGGGAATGAATACTACGCTTCTCGGGGAAGAAGAAAAATTAGGAGAGGAGGATGATGACAAGATAGGGGTGAATAAGTTGTGAAAGATTATTTTTCCTCGTTCTTGGAATATCTTATGTAAAAGTTTTCTTCTAGATTTATGAAGGTGAGAGGAATGAAGCTGGTGATCGTCATGGGAGTGGCAAAGCTATACTGCCAAATAATGATATTTATGAAGGAATGTATAAGAAGGGCCTAAGGGAAGGGAGAGGTCTTTACATTTTCAGGAATGGGGCAAGGTATTATGGTGAGTGGCGTAAAAGCCAGAAAGATGGACAGGGGACATTTTACTATCCTGATAGATCAAAATATGAAGGTAAGAAAATGTAATATAGATATCAATTCATAAATAGATCCAATTAATCAATTACAATTTGCTGTGAATTATTGGAAATACAAGTAAATGGAATATGGTCCATGAGTATTTTGTAATTAATAAAAGTACTAATTGCATCATAGTGAAGATAACCAAAAACCACAATTTGCACATCGCAAAAAATAAAATGGATTTTTAATTTGTGAAATAGAAACATTGCTTACTGTATGAATAGCATAAATAATTGTTTGAAAAAAGCAGCATATGCCTGAGTTGATATACTAATCCTGTTTGGAAAATACTGTTGGCTATAACCTGAAAAATAGCTAAAAGTCCCTTAATTAGAGAAGATGTAATTACAAAGAAGTAATTAAGTATTATGGCTCGGTTCAGATATTAGGTAAATCAAATATATAATTACAATGTCAATACTTAACTAAACTATCACTTAAAGGCAAAAATATTCATAAATAAGTTATGCATGTCATGTTATGAGTTCTTAGAGGAGGGTCTACACACTATGCTAGTTAGGGTTAGTCCCTTTTTGCCCCAGAAGATGTGCTCATGGAGCTTGGGGCTCATTGAGCTTGTTCAGCATTTTGATGGTGTATTGGGATATACTAACTTTTTACATCACCATGGTTTTAAATTCTGGATATTTTCCATAATGTTATTGTGAATATCTTACTACTGAGCGTTATTGTTTAGACAACTTAAAATTGAGTTATTTGACATGACACTAAGCTTCCTTTCATTCTGAAAACTATATTTTGCAGTGACTATTTCTTGTACAATGGCATAGCATTTCAGTAATATTAATTTAGAAGAGATAGTCTTACAATATTTGTAATATTTTTCTATTTTATTATGATGTGAGGTGTTGCTTAACCCATTAGTAGTTGCTTTTGCTTAACCTGTCTGACTTACAACTAATTCAAAATACTAGCAGGAGCTCAGAACACACTGTTTGTACGTTAAGGAGTGCCTGTAGTTATGATGTTACTAATTCTGCTTCTCAATTTTAAAAGTTTTTGGCTATTTATTAAGAAAAATACTGAGTATATAGAAGGGTTTAAAAATGAAATCATTTTGTTTGGTTCCACTATAGAGAAAGAATAACCAAGATAAAGGATAATACGAAACTAATAAACAATCACAAGGAAAAGTGTTAATGGATTTAAATTTTGATATAATATGTTGGATGATTGATAAAAAATATCATAGATTTTTTGCATTAGCAACTAAATTTTAAATATACATATACACTCACACTTCTCTGACACAGTCCATATAAAGTCTCACAGATATACTCATATACTTCATCTGACTTAGTCCTAACTCTTGCTGCCTTCAAACAAGGTGGACTAAAGCAAATTTCTAAATGCAGTCATTTTTCAGAATTCCTTCTGATTAGATATTGATTTCCTATTCTGGTCTTCTGATAAAACCCTCCACTCTTATGCCTCTATTTACATGCCCTTTCATCATATTTTCCATACATTTCTCTCTTACTATCATTCGCATAACTATCCTCAAGTTCAATATTTTTGCCATTAACACTACAATTTTGACACATTAAGTCATTGTTTTGCAGCATTTATCCTCAGTTACACAAGCTACGATCACCATCAGAAACTCATTTGGCATTACGCTAACAGTAATGTCAAGGATGATAAAAATATTACATGCACAGCTAGGTTCGAAAATTTCAAACCTCTATAATTCACACAGAATTTTTCTCATACTTCTATCCATGAGCATGTTGAATAAGCAAATCAACATTCATGCATATAGAATAAGAAGTAGCATGGAAAAACCTCATTTCATGCTTTTGAATGCGATACTTAATGACTTGTAAATATGCCCCGTTTCACAAAACCATTTGTTTGTATAAACTTAACTTAGGGGACTCATCACCAATTTATAATGGTAGGATTTTCTTAAGAACAAGCTTACAAAAGTTTTAATGGAAAGGGAGCACCCAAGAATTTATGCTAGTGCACCAATACTTTGGATCTTTCTTGAATGACTAACGTAAAAGTATTAAATCATTCTGTTTAAATTAGTCACTAAACAAACACTTTTGGTTTTGGATAAACATATAAGGTATGATTTCTTTGAAATTTCCAAGCTTTTGTTTTAGGTGAGTGGCAAGTTGATATGAGGCATGGTTTTGGTACTTATACGTATGCAAATGGAGATATATATGAAGGAACCTGGAGCAAGAACTTGCGTGAAGGGCTTGGAACTTATTATTTCAAAGGGTATGAGACACGCTTCATAGGAATTTGGCAGAATAACATAAGGGAGGGCCCAGGATGCCTTTTATACCCTAAGTTTCGCTTTCATGGTGTTTGGAAGAATGACATGGTAAGGAGATTAGCAATCCTAGCCTTAAAATTTTCTTTCTGTTTAACTTAAAGCTAAAACAATAAGTGCTATTGCTTCCCTAAGTTCTGGATAGTCTTAAAGGGTCATCTTAAGGAGTTAGATGTGCATATCTTGGCTAAGGATAAAAAATGTGGGTGAAAAGAAAACATCTAACGTTATTGCCATGATGGGCATGTTCATGGATGTCCATGAAATACATCCATGTCATAGATTTCCCCAACTCTTATTCTTATAGACAGATAATCCAACTCATTATTAAAATGATGTATAAAACATAAAAGAATGCTATCTATCTTATAGGCAACAGGTCCTGGATGTTTTGTCTTTGACACTCCCACTAAATGCATGATACATGGAGAATATATTCTTGAAAACGAACCATCAAATGAATCACAAAGAGATATGGACTCAGGACAAGAAAATGGAGATTATAGGAAAAATTTGGAGCAAGAAGTGACAACCATTTGGAAAAGTAATGAAATAATACCTTTTGATCCTAACCTCTTACCACCAACACCTTCTCCTATAGCAATACCAGATTTACGGATTCTAGAAAATGATGAAGAAGAACCAACAGAAGGAGAGCTGATTGAAAGACAGGTTAGTGATGAAAATATTACTGAAGCCACCAAAGAAAACTCAGATAGAAAAGAAATCGATGAAATAAGGGAAGCTATTAGAAATGAGATACTAAAAATTTATGAGGGCATAGAAGATAAAAATATTAGTGAAGGTATCCAAGAAAACTTGGATAGAAATGAAATTGATGAAATAAGGGAAACTATTAGAAATGAGATACTGAAAACTTCTGGCGGCATAGAAGATGGACTTGAGATACGAAAGTTTGAGCAAACACAATCAGAAGGTATGAATACTAATATTGATGAACCTAGTGAAACAAGTCGCACAGAAGAAATTACAGATTCACTAGAAGGTGGTGGAAGAAGGAATGATGGAGATTTTCAAGATTTGGAGACTTCAGATGCAACTAATGCAGATGTAAGTGATTTAACTGAAAAATTCAATTCAACAGTTAGCGGGGGCAATGAAAGTGAAGCAACAACTTTGGATACACCAAGAGACTTTGAAGAATTGAATTAACATCATTGTATGTACAAAATATATCCTTTATTAATATGATTAGGAATGCACAATTCCAAAATTTAAAGGTTTTGGATGGTATCCTCAGAACCAACAGAATTTTCTTCAGGTAAATTGACATTTTTGGTTTTGTTGACTTCAGCATCACTTTCAATCAACTCTTCATTTGCTACACCTTCCATTTCAATGGTATCAGGATTTTCTGATACAGCCAGTTCAGCTAACAATGACTTCAGTCCAATCGTTGGTTCTAGTTTCACTGGTAGAAGATGACTGATGGGATCAACAATTAAAGCAGCATCTAGATAAGTCAACTCCTGCATAAAGAAATAACATTCGATAATGATTAACGAAGAAAAAGAGACAACACTGAAATTTATAAAACTGACACAAAGTAATGTTTAAAAGTTAATATGAGTCAAGTTGCTTGCCTTGAGGAATAATTTAATATGTAAATATGTTATGAAGCACAACTGAAATCCATAATGTAGGCTCAAAATGATATGTTTTTATTACAATAACAAACTTTATCCTCTGCATTATTATCCACAAAATCTAGTTGTGAAAACATATGTAAAAGCAATGAAATACCTCTTTATGAACTTGCTGTACAGGAATTCCTAGATTGAGAGCAATGCTTGCAGGGGGAAAGAGCACGTGAAGGCAATGCTGTAGATGAGGAATAAGATCATCTGCATAGCAAGAGCACATTTTCACAAATCTTTCTCTTTCTGCTTCAGAAAATGCTTGCTGTTTACGACGGTATACGGTAAGAATCACTTTGCTCACTGTCATTAAGGATTCTTGCAAGTTATTGGTAATGTTCTGTGACACAGCCAAGGGAGCACACACTCTAAGTTCATTAAAAGCAGTTAACACTCCATTGCAGTATTCTGCCAGAGGGTAAAATTCCAGAAGGCTATGAACTGGCTGTTCCTATTATCAGTGTTTTACGAACAAAACATGGAAAAGGTTAAGATATGTTCAAACAAAATAATGTAGAATTAAAAACATGTCATCACTTTTGCCTTATTTTAAAAACTTTTCTTTTTACCTGTTTTGAAGGTTGGTTTGTTACTGTTCCAGCATACATTTTTGATTGTAATTTCACGAATGAAAACTTGTCGATATCACTCTCAAATGTTTTTGTACATTTTTTGATTGCATTCTCAAAATTTTTTGAAATAACCTTGATGAAAATTGGAGCCATAAGGCTTCTGAAGTCAGCTCCAATTCGACTAAAGGACAGTCCAAAATACATACATTGGCCAATTATGGAATCAAGGGAGTTGCCCACACCTTTGTTCAGATCTTCTTCTAAAGTCTTCAGAAACTGACATATCTATGGAACATATATATTTCCAGTGAACACACAGACCAATCAAAAAATCCCATGAATTAATAAAATAATCTTCAAAACTCACCTTTTCTGTTATCCAGCTATAAAATATTGCACTTTCATTAATATTACTATTTTTTGTAGGGGTTACAACAGGCTCTTCATCACTAAATATAGCTTTATACTGGGTGACAATGCTAAATAAATGTATTCTGGTGAGCTCTATAGTCTTTGTTAGATGTTGATTGGCTGGAATTAAAAGGACTCGAATGAAAAAGGCATACTATTAGCATATCCTGAACTGCATTGAAAGAAGTAGACAAATGTACAATAATCAAGGCCAGCAGGGTTTTAAAGATAAAAATTAAAGCATGTAACAGCCGAAAATGATAAATATCACGCAATTCACAGATATTTCAGTGAAGAAATCGAGCTGCAACTTCTGAATACTTCCTGATCAACATCAAAAAACTAACATTGCTAAGTATTACATATTGTTTGAGAAAAAATGTACTCCATTGAAAATACGATTGCAGAAGTAATTAATTTTAAAAGGATTATTAATGGCAATGCTCCTTTGCAGTAAAATATTCTCGAAACTGTGGATGATTGTTCGACTCTTGGTGGTTACAGCAGTGCCAAGATTGTTTTACCTGGATCTTTCCTAATTGATTTCAGAAGACCTTGAAGCCATGTATCCCGGGCTTGAAGGAACTTTAGTCTTAATTCAGCTTCAGTAAACACATCCATTCTATAGAGATAGCTAACAACTTGTAGACATTGTGGGAGCTGCAGGTCAGTTCGTAGCTGAGCTAGGAGTTGCTGAAGCATTGTTTGCCAGGCTAATTGCACATCTTTCACAATACTCTGAAATCAATTGAACAAACAGAACTCTAAAATTCTATGTTTCTGACATGGACACCCTCTTGTCAAAAGATTTTATTCAGATAAATAAACAACGGTCAATTCTCACCATAATGATGGGGATGTCCTGATGTTTCTTTTCTAGCCTTCTTACATAGGACGCAAGCTCAAGGCCTTCTTCATAGTTGCCGTTTTGTATGCAGGTATTCATTAACTGCGGTAGTTCTAATATTTCCAAGAGTTGCGTATTCCGATTTAGAGTGAGAGAATTAAGATGCCTATGTGCACTTATGTCAGCAGATTTTTTGCTAAACTCCTGACACTTTTTGGAAAATTCAGGCAATTTCTCAAGTAGCGACTCTAGATGATTTTCAGTTTTGCTAAACTAATAGAAAAACGTATGATGATATAACTTTTAGCACAAGAAAGAAAGCCCGTGAATACTCAAAAAATCATCAAATGATTCCACTTCAATAGGAGACTTATCTATACTGACCTTTTGGAATATATCTCTAGAGCATTCAGCGGTCTGAATGAAGGTTTTATAATTAGTGAATGCTAATTCTTGAGTCTGCTCCAACACCGCGGCTTTTTCTTCACTAAGTTTATCAGGTTCCTTGACTGGAAATCGATTATTAATAATTGAAAATGCTGATATCCGATTGCTGTGGTATGCTAATAACAACTACTTACCGAGATTGTCAACTCCCATAGATCCTAATTTTGACAAATACGCTATAAATTCAGGATTATTTCTCTTGTGATCTGAAAGTAATTTATCATTTTCAGTAAGTACGAATAGTCGATATACTGTACACTTATTTTTCTGGATACTGTTTTGAAATAGTTATATTTACCTGACAGCCCATCAGGATAGATTAATTTAATCACATTATCTTCTGCCACATCCATTGTTATTGTTAGGCGATCTTCAGCCTTCAGCTTTCATATCATTTCTCCTGTTTCTCTGGCATCTGACGTCACCAAACATCCTTCCCTTCTGCTAGCATAGTGAAGTGCGTAAGCTGCTGCCTCTACTGGAGTTCTTCTGTACTGTGTTTTAATATTTTTGGCGGCCTCGCGGTTTAGTTGAAAATGTCTCGTTTCCTACCGTTTAATTACCAAAGTTTACTTAAAATCGCGATGTTCGCTGTTATTTTATATTATATTGATACTGTTATGCTATAATCGCCCACAAGAGTTGGGTTGCTGTGTGGCTTTTTATTTACCACTATGAACTATAACATAGTAGCCCGACTTGCCCAATACAACTTGTATCAACTCACTGTGACAGAGTGCAGTTGAGCATTACCGAATAATAGAATATTACTGAATGATAGAATAGTACCGAGATCCTAAGAAGAAATTCTTGAGATTTTTGAAAGCAGACTCGATTTGTGTTCTTCAAGTTTTCCCTGAAGAGCTTAAGATGAAAGTGCAAACAAAATGGCATCAACAATCAAATGCAGCCCTCCAAGAAAGAGTGATGTCATTTGATGGAGATTCCAAGACAATCAGGTAAAATAATTTTTCATTAATTATGGACTTATCCTAGAGGTTGTTTAACATAAGAGTTGAAATATCACACCAATGCCGGCTTAGGTGACGTATAGGAATATGCTAGTGCTTTGGTATTGCGTTCGAAATCTGGTTAGGCTATTTTCTGGCGTCAAAAGAGTTTCATTAGCCTAAAATTCGCCAGATAATGATGAGTCATTTCTATTCTGCAAAATAATTAGTTTCTCTGACATATCTAATTTCTGTGAATATTTGTTTTACAAACGATTCAATACAATAGTCAAAATTGTAGGATATTTCCATAGCAGTGTCGCTTTCTTATCTTGAAAACTATCCAGAAAGTAAGTTAACGATGATTTCCTTCGTTACCTTTTGAAATGAAGAAATTCGATTTCATTAGTTTTTCAAAGAGTTATTATGTTTCATCATAATACATATTAGATCACTTGGTTATCGCCATGGATAATATGGATGGTCCCTAATCTTAAGCATCATAAAACCTGCCCTGGCAGAATAGTAATCAATTTTTGTACCTACGAAGCTCTTTGTATGTTTGTATGCCACATTTTGACCCCAATGTGAAAAAGAAGTCACCAGATGAAAAGAAGCCAGAATTTGAGATTTTTTTAAAGACACATTATGGTTATCAATGCTTGCAGTGAAAAATGGTAAAAATAATTTGAATTTAGATCAGGAGTCTACCTTGTACGACCATGCCGGGTCCAGCTCGTGCATGGTTTTTATTTTTCCTTGCAAACCCATTAGATTCTATAAGCAAGCATCCCATACGAAGCGACCTGTACACTGCCCTATTAGTTTATTGTCTCGAATATTTTATAAGCCTGTGTTATTTTGATTTTGAAGGAATCGAAACCAATTATAAATACTTTTTTTAGTAAATTCACGAGTAATTCAGAGGAAATTACAGAATCCCTTCTTAAAATCCAGCTAGCGAAGAAATATCCATTTACGCATATGGTACACATAATTCCATTGCATGAAAATTTGGAGCCCCTCGATTCAAAGGATGAATTCTAGCATTGTCGAAAGGAATTGGAACTGGATTTGCTTTAAGTCTTGTATATTTCATGTTATAAGCAGACTAGTAATTACTCCATGGTAATAGGAAATTAAATGATAATCGAAGGGACACGAGAAGGTCATAGCGAAGAACTAATAGATCCATGGTGGCGATTAGAATAGCCGAATTCGGGCATTGCCCAAAGATTTTATATTTTCTAGATTATAGGTGAATGGAATATCCATTCCGCGGAAAAGGTATTCTCATTTCTGCAAAATCCGAATGGTTTTCGACTTTACATTTTGTAACTCTGGTTGGATTGTGTTGATTCCCGTTGAGCAGGGACGGAATATTGTACTTTGGATTGTATTTAGAATAATCTCACGCATTATTTGACACCATCGTATAAGTAATCTCGTCGGGAATTTCAATCGTAGTTTTGCGTAAGTTTATTTTCAATGGAATGCGAATTACAATACACCACCCCACCAAACCGAGCCCAATCCAGCAAAAACGCTGTCGGAAACCATCATTTTATTTATGCAATTTCCGTGAAAGTTCCTTCTGGTATTGCGAAAATCGACCGGAAACACCCACTCCTCGGGATGGGTACTTCACTTCACCCGTTACACGAAATACTGCTTATTACTCTGAGGACTGTACAGAAGCAAATTTGCAGTTCGCAGAATCACCGAATTCGAAAAATGCCCCGATTCAGTAATCGAGAATAACATGCACAAGTGAATTAAAAAACCGGGGATTTTGATAGGGAATGCGTTAAATTTCAATAACGGATTTTGCCCTCTTTAGTTGCGTCGGATTTATTCCCTCTTCATAAATAAAAGTTCATTTTTGCGATTTTTTCTGTTTTGCATGTAGCCAATGTTTTTAATGAACAGGAACACAAATTTTCCACAAAAAAATCGTGGAAAAAGTACAAATTGTTCTCGTTCATTATGGAATATTTCCACTAGACATCGCCGGAGACTGTGAATTTTACAATATTTTTTTATTTATAATACTTCCCTCGTTACCGCATATTCTCGATGCACCCAAGTCTTAGAAGTCATGTAGAGAGAAAAAAATAACGATTGTAAGACACTATTCGCAGTACCACACATGTACGCGTCCCTGACAGGTTTGCGATGCAAGGTTGAGTCGTGGGTGACGGGGCGGGAAGACTGAATGTGGAAACTGAACACAGCTTTAAACGTTACCGTCAAAGTAACGTTTCTCTGCGGTGCCTGATTTAAGATAATGTATTTTAAATCGTGAATCTAAGACGCACCCAATTTTTGGAAGCTCTCGAACGGCAAAAAACATCTTGGATTCGATAATATACGATTTACTCACTAAATTTAGCCCCAAGAAAAGTTTCTTATAATCGTGCATTTGATTATAGCATTCCGATGGAAGCGATTAGTTGCTTGGTGTTAAAAGAGGCAGTTTTTATTTCCAAAATACGCTTGTGTTTCATACTTGTATAATTCTCAATTCGTTTTTTGAGGGTAATTTTCATTTTCAGGTTTTCTGTTTCATCAATCGCTATGAAAGTTTCGATGGAAATAGTTAAAGAAGTAAGGATAATATATTATTACATTGCTGTGCGATTTTCTCCTGTTTTGTAAAGTTTTGTCTCTGCTTTGTCAGCGTAAGCGATCTTTTCATGTTATACGCCATTCCTTCTCTTTATGAGAATCTATGCTGTGGTTGTAGTATTGTTAAAAGTGCTTTGACAGCTGAGGTCATTTCGCACGTGGACTGCTACCGGGAATCGAACCCGGGATCGCTTTCTTTAAAGTCGAACACGCTGCCCAAATGGAGCCCGAGAATATATGTAAATGGAAATTTAATGGATCCTAGAATGTAAGATTTTTCTGTGTGAAACTTTAAAATCTTCCTAAGAAGTTCTTATTCCTAGAAATCCTCTGAGCAGTCAACAATACTTGACGTGAAGACTGTAACACGATCAATTGTACGGTAGCCACTACTTGTCGGTGTGCTTACAATTAAGCATTCCCCCTGCCAAACGCCGAAAGGCGGCTTGCAGTGTATTCATGTAGATGTAGATGTAGATTAATAGAATAGCTTAAAAATTTCAAGCTTTTGTTCTTGGAAACTCGAAAAGTTAATGTTTTAAACGAATAATGGAAGTATCATTGGGTTTCTCTTGCAATTAAAAATTAATTTTATTTTCGTTAGATTACCTCTGCGTTTTTCTATGTATTCAGGGTTAACTATGTGTTTCAAGACTGGGTGAAAAGAAAGAGTATAAAATATTACTCTGCTTTTAGTCATATTAAATTTATTAATTATATTAAATTAATTTTTATATTAAACTTATTCTGAAAATTAAACATGGGTCCAACCCGTAGCTCGATGAAACCTCTCTGAATTACGGTAAATTGTAACTGAATTAAAAATAGAAGTGTACTTCGACAGCCGCGGTGGTGGAGTGGTTAGCATTACTAACGATTCAATCTCACGGTCATGGATTCGAATCCCGGCTAACTGGATTTTTCTCATTAGGGAATGATTGCCTGTGTTCATCGTTTGTCTCTGTGATCCTTGAGGATTATTTAAGCGGATATACTAGGGGTTTCCTGTTTCCGCCAGAGAAATAATAATTATTATAAATGATAATAAAGTATTATAAATTTGAGATGATTTTTTGATTCAGACAAACACTCAAAACTTAAGCTTGCAAGTATGGATTATAGATCTTGATGATGTAGTACTTTTGGTTGTAAGACCTTTCACAATCAAGTCCAACGAGCATGCCGCACGAGTTGCGTATTAATGTGGCATCAGAACGTGAAAGGAAGACATCCGCGATCGTTAGAAGATAGAGCGAATCGTGCCAGGAAAGTCTAAAGGAAAAGGATATCATCAGGAAGAGACAGGAAGGAAGTGAAGGCATTAGATGATATCTCGACAGGCATTTCCCTGCACGTACTAAAGACGGTCTTTGAAATATAAGCGAGTGGGTTGTTTACTTTAAGTCATAGCGACTCTTTTCATTCAGGTTCAAGAACTCTCTACGAGAGACGAAATTTGTCGGGAAGCGAATAACTCTGTTGGAGGATTTGGAATGGTGGATTTCTATTCAAAACAGTTATGCAATAATTGAAAATAACGAACACCGTAATGAAAAAGTTTCGAATAAAAGATTAAATAGAGAATCTTTTTTCACAGTGCTAATTTCCCAAAGTATAGCAGCTATAGATGAATAATTAATTTCTAAGGAAACAGTATTTTGTTTGTAATTCTGATTGTGATAGTTCATAGAATGTTTTTATAGGTTGGTTTTCATTCGAAATCCGAAAACATTGCAAAAGTCAACAAGGTTCCAAACATGATTCTGCTCCAACAACCACCCTTTCATTGTTCCGAATATTGATTTTTCTTCTCAAGTCAGTCAGTCGTCAGACTTTTGACTTTACGTGTGTAAATCATTCTGAATGTTCGAAAATTGAGTTTTATTTATGAGATTAAGTAGAATACACAGAATGGAGTAAATGAAACGCTACAAAAGTTACAAATATTGTAAGTAGCACTTCAAATTTTAATCCTTAGGGAAAGAATTTTGCTTCTTATATCTTGCAAGCGTCATTATCTCCCCCATATCCAACTTGTGAAAAACATTTAATCCAAATGAAAAAAATCGGGAGGTCAAGAGTTTGTAGTAGTTTGAGGATTCGTTACTATCAGCTGCAGCACTATGTCCAAAAGTTAAGGATATTGATCAATAGCAAGTTATGAAAACGTATCGTAATAATCCTTGGCGGATCCAAGTGAGACGAACCATGAAGATTTTTCCAGCTCGTTTCCAGTGCGTGCAAGTTGGACCCAGCTATGAGATGCCTATCATGGATAATGAGGCTTGTTATTAGTGATTTAGCTCAACGTAAGTAATCAGGAGAAGAAGACCACAGCTCGTGTCAGAAAAGAATTTGAATCTGCGAGATGCTATTCCTCAAGATTCTATGAGCATTAAACGATAATTTAGATTAAGCAGTGTCCAAAATTTTCTCTACTTTTGTCATATTGGAGATATATTTTTATTCATCAGTTAAACTAGTGTTTAAAATGAGATGGTGACTCTGAAATAATTGTCCTCTTTTTCCTAAACACATTAAGGTTGTTTCGATTAAACTCTGGTTTAAAATTTCTACGTATTAAAAATTCTACCTCTTTCGCCTCTTTATAAGTCGCAATCTAACTTATAGCTCTGTCCAACTTATTAATAACTTATATTTATAGTAAATGAGTGCTTAAGTATTTAAAGAGATTTTAAGAAAATGAAAAATATTATTCCATGCCCTGTCATTTTTGCAGTTGGATTTGGAAGCTAGTAGGATTTTCGTTTACAAGACTTTTGTAAGTTAGCCTATTAAACCATAAACATCAGTATGGCTGTACTAGCCTCACGAATAAACATCACAGTCTCAGGTCTCACTTGGTGGATTGATAAATTTCTTATACTATACCACAAAATAAAAGATACACGACCTAGGTTTCGTGGCGAAGACACATCATCAGGTGAAACAAAGGGCGAAACACTCGGAATTTATACAAACACCGAACCAATGAGAAAGGTGAATGTGAAGATAGAATACACATGAATCAGGATAGGAGGAAGAAGAATGCAACTATTGGAAGGAGCAGGAAAAATGAAAGGTAAAGGAAAAAGGATTGGCGAACGAAAAAGGGGGGGAAGGGATACTAATGGGTTTGAGGTGGAGCGAGGAGGGAGGGTTTAGGGATGATAGCTTGTAATAGAGGGGAATGGTTTGGAAACAAATATTCGTTTACAATATTTTTGGAGGAGTTTTTAATTGATAAATTTCTTATACTATACCACAAAATAAAAGATACACGACCTAGGTTTCGTGGCGAAATCATGGAGATTTATCATGGAGAACTTTGCTATTAAACCATCTTATGATTTGTTGGATGAAAGGATAAAACAATGCCAGCTATCATTCTTTAAGTCTAAACGATATACATGACGGTAAATGGTTGTTAAAAATTTTGCTGTTGCTGGAGGTCGCGGGTTTTCCAGCTGGATTCATTTTGATCCTAAGCTCTAAGGTATGACAAAACAAAGCGTTGAGAGAGGTGACAAGGTCATGTTGGGTAGGGCGTGTCATTCAAACGGTTGATATCTCATATCTGGGAAATCCTCATCTTCCACTGTTTTAATTTCCCAGGAGAGAGAAATTAATAGTTGGGGTAGAAGGAAGCGGGCATTCCCATCCGTTTCATCGTGTCCGCTGTGAACGTAGGTTCGCGCCTCCAACACTGCCCGTGTCGACATCGTGAACACGGTCATTTATACCCAGGTTTAAGCCTAACGCCTTGTCCTTTTTTCACGATTGGCCATAGAAGATGAAAGAAATGTAAAAAAGTGTAGGGAAAATGCTGAAGTGTAGAAGGCTTATAAATTTATGTGCTCTCTCATCTATGGCATCATCACAGGTAATTGTAATCCATTGATTGGTTGACTGCAGTCCTCCATTCCTCTCTCTCTAGTGCCAACTCTACTAGATCATGATATCTCTTCTTTCCTATATCTCTCTTTATGTGGCTTATAGATTCATCCTTTGTTATTCCTCTTGGTACTTTTCCTTCTATTTTGCCTTCTAGTACGTCCCTAATAAATCCATTGTGTCACAAGAAATTTCCAATCCATCTACTTCTTCTTTTCCAGATCATGCTCCTTATTGTTTTAACCTCTTCTATTCTTCTGTATACTTCTTCGTTTCTTACCTTATCTGTCCATTTGATCTTCAACATTCACCTCCAGCACCAGGTTTCGAAGGCCTCTACTCTTCTCTGGTCCGCTTTTCTAATGGTCCATGTCTCTGATCCATGGAGTGCCACATATAGTCACATATGTATAAAGCAGTGATTTTCCCCGTCAAAGTTGAGGAAACTAGTTTTTAATGATGAAAATGTCCTTTTTATAGGAAAAATATGTTTTGAGGCTGGATTTAATTCTGTAAGTTGATACTCTATTATATAAATTACATCAGAGCTTTAAATTCACGTGACAATTTACCGATAAAGAACTAAATAGGCTCACTCTGATGGATCCGGAACCTTGATATCGATGTGCAGTGTTTTTTCTATTATTTTAATCATCATCATCCTTTCCCAACTCCGTCCGGATGTTTGTGGACCAGCAACCGCCATCTTGTTCTATCCTCCCACCACATACTAATATTAAGAACATCTATTTTCTATGTTATCATATATGTTGCATATGTTAATTACTTTTGTAATTTATATTGCTCACTATGTTGCAGTCTCTCTTTTTTTCCTTTCATATTTTCCCCACAAATTCCCCTTCTCTTAGTGAGTGAATTCATGCAATGGATATACGAGTATTATTACTGTGATCTCGTATTATTTCTGTGATAAAAAATATCATAGTTTTTTATCTCCACAAAACATTTTGTATTTACACTATTGCTTAAAATCTGAATACAAGTATGTATTTTTTCTACCTTGCAATTCATTCGGACAGTGGTTGAATTGAAGATGGTACCATCTTGTCACAATTTCGCCTGACAATAAAGACGTTTTGTATTTTATTTTTGTATGCTCTAAGTCAAATTTCTTATAAGGTTTGGAATTTTAGTTGCATCGCTAATGTAGTAGTAGTATCGCCAAAAGTGCTGCGATAGCTGCGGATTATTTCGCGCATGGGCCCCAGCCGGGATTCGAACCCGTGACCGCTTTCACCGAAGTCGAACGCGTTGCCTGCTTGTTTATCCGCGGATATCGCTAACGTATTTAATAACCTCATGTATGCATTCTGTTCTTTAGTTCGCTAATTTAGTTGAACGCGGAAATTAATGGAGAGATTCTCCATGGTGTATTTTGCTTCAAATGTAAGGAATGGATCAAACACATGAAGTCGTTTACAGCAAACACTGAGCGAATTACATGAGGTCCATTTTATCCTGATATCGTTAGATTGTTTAAATAAAAAGCAGAATTGTATTGTACATCAAAAGCTTGGCAGGGGAGACAAATGCATACGATCACATCCGCAGTTTCTTCTTTTACTTTCATTTAAGTATTTTTCCAGCATGTATCATCATGCTAGTCCCACCTAAGGATGGAAGACAAATTCGTTGGAAGTCTGCCAAGAGGTTAAATCGACTTGCCCCAGTTTCCAACTCTTTCAAGACGAAATGGATTGCAATAAGGCCTCGTCCATAAGACTCAGAATTTTGATGAATATTTATTTTAAAAAATACACGATTCCCGAAAGTTTGTAGCCCCTCGCAGCATCAGAATTCTTTTAGCGAAATTTAAGATTCCCGATATCAGATACTTTTAGCCATTATTGACGTAACTTGCAGATAGTCCAGGAGATAAAGGCCCTTAACTCGTGAAATAGCAAACGAAATGGTTCAGAAGTTATGAAGCTTAGAAGGCGGTGGTATTTATTCATCCATTCAGCTTTTCTTAAGCGAAACTTTAAGAAGACTTGCAGATGTTGGCTGTACTCTTAACTTTAAAGGTTGTCGTTTTGTGGAGGGATTAGTGTTTCGGTTAAAATGATTTTTTTTGAAAATATTAGAACTCTTTGAAGGTATTGCTACCAAAAAATAGCTTCTGTAAAGGGAACGTTAGGGTATTTTCAAAACTGATGACCTATTTGTTATTAGGGAATGTAATTTCCCTTCAAGTAGTAAAGTAATAACTAAGAGATAAAGGTTCTCCAAGCGCCGAAAAGCGGCGACCGTCTAAGGGCGATTATCCGTTTCCCGGGAATCGCCCTTAGACGGTCGCCGCTTTATCTCTTAGTTCATTGACCGCCGAGTTCCTTTTTTCTCCTTTCTAGTAAAGTAATAGTAAGTAATTGCCGGCCGCGGTGGCGGAGTGGTTAGCGTTGCCATCGTGAACGTAAGGTTGAATCCAAAAGTCCAGAGTTCGAATCCTGATTAACCTTATTCTTCCGCTTTGTTGGTTTGTTTATGTCAGATGGTTTTTGACCAAATCGTGGTGTGTGTGTCAGGTTTCTCCTAAAAGGGTTGGCAACAGGAATGACATTCCTACTGTTAAAATCAACGAGGGATAAGATATTAAAATATTATAATCAACGAGTTCCTACAAAGTTAAGACTTTTTCTTGGGCAGCAATCGAAATTTGCTTCAAAGGTATTGAATGGCATGTGATATCTAAAACACCTTCAGAATACTTACTTAAATCTTAAAATATCCATATTATTCTAATCTAGGGAATTGACGTTCTGTTGTTGTTTGAAAACCTTATGTAATATTAGATTTTTTAAAACAATATATCTATTTTAGAATAAAAGTATGTGTTGGAAGAACTTAATATGCTTGGAGCAGCTTTAAACTCGCAGTTAATATTATCCTTTAAAATTATCCTTTTTGCATCTGCAAGGGTTAGCATGAATACTGTATTCTTACACGTAAACACAGGAAATTAAACGTTGCTAAAATTTATTCCATTTGCTCTACCAATAATAAAAATACTCTCCTTCCTTTTCTTGGTCCCATCACCTTGGTTATATCCTAATCCCCAACTACACGAAACCAACTTTATAAACTAGCCCTAATTTTGGGAATATTTTGCTTAATAACAAAACTAGTTCACTACTACACCAAAAAGCGGGAATATACAAATAGATAGAAGTGGGACTCTCCCACTTCTATTTATTAGTTTTTACATCCTCATTTGTACCGAACTTGCGTGCAGCATTCGTCTATATTTCATGGGTACGGTCAGAATGGAAAGACTTGTTAATTTTTCAAGAGTTCATAAGCCATGGATGTGACTGCCAAGATGAGTGATACATTTGCGCAAACTTTGTTGAAGAACTGTGTAGATGAACGTTTTATGGCTTCTTTAACCTACAAAATCTTTTTAATGTCTACGCTCCCAAACTTTAAGGCAACCAAGGAAGAGTTTGAAGATAAGTTTTAAAACTCCATCAGCCTTCAAGTTCACATTCTATTAACGATGCCGAAACTCGCAATTGCAAATGAGGTAATTGATCGAAGTTTTTGGAGATCAATTAATACATATCCATTAAAAATCCAAAATAAACCACCCCAAATTGCGTGCTCATTTTCAATATTAATCGTTTCGTAAAGGAATTTAGAAATGTAGTAGGAAAGTTAAAGTTGTTACTAAATGCTTCTCTTCGGATTTGAAACCAGTAGGTACGACAAAGTAAAATACAAAATCATGAAATGGAAATTGTGAAACTTTTCATTAATATAACCACAGATAACAACCATCTAATATAGAGAAAGCTGATGTTTACTTTTCCACATATTGTTTTATTTGCAAACTACCGGTTTCGGTGTATAACCATCATCAGGTTTGCTAGTCTGTGCAAACCTGATGATGGTTATACACCGAAACCGGTAGTTTGCAAATAAAACAATATGTGGAAAAGTAAACATCAGCTTTCAATTAGTTATTTCCACCACATCACGGCCGAGACTATTGAGTACATCTAATATATTATTTAGGGATGAAATCACTGAAAGTACTTAAGTCATTGTCGACTAATTTATCCACAGTATGTGCTCATTTTTCTATTTCTTATGTGATGTTTGATCCTGCTACCTAATTTTCGTGGATAGTGTCTTTTTCATTTCATCTTTAGGAAAGGATAAGGGATGCATACATAATGAATATATTCAGGCGGAGAAATAATAGCACCAACAAGAATAAAATATAAAGTGTACATTCAAAGTCTCCAGTAATACTTTTTTGCATCTAATTATACTACAAAGGTAGCGAAACCGATCGTTGAAATGAATACTGCGGACAGGGTCGGCCGGATGAACATCGGTCATGAATACTTCACAGAATTTTTTTTTGTTACCGTTATATATGTCGAAGTTTTCTAAAGAACTATCTTTACTCATCTTCAATGGAAGTCACAGTTAATCCTTCTCCCCCTTTTAAAATTATGATATCGAACTGCACTTTCGCGAGATCGGTTCCAAGAATTCCTAATTTTGGGAATCATTGAAAGAAATGGAATTGGAAGCTAGGTTGCGACTTCTTAACAAATTTAGAGAAAGCACGTTTTCCGAGGACGTAGTTGACATCATGCGACCCCCCTGTTACTTCAACCGATCCGATGATGAGAACAAAATAAGAGAAATAGACTCATTCTTTCCGCGAACCATACGCGATGATAACAGGCTAAAAAAGTAGCTCAATCTTTCGGTGGTTATACCCTCTGCCAGACGTCGAAAGGCGGCTTGTAGGGTATTTATGTAGATGTAGATGAATGCTAGAAATCCTGCACTTCGTTACGTAGCTGTGACTCAGATTAAATTTTAATGTTTTAGTAAAATATTTGGTGGAAACTATCGGAATCTGCGTGGGAACGTCAATTGAGATTCGTCACCGGAAACGAACCGAACCTGCGCTCAAATTAAGCAGTTGACCGAACTAATCTATTTGCTTTCCTGACGCTATTCATCACTCGAAGCAATTAATTAAGGCCCAGTCATCTCTTACGTGACATCGGGCTAATTATTCTCTTCGACGAACTGAGAATCTTTAGGCGCGATTGAAACTTAATTTATTTACATTTCTAGGATTAAATCCTAAACGAATGAGGGTAATTGCAGCCGTGCTCAGTTGTGTTTCTACCTTCAAGAGCGAAATGGGAGAATGGATAGTTTTCCAGGCTAGAGAGGATTTTTCCATGAACCCCAATGGGAGAGCCACCGCAAGAATTTCACAAATTGGCTTTTCCACAGCTGTGACTCGAGAGAACTTGAAATTGCGGCCGTGTTCGTACCTCTCACTATTTCCACCGAGATGCTTGCCAAAGGCTCTCCTCTCCAAAACCTATTCGCCGATAACAAAAAAGCACTCGAAGCGAATGATAATGTTCCATCTTAGTTTTAATTCCTCTCAGCCGATATATCTTTTCAAATGAGTAAATCAGTGCGAGCAAATGCTCCGTAGTTAATTTCTTCGAAGTAAGAGTTGCGTCAGAATTACCCGTACATGATAAATGGAATAAACATACATGTAGACGAATCAGTTGAATATCTTGGGTTAACTCTCACTCATAACTTAAACTGGAGCACTCAATCCGAAAAACCTGCGGTAAAGCAAGTATAAAGTTCGGCTTTATAAGGTGTATTGTCGGAAGGTGAGAAGGTTATAAAGCGATGTTATTTCTCCTTGGTCAGGTCTCATCTTGAATACGCGGCAAGTATATGGGACCCAGCGGATGAAACGGGTACCCGAGAAAGTTCAGCACAAAGTGATACGTTTTGATAAAAAATGCTAGGAGAAAAAGGTAAGCGTTACGAAGATGCTCTCAGATGCAGGAATCATTGGAAGGAAGGAGACTAGAAGCTAGATTGAGATTGATTCGAAAATTTAAAGATTAAAGAACACGTTTACTAAGGACGTAATTGATACTATTCGACCCCCTGCTACTTCCGCCGATCCGGTAATGAAAATAAAATAAGAGAAATAGATGCTAGGACAAGTCGTTTTAAGGTCTCATTCTTTCCGCGAACAGTACGCGATAATAATAGGCTAAAATATAGCTCAATCGTTCTGGGTATACACCCCCTGCCACACGCCGAAGGGCGGCTTGCAGGATATTTATGTAAATGTCGATGTAGAAGAGGGGAAAAAGGAAGAATTATTTGTTTGATTTTGCAAAATAAGAGATTTTTAATTCTACAGATGATTGTCATCTTATATAATGAACACCATCGTGTATATATTTATATCTTTTTATAATTATCCAGTGTCAGTAACTCTCGTAAGAAATACATGGAAGCAGCTAAAAAAATTATGTCACGAATATTGCATAGAATTAGGAAATTTAGAAATTCGTTAAAGCCCAAAGGACTATAAATATTCGTAGTTTTTTTGCCCAAAGTATTATGGATTCGACTTTAGAAGATTCCAAAATACTCCCATTAGAAAAGTACCAATAACTCATTTTGATCGGTTGCAGACTTTTTTTCCTCAGCGGAATTAAATCAGAGATTAAGGCCCCACGAATCCGAGACAAGCGCTAAAATAAAGGAAATTGAATAGAGATTCTTATTTTCAGCGTGAAATATAGTTGGATTGAAAATAGCGAAAATTAGGACAAAAATACGAACATTTTGTTCAATTTTATGGTTATAAACACCCAGTCACTTTGAATACTAAGGCGATTGTTGAACTCGATTCTCATAGGAATATGTGCGAAGGGTAGGCCCATATCTTTCTTTCTTATCTCCTATCCAAACTACTGCTAATATACGTTGAATTTAGTTCCGTTATTTTTGACGGGGGAATTCACTAGTAAAGGTATATATTCGAGATGAAATTTGTGAAAATTATTATAGAGATTTCGGAAACAAATCTCTATAATATAAACTGTGTGATTTCCTGCGTTGTTTTTAAGTTAGGAGGCAAAATTTATATCCAATATTTCGTATCATCGAGCACAGAAGAAAGGAATGAAGAATCAATCATCAAATTCATTAAAAATTTATGTATTTTTAAATAAATTATGTTTGATTTACGGTCAGTGTGATAAAGCATGAAAGGTATTGTCTTCTGAATTTTAGGTTTCGCTCTTCTTAGACTAATATGGTCTCATCTACAATCTAACTATATAGGACAGTATTTTCGAAATAAAATTTGGCTTTCCATTTTATTACAACTTTCGAGCAAACATTTTGAGAATACGCTCTTTCTTGAAGACTATGTACTCTATTATACAAGATAAAATGCAGAAGTTGAGTGATGAAATTTGTGAAAATTCTCCAAGACAAAATCGATGAAATTTCGACTTCGATAACATCCTTAGATCTCAGAAAGATTGATGAAATGGAGGAAAAAAATTTCGTTATTGATGATGGAATATTCAAATATTTATTGTCGTATCTTGATGAATTGGCCTAGGGTCTGGCGTTGAGTTCGAATCAAAATCAGATGCTAAAGATTTTCCACGATAACTACACTGCATCTACTCCATCTAAGTTCTACTGCATTTACCGCGACAAAATGGAATTAAAAATGTTAATTGGAGATGAGTTCATAATAATATTGTAGTAAATAGACCCCCAGGAAAGTTCATGACCCTCCTGAAAAGTTTTTAGATCCGGAAATTTTTAAAAAGTGCCGTTTTCGGAGTATTTACGTTTGGAAACATGTATTACAGTTACCTTTTTCATTTTTGGCATTTGGCAAAGGTACTAAAAAGTTTTTACTTTTTATATAACTCATTCTAAAATATATACCATCAAACTCCCTTTAAAACTATAGAACATGCTTATCTAATGGTGTAAACATTTCGCAAAATATTAAAAGCCTTTTGACATTTACCTCCATGATTATGAGCCAGGATATCGAACCAATCTAATTGGATGTATTCCCAGTTGCATCATGGATACAGGTGAATGATGGAGTATTGATCACTGCCTACCGGCAGCTCATTTCGCTTCATTAATTCTTAACATTATCCGAGAAATTTTGAAGATGTATTTTTACTTGTAACCATTATATGCTGGCTAAGATAAAAGAATTTAATTGACCGCTAAGTACCAATATCTCAGCGTTCACATTAGCTATAATTAAGAACCATTTTGAAATCCTCTCTTAGTATAAGACGTTTAAATTTCTCGCAAACGATCGTCGTTTTTGATATTTTACTGGCGCTACATATTTTAATGGAAAAATACGAAATTAACTCACAGACACTGCCTTCCTTGAGCGACGGCCTAGAAGCCAGACATGAAATGGGGTGACATCCCTCTAGCAAACTTCTTCAGGCTTCGGAGACCCCGTGAAAAGTGGCCGAAGTAAAGTTGTTACCGCATTAAAAAGGAAAACGGCGCTGCAGTAGCGATGACATACGACAAGCGAAAAATTTTACGTTTTATGCTATGAACGCATATCAAGTATACTTTTATGTAAAAATGAAAATTTTGCACTACGAAAAATCACTTGGGTTAATTCGATTAGGATTTTCTTTTATCAGTTTATCGATAATTTGACAATGTATGAAAATTGCTTATCATTAGATTTTCAGTCAGGATTTTCTTGATAATTTGATTTCTAAGTCAAATTGTAATTTAGTTTTTTATTAGCGTTTTCCCGTTTCAAATTATTTCTGTTGAAGATTGCCTGTCGGAGAATTTTTGGCGTTTTCTCGCATTTTGTCGACAGCTCTAGTCTCAGTGAAGGAAGTAATTTTGCTGATATTCCTGTGCATATTTTGCACATATCCCAACTGGCAAAGGAAAAGAAAGTCACAGAGAAACTGTAGTTATAACTTTCAAGATGAGGAATCATTTGTTGCGTGAATTCCATGGCAACCGTGGAAACGTCCCTAAAAGCTGACAGTTTAAACTGCCGTTTTTATTCACCAAAATTCCAGCGATTTACTTGTTTTAAGGATCATTTTTATTCCAATTTCAGCTACTCAACGGTATCTTCAATTTCAAACACTCATTCAGCACAGGTTTATTCACCGTATTTGTAGAACTTAACTCATCATAAAGATATGCATGAATATGAGTGAACCTGGAAGTAAATATGCTGTGAATGTGTAATCAAATTAATTGCAGTTGTTAGCCGTATTATAGTCTGGAAGCCAGGGGTTCCCAAAAGGGCGTGTTGCCCTCGGGGCAGTGAGTTGATCCAGGGGGGCGGAAAGAAGGAAGGTGGCTGTAGGGGGGCAGTGGAGGCCGGGCCATTACCCGTATTCCTCCCGAATGGTTGGATAATTTCTCGCGGCGGACAATGGCTCACCGGACGATTCCCACACTGAGCCGTGGTCATAGGTGAGGATTCGGGGTATTAAGATTGGGGGTATTGGGTATAAGTTTATGAAACCAACTTATAGAAATACACAGAACCAAGGGGGTGTGGCTCGAAAAAGTTTGGGAGCCACTGATTTTAACGTTCCATTGATGACAAATGCTTTCCTCCACCCTCCATCAAAACATTTAAATGACAAATAATTTGAGAAACCAAAGAGAACCAAAGTTTCCAGGTGACTGGTGATATGTAATGAAAAATGCACAATTTGGTAAAAAAATCGAGTTGAAATTTGAACTTTCCCATAGAATTCGTTATGTAAATGAGGCATATCGAAACGAAAAATTTATTTCTCAACCGTGCGAAAACTTCGCACGGGTCAACTTGTTTTTTAACATTAGGGATTTTCGTCATTCAGAGGGAAAAAATGTTTTCAATCTCTGCTTACTGGGGTACTCCAATTTTATATAAGATATGATGCTTTATTTATCAATTTTCTCGAGTTCTATTCCTAAATATTTAGATAAAAATATACCTAAATATCTGTCTTTGTGTCGAAGCTTTGGCTTATATGGTTACCTCGGCAACCTATGGTCAAAATCTCATATAAGAGTGTATCACTCGTATACTGTTACTAAATGAATCTAAAACCATTGCTTCTATTTCATACGTAACGTTTTTTTTCGTGAAAGCAATAATCGCCAGATGGATGCATCAATACGAGTTTACTGATACTACGCGATACGCATGCTTTATCTCAACGAGTGTCTTTAAGTGAAAACTTGCAAGAGCGGAAGGCAGACTGGGAAGGTAGTAAGGCCCGTCTCGTAAACCTATTACGTTTTCCTTTTCATTTTTTTCATTTTGGAGAGGAGAAGGTGAAGATTTCACGCAAATCCAGTTAGTTAACGTACATTTATTAAATCTTCTTTTTCGGAGTTTTTCCATGTATTTCCTTCGGTGAGTCAAGGATCGTGGATTTTCCTTCGATGCGTTTTGCGCTGTCTTCACGCAACCCGATGCGACGCAGTTTCCTCCTCTACGAATATCGCATCATTTGAATACAAATGCGTCGGGGTTTTTAAAGGAATTTGGTGAGAGGTGAAAGGGATGAGGGATAGTTAAGTGTGAAGGAAGGAATGTTTACTTGAGAAGACGGGAGATTATCATCAAATCCCTTCTCTCTCTTATACCCTTTGAACGAGAGATTACTTTCCCATAAAGGAGTACTTTTATTTCTCGCACGTCTTGGTAGCGAAGGGGAACATCCAAAAGATAAGAGATTAAATCAAATTAATGTTCTTTTGAAGATTTTAAAATAATTGGAGTACTTCGAACAGCCGTTGATTGCCGATTGATCCATGATAACTTGGTCCATGATCGATGTAAATAAAATATAGTAATTTCTAATCTTAATTGCAATGAATGTTAGAGCCAGCCAAAAATTACTTCTAGGTTTTGGCTGTAAAATCACATATAAATTTCATCCGTGTCGATTGATGAAGAGGGGAAGATTTTTTTCACGTTATGACGGGATGGAATAGCAAGAAACTGTACGATCTTTAAAGACTTTAATGTCTGAAAAATCACCGCAGCAATTCCTGGCATATTGGGATTAAATTTGTATGAACATGCTACCCAAGAGAATGGAAAAGTATTTGGATATTGAAAGCATTAAGCAATGAAATAATACCCTCTTCTTTCAAGGGAATTTCACAGCTGATTCAAGACAACTAAAAAGTGATTATGTAGATCTTTTCAACATAACAATTGGACCGGCCAATGCGTATTGTTGCGTCATTGGCGTGAAAGATTATCCTGTTTTGTATTTGTTGATGTGTAGCGTGGTAATAATCAGATTAGTTACAGAGTCTCCCGAATGGCTTGAGAGAACGTTCCGGCGAGATAGCTCAACGGATAGAGCACCCGACCGGCAATCGGGAGACCCGGTTCGGAGAAACGGTTCGATTCCCGGTCCCGTCAGACTTTTTTCAAGTCTTTTCTTCCTTGGGAATTTTCCTGGGTGCACGCCCTAACGTGCAAAATCACCCATTACCTATTCCCTAGTTTGGAATCTTTAGCATAGATGTCCCTCTGTTCTAGCCGTTACAGAGATAAGACTTTTTTTATTCAGTATCGCCATGCCTCTACTTTCACTGAGGAATTTCCGTTTCAGCTCGTGTCCAGATAGTTTTTGGTAATCCGATGCTAGGTACTATTATTAGTAAAAGGTATTTTATTTTCCTTTCTTTCCGTCAAATTCAAGCATAATAAACGATGGGATTGCTAAGAGGGATATGGGGATATATCAACAATTTAAATCATGGAATTTTCTGTTTATTCACATACTTTTGTCTCATTCTTGCTCATGGTTACTCAAGAAGAAGAATGTTAAGGTATGAGTGATACTGAGAAGTGACATTTATTTTGGTGACTCCTTACTGAACTAAAAAATCACCGGTTTTTTTAAATCACTGTGAAATCACAGGTTAATTTTCAGTGAAATTTAAAATTATATTTTAGCGGAGAAAGGAAGAAAAGAAAGGGGCGGAGAAGGAGACCTTTTTCCTAAAATCCATTATTCCACAATTTTATTTCCCTTACACCTATCCATTTTTGTTTTATTAATCTTTCCATCGCCTCTGATAAGGCCAAAATCCTATTATCACATCACCTTCAATCTTATTTTGCCTCTATATACCTCCTTTTCAGTCATTTATCTTCATCTCTGCCTTTTCACGAGAATTCTCAATCCATTTTCTTCTCCAAACACCTGTAACTTTATTTGCCTTCCCGTTTTCTTGCAGTCAAAATCTAATTCTCTTTCGGCTTCAGGGTTCGGGGTTTTCGCTTCTGTTTATTTTCTTTCTTATAGATTATACTCAGCACTTTCCTCTATTTCATCCATTTCCCGCACAATTTTGATCCACCCCCTATCTATTCTTGTACAAATATTTGTTCTGTAAGTTATTATTTTCGCTTAAGATTTTTTTAATCGAAAATATTTTCCTTTTGTTTGCATCCTTGGGAACGATGCACACTTTACTTCAGACCATTTTTTCGTACTAAACCTGTAAGAAAACTCTTTTGTCACGTTATGTTTCGCGATGAAGTGGCTCAGTATTAACTCTTATAGCTTTAGCGTCGTATTAATTGACGATAAGAGGAACTGGATAAATACATCTTCACCATCTCAACTTACTGCTATTAATAATTGAATTTATCGAGAAATCAGGCGCAAATCAATTTAACGATTACCAGTGGTAGCAAATTTGTGTTATGAGTTTCAAGTTATGATATATGTTTTGCAGTCCAGCCTTTAATCTAATCGTAAGATCTTCAGAGTTATGTTTATTTTTCCTAATCAAGAATTCTTATTTATATGCACGATTTAAGTTACTTGTTTCTGAAATATTTCGGTTTTCCGCATACGAATAACATCGTTAAAAATTGACTAGGCAAATTTTAGCTGTCATCACATCTAAAAGGATGTAGTGACTGCTAATTCGAGCTCGAATAACCTGATAAGTATGCCCGAACTCCAATTCGGCAACAAAGTGCGAAATAAATTGCAAACGAGCACCCATGCGAAAATTTCCTCTTTCAGCACGCTAATTTCCTTTCTCAGACTATTTGCCCAGAGGCATCAGCGAGTAAACATTTTCACGACTCTTTTTCGGTCTATGGACTCATTTCACACCTTGGTTTAGAGATCTAATCATTCCGCGTAAAATCTTCCCAGCATTTATCTCCCTTTCTTGTTTTCCCATCTCTCTATCTCTTTTAAGACTTCAGCATTCAATTCAATTAGGTCGCCTTTGCTCGGTCCTCTACTTTACCGGATTCTGCAAGGCTCCTCGCGAGAATCAACGCCTCTCGTCTAATCCTATTCGGGGATAGAAACTTCTTTATGAACGCACGCACATCTCTAATTCAGAGGCACTCAAGCGAGAGGTCTGCGGAGATGAAGGACGACTCAGTTGGCATCCAGAGGGACGTCATCGCTAGGATTAGACAGGCAGCGACCCAAATGATGAATTTGCTCGACGAAACCGTGGGAAGGATTAATCATAGTAAAACGTTACAGACGTGTTCATTTTCGTTAATGATTTTCGAAATGTTATTTTTTTTTTGGCTGTAGCATTTTGGCGTCCGATATTCGAGAAAATATAAGAAATTCGGACGCTGTGATTACAATTATTTGATGTAAAAATTTGGTTCAAAAGATGTTTTTTTTTTGTTTAAGGCTAAGTTCAAAGTTTAGGACAGTGATGGAGATTCTTTTTCCATTGGAAGGCTACGCTTAACATTCGGTCTCAGTAGAAAGGCCGCATGTAAAATAGAGTAAAATCTAATTTCTGTCTCAGTAGAAAGTCGCCCGTGTGGAGTGTTTTTTCTAAGCACTTCCTTAGGTTTTTAAACCCACAAATTAGTTTTCTTCTGTGCACTTTTTTCATGCTATCTCTTTCTTTCATGTTATTTGACGAAGGATTAGGTGTAAGAATAGACTTTTTGTCTCAAATTTGCCCAAATGAAACGTTTTATTATTTATTACTATGTAAAACCATCAGACAACTTTTGTGCCATGAATTAATACTTGCCGCGTATTCAAGATGAGACCTGACCAAGGAGAAATAACATCGCTCTATAACCTTCTCATCGCATCTACCGACTCTGTCGACATCTGTCGAAGCACTTTTAACAATGCTACTACTACTTTTATGAAAAAAGGAATTCAGCCACAAATAAATTAATAGAGAACTAATAGAGAGAATTAATAAATTAATAGAGATTTCTTTCCTTCGCCTAGCGTCAGAGCAAGAATTAAAAACTAAATTATGTAAATGAGATTATATGTTTTAGAAAGTGACTAAAAGACCGTAATAGAAAGTCAATAAGGCCAGATTTCGCCTTGAGTTCGCAAGTTTCCCACCTTGTCTAGGAGAACAGGATGGCTCTATATTTTGGAAGAAGTTCATTTGTATGTAATAATTGGCATTTAAGTTGCAAATGCACTGCACATGCAGATATTGGTTTAACTTTCGACTAAAATTAAGAGTACTCTTAAATTAAATCCATTCCATTAAATATTATGTGATGAATTGCATTGCATGGTGCTGAGTTTGCGGGCATCGCAGAGACATCAGTAATTTTCTGAATGAATAATATGATAATAATAATGTATGATATGATTCCGGCTTTAGTCAGTCTATTTCAGTCAACGTTGACTCCTAATGAAGCCGACAGCATAGTCGGCGAAACTTCAAAAGAACATAACTGATGCTAACTAACTAACGCTGCGATATTCACAAACTCATCCCCAAGAAATGTAGCAGCGAAATAAATATTATTAATCATATTCTTTACAAACGGGAGCCATTATGTATCACAACATTTTTTCGCTGTTTATCGGACTTAACTGACGAATTTTCTATGGAATGCACGTAATGGTGGCAACCGAATGGAAATAACCGAATAAATCTATTATTTGCAACTATCGAATAATTCCAATAAAACGCCGATATTTCACTCCATCCTTTGCGCGCCCACCAACCGAATGATTTTATTCTATTTTTCACTCGCTTCTCCCCATTGAGTGAACAATTTGATGGATTGTTTCACTCGCTCTGCGCCATCGAGTGAGCCATGCAACATTCCAATTCGTTTGCTCTATATCTTTAAATAGTGGGCAGCATCCAGAACGAATTAAACTATTCTATATAGAAACCTACGGGAAATAGCGTGAGGCGAAGGTACGTGAATCTGGAAGAACTATATTCGTTAGCCGATGCACCGCTGTATTCATATTCCATGCAGGTCAGCGCATCCAATGATCTTTCTACTTGTGACATTTATGACGTCGAGCTCCATTTAGTTGTATCCCTTCATCATCGCTGAACTCAATCCTTATTTACAATTCATCGAAAGGGATGGGATGGGTGAGATGGAGTCTCTGGTTAATAAATAACCCCGGAAAGAGCATTGTCGAACGAGTCGTCGATGTTTATTCGAATTTTTAATCATTCTTCATTTCTCCGTATCGGTATCACGGTACAACGAGCTGCTGTGTCGAGAGTTTCAGATCGGTGATTCTGGACTCCCATCGAGCCAATTATCGGCGCTTGGGAAATTTGACTCCCGAGTTTTTTTCGAGAGCATTTCCACTCGATTTGGGAAAGTGCGGTTGGTTATAGAAGTTTAGGAAGAGCCCGTTGTTTTGGAAATCTATTCCGTTGAAAGTGGACGGAATTTAGCGGTCTATCTTGGCCCCAATCTTTGGGTACGATTAACCTGAATCGCTCTTTAAAAACAGCACTGTTTTCCTTCGCCAAGTATATTGAGGCCGGAATGAGATTTTTCGTGCGCTGATTTTACTCTGTTATATATTTAAAATGCAAAGGTCACATTTATATGCATCTTTTTCGAATGCATTAAAGGCTAAAATTTTTCTAGCGTGTTCTAAGCATGTGATGCTTTAATTTTTAGATGATTCAAGTAAATAAGACCATATTTATTTTACTAATTAATACTAATTTACTGGTTAGTGAATTTAAGCGACATGGTTAAATACGCAATGCTTATAAATAATAACTATGAAATTCTTACACGTGATGTAATGTATATAGAAATATCTAAGAATAATTATCTACAAATAATAATAAAATTTTAGCACTATTAATTAATTTATTATTTTCGTTGGAGAAATTAAGGGACATGTTGTATAACAATGAAATCTTGACCTATTCAACACGATGTATGATATCTGGAAAGAGTCTTCGTGGGAATTAAAGATGGTAATGGAGAGAAAATATTCTTACGTGCAAGATATTCCAAATTTGTTACCTGAGGTTATTGAACCATATTTCGAATTTTATAGGAAAGCTCTAGCGGAAGAGCTTTCTCTTTAGCTTTTATTTAGGAAAGATGGTGTTAATGCATACCTGTCACTGATACTGACGTTAAATTTCATTCAGACAGTCTTTTTTGTGAAAAATACTTGAAAAGACCGTTATATACCTCATTTATTATTGAGCGGAAGAGATAATGATTACAGAATGCATTAAGAAGCAATTAATAATTTTTTAACTTTCACCTTTTTCGGGTATTTATATTGATAATAGAAAATATAGGAAATATATTCCAGAAGAGTATCTTGCAGTCTTTTCCAATAAAATAATATTTTATAGCCTCTTCATTTCATTGCTTACTGAGATAATTTTAAAGAAGCTTATGCTTAGTTGCTTCATAGCACAATTTTTTATAACTCTCAAAATTGAAACTCCAGTGTTTCTATGATACTGATAAAGTATTGATAACCATGTGTCCTGTGCGTTGGAATTTAGTGAAAGCGGTCCCGGGTTCGACTCCCGATGGAGAGCCACTTGCGAAATGATCTCGGCCGTCGAAGCACTTTTAAGAATATTATTACTACTACGATAAAGTGAAACATTTCCTCGTCATACCATTTCGGAACTTCCTTTTCTGACCATCCTGATAAAATTTGGCGAGTGACAGTGTGAGAGTTTTCTAAATCTCTTTACTCTAGTTTGTCGGATTTATCCCGTTAATAGTTTTAGAGTAAAATAAACCTGATTCGATTAAATGAATGTTATCTCTCGCAACTTTAACTAAATTAATGAATGCGGCCGAGATCACGCGAAAGATGAATGTTGGTGAAGGCTTTAGTACGTTTGATTTCGTTTCGTATGGCCTGGTATGCAGATCACTCTTAAGAGATAAACGGATCACATTATATATTTTTCAAATTTTCCTTATTTTTAACTTTACAACTATCCAGAGTGATGTCCTCTGCATTTCTAAGCTGCTCAATTTTGGATTTAATTCAGATTTTTATTTTCAATCATCGACTGATATCACAACCATGAAAGAAAAATCGAGATTTCAGAGATACTGTGTTTTTGTAGTAGACTTTGAAATAGTATAATACCTTCCATAAACAGATTAAATTCTTTATACCATTAGATTAATATTCAATTTAGAGGCATCAAAATTTAAATTTACGGAGAGACCCTGCGTCCGTGTTAGAACACTTTGAAGGATTGGAACCATGAAAAGTTTTAAATAATGCCTTACTTTTGCTCTTAGTTTTGAATCACCTATTTAAAGAACTTTAACTTTCTTTAAATATATATTCAACACTTTCATGCAATCGGCATCCGAATATTCACGACTGCTCCAAAGATATCCCCACAACAGTGGAAAATATAGCGGCTTGCGTCACGGATACCGTTAGAGTAGTATACAAACGAAGTCAGACTCGAAGGCCATCGTAAATACCCGTAGTATAATTGCAAATTGCCCCACTGAGGTCTCGATCGAGGTCTCTATGGTATTGACACTCATTATTCACTATGCACGGCATAGAAGGGCCCTATTGCGCTTCCACGGTTAACAAACAACCCTAATCTGCAAACTTGAGACCCTAATAATGCAGATTAAGTAGGGCCAAGATCGATCCCAATGGCTATTATTCGCCGCACTCTGTACAGTAACGCTTCAGCAATACTAATTTCTACGGCTCCAATTCCCGAATGCTCAGCCGCCATATACTTAGACCCGCATCCTCGCAGCCGACGGAACACATAGTCCCAACTTTAATGCAATCAGCAGGCAGGTGTCGGAGAGGTGATTGGAAGAAGTTGCAGCTTGTGGGACGATCATGTACGGAAACATGTACGTCAGAGGAATGTGATTTAGGTTGACCTCCGAAAGCATAACGTGGTAAATCTTGTATTTCATTGCATTTTAGTATGCGTAGCTGTAGTATTTCTCCTTTGATATATGTCTAACTTAAATCCCAAGGAAGAACGACCATGAGAAAAGCCTGACCAAACCGAGACTCAGGCTTTTTCATGTTCACTCCTCGGGATTTATCCTATTCGCACGAATTTTCGAGCTAAGTTACCTTTCTTCCTTTCCTTGTATGTATAACATGAACTTCAAGATTGGATAGATCGACCCATGAAACAATTAGGAAAGAAGTGTGAGAGAGACAAAGAGATCAAACATGGTATGAAGAGGGAAGTAAACCCACTTTCTCATTTGAGTCAGTATTAAACTAATGTCATGCCATTGTAACTGTATTGTATAGATGGCAAAGGGATGATGTTTCTCAAAAATTATGGAACTTGCTTTTTGAATGGGAAGTAATATCAGCTTCTGAAATAAAATGTAGCCTAGTTAAGGGATTAAAATAGCGCACCGTTTTGTCGTTAGTCACCCTTTTAGGCAGTTTACAAAAATATGATTCAGCGTTCGTCAGATTGAAATTTTATTGTAGAGAATCGGAGGTATGACGATATTTATTAGAATTTAAAAAATTCGCTCGGTTAAAGATATAATTATCATATAAGAATAAAACTTAAAAATGGGCGTACCTAGCCTTCAGTGTGGAGGATTTTAACCTAAAATATATAATATAATAAGCCAAAATAACTTATAAATTGAGATTCATGACTTCAAAGCAGTAGAATACAAGATTATGTTCGCAGCTTCTACAAAAAATTCTGTTTTTTCATCTCTAATACTTGGTTTTCCAAATTAACGGCTTATTAATCTCAAGACGTCGTTAGCGTTATAGTTAGTCATATAATAGATTTCCAGTGATAAGAATAACTGACTTCTCATTGAATTTTCCGAAATAAATCTTTTCGGGGATAATTTCAGCTGTTTCAAGAGAGAAACACGAGGAGACAAAATCGATGGAGGGGGAAAATGTCGGAAGAGGTGATTGAAGGAAGGAATTCGAAGAGAAGGAAAAGGGGAAGAGTGGGAAAGGAATTTATGTCGAAATTAAATGTGAATTCCGTTGTAAGCAGAAAAATGGACGGCTTCTTAAGGAGAAATCCTTTATCGCGTTAGAATTTTAATGGTGATGAGATTCATGTTAAGTCTTAAGGGTGGCTATGGGAGGCAGAATTCATCAAGTGTTAAGGAAATATTTCCTTGAATCCTCCCTAGCTATTCTAACCTCATGTATGAATTATCTAAGTTTTTCCATCTTTAATTTACATTAGCTTACGTTTTTATTAGTTATCTTCTTATATACTAATTAACGACTTAATTGTTAGGATTTTGTATTGCAGTATTGAAATAATTGAATGATTTAATTGGTTGTTAGTTATAAATGTAGACGGTTAATTTCTTGTATCTTTTATTGTATGTGTTATTTTCTATGCTAAACTTGGAACCTCCTGACGAGCCTTTCTCTGGCTCAGGGGGACCTTAAGGTTTAAAATGAAAAAAAAATTATTTTTATTATTATTGTATTTTGTGACAAAGTGAAATAAAGAATCTATTATTATTACTATATAGTAATAATATAGCACAATGACGTCATTAAAAAAATTATACGTTTAATTTTTTTATGTTTTTATATCTTTAATTTATATTAGCTCAAATTTTTACTAATTATCTTCTTATTAATTAATTAACGACTTGTTTATTTATTATGTGAGAGTGAAATTAATACAACTATTTATATTCTCTGAGATTGTTGATATCAGTATGATAAATAATGATGGGAATCTCACTCCTATAACACATTAGAAAACCAAATCACTATTACTACATCCATCCCGTCATCCCAGATCACTCTTATTACCCAAGATAACATATGTGAAGAAAGTCTCGTGAATAACAGTAGTTATTAGGTGGTCTAATAAAAAAAGTTTTCGGGGTATTAAGAGAGGATTTTGGAGTATCCATGATCAGGAATAGGGGTATGATTTTATTGGCCTTGGGAATAATCGAATTCCTATCTTGGAAGGATCAATAAGAGTTGTGCACTTAGTATTTTCCAGTTTTCAACCAAAATTGTTACTCGTAGAGTCATTATGGACTATGGATTGAAAACTTTACGGACAGAAGTGGATATGGACAAACATTTTTATCAGCAGAAAATTTTTCTTTTAATATAATCAACAAAAACTGGCATCACATGTTTTTTAACTCTTAGATTTCTCATTCTTGGCATTTATAGCAAAGTAGATCTTTCTTTAGCGCGGGAACCTAAAATGCATAAAGTGTGTTTGAAATACAATGAAAATACTCGTAAATGGAGAATTTTTCGTGTCTGAAATAAATGGAGAAACTTTTGCTCTCTATTTAAGGACATAGAAACATGCAATGGCTTATAAATGTAGTTCTATTAAAATATGCAATAATCAATTTTCAATCCGAATTATCAACCCTTAAATACGTTTCGCAATACAGAATAGGAAAAAGTAAAGCTTTTATTTTGTTGAACCTGTCACAAGACTTTACGCTCGTCTTTTCTTGAAGTTCTCCCCGTATTCACTTTTGTGTTTGAAATACTTCTACTACGAAAAATCGTCAGATGTGTGTAAGAATCTTAAAATTCATTCCGTAGGTGAATAGGGAAACCGCGATGTGGCTGCAATTCATGCCTTGCGGGTAAATGAGGTGATGCATGGGATTATTGGGGTGACCTCATTCTGGACCCACTTTTAGAGGAAGGCGAAATTCAAATTCCGAAGGCATCGTTTCCGAGATATTGAATTTGCTTCGATAAGGATTATGAGAGGATTAAACGACGAGTGGTTCGGAGTGATAGGAGATTAATGACTCGGTACCACCACCACTACAATTATAGTGGTTTTAACTGTAGCATGAATTTGCTGAGATGTCAGAAATGGTTAAAAAACTCTCGTTTTCGAGATGCAGAAAAGAATTAGGTATTCATGTTCATGAAGTTCGTCCTCGTAGGGATTTTGAAAGAAAGTATTTAGTTCTCGATATCCAGCGTGTTGAACTTTTTCACGATTTCAAATACTTGTAAATTATTTCCTCAGAGGATTGTTTATTGTGAGTCCTGATATAACGAAATCAATGTGTGATGGGGTGAAATGACGGAAAGGTACGGAATCAAAAGGACGAAGAATAACTTCGTCCAACGTGATAAAAAAAACCACGTAAATCTTATGTATCGCTTAAGATACGTGGCACGAGCTGTGGCGACTTTTGCATAGAAATAGAAAGTTGGCGATTTTTTGATTTTCGACGGAAAAGTACGAACGGCTCGCGCCATTCTCCCGTAAGGAATACAGGGCGCCATAAGATTTATGTCTCTTCATGACGTTGAACGTTGAAATTTTCCTCAACATTTATTTTAACTCGCCGGTTTGGCTTCCGCGGAAATTTCCGCTAGATAAATTTTATGGAAATTCAGCCTCTTCTTTGATACATAATACGGTGGATGAGAAATAACACGGGCGCTATGAATGTGAACAGTTGATACTGACATGCTTTTGTAGCGGTGCATTTGACACTCGTGGGTCTCAGATAACGTGGTTATTAGCTTGCTGCTCGTCAGTAGCTGACATTGGCTAGATATTTGATCCCGGCTGACCAGATTTTTCTGGTTGTGTGTGTTCGTCAATAGTAATAATTGTTAAAATGGATGTGATTGGGATTATATACCCGTTTATATTAAAGATGTGAAAATAATTATTTATTCATTTATTTTCCAATTTATCACATACAGCTCTACAGCCAATTTAGAGTGACAATATGACACTAACATTAAAAAAGAAATAAATAAAAAATGTGTGTTCGTCAATAGTAATAATTATTTAAATGGATGTGATTGGGATTATATACCCGTTTCTATTAAAGAAGTGATAATAATTATTTTAATTATTTATTTATTTGCCAAATTATCACATACAGCTCTACAGCCAATTTAGAAGTGACAATATGAAACTAATGTTAAAAAAGAAATAAATAAAAAAAATAAAAAATAAGATAGAAAGGAACAGACAGAAGGAAGGGTAAGCAAGAAGTTATCGGACCTCAACAATAATTTTTGGGAGGAAAAGGGGACAGCTAACATTGGGAACGGGCGTGATTTAAAGCTAAATTAATGAATGCTCCTTTGAATAAGGAAAAGAGATCAATAGAAGGAGGAAGGGAATTAAGTAATGAAGGGAGGCGAATGGGAACGCTTAATAAGTGATAGTCTAGTTGTGGTATAATGGAGAAGGAATGTAGAACGAGTAGGAATGTATGGAACACGATAATTTAGAAGAGAGATTAAGGGTGGACAGTCTGTGCGGAGTTTAGAAGGGAATATAGGAATGACAGGTCATGCTTTGTTCGATTGATAAAAAGAGATCTAGGGAAAGAGCAGATAGAATAGAGTTGTTTGAGGCTTGGCGGAGGGGAGGAACTCTAGATCTCACAATTTTCAGGAAAAAACTAGTGATTCTGTCTAAAGAAGAAAGATGAGTGACGGTGGACATGGACCAAATAGGGGAGCAGTAGGATAGCAAAGGAAGGATAAAAGAGGAAAAGTATAAAGAAAGAGCTGAAGGATCAGAAATGTCGGTAGAGCGGTACAGGAGGCCGAGGAGGGACATGGCATGATTTTTTATTTTCCAAATATGATCTTGGAACGAGAGTTTGAAGTCAATGATGACTCCCAGGTCCTTTTGATGAGTCACCCTTGCGAGAGATACTTCATTCAATTTGTAGCTCCAAAATAATAATAGAGAAGTGTTTGAAAGGTGACCGATTTGAAAGTTACAGTCGCCGCTAAACTGTCAGCTCTATTTGTAGGCACAGAGGACTTTAAATAATAGAAATATTCAGGATGTATGCCTGTTTGCGTCTATTTTTAGTTAGCATTGAGATTCTTTAAGAAAGAAAACAGGCACTTTTCTAAATCGATTACTCGACGCTCCAACCATCAGATCTAAGCCTCTTCTGTACACAAAAAATAGATAAAAGTGAGCTGACCAACAAGAGTTCAGTAACATTGACGTAGTGACGTTTGTCTTATTGTATTGGCACTGAATCGGTCATTTATGTAAACATTAACCACGACGTACAAGAAAAAATCTCCACTGCAGGAAAACACCCACAAGAAGGGGTGTGAGAAAAACATACAAAACCTGAAGCTAGATTTTAGAGTTTTTCTTTGACTTGAAAAGAAAATATTGACAATGATGAAAAAGCGCATGACAGTGTGAAAAAATTTCCACGCTGAAAGAAATGTAACATAGAAAAATATAATAAGGAAAAGATAGGTTAAAAATATGCAATTCAAAGAAATAAGAAACAAAATAATGTATGCCTAGTGAATTTATTTGAAAAATATATTTTGATCTGAGAACATTTTGGTATTTTTGGTTCTGTTCGGCGAAAAATGGAAATTTGGATATATATTTTACATTCTGATGACATAGTGTCTCATAAGGGAATTTCCAGAATTTTAATTAAAAATTTTTTCCAAATTGCACTTAAATATGAGACCCGGATTTGAACGAAAGCTTTCCAAGATGCGAATGACGTACTTCCTGCACCATTCGGTCAACCAACCAAGGGATTTTCGTCGTTCTCTCCTAATTAATCACGCGATTTTGATTCCAGCGTAGAATGTTACGATTTGATGGTCATCTATGCTCGGATTGTATCAGAAGAGTGGGGAGCTTGCAGAGGCAACAATCCGCGTATCGCTGAACTGTGGAACTTATTTCACGCGCACTCAGTCGCGCGTCCCAACTACGCCTTCATTTATACAGAGAGAATTCATGGAATGAGAGTCGCTCGTATTCAGCAGACGTCCTTCAGGAATGCAATCTGATCCCCATGGTTACTGTGGTTTTCTCAAATCCGCATTCCTGTTTCAGTCATTCACGGAGTGAACCCGGAATCCCAGAAATGACAATTCCAATGATGCCGAAGAATAAAGAGGCTAGAACAGAGACTGATGATAAAGGCAATTTAGGTAATTTGGGATAATGAAAGGATGTCGAAAACAGATCTAAAACGAGGGCCACAATGAGTTGATGTGATCATTAGATTAGTTAAAGGGAGTTTCATTTCATCACAATCTCGGTGTCCCATACCTGTAACTCAGTCGGAAATATTCGTTAGAAATTTTATTTTCCGTAGCATTAACAATTATTTTCAGTGCTTAAATGAAGTTACTACACCCCAAGGGGTGCAGTTATTACCCCCCAAAGGGTATGCAGCTCCATACACTTTCGGACAAATGGGATTTCATTTTTAGACGGTCTCTTACACAAGCTTAATATATATTGCAGTTGCAGAAAATGAAAGAGAAATAGATAGCCATTAAAATGCTTACTATAAAATTAAGATCTTTCATGTAATCGAATTCCGTCATGGGAGGAAATTTGTATATGATAGATTTTAGGGTGTAACTTACTATTTCATCCAAGAACAATAATTTTACTGTAGATGAAATATTATGCTGAAGGACTTGTATGATGTTCTTCACTATGCGATCAAAAAGAGGTATTCAGTGTATTCTTGTATAGTACATACATTAAAATGTCAGAATTTAGAAAAATTTTCCGTTTTCCAGAAAGTTTTACGGTTGTTAGGTGCTTACTCTCCTTTGCTTAATGTGTTTGAATATTTTTCCTTTTATTTTTTTCCTTCTCAAAAGCATCCCAGTTATTTCCGAATAAAAATTTACGTACATTTTTAAGGAATGTGTAGAATGATTGAATGATTATTTGGAAACCTTCGCTGGAAAACAGAAAATACTTGAGATTCATTAAAATCGTTCATTGAGGAAGGTAAAAATTTGCAGAAAGAAAGGGAAACCACAAGTAATTTCGTGAGGTAATTATTTTAGGTTACGAGATGATAAACTGAACCATTCATATTACCGTAACCTGTGCATGAATATGAAAATATCGAAACCCTGGATGTCTGGGTGTAATTGAATAGAATGTTATCTAAAAATAGAATGATAGAGGAAGGGTAAATAGGTGTATATGTACAGACAGACGGGTAGTGTTTACACATTATGAAATATATCGAAATAATACGAGATCGTAGATCCCAAGACCGTCGTGCTGCATATGTTCTTTATCGATATTTGGCATAATCTTTTGAGGAAATGTTGTGTTTTGTGATTGGAAGTGATAAAAATAGGATTAGTTGTTTGGAAAAGGGGAAAACGTCATTCGTATCTCTCCGGTACATCGGTTATATTTATCTTAAGTCAAACAAAACAAGTTATTCAATTTAAAGTTTAGTACTATTATGGGCTCTTTCTTATGTAATACTCATAAAATCTTTCCTGTCCTTACCTCCAACTTTTGCTACATTTCTCTAAAAATTTCCCTTCAGGCAGAACCGTATATCTTTTCATATGTTCCATTTTTTTCTTCGGATTAAAACTTGCGTTCTTTCTGGATAATGCTGTAATTTGAATAATCTTTATCAAGTGTTTTTTTAATTTTAGGACTGGTTCTTCATATATATCCAATCATTCATCAATCTTTCTAATCAGTTTATTCAAAGATTCTAAATTTTACTCAAGTAATAACTTTTGTTATTTGTATACCGTTAATATTTTACTGATATTGCAGAAATATAAGAATTTACAGGGGAAAAATTAATCCAGACAATTTTATAGTGACTTATGGGCGAGCAATTAATTAAAATGCTTCAGTTAATTATTAGTTCCAGCGTTTCCTTTAATTAAAAATGTACAGTTTTTAATGAGAGAGTGAAACATCAGAGTGAAATTGAAGAGTCATAAAAGAATTATAGATCACTTTGGTGTTTCGAATCTCTCATTTCATCCATGAACATCGAACAACCTCGGGCCTAATGCGTGAGCGATTGGAATTGAATTAAATTGTCATAATGTTTGATGTTATTCATTCCGACTATTATTATTACTAATTATTTTGACTCGCTAAATTTATTTCACGTTTTACCTTCCTCATAATTTGAAGATAATTATGATTTCCTTCTCTATGAGTGTTTCTAAAATTGATGAAATTTTACGTTTCCTTTACCTCACTTCCTGTGATGTAAAAAATGTTTAATTATTTCAAGAGAAGGAACGGATGATATCCGGGGACGTTTTAATTATCAAACCTTTTAATAGGATTCAACTTATTTATTTAAGAAGAATTAGAAGTAAAATTAGAACAAGAGATTCACAAAATTCGGTTTTGATTCTTTATATAGAAAGTATTTATCCTTTAAGAGTATATCAGTGTAGATATTGTGTACGAGTGGTTCCTACTAAGCTGTTACGTCATAGCTCATTAAACCATGAGCTAAAATAACTGCTTTACAAGGAAAAACGCCACAGGGAGGAGCAAAAATTAAAAAAGGGTGAATCCATTCTTTTCTGTCACAATACTCCAGCGTCTGGTCCCCACTTGCTGGTCTTAATTGAAAAGAGGAATTTATCAAAAGAGTAAAAAGAAGTCCCCTCGCACCTGCTGACATATTTCTTAATTTATCAAGGGCAATTAGTAACCGCCTCATCACTCAGAAAGGCAAGAAAGAGATTCCCTTTATTAAATCCTTATTAATTAAATTTTGGAATGTAAATCTGACTCGCTAATGGAAATAAAAAATCTAAATCCTTAGAGGAATGCTTCCTCTAGGGAATGTTTGACAAAAGGAAATTTACATTGAATTAGCGAGGCCATTATTTGTATTTCTATTAATTCTTCAATAAGCGTAGAAGCAGAATGCCTTATGTTTTCTCGATGATAGAATATTTCAGTACCATATTTCATTTTAGTCTGCCTTTAATAAATGCTTAAATGGCGAGAGTTTTATAATTACGTATAGCGACTAATCATTTGACGCACAGCGAACTAATTTGTGTTCTCTTCCTAGGAACTAGGATCAAATTGTTTATATACTGCAATATCTTAAACTGCAATTTCATCTTGGCGTATATTATATTTAAAGTTATCCTCCCTGAATCAGTAGGATGATGATGATCAGTCCGCATTTCAGTTAGAGCTTAATCTCGGAGTTAGGAATTAATTTGCATTTGATTTTTACAGATCAGGTTATTATATTTAGCTAGTAAGAAAAAGAAAAATATAAGAATATCCTGCTGTTAAAGAAGACAAATATAGGGTTGATACCAGATTACCTGTATGTTAATGTTTAATGCTTGTTTGGGAATTTTTTTCGGCCGTGAAACCATGCGCGACTCAAATATTGTAATTAGTTTTTCAATGGTGAAATATTTGGGACATTAAATACTGTAACGCTAGAAAAATAATTTTATTCCTAATACAGTTTTTTTGCATGGAAATTGGGAATGTACAAGACATTGGGAATTAAGACGCACTATGCAAGAAAGTCGGAAATTATGGAAGTTATATATCAATTAAAAATATTAAGTAATGAAACAGCGAAACTTAAATTACGCATGATCAATTAATTCTGATTGTTGATTCTACTTAATCGAATTTTAATTGCAGTTTAATTTGTATTAAATGTGAATATTAGTTGATTATCCTCTTGTTTCCCACTGGAAATTTATCCAGTGTAAAAGAGCTTTGAATTGTTACATATTTTATTTTAAAAATTATGGAGCACACTAAATAAGAATTTCAGAATTTTGGATGCATATTTCTCCAAATTTAAGGAAGAATTCAACTTTGAAAATTCTTGCGTCCTCTTTTTTTTTAGGAGTTGATACTAAAAACTCTTCAATGAACCTAACAAAAATTTTAAATAGATAAGTCATTTCTCATTGTAACGCTTTTTCCTAAGATTATTATTAGTAACTTTATTTTACAATCTTTGCTCACTGATTACAAAGTCTATTGAATAAGAGGCCATGCTGAAAATAAGAATTTCCGTAGCAAATATTTTAAGAGCGTTTATTACTGCTTCCCGAGAATTCGAAAAGTCCATCCATCTTCTGGTCGAATTAATGGAATGAATGTCACACTTTGTTTCCCGTACCGTCCTATAGAGAAATCCTCAAGAGAAGATTTGATTACAGCTTGGCATATCTATATCCGTAGACGTTATTAGTGGACAGTCGCTCTAAAAATTTCAGCTTTTCAACTTTTTCTAAAGCCTCTCTATTGGTACTTCACCTAGCTCAAAATCCATGTTTTCTATCTTCTGTGTCAATCTTTGCTATTCTGATTTTCAATTTTCGACGCTCGTTTCTTACTCTTCAGGGAGACATTTAAACCTCCTTCTATTATTGAATTTTTCTTTGGAAGACCTTCCCACGCTTTTCAGGAAGACGATAATGTAAAACTCGTTTCCTGACGTCTCTCTTCCTTTGATATCTTTTTTCCTTCCCTTTTGGCTCAATTTTACGGAGATAAATAATGGCAGATTTCGCTTTGAGATCAACGGCTCTATCGCGAAAGATGTGAAAATCATTGCAGCATTGTGAGATTCGGCGGGGCTCTATGCCGTCTAAAAGGCTTCGGTAGATATTAAAAGCGTTTTTGAATGTCGTATCAATAACCAGATTTACTTTGAAGAAATGGATGAATTTGTTTAAGAAAAATGTATTTTATACTGTATGACAGTTTCTTGGATAGTTCGTCCAAATCTTTGGTTTGCTTAGAGTAATCCACGGCGCATCCTCCAAAAAAGGTGCGTTACTTGGATAAATGGCTCATAGGAAAAGAGAAATATAAAAAACTAACATCATACACAACTCAAAAAAACATATTATTACATACATTACTTAATCTACTTCTGAATTTTAGGGAACGCATTTATCATGGCTTGTGGTACATCATAATGATTTTTGTGGCACATAAATGATAAATAAATGGGATTATTGACGTATGACCCATAAAAGGTTGACCACCCTGGCGTAGACTAATAATTTGACTTCTTTCTCAAACACTCTGAACTCACAGGATATCCTTAAAATACGATTTTCCTAATATTTTTTCGCTATTTATATATTTCTTTTGTGCTCTGCTAGACTGTAACTTTTTAAAATCAGAGAATTACAATTAATTTATTAATTATATTTTCAACTAGTGTAAATTAGCAAGAACTAGTCGTTAATTTTAATTATGTTGCGATTATCTTTTTTCTGATTTACGGGACCTTGCTAAAAACAAACCAAAAATTTGAAATGATTTCCATACCAATAACTATCTACAATGCCTATAATTCTTTAATTGTAAATTAAATGTAAGTTTCTGATACCTCTTATTGATTAACAATTTATTTAACAATAACTACTTACAATAATTATGTATTAATATTTTTTGCGTCGTATACGGCTGGTATTGTTCAGATAACTGACCGTTGAAAGGAAGATCGAAGCAATTATTGTTTATTTGTACAGTAATGTTTTAACTAAGATGGATCTCTCCTTAGCTTACGAATTCATACTTTTCTCCTTTGTGACTTTTACGATGGGGACATTTCAAGAGCTATGAGTTAAATTTTAAAGAAAACCAGCTGGAGAGGTTGAATAAAGCATGAAGCCCTCAACCGCATTTCGAAAGATTGCCGGCATGATAGTTTCATAAACTTATCGACCCCGAAAGAATTTTCTTTATCAGTGCCCTAAATATCTTTAATAGGCCTAATATCTCCTCATTTCGCCGATTTTCCGTACATTTTCTCTCTTCACTATATTTTTGGACGGTAAACTTTACGGGTACCCATTCATTCCGAGCGAATGTCGCGTGATAGACGGCTTAAGCGCCAAAGAACGTCCATTAGTCTTCCCTTTCCAGGCTGAGAAAAATCCATATCATGGAGTAATAAACTCGGCATACGCTCCTTTCCCTTAGGCTGGTATGCATTAATGGATTATGACGGAACGATCCATTCAGTGAGGGACGTACGGCAAATGCTGTCGCATTAAATGATGACGGATAAATTCTCATTTCCAAGCAAAGAGAGGAATGACCTTCTTGCTTTAAAGAAGAGGTTCTACATGATGTTTTCAGACTTCGGTTTGATCAGGAAGGATTTAAATATGATTACAAAATCAAAGGAGCTATAATGTTTGTTTTCTTACGAACCTTACCGGTTCGAGATGCAGTTATTCACCGGGGTGCAACACGTTTGACTTTAATCTGTGATTTGATGATTTATCGATGATTCTTAGCAGTTTTGACAAGGCTCCTAGTGGATGTTTTAATACCCATTAGTTACCATTATACCTCTATTATACCAAACATATATATGTTGTACTCAATTTCCGAATTCGGACATTGCCCGAAATCTTTACTCACTCCTCAGAGTACAAATTAGGTTTTACGCAGTTCGCGGTGTAAGCACTGTATGTCTTAAACTCAATATGGGAAGGCCTCGTGGAAGGCCATTACAAAGAAGGAAAGAATTTTTCGTACCCTTCCACAGAAATTTCATTAATTTTATTTATATTTCTTTTACTGTACATCTTGGCCAAAATACCTAACTCGAAAAAATTCGTTCCCAGTTCATGTTTTTGTCACAATGACCGCACTCTTTCACTTTTCAATCGACGTCTTTAATTTTTGAATCACGTTTTCCATATTCTATGAATGACTATTTTCATCTGGTTCAAACTAAATCCTTGGTTTAATCATAAAGATTTATTTTCTTTCGACGTATTGACCTTCATTACGTTTCGTTTGCAATCAGGCTGTAATTGTGTCCTAATAATTTTTATTTTTTGATCAATGACTAAAAAGGTGAAAGTAAAGAACATTTTAAAATTTGCTTAATTACGGTCCGACACGTGCGTAAATTGTCAACTTTCACTTCACAATGGATTTTATTTTCTGTGTGCGTGCGTATGTTTGTATTGAAAAAGGTGGAAACTGTATATCTTAGTTATGGAATGATTTTGTTTGGAATAAGTATGCTCAAAAAGATCAATCAGATATTTCTTTGCTTATTATAGCTATAATTTGGTAATTTTTATCAATTGAGATAAGAAAATAATTTTCAAATTCAAAATCAAGTTTGATCAGAGTACCTTATCTTTGAACTTAACCCTTAGTGATAATATATATTACGTTGAATATTAAGTGTTTAGTAAACTTAGTAATTATTTATGATTTAAGTATAATTTAATCCTGTTTTAACGTAATACTGTGGTGCTTGCTAGGTCTTAAAAAAATTCTTTATAGTGAAGTGGGAAGCATTAACGTGCCATACTGCATTTGCAGCTCAACTTGTGATTAATTTTATAAACATCAGGTTTGATTTTTTCAACTTCTATTTAATCATGACTGTAGTCATCATGAAATTGTCAAGAAAGAAAATTCCGAAGTAATTACACAAAAAATTACGAGGTATCGTAGGTCCTTTTTATTCAACTTATTCTGTTATAAGTAAGAGTACAAAAAGTTTCGTCTCAGTTCCGCTTAAATAAAAATCCCGGACGAATTAACTTATATCCACACTTTATACCGCGATCGCATATTGTAATTAGTAAACTTTAGTAGATGGAATAGATTTTGGTAGAAAAGTTGCTCCTTGCTCAATGCGTTTCTATTATTGTGAATGTTAATTTCAAGTAGGCTCACTCAATCTGCGAATCTGCTTGTTTTCAGAGTTGAGCTTCTTATCCACGTACTGTATGCGTATTTCTTTGTTCCCGTCATTCCATTCTTGTAATCACACAGCAAATATTTTGTGTCTCTATTTTGAAATCGGATGTTTATAATCGACTGTAGTTCAGGGAGGATAATGCAAACATCCTCTCATTCAAATAAGCGCTCCTATACTATATATCCTTCCCGAGATCTCTCACTGTGATGGCTTTTCCTAACTGAACCTCTCTTCAAAACGGCTCCTGAGTTCATACCCGTCCATCTCATTATTTTTATATCGCTCTCCGCTCCCTTTGTACATTATGAGTCATTCAAAGTAACCTCCGCTGATAAGGAAAAAGCTCGCTCGGTATGACCTCAAAATTTGTCTTAATTTGCACCGTAATGTGAGCACTGATTTTTAAAACGAGAGAAACTTCCCGTGTGCGTTTTTTGAATCCGTTGCTTCATCATCGAATCCACTAATAACAGATCAAATTATCTTCGATATCATTTCCGTAAATTAAATTTACAGTCTCGTCAAGGCAAATTTCATTCTTACGTGAGCATGAAATCAAATTTATTGGCCGAGTTCATCGGAGTTCAGGACCCAGATAGCCAAGTGGGCAGCGCGTTCACCTTTGTGAAAGTTGTCCCGGGTTCGATTCCCAGTGGGACTGTACGTTAGGGTGGATCGAAAAAACTTTTTTTTTAGAAATCGGTATGCGGCTAGTGCTTAAAGTTTGTGGTTGGCGGTCCTTATCAACCATAAGAAATTTCAGCTCGATCGGAATATGTCCTGAGGCTGCGAAATTTAGTAAAAATTTTAAATTTTTGTGAAAAAATTTCAAAAATTTGCAATTTTGTCTGATGATTTTTCGATGTTTCTGAAGTGATTTAATGGATAATATTACTGTGTACGTGCGAATTAACCGTAGCTGTCGAAGCTTAAATATACAACTGCTACTAATCTGAGTTAGGATAATAAAAGTACTTTTTGTAATGGAACGTTTAATTACCCTTGTGGATCGGGAGCATTGATTGCGTATTTGCTGATAGCGATCCAGGGTTTTACAAGGGCTATGAAAGGCTATCGGAGTTTGTACTGTAATAACACAGGAAATGTGCGTGTAATTTTGGCATTGTAGAAAAACTAAATTTTACGAATTATAAATAACAGGATTCTTATAGTATTATAGACAGACTAATGTAAGGGGTGATATTCTCCGAAAGAATCTATGAAGGAGTTAGAGTAAAGGATTCAATACGGGAAATTTTATTTATATAAAAGACTTCGACCTAGCTGTGGTACCATCAGCTTCATAACTCACGGATTGAATATGAATTTCTTCGGTATACTCATAATAAACTGATACAAAGGTAATTTGTAAATATCACGTGGATAAGTTTGCCCGACTTTGAGGATGAAGATTAGGAAAAACGTTGCAAAATATTGTCGTTTGTGATACCCTTTATTACAGGCTTTATTTTTTGGATAATGTATTGATATCATGCTGACCGATCTACATAAAGAGGGCGTAAAAGTGCGGATTCTGATTATTGATTTAAATGCAAAAGAGATGTGTTACATGAGATTACTGTAAAGGGCAGGAATTGTAATTAGAGATAGAGAGGTCGAAACACTGCAATTAAATTAAAAGGCTGTTAAGTGAAAGAAAGAATAAAAATCTGATTTTTCATAAGATTTTAGAGTTGAATTTAGATGATTTTTTTAATGTTAGTGAATTCTTTGAATGAACGTCGAAACCCGAAAAAATTAAAATTGGTGGCACAAGATAAGCTGGATAGCGAAATAAGTGCATGATGAAAAGTAGATGGAAAGGATAGCAGTTATTAATATTTTAACTTGATACGAGTATTCGTAAATATTCTTATATCAGGTGACTATCCTCAGGAAATGATTATTATCGAAATAGAAAAATAATGAAACTTCTGACAAGAATTTACTCGTGATGAAATGGTACAATACACCAATTACAAGAAGCATGAAGCATAATACACCTTTCTTTTTTTCTCTCCTGCTACTCTTGCCAATAAATTGGCATAATATAAAATAAATCAAGTTCTCCTGAGCTCTTAACTAGATCGTATCGTTTTCACTAACATTAGAACGAATCTTCTCTTTACTAATTCTTAAAGACGAGTGCTTGTTTCTTCAGAGGCTTTTTCTTCTGGAGAGAGGAGCACCTCTGTAATGTTTCTTCTGAGTAATGCATTGCATCAGGCCCTTTCGATTTAAAATTCAGAAGTATGATGTTTCACGGGATGCCATCCGCCGCTTTAAATTTCGTCTGCAGTCTGTCTCATTACGTACCTTGGTGACTCATCCCACGGAGCAAATCTTCCCATTTTCTCCACCGTAAAATTTCAAACCCGTGATGCGAGAGGCTGGCTAATTGCCATCAGCATCCACTCGTGTAGTACACGTGTCCCAGGGCACTGCCCTCATCACTTGCACTCCCTGGACCGGTGAGAGATTGACAGAGGATGCACATCTCTCTCGTTAAAACTCACCGTCGAATCATTCAACCAATCCCCCATTGAACCAATACTTCATTCAGTCATTCTCCATTAGAGAATGTTTTCTGAGATCCACGAATTCATTCACGTGTGTTTCTTAAAAGGGTTATTGTCTGGGAGTCGGCAGGTTGCTAATGGTGCGCCCATTGGACTTTCAAAGAGAGATGTACTTCTTTCTCTCAGCGTCATTATCGCTATTTCCGAACCTTTTTTCCTCTGTTTAAAAAGAGATAGCCACGAATGCTGCTGAGCTTCGCTATTCTGTACGTTGCTATGTAAGCAAGCCGATGCTGTCGAAGTACTACGTCCACTTCTATGACTGAAGTAAACATATGAATCAACTTCTTCTCTGAATGAGTTTATTCATCATAATTTCTATTGCATTTATGACCGTCCGTTTGTGCGGTGACCTTTTCTGGCTTCGTTACAGCGGCTGTACATCTTATTTTAATAAGATGTACAGCCAAATCTTACATCTTATTATTTCTATTTAAACTTAATTTAAATTACAGGTTCGTTCTTATGTAATGTTATTATCGCATAAGAATCGTGTTTAAAAGAAAAGTAAATTTCAGACAATTTTACCATACGTTGTACAAAGATGTGTTTTTGGCATATCTGTATCGAATAATATATCTCATGAAAACATAATAATTTTCTAAATTTAACAAAAGATCGCTTAACATACACATAACTAGCTGCAAGTATGATACCAGAAATATAAATAAGGACAGAAAAATTGAAATAAAAGAAATAGTTCTTGTAAAGTAATTGTTTTCTTTACGAAAAGATATAAATACACACATATGCTGTACATAAACGAGCGTAATTATGTTTACACATAAATAACTGTAGTCAATTACTTGTAGTACAAAGTGATAAGATTAAATATAAGGACAATAATAAAGATGGATCTGGTACAGAGATAATAAGATACTTCGACTTTTAAGAAATAAGATGTATAATTCATAGAAACGCAAATAACATCCTGATATGATCTTTCAATTTTTTACTTTATCAGGATACCCTCTAAAATCGTATTCCCTTATTGTTTTGCTGAGAAATACGCGATGAACTTGGGTAGTGAAATTCCTCATTAATGAAAGGACTAAACATTCCTCTTTTTGTTTTACGTTCGATAGAAAGCTGTGGGATTGCGCATAATGTGTGCGTGGGTGAAATTAGGTGTATCGAAGTGGTACGGGGAGAAAGGAGGAAAGGTTATGGAAACGAAAGTGGTTTATCGTGAGGAAAAAGTAGTGGGGAAAGAAAACGCCGCGAGGGACGTAGGCAAAAAGCGAAATTGACAAGCAGTCCACTTACCCTCGAAAGATACACGGCGTGTGTTTGCCCTTATTTTTGCATAGTCGAAAACGTCACTTTTAACCCTTTCGGTTGCCTTTCACTTTTGCGTTTCGCATTCTGAGTATAATTCTTTTTTCTCGGAATACTGATAACGATTGAAGTAAAAACAAGTTAGTCCTTTTTGTTGAACTCGAACTTCTGGATACACTTCAACCGGGAAACTGAATGTTTCTTGTTTCGGAAGAAACATTTATTGCTCGGTGGAGGGCAAACAGATAATGAGATTCTGTGGGATGTTCAAGCAAAGATTTTGTGGGGGCGATATTTTCAGAATCACAATCGGGTATTCAATGGAGTCTTTGCGAGGTAGTTACGAAAACAAATTTCCTCGAGCATACAGCTGGAACGACGCGAACTTATGAGCTTTGCTTAGTGTAAAATATAAAGTAAATAAAAGTATAAATGTATAACATTTTTATTGATTATGGAGATTTTACTAGATTTTTCGGCATATTTTAATTATGTTTAAATGTCATGAAATGTTTGTATAGAGTCTTTTTGAGAGGTTGAAAGGCTTTGTCTGTGAATTTGAGTAACCTTTGAAAATGTTTACGCAATCAAAAAATCTTTGCCTCGGTACTTCAAACTCTAAGTTTAATACAAAGTATTTTAAATCGCAAATAAGATTGATTAGACGCAATTGTATAAATGTCCTATAAAAGCCAATCACATCTGAACCATATGTTCTGGGCTTCCATTCAAAACCCTATATCTGATTATTATGTTGTAATTTACATTACTATCAGCTGTAAACTCTTGAAAAATTCTGAAATCGATTTTGCTTTAATTTATTAATCATAGGTTTTAGTTTACTACCATAAATAGTTAAATTTCTATGGAAAGAAATCACAATGTAAAGGGAAAATATTTACCATATAGCCATGAAGTTAGGCCATTTATTTCTACGTGCGGAATATTTGGAATGAATTTGAAAACTACGGAAGATATTCCTGTCGATTCATGGTCAAATCAGCCCACAGGCCAATTTTTAATGCAGATACGAGGTTACTCTTAACCCTACTTTTTCAGGAGTACCACGTGGCACGTGGAATAATTGTCTAGAATAGAATCGTAGTGCCAAATTCAGTAACTCCGTTGCCTAAGGTTCCGCATGTTAGGTGCCTCAACTGGCTAATCTCCCAAGGATGAATGCTAAGAATGAGAGATTTATTATATATAATTTCATTTTTTCATTTCCTTAAGAAATTCTCAGAAAGAAACCTAAACTTAACAATCTTAATCAGTTGAAGTTTTGATTTGTAGAACTGCTTTTTGCACGAAAGAAACTGTTTTATTCTGAGTGAAAATATCCCATGGCTTTTAGAAAAAGTCAGTTGTTGCGTAAAATATCATCTAAGGTTGTCTTCGGATTGTTTTTAACCTTGTAATATTTATTATTTTCTTATGTCCATTTCAAGATCTTTGGCTCACGTACTTCGTTTATTTCTCTAATTTGACCGTGAATGGGGATATGAGTTAAATCAAAAGGTAGATGGGAATTTCTAATCTCAGTTTTGTCCAAAGGTCCTTTGAGTTGTAACTATTCGTTTGTCCGTTAAATTTCCGAATTCTTAAAAACACTTTTGGATTTGTTATAACTGTCGGCGGACAATTATTGAATTGTTATGAAATGTAATTGAATGTTATTGAAATTTTATATATCATATACGCATGAAGAAAAGTATGCAGTTTTATATCTTAAAAATTCTTTCGACTACCTGCTGGCTAAAGGTGCCTTTCACTTTTCATTTTTTCAAGGTGTCCTCACAGATAATTAATGTTATTGTTACTTGAGAGTGTATACTGTAGAATAACCACGTGTTTGCGCATTTAATGGCGAAGATTAGATTCCCTTCCCTTTGTATTTTTAGACTGTAGTGGATCTCTTTTGCCCGAAAGAGGTCGCTTCCCTTGTGTTGTCTTTTCCTGGCTTTCGCAAGGAAGTCCCATTAAGGCTATTTCCGTAGCGCAGATGGAGATGGGAACCTTAGAAGCCACTTGTGCGATTTTATCTGACCCTCAGGAAAAAGGTTCACTGACATGGTTTCTATCTTCCGTTTATATGGGCGACGGTCTGCGTATCGCAAGAAGAAAGGTCAGGCGATCTCATCATTACTGATAATGCATTCGGCTCGATCCTCATTCCATTTCCTCAGCGATTCCTATTTTTAAAGCGGTTCCAAGATTTGTATTCCGAAATGACAACTAAAGGGTTTGATAAAGTAGCTTCATTTCAGAAACACACAATAGCCAAAACTTGTACAAATTCTACAAAAAATCTCAACACTATATATACAGGGGTGGTCTGAAAAGTTTCTGACATTTCGCCATTTCTCGACATGTTTTCTGAAATTTTCTGAAGATTTTTGCAAAATCTGGAGTTTACAGACTTTCAGAAATCTTCAGAAAACATGTCGAGAAATGGCGAAATTTCGGAAACTTTTCAGACCAACTATGTATATATTTATTTCTCCCCGATAACTTCGGTTCTGATGATGATGCTCTGACACCGAAAATGGTCAACCCCGTTGAATTTTTTTGATGGAATTTGTAGAAGTTTTGGCTTTTGTGTTTCTATAATGAAGTTCCACCAAGTATCACTTGAGAAGATTTCTTAGCTTCATTGAGTTAACTACATGATAAACCAAGTCTAAGTCGTAGTCGGTACCAAAGTAATCGCTAACTCTGGATTTTCACAGCGGAAGTGTCACAGAAAATTAATATGTCTCTGAAATTTCGAATTTTATCAACAAAAATTCGTTCCCAGTTTTAATTTTTTTTCATTTTATCGCATATGTTTTTCTGACGATTTTTTTTGCTTCGCGGAATGATGGTCTAAAGTTATCATTAATTCTAGGTACATATTGAGTACAAAGATGCATTCATATAAAAATGCTTGATATTTTCTAAAGAAACGAAATAGAAAAGGTCTGAGAGCATGGATTCGAAACCGGATTTCCCATTTGCAACCGCCCGGCAAGGGGGTGATGAAGTGGTTCGAGTCCCGACTATGTCGTACTCTCTTTCTTTCATTTCTGAAATATTTTTCTTCATATCTATGATACAAAAGTTTTGTACTAGCACATATGTTCTGTTTAATCCTGAATTACGGGAGTAAATTTAAACTTTTAGTTTAGGCTCAAATTCAATTTAGACTAATGTATTTAGCCTAGGAAGGTTTAACCAGTGATACAATTTCATTATTAATCAAACAGCAAAAATTTCCAGAAAAAGGAAATTATTCCGAAAATGAACGGAGAATAAATCAGAAATTTTCATGAAAACTGCTCTAATATAAAATATCTAAAATGAACTTGGGTAATTCTTCTACGTAAATGTCTTCCCCTGCCCTTTCGAAAGCACTTTTTTCGATGAATTAAAACCCAATGGAATTATTCAGTACTATCCAGAAAAAATTGAATGCAGAAAATTTAATTCCGTGTACTATCAAACAAGCGGCATGGAAATTTTCAGGTGCAATGAACATCTAACTTATCATTCCACCGAAATTACCCATGGACATATTTAGCCCTTTCCATTTTCCCGTCACATGAGGTTCATTGAAACAGATTTTTCGAAAGGAAGCTGATGTGGCTATTTATCACAGGATGCTCGTGATGATAGGGTAAAGGAGATATAAGGCCCCTGTATGAATAGGATGATAATTACGCGGCGAGCAAATAGAAAGATCTCTTCTCTTGGAGTTTCCAAATACCTTACGTTAACATATACAGGAAGTATACTGTGTTTATTTATACTGTCTGCGGGAGGTTTTTGGAGGGTTTTTCCTCCCGTCTAAGGGCGAATGCCGGACAGTCATGTCACTGTAATTCCTTTCTTCCCCTCCACCGTTGCCACCTGGTCCAAAGATCAAACTGCAGCGTTTTTCACAAATAAATAAATGATAAATAAATATAGATGTTGACTTTTTGGTTATGACGCAGTCATTCGAGTTACTTTGAACGCTGTTCATATGCTGTGTTGAATTTTATCGAAATTCTTTGTTCTACATTTCTCAGCTACTTCTTCCACTTTTTTTCCTGGGACCCTTTTTGTACGAACCCAAACTTCACGAAATACGGTGTATTTATTCCCTTTATGGTTACTTTTAATCTAAATTCGAATTTGAAAGCAAGAATAAATATAAAATCTTTGATAAAATTTGTGTGACTTTGGAATAAAGAAGTATCCTGGAGAGAGATGGGATTATATCGTATATAATGTTACATCGTAACATCAAAAGCTTTTAAAAACCACAAAGGACCATCAATAACTTTCATGTTACATTCGACTTCCCTACGGCCAATCGAACAAAGCACTCTTTCGTGGCTATTTGAGGCAGAAATTCATATTTTGAGCAATACTATACTCTGATAAAATTTATTGAGGCAACTGATATGAACCGATTGAAAGAGATACAAATTTTAGTTTTAAATTAAGTGAAAACTTAAATGTTATAAATTACAGAAAGGACACAGAGGATATTAATTGACTTGATATACTTGGCGATATACTTTGTTAAAATATTTGAGAGGAAGCTTTCTGCTTATGTCCTCTAAAATATTATTGGGATTGATGAAACCTCGCATTTTTAGGCATAAATTATCCTCATGATAGCCGTAAGAAATCAAGAAGTAACGCTTTTATTAATTAAGCCAGAAATATGGGGAAAAGAACTTACCTTTTGGGAATGACATCTAATTAAGATGAATCACAGCATACTATAAATCACACTGCTTCATACATTTTTTTCAAACCGCAGCGATTTAATTGTGTTGTAATAGACTGAAAGTTACCTTTCCGGCTTCTCTCTTATTTTTACTCATTTATATATTTAGAAAGTATTGTCGCTCCAAATATATCGGTGATAATGGAATAGAATAATTGTTCTCATCAACAAAATTAACGATTAATTGTAATAGTAGGAGCCCCGGTTTAAATGATTCATGTAGAGTTACGAAATGCTTTCTAGTTTTACGAGAGCTTATAACCTCTTAGATAGCTTCTTAAGATAGAGAATATAAAATATATTGGTTGTAGTATACATTATTAAAACATTGGAAAGGAATGAATTCCTCAGCCAAAATAATTAGATATATTTTAGTCAATTTAATACCTTCCTAATTCCACCGTAACTGAATATGGAACTTTAAAGGCGCTTTTTTTATGAAACGCAACACATCAGCACTTAAAGCAATCAATCGTTCACTATAAGACATGAGACGTCAGCGTTTCTTGCCACTGTGCAATTCTATTTGTCAAACAGCTAAAGCCGCTCTGGCTGGAGGTGAAAAATGCAGGATTACCAAGACAGCGATAAAGATATTGCGTTTGGTTTTCACCCCGGCTGCCTTCGAAAGAAAAGTGCTTACCCCGCATAGTGTTCCCCTTTATGCGCCTGTTCCTAGTTCCGCAAACTTGCCATATCCTAGCTTTCGTATATTTTTTCCATTTTTTTACCGCTTCTACTCGTCGCGCTCCACATTCCCGTAATTTCCGGCGTGATGGCTCTCACGTAGTTTTTTTTCCCCTCAAGTTTGAAAATAAAGGCAGTGCCAATTTCCGTCTTGCCTCTCAAGCGGCCTTCATCACAAGGTTTTGTTTTGTTTCGCGTCCACCGAAATACCATTTCACCTCCCGTGCTCACCGGATTTAAAAGCACGCATTGCACGCGAAAGAAAAGGAAAAATTTTTAATTGACGCGTTGTCAGCTGAGATTTCGTCAGCATGGGTGTGACGTCTCTTCACGGAGACAAAACCTTCCGTTGTTGTATTTCACCTCGGAAATTGTTTTTACCATAATAACTAGTTTTCGCGTTACGTCGACGCGCTCGCTGGAAAACGTCACTCCGTTTTTTTCCGAGTTTTAGCAAATAGCCCAGAGCTTTTGTATTTGATATTCCGAGCGTAAAATCACGGCTGTCATGGCCATGAAAATAGGTTGAAAATAAAATAATTTATTGCATGTTTTAAGGTCTTCTTCACTAGATTTAAAAAAATATTCAATTCAATTCAATTCAATTTATTTTATCCATAGGTAAATACATGCGAGGATACGTCACAAAAAATACAAAGTAGATACATAATCGTTCACATGATAGATATATAAATATTCATATATAACCTTGATGTACCTTTACAAATACAGAAACTATATACATTTACATAATATTTAAAGAAACAGAGGACATTTATACATTTATACCATATTTTACATATTTTTTATAATCTAAAAATTAGTAGAGTAAAATGATTCTTCTATAAAAAATTTTTTGAGTTTATCTTTGAACAATTTAGCATCCGAAATTATTTTCAGTGACGGAGGCAGATTATTATAGAACTTAATTCCGTTATTATAAGGTCCCTTTTTATTCAGTTCAGTTCTAGTTTTCGGTACATGAATGTCATTCACTGCTCTAGTAACATGACAGTGAATACTAGAATTTAGGCTCATCGATTCCATATTATTTTTAATGTTAAGTATAGCTTCATATATATAAATGGAAGGAAGTGGCATGATTTTCAACACTTTAAAATGTGTCCTACAAGAATCCCATGGCTTTAAATTTAGCATTGCTCTTATAGCATGTTTCTGAGTTTTGAAGGCATCAACTGATGCACTAGAGGCACCCCAAAAATCCAAATAAAAAAAATAATAAAAAAATAAAAAAATTATCACGCATAATAGAATTTTTTGATATCAAAATGAGGTATTTATTTTCCTTCGAAAGGTTTAATCGTTTCATAAAGAGAAATAACTTTGGGAAAACAAACAGATGTGTGCACCGATTATCAATTGCACAAGCCTTTAATAGCGAATGCTTTTTGATATACATAACCTCAATATTTAGCTTAAAAGAAAAAAAATTGACAATTTGGTTTGAGTGAATCCATTGTTGTATATGTGGTTTTAACGAATTTTCATAGCAACATTTTATCGAGTATAAAAGATCTGTAAGTTAATCGTGAGCCCACATATGTTGAATATCAATTATTTAATTTAAATAGAAATCATTTTTGAGAACATTTAAGTAAATTTAAAACGCAACGGAGTACACGTAATTAACATTCGCCAGCGTGGTATTCTTACAAGATTTTATAAAAATATTTAACATTTTATGCTGTAGTGATAACCAATAACAGCACAAAGTTAATGCATTGAAACAAATTTTCAGCGTAATTTTAAACCCGATCTAGATCCATAAACCTATTTTATTTGCAATCGATGTCCTCTAAATCTTGTATTGTATCTCAATCTTCCAATTTCAAAGTTGCGTTATAAATTAGAATTTCACTTCGTTCATGCCTTTATTTTCTCCTCTTATGTGCACTAAATAGTAATTTTTATTTAATTCACCGTTGGTAATGTAATTTTTACGTAGATTTCACATTTAAACGAATAACCTGGAACGAACTTTTGCTTTTACAATCAAAATATACTTTCGTCTGAATGTATCTGATACACGTCAACATCCAAATAAGGCATGCACTATCTAATTTAAATTCTCAGCTTCCCCATAGCTTTCAATTCTCGTTCCGCTAACGTATCTTGGTTTTTGAATGAGTTTCGATTATAGTTAGCTGGAAAGAAGTACTTCCTAGTCCCATCGGAAACCTTAATTTATTTTCCGCTTTAAGTGGGCGCTCTTACAGCGATTTTCTTCTCTGGGAGATTTATCCAGTGAAATTGATAAGCAGCAGAAGGTAGATTGATGAGTGCAGCCCTCCATTCGATCAAGTTAACTAAGTGAAGGCCTAGGGATAATTAACTACAGGAAGAGGGACGATAATAGGATTTAATTGGATTTAAAACTCAACGTGTTTGGCAAAAATGAGGGGAAATTCACTTATCTCGTTTGATTGATTTTTGAGAACGAACCTACCTTTCCTTGTCTCGCTTATTTTCTCGTCGATTTTTTCCTTTTCATTATCGGGCTTTCAAAATGGATTTTGTGCTGCGAAATGATAAATCAACGTCATGGAAGCTATAGAAATTGAGATATCGAGCCACCTAAATTTTTAAATGAAATTTGGGAATCGAACCTCCCGTAGTTGTGCTCAGCTGAATTTAATACTTAGGGAAAATTTGCGAATGTAATCTCCGTAGGTTTTTGATCAATGAGAATCTCAAATAGCCAAGTAGCACATTCTTTTTTCTGCGAGAGCGATTCGATTTTCAACGTCCGATATTTGGGAAATGACCACAACTGTCGAAGCACTTTAAAAATACTTTTGTACTTCTTAATTCATAAACTTAAAATCACACTATTTATTTATTCATGCTGCTGGTAGAATTTCTTCTGGTGGCAGCCCCAACCATCACCAAGATACAACATAGTTACAACCCGAATCCCTGCACCGGACGTTACACAGATAAATATCCCACACTTAAAATTACTACCCACACAGTAATCACAGTAAGTCAATCACAATACACATTATTCAAATATCAGTACACTACATCAGGACTTTACACACACCTTGTCACCCCCACCATAACATTTAAACCACATTTATCCCCTAATCATAAAAACTACAGTTCACTGTCACACTCTGATGCTTTTAAGTCCACATTGAATTAAACAGGATGTAACAGCCAGCATAAATTGAATCAGGAATGCTATTGTGGCATAAATATTCTTAGCATTAAGTTTATCTGTAAATCGCAAATGAATCATATTATAGGATGGCTTGAATTCCTTAACCAATAATAATATCTTGAGGTTCACTGTGATCTAAAAATTCTTTAATTTTCTTTTTCCTTTGGCGGAAATTAATTTTCCCTCGTATTCCATCCTATCTCCAAATTCCTTAAATTCTCAATAGGCTCTAATTTTGGACGTAGCTTCAATGGATTCTTGTAATTAATTGGCCACTAAATGGCTAAATTTATCTTGAGATGGTCTTAGCATCTGCTGGATTCCAATTAGCTTTCTCGTGTAAGCAAATGCGAAATTTCACAGAAACGTAGTTCTGAATATTACTTTTACGCAAACTGCATTATATGCTTCAATATTTATTTACATCTTTAAGTATATCTTAGAGAATTATTATATCTTTAGATATACATTTGAGAGATACAATGTAAATATAATTCCATGATTGAAATATACTCTAGCCGGAAGATTGAAGTATTTCAAAGTTTTTTAAAAAAGATTCAACGAATTCAAGCACTTCCCTTATCAATGATAGTTATTTTTTCCGTGGAAACAAGTGTGAAAATGTTTGTTCGCTCAAATTGGTTCTCTTCGGAGAAAACTCCCTTTAATTGAATTTCCTCGTGGCCATCTGTCTGACCTGGGAATCGAACGCTCCACTGCTCTGCGTGCTTTTAAGTGGAAAAGAACATTCCTTCATTAATTCACTTCAAGGAAAACCATTCTTACGCTCAGGGAGTGGAAAATTCGCGCAAAAACAATTCCCCTCAGAGTGATTTCCCTTGCTAACAAAGACACAGTATATTTCTTAATGAGATCTAGATTTAGGGTAGCTTCTTATGAAGTGATTTTCGCATTTGTATTTTCCCAAATTGTGAAATACATGGGTGGTCTGAAAAGTTTCTGACATTTCGCCATTTCTCGACAGGTTTTCTGAAAATTTCTGAAAATTTTATGAAGATTTCTGAAAAATCTGGGGTCGGAAACTTTTCAGACCACCCTCGTACGTACATTTTGATGTTACACGTCGTTTCATTTGGAAGTATTGTAAACGATTTGCAATATATACTATGATATTGCAGTTAACAACCTTTGAGAAAAGGAAAGATATTCATTTGCATGAAATAAATATATTAAGCGAGTAAAGTTGTTGTTACTGTATGAAAAAACGTTAGCCGAGTATCTACAGAGATGATTATTTTATGCTAATCAAGGTTTTATAAGCAAATGATGAACACCTCCCGGATATCAGAACTTTGCATTACGCTTAATTTACTTTTGCTTTAATGACGGGGTTCCATCAAGGAAAGGGTGTCAGTTTATATTTTAAGGAAAAGCCGTCGGAATCAGTAAAAAAGGGGCAAAGTTAAAAGAATCAAACGTAACATGCTTTTTCTTCGTATTCTCAACGTACCGATTAATTATTTCAATGCATATGTTGACTAAAAGGAACAAAAGGTGCTCTTTACCGTAACCGAATCATCATTTTTGTTCCGAAAAATATTTAATTCAGATTTCAAGAATAAATTCTACAGAAAAGGCACTAAATATCGAAATTCACAGCAGAAGTAAGAAGATAGGAATCGGAAATAAGGCTTACTCTATCACGAAAAAAATAACTTAATAGTTGATTAAAATATTTTCAAAAATCGTCTGATTAGACGAACATGGTTTGCGTATAATTATGACTAATGCCTTAAAGATGACATGGATGTATCAGAAGAAAGGACATTTGTCGAAAGGATTTGTGAAAACAGAATAATCTGCTGCTGTGAGTTAATTTTCTAAGGTGGTGCGAAAAATGGCAACTAGAGTTAATGTGAATAAATGCCTTGTAGTTAATTTATTTTCAAAGGAGACCATTAGAATAACTCGTAATTATTACAAATGATACATACCCTAAAGCCCGTAATAGTTATTGTAATTAATGGAATAAATATAAATGTACTCAGGCGGATGAAACATATCGCGAATTAGAGAAATTGCGGCGCACTTTCGACAAGTTTTTTTTTTTTTTTTTTTTTTTTAAAGGCTCCCAGTCACAGAAATCATTGAAAAAAAAGAGATTAGAAGCAAGGTTGCAATTGTTTGATAAATTCAGAAAAAATTCCTTTGTGAAGGATGTAATCGGTATTACGCGACTTCCTACTTTGGCCGAACCGAACAAAGAGCGTAAAATAAGAGAAATCGATGCTAGAAGAAGTCGTTTTAAGGACTCATTCTTTCCGCAAACGAAAAGCGATAACTATAAAATACAGAAGTAGCTGATAAGCTCGGTATTTACAACCCTTGCACACGCCGAAAGGCGGTTTGCAGAAGTATTAATGTAGATGTAAGTGTATTTCATTACTCGCCTCTCTCACAATCCTTTTTCGCCGTGTGGTAGAATTCATTCAAAGAGATTGGGTGTCGCTATCTAAATCAGCGGTACAAAATACGTATTAACGGTTTGTGGACAAAGAGACGGAATGGTAAATAATCTTCCGCTTGAATGAGAACAAGCAGAAGAAGCCATTAGCCAAGTTGACGAACGCGGGATAGGCCGGGTTGGTGTAGGATGAATTCAGACTCGAGAAGATTTTCCTTTCTTTGAAGAGGAGACTGAGGGAGATCTGGTGCAGGCGCGTTTGGAGATAAATGGCCCAAAGTGAAAGTGGGGATAGGTTCGGGAATTGGTGATGTCGTAGATGAATGGGGAACCGTATCATAGATACCGAAGCGAAGAAGAGGGGCCAAAAAAACTAATGTATTTTTCTCGCAGGTCTTCAACCTCATTTCTCTGGTTTTATTTAATGCATTTATCGGTGTTTTATTCTTTATTCTAAACGAAAGGTTTTATGTCAAGAATTTCACTCGGTATTTCTAATCGTCGGTTTGTTTGTTATGTTTCACTCCAAAGGCACATTCATACTTATAATTTCATTCAAGTTTCTCTCCCAAGTTTCAGTATTGGTAATTAGAATACTTCATTGAATGAAATAAAGAATAACTTGGTAATTTCCGCAGAATATATTTCAGGACCTCTCCCTACTTTCAAGTTAGACCTGAAGATGGCGTTCAGCCGAAACTAGTCGTCCTGAAATATATTCTGTGGAAATTACCAAGTTATTCTTTATTTCATTCAATGAAATGGCTTTCCACGAAGTACGGCCAAAAACGATTGATTACATTAGAATACTTCAGTATTCTTCAGTAGCTTGAATTTTAAAATGCGTATCGGGTTCTTCCTATAGTAGAATCAAAGTTTTCCCCTAGTCCATGCTTTAATATCTGAATTGACTCAGCGTAACCCTCGTACATATCTACTTATTTCACCTTATTCACTTGTTTGTTCAATGTAAATTACAGCAATGGTGAAAGCAAAGAAAACATTGTGAATTACACACGATTTAATTTGAAAAAAATATAAAGGATCGGTTTAGTTTTGATTGTCATCTTCAGATGATGTACAAGAAACGTTTTATACAGTTTTCACACTTTTATTATATATATTTTCTTACAGTTTTATACACTTTATATAGAGTTTATATACAGTTTATAAAATTTCGTAAGAACTAACTATAGGCTCTTTCATTTAATTATGCATCACCTCAAGATGGCGATTTATTAAAAATAGGTCGTTTTTTAAATTAATTAGTTTGGGAAATTAGAAAGGTTTTCCTTAACGATGTCTTATTAAATAGCTTAGTGTTTGGATTTAACTGGCAAATAAGTATTAGTAGATATTAACATAAATTATAATTGACGTCGATATACACTTGAAAATACAATTCATCAAATTTTACGAGGCCTTTATCGAGAATTTCAGAGGGATTGGCAGTGGAATTCAGCGGTTTTTAAGTTTGTAACTAAATTACGTCGCCCATCTCTCATTATATATAATACACTTTCATACAATCTTAATTTGTCATTACAGGCTCCTGGATTTAAATCATTGTCGTGGTACATGAACAGGTTTGTAAAGGTCGCTTCGATTGAAATTTCACGCCCAAAGCCTCTCCCTCACCATTTCTTCTGCTTGCGTGAATTTAGGAGATTCAGAATAGATTCTCGACCGCGCAATCCCCGTAGGGTGCCTGTTTCAGCCTTCATATTCGCCGATTGCTGTGCGGTATGGCGAGGTCGATATGTCAATTTTGAAACGTATCGAAATGGGTTTCTCATGTTGGTATTGTTTTATTATCTTAGCACATGACACGCTAAAGATCTCAATTTGACATAGACTGTACTAGCCATTTCTTAACGAATTGGAGGAATTTTTGTCAGAGTTATAAGATATTATAATATATTAAAATGGGGTTAGTAAGAATTTCAAAACCGTTTCCATAGAAGAGGAAATATTAGCATAAAATACGAATCTAGGACCATGATTTTTTGGTGCGGATTCTTACTCATTACTGACGCCTGAAACTGTGAATTTTACCGAGTCAAGTTTTCATTCTTTTCTTGTTGCGAAATTCCTCAGAGTTTTACCGTTGCTAATATTGCTTTTGCGTCATGTTTATACGTTTTTTCACATGGAGACTATATTGTTAAGTAATAAAATATACGGAAAAATATACGAAAAATCCATCCAATTTTCTTACAGGATTTGATAGTAGATATTTTGGTTGAAGTTGCAAACAAAACAATTTTTTCGAGGGAAAGGTTTATTTTCAGTGTGCTATTCCTTCGATTTTGCGCCCCTGTATAAGGATGCGCCCTAGGAAGGTACCAAGGTTTTCACCGATCTTCAAACAATGAATCTAATAGAGAATCAGGGTTGACGGAAAACCATCACCTTATGCTTGTTCAATAACTTGAAGATATAAAGCAGTCAGTTATTAATTATTAGGTGAAATTTTAGTCGACAAATTTTCTTTCATTATGTCTATAATTTGACTAAAAAAAAACTTCTTCGTAGAATTAGGATAACTTTCACTTTGTAAGGTAAGGTAATTTTGTGAGCATAGGATTTCTCGATTATTCAATTAGGTTCTACCTAATTTTGCTTCATCCTATGTCTCCGAATATTATGTCGTTTAGTGAAAACTATTTTAAAACACTTATTTAAAAAAATACTTTTGAAATTAAAACAATTAATACATATTTGTGTCGCCTGTGGGCTCATCAATTACAAAATTAGAAAAATAGACTTTTAAAAAGACAACATTTGTATTGATTTATAGTTCATATACACTTCAGTTCATTAGTTTTTAACTTTCACTTTCATTATTCTTGTCTATTCGTTACATACATCAAGGGGTTGCTAATATATGTGGATTGCTTATATTATTTGTGGAGAATCCACAGCTTAGAATTTGTCTTAGATTTTTACAAGCATACTGAACTGAGGATTTGAGAATGAAGGTACAAACCCGATGCAATACGAGTAATTTCATACACCTGGATTAAAATTCGGTGTTTGCTGGGGAAAAGAAGTGGCGTAAATACATCCTGGTTCTTTCGACAGCGATGTTGGTTCGGTGCGGAGTTGATCTTCCATCCGCGGAATCCTTTCCGCAACGCCTGCTGATCCAGCCAATTTTATCCCCTTGCCACTTTATTTTTCTGCGCCGCGAGGTTTTAGACGATATTAAAGGACATTTTTTTTATTTCGGATTTGCCCCATATACGAAAATGGAAGTATGGCAGCACATCTCGTACTGTGGAATCACTACGACGGATGTAAAGAGGTTTTTCTGGTGACGATGCCTGTTTTCAGTTCAGTTTTAATACGTTCTAAAACTTCTAAAATCCCCATATAACAAATATTTCATATTCTAATCTTTCATTCGTTTTTAAAATTTGGAAACTCGACTGTTTCGAAATGTTCCGCGGCTTCTTTTTCAGAGAATATTATTTCAAAACATTTAACGTTTGCGATATAAGTAGAAAAATGCAACGTTATCCGGTAATAGATTTTGCAGTACACAGGGTCTTTAATAATGAATCAATTTGTAAGCTACGCTGAATATAGCTTCATGAAATATTGTGTTAATAAAATGTAGCTTTCCAAATGTTAGTAAAACATATCTTCATGAAATCGGTTCTTTCTTTTCGAAAGATCCTGTCTATTTCCTAACAATTTCTTACAGATCCTAGATAAATTTTAATAGTAGTTTTATTCCATCGCTGTAGTTCTTCTGATGCATATATCAGTATAGAATAAACTCGGTTAACAATTTGGATTCACGAACATTTCGGATGAAGAACGGTATTCTTCGAAGGAATTTAAATTTATTTAATTCCTGAACCGGGGAACTCTATTTCTGAATTTAAACTATCTAGGCTGCTGGAAACTTGAATCTGGCTTTCTAACCACTTAGGCATTTCAATGATATCTGGGCTCTTTAAACAAAAACTCACTCAAACGTTGGGAACATAGACATTTCCGACGTTTTTAAATGGTAAAGGACCTTAAGCGAGGTATTCAGTTCTCCTTTACTACGTTCACCGAAGACGGAACTCAAGAAAACCTAACCAGCAACATTCATTACTTATTTGTGTAAATAACTGCGGATTAGTATTTTTTTAAGATTCCTCGACTACGGATTTTGCTTACGTTCCATGAAAAAATGTTCGTTTGAGGGAGTTACCGTTTGTAGAAGATATTCCAAGCCTAAGAGATAGATTCTCGCGCTGAGGCGGTATTATCTCTCAGAAAATGCCTCGGCATTCTTCCCGTCCTCTCAATGTCACACCCAATTCCTTATTTCCGGGATATTTACCATTTCTTGGCGGTGCGATTTCGAGGAACGGCAGGATATCGTGGCTACACGTCAACCACTTGACAAGCCTTTGCTATTAATTTCTGTCTCCTCACTTCGTCTTACTTGAGGGTTTTATTTTTCTTGTCTCCATTTTGTTGTTGCCATTTCGTTTGTTGCAGATTAAGAATCGAACAGAAGAAATAGAGAAAGGAGAATCCAATTGAACAGAAGAAATGGGAAAGGAGATCTAAATAATAAAAATGCGAATTTGAAGTAGTCCTAAAAAGGATAAAAATCATCAAATATCCGTGATAAGTATCGGATGAATAATTCTAAAAATCAGATTGTTCAATCTTTTCATAATTAACTTTGAAAGATTTATTGAATAGTTTTTAATTCATTATTCTCAAGAGACTCCTGTATCAGCGGCAATCGTAGCTCTACTGAATCCCTCCAAACCAGCAACCCGCAATACAGATATGCATTGAGGTAGCCTATATTCCCGGATATTTTTCGCTTTTTCAAATTCATTCAGTACATCAGAGTTGGCTAACTCACTGCCTGCTGCAATCGACTTTGAAATCAATCGTCCTACCGCGGTCGACTTAGAGAAACAAAATTTGCTATTTACCAATACTAAAATGATTAATACTCGTATTTTCGAGCCTCCATCTGTATCTTGTTAAGCCTACAGAACGCTATAGAATCTAATTATTCGTTTATCTAGTTATGTTGTAGGCGAAGCAATAAACGATACTCGGAAATGACCAGATCGACCGAGTATCCCTCGGCGATTGACTTGTTGGTCACCCCTGGGCTATACTATTCCTCCTCGGATTGTTGGTATTGTTCATGATAATTCACTTTACGAATAATGAAGCATGCAAATTATACAGCGGTAAGATACGCAGAAGTCTTATTTTTTAATGTAAGAAGCCGTAAATTATAATGACTTCATATTTAATATTATAGAGGTATGAGTTTCGAAAAAATCTCGTGAATTCCAGCGTGACTTTGAAAATGAAACGTTTTCGAGCGCTCCGTTGAGGAATGTATGCTAATAATAGTGAATGAGTGAAACTTCACAGACATGGATCCATTACAGATTTTTTTAGCATTGATTTAGTCATCTGGTGTCCTTCCTGATGTCCTCATATAAATTTTTCGTCACGCTTTTTTCTTTTCTAGTTTTGTCTGTCTTTATAGCTGTTTTGTTTTATTGGCCCAACTATATAAAAGAACCTATCTTTTTCACATAATTTCTTCGTATACTTTGCATTAATCATAAATCGCGAACATTTTAAAGCTCAATCACAGAGAGGGTTCCCGGATATTCAGGGTGTGGGCAGCGCCCCCGGTGGAAGCGGTCCCGGGTTCAATTCCGGGTGGGAGCTCTTATCAGCGAAATTACCTCAGCGAAGCAATTTTACCAATCCTCCTGCTACTACTTAATCACAGATTTTAATCTCCATTTGTTTATCACAATCGCTATTACTTTGTCCAACATCTAAGGAAAAATCAGGCTATCTTCCTTTATTTTAATCAACAAATGAATGTATCGTAATGGTCATCAGAAGTTGCTTTTCAAAGAAAGTTTTTCCAAGTATCAGGTATTTTTACCTTGCCAATCAGACGGATAACTCTCCGGTCATTGAGCCATTGGGATATGTAGAGGAGCCTCGAGAGGTGAAATGCGTGATTTGCTCACGGTTCCGTGAACTTGGCCATGCAACGACTCACCTAATTCGAAACGGGCAGCTACAGGATGCCGTGGGATCTTTTGGGGCTCCCTCGCACATGAATTAATCTTAAGCACTGAAATTGGCTGTCCTAATCTTCACAGCGGTTGATCTCTTGTTTCACCAAACAGCCGTCAGAATCAGAGCATATGTATTCTCTCTGAGTTTACGCCTTCCTGCTTATAAGCTCCAGTCAGTTGTTATCTGGTTGTAATTGCAATCACTATGACGATACGCATTGAGTTTTAGTTTGATGTTGCATTCATCGTCATTCTCACCTCTTCCTCTATGAATATGATCATTGGTGGAAATACCGATGTACTACTGGAAGAAAGTTATTTTTATTTTAATTTGTTTTTTTAAGCTATTAGGAGATAGTTAATATTGATTATCTGTGTCTATCTTCATACGTTCTATATTATTCAAATCGAAGTAGTTTTCCTTTGTGGCCGGAAATGCCTGAAGGAACGTCTTACACACAAGCTAATCATTTGACTTTAGTTCTAATCACTGTTCAAATTTTAACGAGAAATAAATCTTATATTTTTAATTAATCTAAAATTAAATCTAGATAACTTTTAGAATTGGACGTAGTAAAATTATTTAAATATGTATGCATGCAAGAAAAAAAATTTAAGAACATTTACCATCCAAGAGACCATCTTTCTTCTAACATTTACCATCGCTCTTGAGAAATAAAATTTCATTCATTTACTATATTAAACCTGCATCAAATTTCTACATATTTGTCATGCATTGAAGTTTTTCTTCACAAGAAGAGTACATTGCAACTACATTTTATTTAAAGAGCATCAGATATTGTAGGCGATAAATATTCAAAATAAGTAAAGAGCTATCAAGAGAGCCATGATTCATTTATCTACATTTGCCTTCTTTGACCATTCAATACTGGATCGTTGTCTGCTTCCACTGTAGTCCAATGTAGATGAAGTAGAAAGTGCAAATATAGTCTAGTATACGAAACTTAGTATACGAAATTGTCGCGGTTGGAAAATTCAACACACAATAAAAGCTGACTTACACTCTGAACATTAAGGGAGTATTCTGTTTCTTTTCAATATTTTCAAGTTGGAATTCAGAAAAGCTTGGAGAGGATAGTTTGGTGACAGTACTTACTACCTTATACGTACAATATACTTACAAGTATTTACTTCACGAATGTTTTTATTTGGGATCATTTATTCAATATTAATCGCATTTAAATAATTTACTGAGGGTGATGAAGAAATATTCGATATGGATTCTAGATACGTTTTTTGGAACTAGTCTCCCCGTTGCTCTTTAGTTTTGTTAAACATGTCTTGTCGTTTTTGTTTGAAGGCATATTGGTATAGTGAAGAAATTTCAGCAGAATTATCAATTGTTGTTTATTGGGAGTCAAGTATGAGATACTAGGTGATAAAAGATCATTGGGAAATGCATTGCATAGTAGAGATATTCACAGTAAATCAAAAACCTTTCTGAAGCATCTAGGGTGAAGGTAATGATATCTCGTATAATTAGTTTTTATAAATTATTGGAAATGAATATAATAAGGAAACCATCAAGCTAAACATTTTTCTCTCTAAGTTTTGTTTTGTTATCTCTAACGTAGTGCAATTAGAACTTAGGTGACTGTTTTCTAAAGTTGTGTTTTAATATGCATTGTTAATATCTTATCCCTCTTTTTTCGTTTAAGGTCACCTAACTGAATCCTCTTTCAAGCGAACATGGAGTCTACAGAAGTCGCCTCAGTGTGCATCCGTGTGCCTGCAGATATTTTGCTCGAAAAATTTAAAATTTCCACGAAACAGGTATGCCTCATAAGTTGATTTTGGAGAATGAGAAGAAAATTTTAGCGGCTTTAATTTACCATATCTTGTTTCGCATCATGAACTTTTTATTTCCCTCAATTTAGGTTAGGATTAGGTTATTTCTATTGTAACGCAATCCAGCCATTAACAGTATGATTTCGATGATGGGGTTGTATTTAATATCTCATTCATATTAAAGCATTTTCAAAGGAGGATAATATTACCGAGGATACGTAAAACTCCCTGAAATGGGCGTAAAGGATTGGAACGTTTCCACATCCAGTTCTCTTAGTAGGATTGCTCTACTGAATAAAACTGCGAGAGATATTCTCAGTACTTTTCCGCTTAGATATTTTTCGAAACTACCTACTAGTCTTTTCCAAAGCAATTCCCTCCAGTTTCATTTCACGGGATTCGGCGGGCTGTTGTTTGTTTTGATTTTGATCTCAAATCCAAGCTATGAGGTTTTCGTTTCTAAAGTTTTCGGACTAAAACCTTTTGCTATCCAATGGCTGGAAACTAAATGAAACCTATTTCAAGCGCAGTATTTCAGAGGTTAAATACTACATTTTTCGCTCGTTGGTGGTTTAGTCATGGATAAAAAGGTCTGAAATATCACGTTTTAAAAGCCAGTTATGGAAGTTTTTAAGGCGCCTTCCGTTTTATATTAGTTGCTTAAAATATGCAACGGCGAAGTAAATTTAAAGTTGAATTCCTTGTAGTTATTGTTCACACAACGAACTATTTGGAAAGGAAATATATCGGGATGTTTGTATTCCACGGAGATTTTTATCATCATTTTCATGATATTCCATTTCAGAGAATTTGTAGTCGGAAAGGAAAATTATTTTCCAGGTCAACTATGGTATTTTATGATGTGGTATATTATCAAATCTCTTCTTCGTGTAGTTCATTCGGTTTTTATGTCACTCTATTTAAAATAATCGGATTATGATATTTAAAGTCCTAATTTCGAACTTTTATTCCAAACGAAAGTAGGAATGCACGTTATTCATAGCCAAGCGGATTTATATAAATGATACGAACAATTTAAAATGTATAAGAGTTAAAATTTCCATTAATGCATTTTTTTATCTAAAATGATCATCCACGAAAGTATCTTTTATTGAATTTCGCGCGTGAAAACAGCCACCGCTTTTATTCCCCGTTTCAGAGGACTGAAAATTCTATGAGGCGAGCATTAAAAAAAATGGGTCACGAAGCTTAGGTGGGTAACCCTTTGGCTGGGCTTAACACCGTTCTCCCACCTAGGACACACTCCACCGAGCTCTCTATGTTTTCCCAGTCCCCATCTTACTGTGTAACTAGCACGGCGTCGCGCATCATTATCTCGTTGACGTCACTTGTTTGACCGTTGCTCTATCTCCCTCAGTGGAACCAGAAGGCGTTTTCGCATTCATGCATGGCTTCCCTCGCCCCGTTTGATCCACTCGTCACCAGCACGCTTGCCCCCCTTTCTCTGCGCCCCATATCTTTTTGTCCCTTTTCAATCTACCATTGGATCAAAACACTCGGGGAAACTAACACGGTTTTCGACCTAAGTTGATTTCTCTCGCGCGGGGTTACAGGTGTCTGTTGGGTGTGGCAATATGAGAGCTAAGATAATTAACCATCTCTTCCATGCGTATGTCCTTGCCCCCTTGTTCTCTGTCATGTTATGAGGTTGTGATGCCTGTTTATGGTTGTTGTGTAATGTGATGAGTTATGAGGTTTTCAAAATTGGTGCTGTATTTTGATCCAAATAATAATCTTAAAATTTGTATACGATACAAACTTTTTTTTGTTGGACAAATGAAACACTGTACAAATTACAGGATTAATTATTGGAATTCCATAAAGTAACGGCTGTTGTTACGTAATTAATAGTAATTTGAAGGACCGCCTCTAGAGACTGGGGGGACTTTAATTTTTTCTCCTCGAAGACGCGGAGACATGTCCCTTTTCGGAGACGTATCTTGGGGATCCCCGACCACGGGCAAACGACGAGTATCGGAAGAGGTGTAGCCTCCTTCCCACCTTGCAGAAGAATTAAGGTGAATGCCCTCAGTCTGCCTCCAAGAATATTCCCGTTTGTGTCTTTGATTTTGTTATCTATCATACAGTCCATTCCGTTAACAGCTGTTAATATTGATTTTATTTTACAAACTTCTTTATTGGGTCCCATATTCCGTTCAAATTTTGTCAGAATGTAATACAATATATTAGAATGAATTCAGATCTTATACAAGAATACAAATGTTAATATACTTTATATACTTAACAAATTATGTGATTTAGGAAGTCCTAAGGAGGAATAGATATGAAAAACGTCTGACGGAACCGGGTATCGAAACCGGATGTCCCGCTTGCCTCTCGGTTGCTCTAATCTCAGAATTTTCCGGTCAGAAGTCTATTTTAAAATTAATCTCCGCTTATGTATGTACAATTAAATTCGTATTATACCGATGTGTAATTGCTTACTTGGTTGAATTCAACATATACCTTACGCAACTTAATCATATTCATCTTAGGTTATCGATATTCTTTAAGGTATAATGGGAGATGATTCGTTTAAGGAATTATCAACAAAAGTGTAAAACAGCGAAATTCTTGGGTACAAGAGGCAATAGACATAAAGTTAAATTAAACAACGAACCAATATGAGTAAATTATTGTCATAAAACCTCGCTGTTATAGAATGCAGGACTCCTGCAGGAGTCTTTGGGCTATTCTCTCAGGATTTTTAATCGGAAATTCTCTAAATATATGTTTCTATATGTAAGGACGACTGAGCATTTCGTTGAAGAAGTACAGTTGGAGTAGTAGATTGCCGAATAAGGTGATGTATAGTAGGGACCTGACCCAGGGACCACTAAGGTTACTAAGAGACAAAGGTTCTCCAAGCGCCGACAGCGGCAACCGTCGAGGGCAATTCCTGGGAAAAGGATTATTGCTCGTCGGTTACCAGTTATTCAGAATCCCGATGCGCATTTCGGAAGCAAAGCTTCCATCTTCTTAGGGGGTCCAATGAATCATTCAGCATTGGACCCCCTATGAAGATGGAAGCTGTGATAAGGATGATAGATGTTTTGTAACAGCCAATGATGTAGTAATGTGATTGATAATATGTAAAGTACTGTATTATTGCCTTCGTTGAAAGCGATCCCGGGTTAGAATAATAGGACTGAGGGTTTATAACTCAACCGGCAGTGAGAGTAATCATGCCATAATATTTGATGTTTAATGAGCTCTTCACACCTTGACTTCAAGTGGGATACTTTATGAATAAAAAATACATAATTTTCATATCTTTCTCCGCAAACATGAGTTGGATGCCTTCCTTATTAATTGTGCAATTTCAGAAAGTCTTTATTTAGGTAAGAATGAGATTAAAAAGTCTCTTCTTCCATCTAACCTGTAACCGATTCAGAATATTATTGTAAAAGATGAGCATGTCATCTCAATACTACCAATGAAATATTTCTAATACTAGTATTAATATTTTAGGGAAAAAAGGGCAAAGCTAATTCATATATTAACTGAATTTGATCTTTAAATGCAAATACATCATGTGAACATTATTTGAAAATGGGTGAGTCTCTGAAAAGACGAGAAGAAATTTTGCAATTGAAAAACGTCTTGGAAATAGAAGTGAATTTAACACGTTTAATCTCCGCAGATGAAACCCATTCCAGTTTCTCTAACAGCAGAATACTTGAGCGCCTATCTCTCATTTTATCATCGCTCCTCTCAGATGTCGGGCATCCCGCTTTATTGCAACTCCAATTGAAGTCGATGGAGCTCTTTTCCGCCCGACTGGGGACTTAAAATTGAAGGCTTTACAATTAAGGTTTAAAGTTTCAGGAACCGTGTAGAAAGGGCGTTTGCGGATTTTATCATCCGCAGGCACTCCTGTCTGCATCGCGTTTCATACCAGCCTCTCCTGCAAATGAGGTCCGTAGAAATGGGAATCAGGATCATAAAAAGGTACACTCGGTCCCAGATGCGTGGTGTTGAGTGCCTCGTCCAGAGATGCCGCCTCACAATCTCGAAGGCCCATCCCGTGTTGGAACGGTCGGCAGTGCCTCGCCATCAAATTTTCCATCGTCACTCTAACTCGGGCGATATATAAAGGGGAATGAACGTACGTATAGCCTCATACGTCTATTTCGCTTTATATCCTCCTTTGAATGATCTAGTTACACTACTTGTGACGTTTTAGAGACCGGATAAGAGTTCCGCAGTACGTAGGGGGGTTCGCAGTGACATCGCATCCTTTGTAATGACGTTAGGATCGCCGAGGAAGTTCGCTGGGAACGAAATCGAGTCCTCGCGCTTTCCCAGGGAACGGGACTTTATTCCCGCGGTTTCAATCCGCCTAAAATTTTACCTCTCTTTGACGTCCGGGGCGCAAATTGGATTTCGCGAAAAGTTTCGCGTCTGCGTGTTTTTCCTCGGGTTGTGTTACGGATGTCTCTCCCGTCCTGATTCGGTTCGTTGGTCGGAAAGAAGGATTAGATGCGTAGGAAATGTAGTCAAACATCTCTGCGTGATTTTCTCCTGCGCTCTGATCGTCCTTTTATAGAAGTGATGGTATGGAATGGAGTGATTTGGCCTGGAAATATTCTCATTCCAATGCCGAAAGATTTGAAAAATTTTCAAGCACAAAATTTCTGAAATTTAAATTGTATGTTTATTCGGTCCTCGTTTATGTTTATTATAAATGTGTTTTTTATTCCGTACAATTAGGAATATTTTAGGAACTGAAGTAATGTGATATTGTCCTGTCAATAGAAAAATTACTGTCGGCCGCGGGTGTAGTGGTTAGCATTACTTGCGGTGGTGTAGTAGTTAGCGCTTCAACCCCACGGTCTGGGTTCGAATCCCGACTAACCGGATTTTCTCGATTAGGGAGTGGTTGTTTGTGTTCGTTGAGTATTATTTAAACGGATATAAATGAGGTTTCCCGTTTCCGTTAAAGGAATAATGGTAATAATAATTGTATGCCATATGTATATTAATGATTTTTGGGTTTCCTTATGAGTTCTGTTGTTATATAAAGTAAATAATTAGTAAATAATAATTTGAAATAGTGAGTTGCATTGTAGAATAGTTGATATTGTTGTAGCATAAAAGTAATATTTGTCATATAACTTTGTACAGATATTTTTGGAGGCGTTTTCCACCCGAATAGGATGAATGCCAGGCTAAGATTTTGTTTTACCCTCTGTCCCTAAAAGGATTGCCAACTGGCTACATGCCTATTTGCAGTCATAAAATATAAATAAATAAGGTAAATGTTAATTTCCATCCCCTGAGCCTGAAGTCATCAATTATGCTGCATTTACCAAATAATTTTTTCAGACCTAGAAAATCTTTGAGAGATTATAATCCGACAGTTTATATTTTTAATTTATTAATTCTGTAGATAATGGGTATTTATTGCCTTGGTTTCGATTAATTAAATTTAATCTGATTGATTTTATGAATTTGATTGATCTGAAGAACTGTTAGATCACTGCATTGTTGATAAATTAGTCATGGTTCGAAACGCATGTTAATTTACCATGAATAACTTAGCCAATTTTATGCACTAAATGTTGGAGTCACATATTATATGAATATCCTGAAATATATGTGATTATGATCTGAAGATAGTGGCAATTCAATTGGTAATAAGTGATAAGTCTAAGTTCGAGTCCCGGATACATTATCCTTTTTCTCTTTCGTTTCTTTCACTAAAATCGAGCTTAGGTTTCATGCGTATATCGTGCCTATTTTACCATTTATATCACAATCGGAGCGACTCACGCATTAGTTAGAAAGTGTAATAGTAGAAATAATGGTAAATATCTCATTAGCCTGAATTATAAGCTATGGAATGAACAGAAAACAGAGTCGCGTCTAAAATTGCATAGAGTTATCTCAGCCGTAATGATAGTCACGAATATATCCACAAAATATGTATTTATATTTATGGGTAAACAGGAATCCAAGGGGAACATTTCCATTGCGAGTCGGTTTGCGAACGACGTGGTCCTGTAATTTTTCCACTTATCCAATTATCTCTCTCCCGCTTTATCTATTTGGCTCTCTTCCTCATTCTTCTGTGGAAACTCCTTTGCAGCCATTCCAGTCACGTGAGTCTCCCATGGCGCCTTTCACCGTTTAACGTCGGCTACAAAATGTCCCGCATTGCGCTGGAAAAAATATCAAAGTCGTAATAAAGGACGAGGAAGGGTGGGGAATAAAATAGCATTCCTCTCGCGATAAAAATAAATTTAATTAAACTGTGCGAGAAGCATGTGGCCATGAGTTCCATAGTGGTTTAGTTTGAGGAGCTATGGGTTGGGTTTAATTTTGATATGAAGCGTAAAAAGGTACTCACACTAAAATGCCGTGGTTATTTTTCTGGAGAGTTGTTTCTAAACGTGTAACAATTACGTTTGTTAAGTTTAGGTGCTCTAAAAGAAGCTTCTCTAATAAAGTGAGCCCTCGAGAGGTTTTACTTTCAGATATAAATAATACATTATTGAACACGACAGACGATTATATCTAATTTTACTTTAGTTAAATCTCCTTAGGAAGTTTAGTGATTTTATTTGAATTTGAACAATGAAAAACAAATGATAAAAGTTTTTCAAATTATGGACAGTAATATTGTCCGCTTAAATTTTTTGCATCTCATTTAATTCATTATAGCGGATTCAGTCTGCTAATCCAGTGTTAATTTTGCTCAGGGAAGAATTTTACATACCATCGTTCTTTTTTAATCAAGAAAACATACCTTATTGTCAAGGAAATAAAGTATGCCTTCTTGACCTCCTACCCCCTATTTCAATAGAACAACCAAATGAGTATTTTTATCCTTAATGATCATGAGGGATTTAAGAAATTTCGCCAAAAGTGTTTGAATGAGATCCTTGTGACTAGGAGCACGTAAAATGGTTTATTGTTATAAACAGTTATGATGAGCTCCAGTAAGAAAGCTTCTATTGAATGATCAGCGGGAATAGGTCATTTTATGGAATTTATTCATTGCGTATTTCTGTCATCAGAAGATTCAGAACCCCATGCCTTATAAAGCAAGTCACCTAACTCAAACATCTGCTGTTTCACTATTATCTCCTGAAAATTTGGGTTGCAAACGTGATTTTAGGTCAAAGCACACGGATCTTTGCGCATTACATCTTCTCCATGTCTCCATCAAAGCTTCATAGGGGATACAAAACCTCGGCCATTTCCTCAGGGGTGATGACCAGAATAAAAACTTTGACCTGGATATTTTGAGGTGAATGTACAACAGAGTATGGAAAATTTCTCCTCCAAGGAAGGCGCAGAAGGGAATTTACATTCAGCTAAGAGATATAATAAAAAGACAGTAGAATCTCGATCTATCCTCTTTGAATAGACTGAAGAAAATAAGCGACAATTGAAAGAAAACGATGGAAACGGAATATTAGGAATCAACTTATGTTATTAATACCAAAACCTAATGAGAACTTTTCAGAACATAAAAGCAAACACTAAAATAACCCTTAAATATTGATCAAAAAAATAATTTATTTCTGATCAAGGAAATGACTTTTTCTCCCGAAGAAACAATCCATGGTTAGCTGATTTATCGCTGATATTAAATATAATATATGTATATATAATTATAAATTAATTAAGTATTATACGAAGTGTATTTGGCGCTTTCTTCGATGTTAAGAATGAAGGAAAATGATTTAATTTTTTCTTCCGAAACATTTTACGTAATGGAAAATGTTGTAATTATAATAAATTTGAACCATAGATGCAAGTAAACGACAGTTTGATGAAATTATTATTATTTAAAATTGCCCCTTATGAGCTGTAGTCTAAACTACAGAAGAAGAACTATAGATTCGGGAAAAAAGTGCGGGTAACGACAGATCAGGGTCCTACGCTAAATTAGAGGAAAATTTTGGTTGGATGCTTAGATATTTCATAATGTTATATAGAATACCATGAATACGTTAAAAATCAGTATGATTGACGATCATTACATTGTAATTAGGATAGAATTATAGTCGGAAAAAATCAAAAACTGGAAGATTTATACCAGTAAAGATACAGAATACTTGACGACGGATGTATAAGGTCTATTGCATTAAACCATAAAGGTTTACATTTTACATTTACATATAGACCCTGCAAACCGCCACTGGTGCATGGCAGGGGGTGTGAAACACCGAAAACCCTATCTACCTTTGACTGCTGTTGGCTTCTCTGATACTTCGCGGAAAAAATGACCAGAAATAACTATCTGTCCTGGAAACCATTTCCCTGTAACGCTTCATCGTTTTGTCTCGAAGATCACGTATGCTACAAATTTGCGTTTATAATTGGACATCTTTAGGCTGCGAATAAATACTATTTGCTCCGGATAAATTTATTCTGTGGGAATTAAAAAGTTTATTTAATTTGTTAATTTAATTAACGGCTACCTTCTACAAAGTTGATCTTGGCCAAATCAATTTGATGCTAAAAGGATCTGTAAGTTTAAAAATACTCGGAGATTCCATTGATATTTATTTCATGGTGGGAATGCTTCCAGTTATTTCTCTATTACACTTTGCTTACCTAAAAATTTAAGTATTGCTCTGATTCGGAACGCTAAATATACTCCCAAATGATATCATTGCTGAATTAAATTATAATTTGTATCTTGATAAGAAAAATAACATTTGGTAACTTTTACAGTATTTTTAATTTTACCTGTTTCATCAATGTCATCTTAAAAATACGTTGTCAATCTTCCTGAAGATGTCAATACCTTGATGACTCCGATCAAATTAAAAATACTGTTGTGTAAGGTACAAAGCGTTTTTTCTTTTTCAAGATGGTTGGTGTGAAATTCCACATTTTATACATCCTCATCGTTAGCTTCCATTACAATAAAAATTTATCATTATTATCGTCATAATTATATCCTTATTCAAGAAAGAAATACAGGTACAATTCCATAGACTAGATTGAAAAAAGAAATTGGAAAATTAGACAAAGGTTCACGATTTTCATTAATCGACAAATGAAGTACAACTGAATTTCTTTAACAGGAAAACGGTCGACTTTGCAATTGAATTTGCTTGTGTTCCAAATTAAACGGGGAATATATGGATCCATTATTAAAGTTCATTGATCATTTAGACGTGTAAATTTACCTTCAGGTATACTACAATAACTTCGTCTTATTTTCTAATTATTAAAATAATTCTTATGCGGAGATTTTGGTCTTAATTTTTATCAGATGTATTAACGTTTTGTTCCATTTATTAGTTGTTTAATTAGAATTAATCGATTTAAAATTTCTCTGGATTTTGATTCATAAAGAATAAAGCAATTTATCCATCTAAATGGGAAGAATGTGAATAGGGAATGCCTAAGATTCATAACAAGATTAGATATCGGCAGAAATTAGAAGGAAAAGAAATTAGAAAAAAAGCTTGCAATTGCAGTCTAGAGCTGATGAAGATGCAGATAGCGTAGTTTGGGTAAAATTCATTCCTTTTTAGCTGTGTTTGGAACATAGTGAAACTCTAATTTCAAAAAGAAGTTCTTTAAATATCCCAGGAAGAGCTACTTGAACTATCTCCGGGCTTTTCTGCTTTTTATGAAGGAATAACATCACTTAAAGGTAATCATACTCGACCTCCTGAATGAAACTTTTATTCTGGATTAAAGGTTTTGGATATTACTCAGAGATTCCATTTATAATCTTAAAATGGCTTCAGAATCTTACCTCTGAGATTCGTTTGATAATCATAATGGAATTAATAGTTGTAATACAACTTTAACGTAATTGGATTACTTAAAAATTCAGTGCTTGAGTAAATATCTTCTATTTATCTTTCGGGAAAGATTACCTGAGACCAAATTAAGTTTTATTTCTACCGTCTTGATAGTCATGAATACCATACACTTAGAGTCATTAAAAAATATATTTTCATCTAACACTTGTGATACTTCATTACGAAAATCATGAATGTTTGATTCCTTGTAATCTTATATAAACATAGTTAGACACTGATGTTTTAGCTTTAATTGAAATAGATTATTTTCTGCAATCGTGGAAAGATCTTTTATTGACCGTAAGGATATGCTGGTATTTTAGCTTCTTCTGTGCTAATTCATTAATGAAGTGGATGAGAACAATAAAACTTGGGGAATCATATTCTAATTATTCGATCTTTTAACTCTAATATCAATGATGATCATGATTGATAACGGATAGAATACTAAGATTAATGATTTCAAACGAACCTCATGTTTTCCTCAGGTATAATATTACCTTATTCTCTATGATATCATCTTCAGTTCGTGCTTATGTATGAAGCGGATTCTCGCGAAATTTTTTCCCTCTATTTTTCCGAGAGGCTACAAGTGAGCACTGCTTCCTCGAAAAACCGTTCGCCCGCTTTACCCCTGTTTGCAACTGAGAGAGGTTAATGGTTAACTCAGGACATTCGGATTTATACACCCAGCTGCCCTCTTTTGAAGGGCATACTTTAAAAAATTCGTTTAATATCGCATCCCAGCGGTTACTCTCTTAAACCAAATATCCTCCTCGAACGAAAAATAACGCAGGCGGATATTTTTCCTCGCACATGCCGACCTACATACCAGTCGCAGGGAGAAAAGGCGTAAAAAGCAAAAGGAAAAAATAAAGCCGAAACTATACCCTAGATTTGACGCTTTCAGCAAAGCCCGGAATCCCCCTCTAACTGAATTGCCTGCCCTTTTTATTTCTCTCACTCGTGGGCGGTCTGTGCCGGGATGCAGTCAAAAACGTTGGGGAATAAAACAGGGTGGTGGGGAAGGGCAGGATTCGATAACGGCTCCCATGAAGTTTCGAGTTGCTTTAAGAGGATATTCTCATACATCCGCGTTCCTGCACCCGCATGGATGTAAATTTTTTCGAACGCTTTTATCAGCTTATGCGTAAATCGTATACAGTGCCTGAAGTGTCGTAAATAACCGGCGCATTCGAAGGGTACGTTTGAGTTCACTCGTGTGTTCTCGAAAAAGACAGCTTGCCATAGATAGCTTCATTTCCGATTCCTAAGTGTTGGGATGAATGTTGGTGGGCGATTTAAATTTTGCGAGTGAGCCTATGCATTGCATAGGAATTACTGTACCTTAATCTTTTGGAGTTTGACAAGTTACATTTTATCGCAGATAGAATGGTCGATTCACATACTTTTAACGAAAATTGCGGCGGATGGTTTTTGTTCATTAACCTTATACTGAACATTTTTGTTTATATACTTCATATGTTTAACATAATTTAATTGGTGCCTTCAAATTATGTGGGATTTAGCTTGATTTCAATTGTTCAGCATGAGAAATAATTTAATTTCTATTAAATGTAATCATGTATAATGTTCTAAAAATTTCATTAAGCTGATGGGTAATGGATTTTTCCATCAAAGGACCATTCAATATGGACAACATTTGTTATAAAAAATGAGTCACTGGAATAATAATGATTAAAATAGATTAGAAAAAGCACTGTAAGTATATTATTAATTTTAATTGCTTCGCTTAAACAATTTATCAATTATCGTCAATTTTTTATATGGCATAGCATGCAAGTATCTTACATTTACTAAGCAAATCTAAGCTCCGAATTAGCATATACGATTTTTCAGAAAGAGAAATTTGAGTCTAAAAGATTTATAGTATCATTTGCAATATTTTTAATAGACTTATGGTTACGGAGGAAGAAACGCACATGGCTTGAGAATATCATAAACTTAATCGATTGAAATTTTTTTCTAGAAATCGAGAAAATAGAGCATTCCGAGGAAGAATTTTCAATTCAATTTATAGTGGATTCCACACCGCAAAAGTGCTCCTACTGATTCACTGCAATTCACCATAATGATGTTGATAAATTCGTATAGTGGTGCACATTTCACGTTCCTCATCCCAAAAGAAATTTCCTTAAAAATTAGATCGCTGTATTCCCCACAGGAAAAACGATTTCATATAAACGAAACCAAATATCTTCCGTGGAAGTAATTTTGCGAACGATTTAGATTAGTTTTTCACCGAAGAATTCCATGCAGCAAAAGGTAGAATCGTTCCGCTTGGTCGTTGCATTTTCATTCTTGGATATTAATTAACTGCATTTAAAATGAAAAGTTCATTTTGAGCATACTCAACCTTGCTGAAACAAATATTCGAGCGCATCTAATATTTCCATCAAAGCATCTGCGGTTCTAAATACATTGTGTTTGGTTTAATTCTTCTTTTAAACGGCTGAATTCAATTTTCGTCTTGTGTAGCTCCATTAAAATTAACATCACAATGATAGAAACTTCGGAGTAATTTAGAATCAAAGAGATCTCTCTAAAGTTATCTTCACAAATCGAGTGCACGGATCAGCGGGAAGTATTTTGAGGAGAAATGTTGAATACAGAGACCGAGATTACTGGGAATACCAATAGTTAATAAAGACCGAAATTGGGGTAAAATAAATCATTTTGGACTTTCTAAGTCATTTTCATATCCACGGTCCACTTCACAGGGCTTATTAAATATTTTTCTCATTAATGGTGAGGATATATGTACGTCAATGTGCATATGATGAAGTACGGTCGCATATAAAAATTCTCATTATTTATTTCTGTGTAAGGAGATTTTCTCTTGGAATTTTCGAAAGAATTTTTCCACAGCCTTTCATTCTTTTGATTAATATTGCTATAATTAATTATCGCATCTTGTTAGGTTTCTTGAAGTATTAAATAATATAGTAGTATAGTTAAAATTGCTTTGACGAGTGATGCCATTTTGCACGTGGTCACCCACCGGGAACCGAACCCAGGACCGGTTTTACCGAAGCCGAACGCGCTGCCCGCTTGACTATTCGGGAGCCTTGAAGTTTTTAAAAATTTAGTCACAGTATCGGACTACTTTAGGGAGTTTATATTCCGATCTAATTTACAATCAGAAACTATTTACACAAATAAACACGTTTTTAATCAAAGAATGCTGTTGGAACCTTCTACGATGCTATTCCAATAGTGTCAGTTGCCCGAATGTTAACCATCAATCAAAGGGAAAACATTTAACTAAATCAATCTATACATATTTTTGATATATTCAATTACGTTTTTATTATAATAACTTTTTATAACCCAGTACCATTGGAATGTATGCTAACGACTGCCTGAAAGTCTGTAGTCATCAGTTAAAAGACTATTTGTATTCTAATCCCCTCGACCTTAGCTATTTATTTGAGGAGACGGTAATAGGGAAACGAAAAGAAAATTGCTTTATGTAAAAAGAGTATATTGGGAGTTACTTGCAAGCAACTTTTTTTAATTTCAGGTCAGCCAAAATTTGATATACACGATATTTTCATATTTCAGGGAATATGTAATGAGATAACCGCTGACGACCGATAAATCACAGTAAAACAATCTTGAATAATATTTCCGATTCAAGCCTTTAAAAAATTATTTTATGGAAGAACAAACATTATTTGAAATTATTTTAAATACAAATCGAATGAATGGTCAAGTTAAGCAGGTCTGCGGAGATGTTAATCATCATAGCTTGCGTATTCCCCATATGCAAAAATGTGCTCACGTTTCACAAAAATGGTCTTCGTAAATTTTATTACCTAATTAATACATGTAATAAAATTTTACTGGAGGAGTGATAACATGGAGATTTATTAATAAATTTCTCCTTACGTTTTGAAATAGAGATGAAAATCTTCTACGTTGAACTTTAAATGTGTTTCGATATTTAACTCAGTGTATATAATAGTTCCAATCAGCGGACTGTTTCTAAATTAATTTAATTCCAAATAAAAAATAAAATTCTAAATAATTTAATGCCAAATGCTGTCTCATTATTCATGCATCGACCGAGTAATCAGCGTTTAATTTTTACTTATTTTTAGAAAAATAACTATTTATCTTCGCTGTATAAAATATTTACTTTTTCTGTGATTGAATATGGTCATGTTCCTAATTTCATCAATATTATTTTGATGGAATATTTCAAAACGTTAAAAAGAACAACTCATCCAACATTCAGCCAAAATTCAAGCCAATGCTGTTGAATTTAGAATTAGCTTAAAATTTTCCGGAATTTGAATACAGAAAGCTATCCATAAATTATTATTGTAGACTTTTATTAAAACCGACGTTGTTAAGAAGTCAGTCTCATTGTTACGTTTTTTAATATTAGAAAGGTAAAAATAAAATCACTTAATCGTTATGGAGGCTTTTAAGCCTGAACTTAATCGTCTTTACTAATGTTTTATATAATTAATGATATTTTATCACAACGTTAAATATTCACGTAATTTAATTTGCTGTTATGAGAGTATCAATATTTTGCGATCTCTATCGTTCATAAATAACTAATTTACAATCTGGCACATCCACCGTTCACATCCATGGCTACCTTTTTCATAAAATATAGAAATTTAAATGCACAATGAAGATATAAAGTATTGAAAGGAGAGAGATTTGTGTTTGAGCTTAAACCACGGCTAATTGACATAAATTTTATTCCTGCTCTGAATTTAGATCATAATCCGTCATCATGAGTTAAGTCCAGGGGTGTATGATAAGAGTATACTAATAATAATAAAAATAATAATAATTTTATTGGTCCGAGGACATGGAAAACATGCATAGGACGAGTCAGATAATCATATAAATCAACAATATTGTTATACATTACACATACCATACAATTTCTTATTAAATATTTTATAATAAAAAATTTACATGTATATAAACCCTCATTAGTGTCACATAGAAGGTAACATTTATATAAAATTTACAATTGAATATAATATTTTATAGATTACACATACAATTTTCTTATTAAATATTTTATAATAAAAATGTTACAAGTATGTACTACCCTCATTATTATTACATTTAAAATAAAATTTACATTAAAATTTCAATTAATCTTAGTAAATATTTGTATCGTTTAAAAATTCATTTACACTATAATGTGCTTTTATAAGTAAAATTTCCATCAATTTTTTGTCGAATTTTATGTTTGTGTTATTTTTTAAACTATCAGGTAGTTTATTATAAATTTTTAAAGTCATCCATCACCTCAAAGCTTCTCCCAGTAAGTTGGGTCCTCAGATTGGTTCTTCTTCTGGTTAAATGACCATGCTGATCACCCTGTTTCATGTATCTTTCTATGTTCTTATGAACATAGGTAGCACAAGCATGAACGTGGAAGATGGAAGTAAAAGATACCTGTATTGAAATGATTTCAGAGATGTATTTTGCGTGGGACAGTTGGGAACTTCGGCTCCCTAGTGAAAGTGAAAGTTCCATCGTGCAGATTATAACGATCTCGTCCAAGGCCGAACGGATTTGAGGATCACAAAAAGCTTAGGAATTGTCATCATCAGTTATCTGTACCATACATATTTCTGGATTCCATACCCCTAGGTATTAACTCTGTAAATCGTAGATTTGCGTACATTCTAGTTGAATTTATTTTTCTTTGATTTTTTTCAACAGCTAAGAAAATCATAAGATATAAGAACCGAGAGGATGGGCTTACCAAAAAGCAGATTTGTTGTTTAACGACTGCTTTCATGAAAATATCACGGGTATTGAACGCAATGTTAGCGGAGGAAAAAGACCCAGGCTGTATTTAGAATCGGTTTTCTGTTCTACTAAATGTATTTAAGCTAGTATTTTAGTATTCATATTGTATCAAAGATGGCTTTTCAAAAATTTGAATAATTAATGGTGTGATAAATATTTTGAATTTATATAGGCTCTAGATATATTGTTTTTTTCCTCGATAGAGGCTTGAGCTTAATTTTTATATAATGCTGATCCTATGAAAATGGTTCAAAGTGAAGACTCAAAGCAAATGAAATTTTGAAGCGAAGCTCTCTAGTATACCGCAAGATGTTAGTACTATGAGCAGGTATGTAGTGCCAAATCTTCAGTACTAAAAAATTCAAACTCATTACATAATTCCAAAATGGCTATATAATTGAATTTCCCTCAATTGCCCTATTTTGCCCCAACAGGAGCGAAAAATATACACGGATCCAAGTCTTCAAGTTTCCGAAGAGACCTAGCCTAACTATTCTAACCTAAAGTAAAAAATCACTTTCCGGGCTGGTTAGAACACCTTCTCTGAAATAGGGAGACATGAGCTCGAGTCCTAGACACGTCGATATTTTTCTCCTCTGTTACCACATGAGTTCTTAAGCAGCACTGCAATACGTACTAAGTTACTAACTTATTTTCGTTCTCTAACCTTCTATTATCTACGTTTTTGTCTCTTATCTTTCTCAAAGAATTATTGGTTTGAGGAAATAATGGTAATTTTTAAAAGTGCTTCGACAGCTGAGGTCATATCACCCGTGAGCTCCCACCAAGAATCGAACCCGGGAAGGCTTTCACCAAAGTCGAACGCGTATCCCAATCGGCTATCCGGAGACTCAGAATTATTAATTTACTAAGCCTTGAAATATGAGCTTCTCCATCCAAATTGAATTATTCATTAAATGTTTAATTCGTTTAAATTTAATGATTATATGTATTATGATTTATTATGACGTTTGAATGTACATCATATTAATTATTCACCATATTTTTTACTCTATGATATAACATATTCCATTTGTATCTTTATATTCTTTTAAACGTAACAATTTTTCTTTGCGCAGAATCCAATGTGTCAGTCAGTTAGCGTTTTTTAAAACTTGACTATCGTTAAAGTGTTGCCAACTTTGAAAACTTTTCCTCGAATCAAATGCCGTAAATCATGTAGAGAACTATTATTCCGTTTAGCTCTTGCGTGCTCAGCGAGTGTAAAATTCATTCATTTCATGTTTACATAACTGGAGCTCTCTGTTATCGATGAGCAAACCGACCTTGCGTCCTCAGTCATTTGACTACAAATGCCTCGGGAGAAAGAAAGTTACACGACCGTGAAAAGGGATCTCGGAAAGATACAAGAGGACGTATAGAGATTTTCAGGATCAACGAACCTTTCTTTCGCTTATACAATGTTATATTACCTTCCTAGCCCTGTTTCTACGGTTCCTTTCCTTTTTGGGACGGAGAGGTTTCATTTCCCCTGCGTCATACCATCGATTTTACGTTTAGACGGAAAAGAAGAGATGTACTCGTTTCATCACGAAGCAAAATTAAAGCTCAAGAAAGACGTTTTGATCGAAATAAGTTTCCGCAGTGCTTCGAAACGAGGTTGAGCAAAAGAATTTTTTTTTGGGATTTAAATAAATTAAAGTCATTCAAACTCGACTGACTTTGATGTTCCCCTCACTCGCTTCCCTACCTTTCGTATTATGAGCTTCTTTTACTCCTTTGTTTCCTTTCGTCTTTATTTCCAGAGTATCAGGGTTTGACCTTTTCCTCTTGAAAGCTTAAAGGGAAAGGTCATCCTCTTTTTGCTGCTCCTAATTGTCCTTCTCGAATTGATATTTCATTTCTTAATGATGGCGTGAAAGATTTTCGTGAATTTTTGATATAGTTACGAACGGTATCACCAATAAAATAATTCTCTCGATTAGACCTTCTGAAGAATTTATCACATCAGGCAGCATAAGCACCTCAGTTTTGGAAAGTTTATGGTTTTGTGGCATACACAGAATAAATATATCATGATGATTAAATCCCCTTACTTCATTTGGGGTTCCTGCTACCATATCTTGATGAATGGAATATTTTAATCTTTTAGTACAGGACAGAGTAAATGTATATGTATATCTCATGTATTTTAAATTTTTTGTGCATGAGTGCAATGATGTGAATGCTATTAAAGTGTGCTATGAGAAGTGTTATTCGTTGGATCATTATGCTGAAATTAGATGGCATTATTCAATTCAAGGCCGTAAGAAAATGGAATTACTTCACTTATCCTCATTCAATTCCGTCTCATCTTCTAACTAAAGCTTTTTGGAGCAAATGAAGGAGAAATTGAGTAGTCAAGCAGCCTTGGGATTTATGAGTCTACAAATGGACTTCAATTAAGGTCTTACAATCCGAAGTTTTGGTGAGAGTATTGCTTGCTACACTTTTCCAATGTATTTCTTTTATGTCGAGGGCTATTTTAGCTCGTTTTCTCGTTCTTTTTCCGCCACTCTCTTTTTGCTTATAATATGGATTCCTCAATGTTATATTTATTTACTTTTTTCTGCCGCAGTTAGATGGAATTCTAGTCGCAGCGTTGTACAATTGATATCTAAAAATAATGGTAAGATATTATACTACATACGTATAATTAATTGAAGTAATTAGGGAATAATTAATTTGATGCAGTATAAAATAAAATTAATCAATTAAAGCAATAATTACGAAGATATAATTCACAATATGCAATAGATTAGACTGATCATAGAAAAATTAATTTTACATCATAAAATGCAAGAATTAATAAAAAAAATTAAAAATTATTACTAAACGTACTATTATCATATGTATTATAGTAAATACATGGCAAAGCATACAAGATTTTTTATTATTTCTTTAGATTTCATTTCTTCTACGTATCTCGTTGCAACCGACCTTGTAATTTTTTGATCATTTAAATTTGAGTCTTTTCTTCAAGAATCGTAAATAAATTCATTGCTGAATCTCGATGAAATACGATCAGAAATGGAATAAATCGATCCTCTACATTTTAATTTTCAACAATACAGGCTATGAACTAATAATGAGTTTTGACATGCAATATTTCGACTCAGAATCAGGTATGAAATGGAATTTATAAGTTTATCGATTCGCCATAAGGACGCTTTCTTCCAATCCCAGCACTCTACCGAAGTTTCTCCCATGTTCCCACAACCTCCTTAAGATTGGATCTCTCTTGGGATAGCAAGGTTAGAAGAGACCTTCCACGTATTCTCAACCTTTCCGATCTATTCTCTCCAAAAATGAAATATCATTACCATTCTCGGTGCAACTTCAGCCCTCTCCGTCGCCGAATCTGGAATCCCTTGCTCTTTTTTACGGGAATATTTTCCCCCGCACAGGAGTCTCTTCCTGCACTTTATTTCCGTACGGAATATATTTCAACGTGGAATGCATGCCGATCATGATGCTCTATCCTAGTTTTCGAAACTCAATTCAAACAGAGGGGTTTGAACAATGATTGTTTATCTGTAACGTCGAAGAGTAAAAAATATCAAGTCCTAGAATGGTACAAGAAAAATCTTCCACAAAGAACGATGCAAAAAATATGAGCGATACCTGTTGGGAAATGGGAATCATTGGGGAATGATATTCAGATATACAGGAGCTATTTTGGCTAAATTCGTTCGTCATCGAAGTCAATATTTTTTGAGGGACATAATATCGTTCACTCAACTCTATTGTAAATGAATAGAAATATCAGATCTCGAATAAAATCATTTGGAAGTTTTTAATGATATGAAGTATTCGTTCTGGCAACTAACTTTCGAGTTAACAATAAGAATAACAATATTATATTATGGTCACCTTTTTTACATATTTAGGAACCGATGTCAGTAACTCTAGGTTAGATATACATTAAAGCAATTTTTGAAAATTAATTTCACCCACTTTCCGGTGAAATATGAAATTTAATGATTCGTTAGAGAGCCAAAGAAGTGTTAAATGTCGATTAAATCAAACGTCATTGGTTCGGCTGCGGAAGAATCGGAAATTCATGATAAATGCACCTATAGTTATATTTTACAGTTTGCAAGCTTTAAATCATTTACAAAATTAATTTAGACATAATGGTCCAACGTAGAAGTACTAAAGACCAAGATGATTTTTGAATCCGAACTCGTGCATTTTTCCGTAAGAATACACGGGAAGTTCAGGCCCATATACAATGAGTGTCAAGGAGATGGTAGTCTTTTTGAAGAAGAGGTAATCCTTTGTGATTCCAGTTTTTAAAATTACTAAGGACCAATTGTGGGGAAAGACCTAAAACTGTATTTTTTTTACGCAGCCCTATTTTTCTGAGTAAAGTAATAATTTGTTTTTTCACGATCTAGGTGGCGAGAATACAAGTTTTATTGTAAATGAAAATAACGAATGAAATGAAATACGGCCGTCATTTTCTTGGTTATTCGACGGATAACGTACATACTATTGTAATTCTGCAGGCCCTTGCCGAAGTTACTATGGTGACCCGTAAATGAAGCGAATCTAAAAACCTCTACTTCTTGGTTCCAGGGTAACTCTGAAAGATAACCTAAATCATGACGGCAAAGAACTTACCTCCTAAGTTTTCTCGTTTAAGAAGCCTATGAATCCAATTTATTTCGGCGGAGCATTCGTCTTTCGAGACCTCGGGAGGTTAAATGCGAATCTGAAATGATGCATAGCAAAATCTAAACCGAAGGATTCCTCGAGATTTCAACTAGAATTTCATGAGTGAATCTCATCTCGATCCAGGACAAATAACTCTTTCATCCAAACGCGAGATCCCAGTACACTCGATTCGTGACTGATTACGGCCACGTCGTGAACTTTAAGTTTTCTCCATCCGCTCGATTTAACGATTCCTATATCCGTCTCTTGTGAAGCACCCCTGCCATAACCGCCCTCTCACTTTCTTCTTAAACTGCGTCATTCGTCTAAAAACTCTTCCCATATTTCTCCACTATCTCCCACCCCAACCAATTAACTTTATCGCCTCCAAGTTTTCTTCTTTTTATGACCTCAGAGATGGTGCTTCTATTTCTCCGGAATAAGGGATGGGAGCGAATGTCACGAGGGGACGATGCTCTCTCCTCACAGATCAACTTACGCTCTTCATCGGAATCATTATACCGCGAAATCTGGAGGGTACGTTATTGGAACAGTAATCCTAATCCCTATCAGGATATCATCGCGATACTAACTTTTCGTCGTGCATTTAAGCATTGGGGATCAAGAGGGCATTTTTATGTGCATCTTAAATAATGAGATAGCAATTAAAAGTTTCCCTTATTTGTTTTAATGTTTGCGGAGAATCATAAAATAGTGTTACAACGATAAGTACGAGGGTGGTCTGAAAAGTTTCCGACCCCAGATTTTTCAGAAATCTTCAGAAAATTTTCAGAGATTTTTAGAGAACAGGTCGAGAAATGGCGAAATGTCGGAAACTTTTCAGACCACCCATGTACTTCCATTGAAAATAAATAATTCTCTTACACATTGAATCGATAGATAATTTTGGTAATATTCCAAATTCCAATTGATTCCACCAGTTCGGCCTTGACTTTGTGATAATCTTCCATTACAATTTTTTTTCCAAAGGATCGAAACCTAGGTAGCGGAATAAAAAAATGTGTGATATAGTATAAGTTTATTCTTCTTATTTCCATAATTTTGTTAATTTACTAAAGTTCTTAAGTTAGTGAAATACAATCATGAAATATTTTTTAAGTTCTGAGGAAATGAGAATACAAAAAGTTTTAATACGGAATAGATGCAATCAAAGTTTTTAACGAATCTTATCTTGTTTCAAGGGTTGTTTGTCTTATGCAAATATTTTAATTATTGACAATATCACACACTTAACTAATTGAAGGTATTGATATGTACGTGGAAAATCGATCTTCTTCGTATGAGGAAAATATAACTTTTATTTATAAATGAGGAAATACCATTCTATTCTAAGAAAATCATAAAATCTTTTGCCGCACCAATACTCTCGCAGAAATTGTACTTAGTGCTTTTAATTAAATAAGATAATGACATAGTTAATTCGGTAGATTTATGAAAATTTTAATAATCCTCCCTTATTATACTTTTTCTTTCAAAAAACCTTACGTAGTCACGTAGCCGAATTTATAGCCGATATAAATAACCCGTTTCCCCACCTAATGATACATAATATTATTCACAATTCGGGCTCTTTTATTTCGCGTTTACGCATTTTTTCCTCGTTGCCGCTTGTATAAGGGATATATTAATCCGGAACGATTTATGACGACCGGTCACATAAAACACACTCTTACAACTTCATATCTCTCCGCTCTTGCGATTACAAAAAGTGAATGACTAAAAAAAAAGGAGACGACAAACAAAAAAAATCTCCGATGTCTCCTTGGATATTTTATGACGCTCCAGCCTCATCCTCCGGCGTAAATAAAGATGTCGCAAATTTTTCCCTTCTCTCCAAAGGCCCGCTTGGACCATTCACCTCTTCATTCCAAAGGTGAAGGCCACGTCCCTCTTCGGTTGATTTTTAATCCATTCCCGTAACTTCTTCTTCCTCCGTTTTTAATCCCACGTTCGTCCTTCGTGGAAAACGCTTCCTTTCACAGACACTCGAAAGCGGGCTCGTGGTGGGGCGGCTTTCCAAATGTTTTCCTCGCAGTTACCATCTCAGGGAGCGGGAATTGGATGAGGAGGGAAAAAAATCAGTTGCTTTGTGACTAGCTGATGCTATCCGCAAGGTTAAGTCAGAAAGAAAAATCCCTCCGTTTGTAAATTCGTGCTCGGGCCGAGTGGAAACAAAGGTGAAAGGGGATTCTGTAGGGATTTCTCGCGGAAATTGGTTAAATGTCAGGCAGGCTACCTTGATCCGCCTAATACTCAATTTTCTTTGGTGATTCTTTTTGATGTTTCTCTGGTTTTTCTTAAAGGTGTATCTTCATGCCAAGTAATGTAAAATTTACAGTAGCGATAAAAGAATAGTTTGTCTCAAAACTAAGAAATTTAAATCGGTAAATTCTCATTTAATGAAAGGAAGGATTTTTGCCAAATTATTTTGTGCCAGTAGCATCACCAGTTTTAAATGGCTTTGCAACAGGTCTTTCATTATTTCCGTCGGAGGTAATGGGAAATATATACATATTTTAAATACTGCTGGAAAACTTGAGTTGGGATGTCTTTGGTCATCCTGTGTAATGATTTGACCTTTCCTCACTGATTGCCACCTATTCCCAATACAGAAAAAACACCTTGGAGGCTGGCGATTATGAACTCAAAAATGAAATGGATTGTTGGGAAATAAATCTGGCGGGGGGAAGGCGTGACCTTAACTTTTAAAAATGTTACCAATACATCAAAAATGCATACAAAAAGATGGGGATTGCGTCGAGAAATAGAGAAAAGATGAAAATCGATGAATTAATTGTTTTTATTATTTAAGGATAGACATTTTATTTTCTGTAGCTCAGGGAAACTTACTTTTTGGACGCCCCTCGTATATAGCTAACATTAGTTGTTGCATGGCTGTTTTTATGAGGCTGGTAATTTATTTCGATATATTACTATCCTTTTTACGTAATTATATCAAGTAAACGCATTCTGAAGAGACAGTTTTATGAATGCGTCTCAAAGCTCTAGTTCTTAAAAAATGTAACCTTGAGAACTCTATTGAAAAGTGAATAATCAACATAATGTGAAATTTTCTCTGTATATTTAGCAAAGCTTTGAAATACATCGAAGATTTAAATTCTTTTCAAACATTTTTTATATTTAAGGAGATTGAATGTAGCAAATACGCATTAATTTTTCATTTTTGTAAGCTTTTAAGTCATCTTCCAGCTATTTGATATCGCTCCATCTTAGTTCTTATTTTACCCTACTTGAAGATGTATTCAGAATTGACGTTTTTTTTTAAGTCAAAGTTTCTTTTTTTTAGAAATGCCTCTATTCTCCGGCTTAATTTATGATGACATTAATATTTTCTTCAAGTATTTAGTAATAGTCTCGTCAAATGTAAACTATCGTAAGATATAATCTTCATCATCCTCGTTATTTTGTTTCCTCGAGAGACTTGTGATTGTATGCTGTGTAGAGCTCTTAATTCATCCTTTTCTGCCCTTCTCCTACACTCTTGATCAATCTCTTTGTAAACATGTTTCTTCTTTTAGTCGAAAGCTTTCTCTAACCTGATCTGGTCTCCTATCTTTCCTTTGATGATGCACTAGCTTCTCAGCTGATGGCCTATCTAATCAGTTTTTCTCCTTGTATTGGACTCTGCCATTTTCCTGCTCCTTCTTCTCAGTAGTATTGCCACATTCTGATCTTGTTTTCTCAAATTTTCTGCTACTCCTAATCGAAACTTTCTAGGTTCTTTATCCCTTCTTCGGTGTGCTCCGTAAAAGGCAATAATTCACCCGAACGTAACTCTCTGCTCTCTCAGTTAAAATTCTCACTTTATTTAAGAATTTTAACGATCAAATCGTCTTCATAATTATTAGGTGAAAGATATTATAGTAAAATAGAAATTCAGTTCTATTATAGTAGGACCATTCTACTATTCGATACATATTTCCGCGAAAAGTTGTGCAATTATTATTTCTTCGAAAAATAGTCCAATTGTCATAGGAATAATTTTCGTGGAAAGGTATAATAGGAGTACAAGTCAACTCAAGGATTAAGATCAAATCAAGCCTTCCCGGGTGTTCCTCAGGGTAGCGTAATCGGACCGCTTTTATTTTTAGTATAAGTCAACGACCTTAGTAATCCTTAGATACAGAAATATTAAACAGTGAGACTTAGGTTACTCGCGGAAAATATGGTAATTTACAGGGAAATAGAAGGTAAAGACGAGAGATAAACGAATGATCTAGATAAAATTATGAAATGGTTCAGTAATTGGTAATTAGAGCTTAATATAGACAAATGTTCAGCAGTCAACTTCTTCGGAAGAAAATCTATTGCCAATGATCATTCTTATAGTATCCCAGGGAAAACTAATTAACGGTGAAATCGGTGAAATATCTTGCAGTAACCATTACGAATAACTTAACATGGGTACACGTCCGTGGATACCTTAAGCACTTAAGAAACTGGGCTTCGTCAAGGCAATAATCGGTAGGAGAGATGAGCAAGTACACGAACGATGTTACTTTGAGTTAGTTAGGCCTCACCTTCAGTATACGTATAGCGCGTGGGGACCTACATTCATTATTAAGAAAAGGTAGAACAAAAGGCAATACTTTTTGCTAAGAATTGCTACAAAAAATCAGTGAGCGTTACTCAGATGATTGAGGATGCAGGATGCGAATTTTTCGATGAGAGAAAACATCTGACAAAGACTTAATTAATTATAGATTCAGAAAGAGTAGGTTTATGGAAGATGTAGCCGATATTATACACCATCCATGTTACAAAAGCTGTTCTGATACGACGAGAATGATCAGGAAAGTAAATGCTAGAACCGGGCGACTCAAGAATTCTTTTTTCTGCGAGCCATACGCGAGAGTAAGCGAACAGAGAAGTAGAGTTGTGACTCAAGCACTCCCTGCCCTACACCGAAGGGCAACTTGCAGGACACGGATGTAGATATTGAAGCCTAAGCATCATAATGGCATTATATTTTGTTTCAGTGGTTACCAGCCAAACCTCAGATATAGAATTAAGTAAAAGCTACTAATTTGCTTTGATATCACAGGAAATATTCTACGTCTAGATTCTAGATATACTACATCTATATTTGTAAGAATATTACAGTACTACTGACACCGAGGCCATAGTGGAAGGCCAGATGTATCTGAGTACTTAGAGGTTATAATGCTAATAAAATATATCGATATTAAAATTTACCGTTTCTCGTTAATAATTATTCAAGTAAATTGTGTAGTGATTGAGAACAGAATAGCTTCCTTGGGCTACCGATAGCAATATTTCAATTTCTCTCATTCTGTTGAGATTCTCCATTCCGACATTCCGGCTCTACGACAGAAGTACTTGAAGATTAAAGAATCGAATATTTTGAAAACTGTAATTCCACCATTTGATTATGGGGTATCGTATCCTAAATCGGGAACAATCTCTATGAATTTTTTGGGACATGGCGTTTGAGAGATGAGAATAGTTTCTTTGTAGCATAAGTTAGAGATGCCGGATCCAGAGAAGTGAGAAACTGAAGAGATGAATACTAAGAAAATGAAAGAAAGCGGAATGACAAAGGCATAATTATAGGATAAGCTCTTTGGGACAGATATGAACTTTTAGACGTTTGTCCTTTTCAGAATTTCGGGCTTAGCATCGAATCTCGGAAGACCTTCTGAGGAGCTTAAGTTAGTTATGGAGTTTAAAACACGAAAAAGGACGACAACTGGAAAAAGAATTAAAAAATATTTGAGGGGATAAAATATAATATTTGACATATCTAGTGCATGGTTAGTAAGTTGATGAACTCATTATTCGTAAATACAGCCTTAGTTTGCGAATAATAAAGTAACCATTTTTTGCACATTGAGTTAAATATTACAGTACCAGGAATTATTAAAATCCGTGGTAGTTCATTGTCGTAGATAATTTTTTGAGCTTTAAAATGGAATGTAAACATCGGCGACATTAACCGTCATGTAGGGAAAGTGCATTGAGTAATCTATTGTTAGTAGTAGTAGACTTTATGTTTCATTGATCATTTATTTGATTGATTCAATGAGTGTAGTAACAGAAAAAGCTATAAAATATTGTTTTTTAATATTAAATTTGTAAAATTAAATCATGACTCAATCGTTACATCTTAAATTCAAAGTGAAAGAAGATCAATGAGAGCTCTTCCTCTATCAACTTCCATCAATAAAAAATATTGGAAAATATTCCAACAAAATGCACATTGTCAGCTGATTAGTTTAATTATTAGTTTGGGAGTTCTATCCTGATAAATCTCACGAAATAATTAAGCATGGTAATTAAGCTGTAGTCATTTAACATTCTTGACATATCAACAGATTTCCGCGGGAAGTTATTACGCCGTGGCGAATTAATTTGAGTTCGTATGGTGAACTGCATCGTGGGAATAGTTTCACAGAAGCGTATCACTAATTCCGGGATTCATGATCAATGAGTATTAGCATATGCGTAGTAATTGAACGGCTGGAGATTGAATAATTATGTAAATCAAACACTATTAGGACGTTACGCGAGGACACTCAATTTGACAGAAGTAGGTCACGTTGCGGGATCCATCGCGATTGACATTTATCTCATATCAAGGCACGAGAATTAAGGAAAAAAAAGGTGGACCATTGTCCGGCGTGATTGATCGATCAATTATAATCATTTCGTATCAACGTTCTCCGTCCTTTATTTTATCCATTGAACATCTCGCGATACATTGTTTAGAGGGGTGGGGATCGAGCATCCCTTCTCTAGAGGAAATTCGACGTGCCCTTTTTTGATGACTCGTAGAGAGGTTATTAATGGTAAAAAAAGGGAGGAACTCACTCGTCTTTGCCAGCAAGTTCTCCCAAAACGGCATGTTGACTGTTATTAATGGTAAGCAAACACCGCGTAATGGTACGCATCCCGTCATATCCCGATGCAATAAACGTTGTTTGCTGTACTATACCAAAGCTGAATTATAAACTTCGATGTATTCCTTCAGGAATGTTTGAAGGGTAGGAGAAATCGTTCGTTGAATTAGTATTTGGAACGATGTTAAGATTTTAGGCAAATCGAAACCAGATTTGGAGACAGTGGTGTGAGTTAACGTTCCAACACATTTCAGGGTTCGAGCCCAGGCTAATTAGATATTTTTGGTTAGGGGATAGTTGTAAGTTTAGTTTCCCCGATAAAAGTTGGCAGCAGGAAGGACATCCAGCCATAAAAATCAGCGCCAAAAACCAATTTTATTATCATCTCCTTTAGTTATTAAAAATCATCAGCTGATCCCAAAAGTGATGGGATTAAGGCTAAAGAAAAAAGGAAAGAGATTCCATCACCGATTGATGTTAAATAGATAAAAAGTCTACTCTTTCTTAAGTTTTTACCATTCATTTTTCCAGTCGGCTGTTTGCGAGTCCTTCGATCGTTTTCATTTAATATTTCAGTACATTATTATTATTGTTACGATTGGAAAACAATCCGGTGGCAACAAATAACCTAATATAAGCACAGTCTCATCAATGATTACAACTCGTCCAAAACAACAAACACAAGATTAAAAATTGAAGCCTAAAATCCGCACTCTCTATCTAAAACTATAGCCAGCACTCATAAGAACACAACTACATCCGACAACCTCCTGCAAACACAAACACACCACATATATCTGGGTATCATCAATATCATGCCTCATTTCGGCGAAATTGACCTACTGGAGTAATCGCCACGCAGTTTCGGAAATGATAATGAATCGAATCCGTATACCGTATAATCCCAGAGTCTTCAGACTTCTTCCCGATCATAATGAGCAAAGTAATGCGCCATTACGGAAGGGAAGGGAAGCGATAATCCACTGGAGATCGCTTTCTATTCTAGATACGGAAACAAAAGGAATGTCAGCGGCTCCAAAATAGCGCAAGTGCTTGGCGTTTTGAAGCAACCAGTAGGGAAGTGAAAGGAAAGTTTCGGGGAGGTTAAGAGAGGCTAGCGTACGAAGAAAGGCACGATAAGAAGGGAGGGGGTTAATGGTAGATATGGCGCAAGAATTCGGGAGTAGTGAAAGGAGTGAATCTTGTAGGGGAATGAAGAAGGGGGAATGTACCCTTAATGGGATGGAGGCGTTGTTTGCCATAGGATTGCGTCGGTGGTGGAAAGAGCTCTTCTTACACACCTTCATTCAGCTCCTTTCTGACTCCAGGGCTCTCATTTTCCTCCGCAGTGTAAGTGAAGTTCGCTTTGCGCTCATCCTGCCTTCCTTCGTTCTCTCCATCCCATTGTCTCGTCCAACTCCGTTATCATGATCACGTACGCCGTTTAATATGCTAATTTTTCAAGTACATCAGAAGATAAAATCTAATTTGGCTTGTGACTCATCCCTTGACTTTGATGTATGACTTAGTCAACTAGGTCTTAAATGTAGGGATATTTGTATTAAGGTAATGGGATTCACTTTCACGTTTAAATATGTTAATGTGGAGAGAGAAAATTTGTGGGAAAGTTATGTTATTCATACTTAGAGCGTGCTGTTTTTCACTCCAGTTTCAGTTACATATTTTACGGTGTGAGAGTCCCTTTCAGGATAAAAATACCACGATAATAATCATGCGAGTGTAATGAAATTTATACTCACTAAAGATCAGCATGAGATTGTTGGTTAATTATTTATTTTCAACGAAGGTCTCGTTAAAGTAACATAAGTATTCTATTTATATCACATTTCATATTATGGAACTGTGAACGGAAGCCGTAATAAATCCGTGATATGCGTCCTACATAAATCTAATTAACATCAGTTTAGGTATCCCGAGCATATTTTCTATAATAATTCATCTACAATTATCGCACTCAGTTATAATTTGAACATTTATCAACTTTATTGGTTTCATAATTGTATTAATAGAAGCTTTCAGTGTCCTTCCACAGATTTTCGTAATTCAGTGTAACCAATGCTTTTTCGCCTTCCATTTTCTATATTAATTCATCTACAATTATCGCACTCAGTTATAATTTGAACATTTATCAACTTTATTGGTTTCATAATTGTATTAATAGAAGCTTTCAGTGTCCTTCCACAGTTTTTCGTAATTCAGTGTAACCAATGCTTTTTCGCCTTCCTAATAGAGTATTCCTGTACTGGATAATTACTTCAATTAATGAGATAATGGTGAATTATATACATAATATATATGTAACCTTATGCACTCAACATTCTCTAGGGATACGTTTCCAATTACATTGTGAGTGTACGTACTAATTGCAATATTTTATCAAATTATGTTTTTGGACCTGAAGAATGTTATATATGTATGATAAAACTAATGATGATATGATGATATGGTAAAACCTTTACGGAGGAATATTATTTTATTATTGACACAGAGTGCGGAATAAGCATATCGCTTGAGAGAAGGTTATTATGTTGTAGAAATATGCAGTACATCTACATCTACATATATGTGCCCTGCAAGCCACCTTTCGGTGTGTGTGGCAGGGATTGCAGGTTCATACCATGACTCTACTTCCTTAATCGATTACCTTGCATAACCCGCGGAAAAATCAGTTCCTGAATCGACTTGTTTTAGCATTTATTTCCGTGATATTTCTCACTGTATCAGATCGGTCTATGTTACAGTTTGGACGCATTATATCGACCACATGATTAAAGAACCCTTTAAAAAGAATATATCAGATAAATAAAGCCTTTTTAATAATCTTCTTTCCTCTAAAGATTCCCGTCCTTCGTCCTATAGAACTAACCGAATGAGTAACTCCTACAGATTTGTCGCAACAGATCTTTAACTTCGCTATTTTGACACCTCTGACAAAAATCCCAAACGCGTTCGGTGGGGCGAAGTTCTCTTTGACCGATTTTGCTCATATCCGTTTCAGCGGGGAAATGATGAAAATCTTGACCGACGCGGTCCCTTACCATTGGGGAAGTGATGAGGGTCGCGTCATTGGAAACACAAGTGACAGGAGGAAAGGGACGGAGAAGTTGTTTTCAGCGGCGGACGGAAAGGCGATGCGATGTAAGGCACACCACGGCGTCACATCAAAAGCGATTTTTCAAGCGCATACAATACAGATACGGAATCCGTCTGGTTGCGCCAGAGGGCGTTCTTTAGAAAGAGCCCCTTCGCACGTTTCGGTGGTTCAATATAATGTTGGGAGCGGGATAAAATTATAGAGATAAACTTGCCCCAGTTTCCCGTCCGTGAATGCAGCCCTTCGGTGAGTATCCTCAGTAGTTTCTTTGGATGGGGTGCCTATCTCTTTAAAATGTTATGGGTTTGGATTGAGTGACTTTTATACAAGTTGAACTTCGTGGTGAGCTTCTTCTCTCGGGTAAACGGATAGGGCTCCTCAGAGAGTTGTATGAAAAGTGGTAATATGGTCTGGATGCGATAGGGAGGAATTTTTGGATTTTTACACAAGGTACGGTTGACTCCGACAATGGGGAAATTTGTTTAATTCAGAAAACTATCAGGTGAAAACCTTCTTATAAGAATGTCTTGTATTAGATGTAAAATATGCATGAATTTTTCGTAGAATTATTTTGTATTTAGTGTCCTTTTTTGGTTTACAATAAAACGTTGAGAAATGCATTTTCCGCAAATTTCAATATTTTATCTAAGAATAAATTTAAGTAAAGATATTATAAAATAAAGTTATCAAATAGACTACATCCAGAATTTTTTATTGTTATGTAATGTTTATTTGCATTGCAGAATATGTAATAAATAAATTCAGTCGATAAGATCATGATACTATAAAAGTCAATCATCACAAAATATCACAAGGATATCGTGCTTCAACTTCAAAAATAGTACTCATACTTATCCTGTAGAAGTAGGACTTCTTTATTAGTTGTCGTACTTTGTAAATAAATTACCATAGATAACAACTTTTTTATGAAAAGAAAGGTGCTAAGTTTTCAAAATGAAACTCGTATTTTTCACACTATTTGATTTTACTACCTGCGAAATTTTAAAGTCATACGGTAAGTTAGCTAATGTGTAAGGAAAAACATTCAATAAATGTTTAACTTTTACTGAATTTTAATGAAATTTTATCTCTTAAGGAAGCGAAATGTATACTCTTGTATTTCAAAACACTTAAATTCCACGTTCAATGCATATAGAGGGTGTAATGGAGATATTTTTTATTTAATAATATTTAATAATGGAAAAATAAGTGAATCGATAGTGGGATGTATGTTCCTACAACCAGGGAAAAATTTATTCGGCCTTTTGCAAATATCATTGCTTACATTGTGATTTTATAAATGAAGATGATATAAAAGCAATAGTTAAGAAGAGAATATCCCGATATACTTTATGATAAAAAAATATATCAGTCTCTTTTTTGAGAGAACCTTTTCCAACTTACGTCTCCGTCGTTAGCTTCTATAAGTCGATTTTCGTAAAGCACTCTGAGGACTAGAACAGTTAGGACGAAATGAAAGTTTCTGCTCTTAAATAAACTCATCCTAGATTTCCCTAGAGAAATGAAGCGATCCTCTGCCCCTCCAGCGTTATCAAAATACTCTTTCCCAAGATGAAAAAGGCACGATGAAAGGAATTTAGTTATTATAATTTTGAAACTCTGGAAGCTTACATATTTCATTGAAAAAAGAATTTCACGAGTATTTCTAAAAGGCTCCAATTTCCAAAATTTGACTTGTTTTTTGTATTTCGGAAAGGCCAATGCTCCATATTTTGCGCTCAAAAATAATCAAGGTGATTAAAGGCGATTTTCTAAAACATATTAATATAACTTCCGGTGATGTTTGCATGATACATGTAGAGCATATCTAAAGCAGTTTCAGCAGTTACAAGGCTTCGGATACATATCTGACGTGACGAAATTTGAAGTTTATAAAATAAATGTAAATAGTGTTTAAGGAGAAGGCATCATCATTGCATGTGTATATATTGAGGAAACATCTTCTTTGCATTCTGGACTGTTCAATGAATAACTTGAATTTAGATTAATAGTTTAAAAGTAATTTTTCTAGTTCTACATAATTAAATTCCCTAAATTTTACGAATAAATTACTGGAACTATTAATTAATATATACAGGATCCGCAGATAATTTACAACTTACCGACCTAGGTTTCAGAGCGTAACTATTCAGTTTTTAAATCTCAACTTTTCACTCGTTCAAAACATAACTTAGACTAAGGTGCGGAACCTCTTTTCATCAGGCCACATGGACTATTCGGCTGCATACAATATTTTGCATGGGAAACCAAAAGCCCACTTTTGAGTTAAGTATTGCCTACATTCAAATAGTTTAACATCGAAGTTGTATATAAGGGAATGAATTCATTCACCGAGTGAGCTGAAAGAGGATATTTTCAATGTAGTTTTTTACTTGACGGCATTAGCTGGGAAATAAATTTATTTAAGCCTGGGAATTAGTATCGGAAATGACTAAAAGGCCGCATAAAAGTGCCAAAAAGGTCACATTTGGTCTGAATGCCGCAGGTTCTCCATCTCTGCCTTGGATCATATTTTAACTTGGAGGAATTCAGCTATTTATTCTCTCCATAAGGTCTTCAACCAATTAATATAAAAATATAGCCTATGCTAAAAAATGGAGTATATTTGCAGGAATTCAGTAGAAATTGAGAATGAAAGTTACTAATACTATCATTGATTAAATCAGTATCAAATTTTAACTACTTAAATAAGATTTTGCTCTAAAATATTATTTCCTAAATGTTTCTTTTAAGAACAATCTGAGGTAGGACATTGGAATTCGTTGTATTCTGGTGGGCTGCATTTTGCGTTTCTCCATCATAAAAGAGAGAAGGAAAAAGATATGGCTAAATGTAATGTGTTTTAGCTAAATATAATATCCCCTTCTTCTCCGGTACGAATTGAGATTTTAAGAGTTAGAAAACTATGATTGTTAGATTAGTTTTAATGCAACCTAAAATGAGAAGTTAATTAACAATGACTCATTTCAGACTATTATTATTAATTCTGTCGGACATAGGGATTTGATTGTCTTTTTTTAAGAGAAATATTTTTAAAGAATCAATTTTTGAATATCATAGATTAATAAATTCAAATTGTTTTATAAAATCATTGTAAAGAGATTCATAATGCAGGAAAGAGAAAATAAACAGTTATGAAGCTTCTCTAATTCTCAAACTATTAGTCGATTTTATAACTCGATTATGAATAGGATCAAAGGTCCATTTCCGTTTTCATCGTAGTTCACTGAAACGTAAATTTGGCATGCACTTTGATTCAAAGGCGAATGGAGATGATCAATACATTATATCCTTATCTATTCTTATCTCAATCACATTGGTAATCGATTATATGTAATCAGCCATTTTCTACATTCGATTCTTTTGTGGATTTGTGATGCCAAGGGCACCTCTTTAAATATTACTCCTAGAGTATGATTATGAAGGAGAATGAAAGAATTCCATTAATGATATTTTGTAGCAACTCTACAAGAATATTAGAAAGATCTATCAACATTTTTAGGATAATGGAGAGGACTCAATCTGTGGAATGACCGTAGATATGCATTAATTATCAACATATTAAAAGTGATATTTTGATTTCGTTATTTTGGTTACGACAACGTTATTTGTGATGGAACCGCTTTTTGGAATCAGTTCGTGGGGTAGAAATTTAATCTGTTGATGTGGTTTTCCTAATGTTAATGAACGATGTATTAATTTATTAATTTCAATTTAATTATACATTTCTGTGAAGCGGCTAATATATTATTAAAATGCTAATTAAGGCTAAAAATAATAAATATTAATTAGCAATTAGTATTTGCTTCGTAATGAAATGTAGGGATTTAGAAATTTCAACTGTTATTTACGCATCGTATTTGGTTTAATTTGCTAAAATTTATCTGGCATAAATTACAGTTGAATTTTAGGATATCAGAATACCCTCTGAATTTTATATTGGATATGTATTGAAAATTATTCTCGTTAGTTTAATTGGCAGTAGAATTTATAATAGATAATTTATCATCGTAAATGTTTTTTTAAATGCGTCGATGCTGAGTTTTTTCCGTAACACAAAGAATGTTTTTCTAAAACTAACGCAATATATTCCTTGAGTAACGAAGAAAATCGTCTTCTATTGTTTTCCCCTAAATATAGAAACCATACAGAACTCAGGATGAAACTCCATTGATTTTAAAATTTGAAAATTTCACAGACAGAGTCCAACGAACGTAGCATAGAAATAAAAGCAAAATGAAAAAGTTACACTATGCTCTATGGGAGCAAATTTCAGCCAGCACATATGTATGCTCGTTTTATGTCAAGCGCATGTGATAGAAGCATCGTCGCGGACGTGCAGTGTCACAAGTGTTATTATACAAATTGCAGACGACAGAGGCGAAAAATATATGGCAGTTTATGGTTTCCGCCTGTCATTCCCCTGTAAAAGCTGCACAGAAGTCATTAACGACATTTCACGTATATTGTAGCAAACAGTAGAGAGCTATTTTCATAGCCATGCAGAAACGGTCCCTGCGAATTTAGCGCCGGCAGCGTTCAAAAGCGAAAGAGAGGAAAGGGAAAGTTTTGGAGGTTAGAGATGTATTTATAGAGAGTAATTTTGGAGAGGTTATTAAGGGAGAGCTTTTGAAGCACGATTTTGCGGGAATGGTGGGTCCCTATCTCTCTCTGTTGTTACGCCATAAGGAAAAGAATGGCAATTAGCGAAAGAGCTTTGGCATCAAAGGGGTGATAATATTGGAGAGATATGGAGACAGATACGGAAAAGAGAGAATGTATTCCGTTTCACACCGAATGAAGATATTAATGTTAAATGGCCAGTCACCAGAGGTTATCTCTCAAATATGCTGTCAGAAAATTTGTTTTTTTTTTCAAACGTCTGGATTAACCGTTTTCATCGTTTCCTGAACGCAATTATCAAAGGAAATAATCAGGAAAATTTTGATTGTGATTTCGCAAATATGTCTACATTTAATTAAACCTCAGTCGATGATTAAGCTAATCTAAATGCGGAATGTTATCTTTGATTTAATTAAGCCTCAGTTGAGGATCTACCGAATCAAAATGTGGAATGTTTAATTTTTGAAGTTTTGTGTAGTGTATACTTGGGGTTCAATTCTGTTAATCTTTTTCGTAGAAGTTTGTATATACGGTGTATAATTATAAAGGTTATCATTATAGGCACAATTTTTTAGCGATTTAGAATACAATATATTTATAAGTGGCCTGCATATTATAAAGAAAATATAGCATCAAGGTGTGGGTGAGCCAGTAGCATAGTATGTTTCGAAGAATCAGATTTTTGCAAAATTAAGTTACGAAAATTTTTCTGTTAGTAAATTGAGCTCTGTGATATCGTACGTACGTGTTGGATAAGTCCTTAACTGATATAATATGGGTATTCATGGTTTCGAAGGAAACAATGTAAAAAAAATTGCTAACCAAACATGATAATATTTCGCGAAAGGCATTCATGAAAGAGAGAGAAAGAATTTCAAATCAAAAAAATTAATTCTGAAGTAACCATAGATCATTCTGCCACTGAAATCCACCTGAGCTGCAGAAAATTGACCCTAGCTGTTGAAGCACTTAAAATATTCATACACCTACCTAAATGTGCGCGAAAATCCGTTTAACAGGTAGATCAAATGACGCAAAGAATGAAATTGGCAACAAAAGCATTTTAAGTATCAAATTGATAAATCAGAGATCCAGCAAAGATAAATGAAATTACGGCACATAAAAAATAAGTAGGATCATGTACGCGTAGGTTCCGAGAAAAAAATATCAAAAGGAAATGTGAGAGCATCGATCATATCACTCGAAAAAAAGAGGAGAGACTGTGAAAGACTGTTATACCTTCGTATATTCTCATAAAAGCTAGGGATGAATTTTTCATCCGCCGTAAAATACTTTCCTAGCAGGATTTTCAGCCGGGAATTCGGCCTAAGAGATGGAATATTAAGAGGATGTGACGAGGAATCATGTACATTAAAAAGCGGAACGTAAAAAGAAGCAGTGAAAGAGGCGATTAAATGAGCGTCGCAATATTGAGAATTTTACGACGGCAGGCGTACACTTTATTGATGACTCGATGGACGTCAAATTATTAAAAGAGAGTTTTTCGCCGGTGCGAAATGTGCGCGAGCCGAGCTATCTTCGTGTCCATCGCAGTTTTACAGGTGGAGGCATTCGCGAACGACTTCATTTCGCGCGAGGAATTGCATGCACTCGCTCCGGAAGTGTGTTAAATTTTTGAGAAATTAATCCTCGTTTTGCATAATAAAGCCGATAGCCGAAACAGGGATGACCATTAAGGCTCGTGCTGTTGTTACTTTAATAATGGAAAACTGTGTTGTCTGCGGAAAGGGCGAACTTTGCATTATCCCGAAATGTCTGCTTTTAGTAACACTTTTGAAACAATAGCGGAACGCTTGGAAATTGTTTCAAACGGATCTAGCTTTACCCCGACGTTCATTGCGATTTACAACAACTGTCTTTTATAAAATGTTTAAAGAAGATAAATTGATGCATTTCAAAGTATCCTTCTAAGAACTTCTTTTTTGTGTGTCTATTCATGGTTCGGTAGTTTTTAGTTTTGGTATCCCTCTGAATATTATGGTATTAAAAATGGATTTTCAATGTATGTTTGAATATATTTCTTTGCTTTTATCAAGTTATTTCTTCCTAGCTTATCCTATCCTTATCCAACTTTTGTTTCGAATAACTCAAATTCTTAAGTATAAAGTGTACTTCTTAAGATGAGCTTCGTATGTACATAAGAAATATACTCAACTATCAACTCAAATTCCTAAGTGTAAGAATGTAGGTTTATGCCAGCTTAAGTCAAGTGAATAATGTAGTGAAATAGCCAAAATAGTGAAATTTTATCAAATCTAATTTGAAAATCATAAAGGTTACGCTCGTTGCCTTGCATTAGTAATTTTATTTACCGTCTCGATTGTAGCAATTCATACTAATTCAAGTCTCGTTTAATTAATCTTTCAATCGTAATTATATTAGAAATCAATATCCAGTGCATATTTAGTCGATTTTAAAAATTGCAGTGGTCTATTGCGCTATTTCTTCCTCCGGGTTCCTTCCTACACATATTTATTTCGCATTTAACCTTAAATTGAGCGTAACTCAAATTTCCTTCACAGAACGAATTTTTAAATTGTGTAAATGAACCACAAAACGACTAATTTACTCAGCACTTTTACAAAATAGTCAACGAGCACATTCATAGCATGCGGCACATTCCGAGTTCATTCGACCCGAATCTTTATACCGTGGCAAATTACCGCAACTTCACTACCTATTAATCATTTAGCGGCAGCAGTTGCACCCCATTATCTCTTACGCGAAACTTTGATGCATTTCCACACCGAGAGAAAGTGCTTTCACAATGTCCAGACACAGAATGTGGGTAGATGAGAGAGAGATGGGAGGTCTTGCCATCCGCATTGCGGGGCGTTTGTTGGGCCATCGCAGGGGGTGGGCCAAGGAACGGTCGTCGGGACTTGTCACCGAAATGAGAATAGTCTAAGGGCGTGGGAGGAGAAGATCCAATAGACAAAAAATATAACACTCGGAGGCCATAACCATTGTGTAGAAAAAAATATCGGGAGTTGGCACTCTAGCGGATCTATCTGTATTCGTCACGGAACACGAAGAGAGATTTTTTCCCGGAAAAATCTTTCGGCCCGAACAAAAACTTTCCCAAACATTCGCAGTATTTCAATAACGGTCCGGTTTGATCCGATGGAATAAAATGGTGGACAAGTTTGTCGATCCCTCGTACACTTTTGTCGCTCGAATCGATGATTTTTTTCCGGATAGGCAATTTGTACGTCGGAAACATTCATTTTATCTGCTGTCTGTTTTATTTATGTCGTTATAATAGCAACTATACGTTTTGGTCGGATTTTATTCAAAAGGTGGAGCGGATTTTGTCGTAATGGTGAGGGATTTTATTGGATAAAATTTGAGTATCGTTTATCGAATTGGGTCTCATTGGGTCATTCTACAAAAGTAAACAAATAGAATTGAAACTTTTACACTTTGAAACGGGTTTCGACCCGTTGGATCATCATCAGGTAAAGGCTCAACCTTGGGGTAGTTTGCCATTATGAAGACAAATAGAAATGAAACTTTTACACTGTACCACAGAATGTTTTTATTTTGCAACCATGGTTTCGACCCGTTGGGTCAGATAAAGAAAATTTTACTGGGCAGAGAAATATGTAAGAATTTTACTTCCCTGTAAATTTCTCTTTACCCGATGATGACCCAATAGGTCAATACCATGGTCGTGGAATAAAACTGTTCTGCGGTGAAGTGTAAAAATTTAAATTATATTTGTCTTCAAAATGGCACACTACCTCAAGGCTGATGCCAAGCTATTAGATTCTAATATAGTATAGAATGAGAGTAAATGTTTATTGGGAATTAGTTCATTACCTAAGAGCTGGTGAGAGTATTAAGTATTGATAATTTATGAATAGAATGTTTTTTTTACTTTAGGATGGATAACAGCATATAATTTAGGTGATATTCTGATTTACAATATTATAAGATGCTTAAGCGTATATGAAATGTGACTAACCATTTAATTTAATTAATGCAATATTATAAGAGCACCACGACATGCATATTCCAGACAATTACAACTGTTTCCGTCGGAGTAGAGGATTTTAGGAAAGAAGCCTTTTCAGAGAAAATCCGCCATGAGTAACCGATTATCCATTCGTAACCTAGCATCGACCTCATGGTCGATTACCCGCGATTGCTAAGTACGCCTCGTCGCAGACTGAAAGTTGGCTAGACGGTTGAATCAATGGAGTATCCCTACATTTAGCGTCTCTTCTCCAAGAATCTTTCCATTAAAGCGCAATACGCCAGAGCTTTAATAAAAGAGCGGTGAATTTCTTTATGTTATTAAAGGGCTTAAGGATCCAAAGATTAAGTGTCGGGATGGTTAAGAAAAGTTTCTATTTCACTCTAGGGATTGAGTGATATTTGAAATTGCGTCATTGGAAATTTTTGCCCTGAAATGATTGCAAATTATATCAACAGGCATAATTGATTCGACGGAAACGTCTGTAATCAACTTTTGTGTTTAAATATTACAATGCGAGTTGAGTAGACACGGTTATTCTAGAAATATCACCTACATTACTAATATTACAGGAGTAAAAATTTAGGAGCTCGAAGAAAATCGTTTATGAAAAATTTCTTTACGAAGTATATCTTTTTCATATGAGATTCCTCTTCATTTTATGGAACTTTTTTTAGAAAATGTTTTGAAATATAGATGATTCATAGTGCGAACCAGGGGTGAGTAAACAGCTGCTCGTTGGATGTTTACTGCTGCTCACGGAATGTTAAGGAGAAATCCACCATCAAAACTTTATCTCTGTTACCTTGTGCAATTTACTCTAATAGCTTTTGTCTCAATCCGTAACAGAATTAATTAATATTTTATAGATTTCTCTTCATTTACCTCAAGGTTTTGAAAAAGCAGCACTATTTTAATTTGCTAAATGATGAGATCGCCAAGGGATGCTTTCTTGTATTCAAAACAAAGAAAATGAGACTTCTCACAGACTCTTCTTTTCTTTTAAAAAGTAACCAACTATCTATGCGGTTTGGGTAAAGAAATTATGCGGACGCCCATAGATGAGTTTGCTGGCTATTGCTTTGGAAATTATTGATGAATAAAGGGAACTTCTCAGTTTTCATGCGATACTCTCCAAAGAATTATCACCGGTTGCTGTGTTCGAACTCTTGGTTGAAGGTTGTCATTCTTTAAACATTTCAGTAGATTTTACGATAAGAAAAGAATCGTTTCCCACATACATTGCTTAGTTATAAACTGCGGGATTTTTTCTAATAATTCTTGGTATTCTTTTTGTAAATTCGTGCCTACTGCAATTAAAAAATAAATAAAATAATGTCGGAAATGTTTCTGTTTTATTTACGCTCTTTCAATGTAATGGTGGGTATTTTATTTTAAGTGTTTAGTTTTATTTTTTAAATCTTGTTGTAAATAATAATCACTTATAGCTTGATTTTATTTCCACTTGGTAAGATTCCATAAGGTAAGACTCATAATTGATAATGATCTAGCGCAGGTTACTTTAAACGTAGCATTTCAAAATTTAAGGATATTTATGTTTTATCACTCATATTGCCAATGAACATAAAAACTGAGATCTAGCAATTGCCGCGTAAATGGAATTGCCTAAGGCACGTACCTCAAACTAAAGCAGTGCAAAATGTCTGCGAACGACACGTTTAGTAGTTCCTTAAAACCGTAAAAACAATGCAGACAAATTCCGTCAATAAATAAAATTGACATCAAAACAATTGACACAGAACTCCGTCACAAGATAAGACCTTAAGGATATTTCGAAAGCCAAACTACCACCATCAGAGGCGAACAGAAGGTGAAAAGCATTACTTTATCTTTATGAAAATGTGATATTTTCCTTTTGGGTCAATATTTTTTTCTGACTCCGTAACCAACACATCGCACAGCTTCATAACTTCAGTGATTCGCAGCTGAAAAATTCTGCAAGGAATTTATGAGGGGATTTTAAAGGTAGTCTCTTTCCCAGGACGAAAGAAAGCAAAGGCTGAAAGTAGAGAAAATCCCACACATTACAGGATCGAAGTGAAAGGATGACGTGGAGCGGAAGGGAAGGACGACGTAGTTCCTAAGGGATAAAGGGAAAGAGGGTCAAGGGAAAGTAATTGCCCTTCCCCGAGGCTCCTCTCTCCAGTATATGTTCTATTTCTAGCCCATTAGCCGAGCAGTAAAGAAAACTTTAGGGCGGTAGAAATTTCACTCGCTCCCGGACGGACATTAACACTAGAAGGGAAAGGTTATAAACGCTACATAATAGGCCCAACCCTTTGCTTATTTATCATAGCCTCATCAAACTGGAGTGAGTTTTTAAGCAAGATATTCAGCAGGAAGTGTTCTGTTTCTATTATCTGTTCTGTTCTCATTTATATTTGTATTGTGCCGCAATTTTGTTAACAGATGAGTTTCTAAACGGAAAAACTAAAAATAGTGATGCGATGTTGTTCGCAAAAAAACTATGTTTCTCATTAACTACTCATAGCAACCTACATTAACCTTAATACTCTGCAAGCCACCTTTCGGCGTGTGGCAGGGGAGAGTAACAACATTGCCCAGTATGTGAACATAATTCCCCAAATTCTTTACTAATGTCATAGCCAGAATTGTTTCATATGAAGTAACTTAATCGTAACTTGTACATATTTTTTTTGATTTTTGACTTTAGCATCATCATCTGTTGGCGAATTGCCAAAGGCACACACCTCAAATTCAACCAGTGCAAAATATTACTTATTTGTGAACTTTAGTGACTAAGAATTTACTGCTATCCCAAGTAGAATGCATTAATCAGAGCATTTACATCTCTTTCCGTTTTCCTTTTATTCAATTTTCAAATCGACGAGTTATTTTTGGGACACACTTTAGAAGGTAGAAAGGTAGAGGACAACATCAGTTAATTTAATTCTTTGGTGGGAAACGATTGAAGTAAAACAAAAAAGGGGAATTCCCCGCAGGTGTGTTTATCCACGGGTTAATAATAAACTTGGAAAATATTTCTCACTGTTTTGGTTCCGGAATTATTAAAAGTATTAGTATATTTTTTTAATGCTTTTCACTACTGTAACGAAAAGTCCTGCATCTACATATGTACCCTTCAAGCCGCCTTTCAGCGTGTGGCCACGACTCTACTTTCCTAGTCGATTATTTTCGCGTATTGTTCTCGGAAAAATGAATTCTTGAATCGACTCGTTCTAGCATCTATTTCTCTGATCTTTCTCACGGTATCAGAACGGCCTATATAACAAAGAGGGCGCATAATATCGGTTACATCTTCTATGAACGTACTCTCTGATTTTATCAAGTAAATTAAATCTCTGATTGAGCCTTCTTTCTTCTAAAGATTCCCATTCTGCCTCCTGAAGTATCTGAGTAACGCTTACCGATTTATCATATCAGTACTTTACAAAACGTATAGCCTTTCGTTTTACCTTTTCTCATTCGTGAATACAACAATTTTCTGCAGGGTCCCATACACTGCATGTATACTCGAGGTGAGGCAAGTAACATCGCTGACGGGCTTCGAGACTTCGTGAGCTGTCTCCATCGAGTACCCTAAAACGCATCCTGAGTTGCTAAACTCTTAAACCCCCTTGACCTTCTCCACTAAAATCAACCTAAACTTAAGACACTGTTGCTACGTTTCCGGAAGAAAATCCAGTGGCTTTTTAGCAAGACTCACTACCCGAACATCAGGAATCGATTCCGTTTAACCAACTAGCTATTCCGAGCGGGTTAATTTCCACTGAGGCTGCAAACGGTAAAGTTGGTCACTTCACCATTTTCCTGTGATGTGACGGAATGCTGGAGATATCGGATATGGACTTATGAGAAATGAGGAATGGTGACGAAAGATGAGGCTATTTGGGTTTATGAGGTTATCCGACTTGAAATGAAGTTATAGAGATAACTTCAAATCAACCTACATTAAGCGAATTGGTGTAAATGCAGTAAAGCTCGGTTAAGACGATTTTAAGGAGACTAGGAGGAAGACGCATCTTAAGGTGGATAGTGTTGTAAATCTGGTTATCTTTAATTTACAAAACAGTTCCATCGTAGAAATGTACTTTATCCCGTTTTATGCCCTGGCCTCTGAAATTCCCGTCTCCCATCTCTAGTAAGGTCATTACTTTTATAATTTCATATATCACATATTAAACATGAATAATTAAAAATATCTTTGGTGTATACGCTCAGTAGATTATCTTTAGTTAAATCTTTGCTAAGGTCCCATGCATCGAGAAATTCGAACAAGCCAGTTTAATATCTTTTGGTACACGCATAAAGTGAATATGTACGTTTTGAGTTGGGATTTTATTTCCTATTGTTAAATTTTGCCAAACGACTGCATGCGTAATAAATATGAAACTTTAAAATTTTGACATTTTTACAAATATTAATGAAGAAAAGTATTAAAAAGGATAATTAACTATTTATAATTGTATTAGAGGCGAAAACATATTAAAATTTGAATTCTGGACTTGTTTGCAATTATCAGTTCTTTCTAAAACAAAATTGCCATCAACAAGTTGCCGAATAGTATCATATTTAATATTATTAACTACATTGTTGCAGATAGACTGATAGTCAGATGGCAACATTACAAACAACTACATTAATTTTTACAAACATCAATTAAACAACTTAGAGGAAACTATATAATACCCTCACAAGTTTAAATACTTAAATACAACTACTTTACAAGATATAAACTCCTACATAACACAGTTCCCAACTCCATTACTAATTCCTTGCAAAAAAAGTTCTACTACTACTACAACACTTGTTCTCTGAAAAGTTAAAACACAGACACTCCCACAGAAACAATACACATTCAATCATAAGCTAAATTTATGACATTAATTAACCCCTGCCCCCTCCCAAACATTCACCCTCAATCATACAGGTTTTCTCAGGGTTCCTGAAAGGTTATTGAATTCAAATTAACCTCACCAAATTCTAAAATATTCTATTTTGTTTTCTTTTAACTGACTTAAATGATTCCATATGCATATAATTCTTCCGTATATGATTTTTTAGGATATGGTTAGCATACTGAAAACCACATCAATAAACTTATCATCAGAACTCACAATCAGTCGAGGGATGACCACGTGAAATCATATGCTTTAACTTAGAAAAGGAATCCTTCCCGCCGCAGAATCTCTGAGATTAATGAACAAGATCGTTTCCCGGACACTTTATAGCTCCGATCGGATTAGTGCAAATGACGTGATCATCCCAGGTTCCTTGCCGATGAGAGATGAGTTCCCGCATATTTGTCCGCGAACTCTGATTACTATTTCACGCAAAGGAAACCACTCTGATTGCTGCAGGATTCTGTGGATGCCGTTGATCTGCATTCGACTCCGTGATTTTGTGGGATGAATCACGCATGGGCTGGACGTTGGGCTCTTGGGCGTGGACGCAAGCATAATTGATGGGCGCGGATCGTGGCCCTCGTATTTTGCATGATTCCAGAAGAATTATGTTCTCCGCATGTATTCCAGTGGGATACTGGATTAGAGTAGGAGATCTCATTGGGTTTGAGAACATCGATTCATTTCTTATTCGAGGACTTTGGAGAGAAACCATAAAAAGATCTGGGGCCTTCAATATTGTTAATTTTACTCGACAGTCTCAGTTCAATGTTCAGAGCTGTTACAATAATTTAAACGAATGTATGAAAATTTGCTCAATATTGTGACGAAATTTTTTTTGTTGATAGATTATTTATTTGCCTTTGAATTTGGGAAAAACTTTGCTAAATTTGTAGAAGGTTTTGTAAGTGTTACATTTGTATGAACTCCTCTCACGTTTATGGTACGTACTAAAGAGAGTATCCTTCAATATAAGTAGAATACAATGTATCCTTGAGTTTCCAAATCAAGATAGGACTGATATATCTACATCCGTCTTACTTCTATACTCTCCAATCAACGGTAAATACCAAACTAAGCAACGAGTAACGCTTACTGTATACTATACTTGATGTCTTGGGTTCAGAACCTGGGTTCACGACATCAGCACATCCTCAAGAACAAAGATTGGACAAAGTCTGGAATTAAAGTTAGATTTACCACTTTCCGTGCGGGTCTTCTAAAAAACTACCAAGACATTACAAGAGGGCTTTCTTCAAGGAAATGAAAAATATGGGTTTGGATAATAAAACGTTTGAAAAGAAGTTTTTTCCGGAACAAATGAAAAGTCGAACTTTTACCAACCACAAATAATTTTATTACGAAAACGACCTAGGTTTCGACTCATGGAGTCATCTTCAGGTAAAGGAAAAAGATTTTTACAAACAGTATATATAAGACATGTTGAAAATGAAAGAATACTTTGTAATACTTTTACTTCATTTTCAACATATCTTATATATACTGTTTGTAAAAATCTTTTTCCTTTACCTGAAGATGACTCCATGAGTCGAAACCTAGGTCGTTTTCGTAATAAAATTATTTGTGGTTGGTAAAAGTTCGACTTTTCATTTGTTCCTGATGGCGACTTACCACGAAGTCACGGCCGAAGCTGTTGATTCTATGAAGTTTTTTCCGTCAATATTGTACAATCTGCATGTCTACTCATCGGACGTATTTCCTTTCTTCCCATGGGTTTTTTTTTATTAGTTTATAAGTTGTAGTACTACTCTCTGTAATATTATCATCATCATCTTGGCTTGTACCACATCAACTTTCAATAATTATCTTGTATCATGCTAAAAATGTCTGTTAGCCACGATCTATCCTAGGAATCTATTTCGTTCCATCAGCTTTCTCCGATGTAATTTTCCTACTTTCCACTTCGATCGTATTCTGTAGAAATTCATCTTCTCTCGATTGCCGACAACTCGACTCCTGTTCATCTGGATTAATTTCTTCTTTCAAATTCATTTGAAACCATTTCTTCTCCTCAACCATCCACAATTTCTTATCTTTTTCTCTATCAACCTAGATTTATCTTGCTAATGTGCGCTATATCAGGATTTCAAAGATATCCAAATAATTTTTCAGCGCATTTTTAGTACCCAAACATAGGGAAGAAAGAGTTTAAGTAAGGGTTCAGTCTCTCTTCCAATGATATACATAAACTCGATCGAAGGGTCTCATTTAGCCCCTATGCTTTTCTTAACTTTCATCGTACCATTATAATCAAAAGGGTTGCCATTTTTCTTATGGTAGCTGAGAGAAAAAGGCTCAGCCTGATAAACTTTAGTGTGGAGAAAAAAGAGCTTTCCAATATCTTAAAGCCAGAGTTAAAATTACCAAAAGATGTTGGCTGACATCCAGCTGACATTCGTTAGCATTCGTTAATTCACTATTAGCCCACTGTCTTTATTATTTGAAGACAGTGGGCTGATAGTGGACAGGATAGGATAAGATATTTGAATAAATTTTAGACTTTCGACCAGTATTTTCTAACATAAGGCACGGAAACCCATATTAAGCTCGCTGAGTGCTTTACACTGGCCCGCCAATATTTCGCATTTCTCTAAAATCAGTATCAACAATGGACTAATAAACTTGTACCTGAACGTAGAATAAACATAACTAACACCTGATGAATTCACGTCTTATATTAATAAACTTGTTAATCTGTTTGTATCCACAGTTATGGAAATTTATACTCGTTGACGTGCACGGTTTTTTTTGGCTATCATGTAAACTTCGTAAAACCATTTTTACAAAATTATGAAATACTATTACGATAAACGGGATTTATTCAATTTAGGGGCCATTTTATTATTATTATTCGACCCTTTATTTGGCGAGGTTAGGCCCAAGTGGGCCTCTTCCACCTTTTACTCGTGAATGATAAAAATTCATTTTGTGTCCACAGCTGTGATTAATGTATAATCCTGTTATTTGTGGATATTCATTGACTATTTTTAAATTTATTTCTGAGGGATCCTCATTAGTTGTTCAATTAATCGCCTAAGATCATCAAGTGCCATTTTTATCGTCCTTTAGAAGAAAATCACCGCCACAAACACACTTGTGCTCGCAATAACCGCAAAGATGGAATTACATCGCTCACCATCCATAAATCAAGGAGCGGATCACTTTAGAGGGGGAACTTTACCACGTCTCCCTCAGAGAGCGCGGATATATCTCGTCTCTTAAGCTCTCTGAATTACGTCTCCGTCAATCGCCAAAAGTGGTTAGAGCAGGTTAGCGAGCAAGGAAATGGCGAATCCGCGGTTAAAGGCTAGCAACAAAAACCGCGCCACCACTTTGCATGTAATCGATTACATTAACATGAATGGGCGGCAAAGGCCCTGCGGATTTACGCACGGCTGGTAAAACAGAACGCGGCAGTTTGGTCGCTCATAGGCGGTGGATTTGATGGCGAACCGTAATCTCCGAAATCCAGCTCGGAAATCGAAAACAAGCTCTTTGTCGGAAAGGAGGGGAAATTTCGGATGCAAGTCTTTCGCCGTTCAATTAAGACTTTACTGCCGGATCAGTCTTAATAAAGAAGCCAACGGCCGAACGATTCCGTAGAGGTACTTTCAGGAGAGGTAAATCGCTTAAGAGCAGGTTAGAACTAGTTGCACAAGGTAGAGAATTAGTTTAGATGTCCAGGATGTAAAAGTGGATGCAGTGATTGCTCGAATACGGTCTCGAAGAATGCTAAAGAGGGATCGATGTCTTGTTTGCGCCGTGATTAATTTAATCTGCATCTTGATTAATCCTTTGCTGGAGGATTCAATTTTTGATCGAACGAAATCCCTCTGAGAGGATTTTGTCATGCGTAAATTATCACTGATTAGAAATTGATTGCTTCATAACGTTCTATAATATCGGTTTCCTCGCTCTAAATTGAGTAATGCGGCGCTAAATGTCACAAGTACCCGGATTCACGAGGGATTGGGTCAGCGGTAAGTATGGTAAGCGTATAGCTTATGTTAAAGTGGTAACATACAATGAAATTTAAGAAAATAATATGTAAAAAAATTTAAGAAAATCTCGTTATATGCTTACCGTTTGGGTTCCCGTGTGCATTTTTCCTTATATTATTTTTGAGATCTTTATCTGGTAATTTTTTATATCTTTGTTTCCTACTCTCAGTTTGAATCCTTCGTTTACATATTCCATACCTAATTTCGGATGCGGGCCATCTACGTGATTTCAGGATAATTAAACGAATGTGCCTTTCTTCGAGGAAATAGTTATTTACAGTTATTCCCATGTCTTATTTGTTGCATGGACCATTTATTGTTTTCTTGAGAGTTCAGTAAGTTGCGATTAATATCGTAGTTATCAAATTTTATTCCCCTCAATTTTACATCTCATATTGTATTATATTGCATTTAAAATTAATACGTAGTTTAGTTAGTGCCCAGTAATCAATTAATATAAACGATAACTCAATTTATGAAGAGTAATCAATTCGGCATAGTTTTACAGGTGGAGTGAAATATTGGTATGATGTGTTGTTTTCAGTATTCTTTATGGGTGAAAATAAACAATTGTGTGGCTTTCATGAAGAGTTAACAAACGATGCGGTACGGTTTTCACGGAGTTATTTTGCGGGATTGCAGAATATTCCAATAAGTACATGCATCTCGAAAGTTGATACTTTGAGGTAATTAGTGCGGTCGGTGAATTTGAAGGAATTGCTCATTGGGCTGCTGTTACCGTAATTTATGGATAATTTTGTGGCGAGAGAAGTTGCAGCTAAATGCACATCATTTTAACGTAAATTTTGAGCCTCAAAAATAAAGATTCTTATGGGTATAGTGTTTTTAGTCCATTTAGTTTATTCGGTAATTTTCTTTGGACCGCTAATGTTAATTTTTATGCTGAAAATTTCCAGCGTTTATTCCTATACTTATCAAAGATTTGAAATCAATTCTATCGCCTCTCAATAAAGTCAAATTTACTCAATTTTAAGTAGGTGTATGTAAAAAGTGGATTTTCTCATGATGCCTTATGTAAATATCTTTAATAACGATAAATCTTTTTTGTATTATCCGTGATTTTATGAAATAACAATGTGTTAAGAGCACAAAAATTTCCAGTTATACATCCATCCTTTAAGTTTATTATAATGATAAATGTAACAAAACAAAGTGAGATTCAAATTTTTAAATTAAATGCATTACAAACATTTGGAATTTAATTTTTGGCTTTGGAAAGATGTATACTTCTTTTATTAAAAATTAGGGGTTGCTCACCGATCTATACCGAAACATGTATTAGCGTTTTTATTTTGCGAAATTTAGGAGTTATATACCAGGAAACGTAAAATTTAACTCTTAATAAAAACCCTCATTCTTTTATAATCGGCTAAATTTCAGAATTCATCAATAGCTAGATAAATTATCATATTCTTATATATTATTTCTTAACATCCATTTTCGGTGGCCGGAGCTTTTCTCTCTTCACCCTCCATCAAAGAAATAGATGAATCACCATTTAAAGACAAAGTTTCCCGCTTCCTGCTAAAATAGACCAACAAATAAAAAAAATGCTTAATTCGGTCAAAAAATCGAGTTAAAATTTGAACTTGCCCATGGAGTTTCGTTACTGGATATGTATATACTAATATAGGTTTAGGTATATTGAAACGGATTCTGATACTCTATTTCCTCGCGCGTGATTTTCAATTGTCTTAAAAATAGAGCTTTCAAATTCACTTAATTATTCCCTACAAACGGATTTCATTATATTTATCTTCAAAGTTGTTTTTATTAGTGCCTATAAACGAAGATATCGAGGTCGTACGCCACCGAAACAATATTTTAATAAGCCGGCCACTTTGCATCTTTCTGGAGCAGAACTGCAACCACAGAACCATGGGCATTCCCGAGTATGAATGTTTATGTCACACTTTAAGACAGCTTAAATGTTCATTTCATTCAAACTACTTGTTACTTATAATTAAATTTCATAGTGACCATTTATACGATATTTTCCTACGGGACAGCTAGTCATATATTAATAAATCATTCAAAATCATCTTTAAATCGTATTTAAGAATGATGTTACCCAAAAATCGGTTTATATCGAGAATCGGAAGGTATGCAAAATTCAGTGGAAAACATTCTGCTCTGAATCCAAAATATTTTCGATCTTTAGGGAATCTTTTTCCTCAGAGAAAAAGAAGATACTTTACCCATGAAGATATCTCCGAAGGCTATCAATCCGAGCGGAATTGGAATTCTGGTAACCCGTCAATATTGAAATGCAGATGAATGGAAATGAGCGACCTTTGCTCGTAGGACGGGATCCCGCCCGCAGTGTAGCCTTTGCGAAGTTTGCCAGACTTTAAACGTCTTATTTCCCCTAGTTCGCCGTCGGTAACCAAAGGGGTCATAAGGAAAATCCCTCAGAGGAAAGAAAAGGTTTCAATCTGTTTATGGTTCAAGTAGCGGACAGAAAGAATGGAGCGGAAGAAGTAAATCAATTTCTGTGGATTTCCGCTCCCTTACCAAAAAAGACTTAGAATTTCAACTAATGACTCGCATATCCCCCTGCTTAATCCAGTTCCTTATCTTTTAAGGGACGAGATTCTTCTCTCTCGAAAGAGCTGAATCGAGCTGAAATACCTTATCATTTTTAAGGTATTTCTTTCTCTTTCGCATGATTTGGCCGGTTTTTCTCCATTAATTCAGTGATAATAAATCATTTTTAAGGTTTTTTGTTGCTATAGATAGGTCTCTGATACAAAAATATATAGGTCAGTAAAAGAGCTTTGCTAGCATTTTTGGATAAAAATTATAATTATATTAATTCAGCGATACGAAATCTTGTTTCAGGTTTTTGTTACTATAAATAAGTCTTTGATACAAGTATGTAAAGATAGGTCGGTAGAAGAGCTTTACTTGTATTTTTGGATAAAAATCATAGTTGTATTATTTCCATGAAAATTTATCATATACCAATACATCAAAAATGCCTACAAAAAGGAGGGGATTACCTCAATAAATGGAAAAGATGAAAATTAATGAATTAATTGTTTTTATGTTTATGGATAGAGATATTACTTTCTGTAGCTCAGGGAAACTTACTTTTTGGACGCCCCCCTTGTATTAAAGCTGAAAGTTTCTGGAGTCTTTATTTAAAGTTCATTTACATCAGAAACTATACCCTACAAGTTGGGTATCGGCACGTGGCTGGAAGTGTGAAATCCAAGCGAATAACCTATTTCCTTTGCTTATTAAAATCACTGATCAATTGCAGGAAAAAAGGGTTTTGGAATGGGTTTACTTTTGCATCTATCTCTCTTATCTTGCGCTATTTGTCGGATGATCCGTAGTCGCAGCTAGGTTGCATAACATCTACGTTTTCCAAAACGTGATCTCTCAGAGTTTAATTGGATATTGTAGGATAGCATCTAATCACCTTTCTTCCAAGGTCTCACAACCTGCATCAGAGGGCATTTTTAAAACGATTGCCATTACACTGTAGTAATTTTTAGGGAGAAAGATCGCTATATGCTGTATATTTATGAATTTAAGGATTTCACAGTTTATGAGTTAAAGGATTACACATTTCATCTGTAGAGTCCCATTTACTCATCAAATCTTCAAAAAGACTTCCATATAAAAAAATGAATAATCCATTTGTCTCTTTTCTGAATAATTATCCTTTTATCGCAAATACTTCTGTTTGTAAACAGAAATTTTTATTTTCTTTAATGATGATTATAATTTATGCAATGGAAACCGAAAGAAAATCTCAATCACATCCATTTTAATAATTATTATTAATGACGAATACCTGACCATTCTCTAACCAGGAAAAATCCGACTAACCGGGACTCAAACCCGGGATCTTGGGTTGAAACGCCATTCCGCCACCGCGGTCGGTTCACAATAGGATCTGATTTTTTGAATACTCATTGCATATGCTATCGGAATAGTTATCCCTAAGGAATTGACTTAAATCGGTTATTAATATGTTAATTCCTGTAATTGTAATACAGGTAAGTCTGATCTAATTGCTTACTCGGAAAAATTTATATCTCTCTGGCTCCGTACATTTTTGACGTAATTTCTCTTGGAAAGAATTTGGAAATATCTTCTGACTCTAGAAACTGGGTTATTTTTCCTTTTTTCTTCATTCTGCCTCTTAAATATTTGACTGCAAAGGAGAAATCCGCAGAATTATTACAAAAAACCCATCACATTAAATCGTACTTGGCAAAGATTTCCTTGTTCTGATGTGACCTATTTCCTCGCCTAGAAAAATGCCACGTTGATTCATATTGCCCGAACATCTTTGAGAACACTCATAAGTATTCGGTGTGTCTTTCGAGCGAATGAGTCTTTAATCGTGATATTTCAAGAGAGAAGTATTTTCTGAGAAATATAATCCTACTTCGGTTGATATTCGTTAGCGTCTACATAGAGGTGCGCGGCATCCAATTTTCATGCGCTAAGTAACAATGTTATTTTCTACTCTCATCAAGATGTAGGTAAGCTAAGGATACTAATGGATCAAAATATAAGATTTTTGTTGGAAAAGATTGTTTGTGAATCAGATCAAACGTCGTTATATACTGCAAAAGTTTTAAAATTTATTTTTTTTCTGAATTTAGAATTAAAAACTCGTCATACTATACTGGCGCTTCCGGATAAAAGTCTCAATTGTTGAGTTAATTTTGTGATTGTAGCTATATATATAGAGAAATCCGTCGCATAATCTCAAGAACTAGCTAAACAGAAAAAAATGTTGAAGAGTAAGTAAAGTCTTTGAAGAATATGGTAACATCTATTCGAAAATAACGATCAATTATTTGAGAAATCCATCTGAAGATGAGTGTACAAAATTTTATCGAATGATGTATCATGGTATTAAATGTTTCTGACAAGGTTAAAAATTATATTTTATATTATGATGAGAGGAAATGCTTTCTTTCTTCCCCTCAAACTTTGGATTGGTGAACAGCACTTCTCATCCTAGAGGGTGACTTTCTATTGCCAGATCCTTAACCACTTTATACGATCGTCCATCCTTTACATCAGTTTAAAACTCCTTTCTTGGCCTTTCCCTTTTCCTTTTTGGTTCCATCCTACCTTCAATTATATCGGTACACTGATCCGAGTACCTTAGCGGGTGCCCTATGAGAGTTTCTTTTCTGCTTTCCATTATTTTTAATAATCGACGTTTTTCCTGCATCATAAAAGCTTTCATATATGTAAAAAGATTTCTCCTCTCTGTGAGTCTAAAAGGACATGATTCTAGGAAAAGACATGTTCATTATTGAGTGAGATGAAAAGTCACTCCTTATTTATTCCTATGGAAAGAGAAATGTAATCCATATAGGATGGCTAGATTGGGCGGAAGTAAATCAGAAATTACGTATAAAATTTATAAATAAGAAAATTTTCCAGAATATAGCCCCAACGCATTTTATTGGAAGCTTTGGCACATTTTTCGTCGAACACCTGATGATGGCATTGAGTGTGATTGAGTGTATAACCAGTTGCCCGATTTCATTTTATATTAATTATAAATTGGGTACATAATTTTGTTTGGGCATATGAAGGCTACAGAAATGAGGTGTTCCAATGAGGATAATTACGCAATTATATACACCTTTTTTAACCTGACGTTGATTTTATGGATAGCTTTTCATGACTTTTCTGTACTTGGCCATGAAGTTTAGAATTGGTCCGAAAAAATGCGACGGCACCGAAGAACATTTTTTTAGGGCATATAAAGACCACAAGAATGAGGTGATTGCAGCGTTGTCGAAAAGTCGACTTATATATTATTGGGGCAAATTGGGGCAAGATTTTATTTCAGATTCCCATTAAGGAAGGTTTGTAGCTTATCGTGGTGTAAATAACTCCGTGTCACACGGTGTCTCAATCTACTATTTTTCTCGCTTTATGTAAAAATTTGTTCCAAAATCAGGGTCGGCCATTTTGTAATGTAAAGTATATAAATATTCAACAGAACTCATTGAAACTAAGTCTTATGAAGGACAAAGAACATATTTATAATATGGCATCATATTTTACTCGATGATTTTCCTAGTTTGGGTTCACAATCGACTCGAAGTTGAAGAATTTCGCGAAAAATCGGAAACGGGAAATTTTCGCAAAAATTGGTCAACTTTGACCTGTATAAATTTTATGCTAAGGATCGAGCGTAAATGACCTCCATAGTTGTATGCAGGATTTATTCATAATCAATCATGCGAAGTTTCGAGGTCCGCACTCAAGAAAAGCGTTTTCGTATTTTTGGCCAGTTTTTTTCGATTCTAGCCCACTGTGCGACGTTTCCTTACCTCCCTGGCCAATCGGTCCGGAAAAATGTAAAGGCGCCGAATATATTGGGTCTCATTTGATTGCGGAATGCACGCAGGAAGAGGCCCTCCAAGTTGGATCGATTGGTTCGAGAGGCGTACTCAATGAGCCACCCCTCGATGCAGCAACTCCTCTGGCGCCTTGCTTTGGCATCTCTTCTCCCTCTATGCAGTCGAGACACGCGCCTCCGGAAAGTCTAGACTGGATTCCTGCTCACCCGCACTTTGCTAGTCTTCTCATACGGTTTGTTGTAACACCGCGGCGCAGTGAGGAGAAAACGCATTTCATTATTTATTTATTTACTTATTAGTAGGCATGCTGCTAGTAGAATTGGTTCCGGTGGCAGCCCCAACCATCATTTATAGGCAACATAATTAAAACCACAAATCCCTACACCGGACCTTACGCAGATAATTATTCCACAATTAACGTTACTACCCACACAGTACTCAATCACAATACACATTATTCAAACACCACTACACTACATCAAGACTTAATTTACACGCACCTCCTTGTCACCCCCACCACAACATTTACACCACATATATCCTCTAATTACAAAAACTACAGTTCACTGTCACACACTATTATCCTTTTCAGTCCCAATTGTCAATCGCTTTCACATCGTCACTTTTACAAACAACCAAATAATACAAAACATAACAATTCTCACTCCACTTATTTAATTAATCTACAACTCATGATATACAACTACTTTGAACTCCTCATGTAAACAAATAGGTCGAAAGCCGTTCTTTAAAGGATGTTTCTCCATGCTAAATATTTATTGCTGCCAGTGGTAGGAAAATAAAAATCGCTTCCGCCCTTATTTTGAAAAGAAAGCTAATCACCTGTCGTATCATTCTTAGAGTTCGACACAGATTACTGATATTTTGGATTTATCTCTTAAGTTAGCGGTACAGATTTTCAGCTTTCAGGCGACTGGATATAGAATATATAAAAGAATATTCTTCTGTATCCAGAAAGACTGGATACAGAATATATTAAAGATAATATATTTTTTTTAAAAAGACTGCTTGTAATGATTCAAAGTTTGTAACTTACAACAACGTTTGTAAAGTAACATCCTTATATATGTAATTTTTATTTCTCATCAATCAAGTATCTTTTTTTTCATTTTATTTCACTTTCGCTGATTAGGATCGTAATTTTGTAGTATTTACGAAACTCGTAGTTTGAATTAAAGTAGATTTTTAGGATTTGAACTTTCGGCTGGAAGGATAATACTGTGACCGTTTAGTGTGACCATATATTCAGGATTATTTTTAATGGAATTTAAAAAACTAATTAAGAACACGTTAGCGCTTTTAAAGACTTGATTAATTCTAAACATTGAAATAAATAAATTCTCATCAAAAAATGTGGTTCAGCTTAAAAATTGGGAAGGAGTCCATTGGTTTCAGGAAGTATTTCTCTATTTTTTGTTTAGCTCAGCTGTAAGTTTACATTATATCATACAAAAATCCTCATATGTTAGTTTTCGTTAGGATTTTTGTTAAATCGGAAAGTAAAGGTTTTCAAAACAAAAGAGAAATTCTGCTCGTATACCTCTATTCCTTGGTCGAGGATTTTAAGTTTAATTTTCGTGAATTTTGCTTTAGTTTGAGGGCGGAATACTCTTTAAAATTTAGTTCTATCGGCTGCTTTAAGGAGTGAAATATAAAATAGAAATAGAAATACTTCAAGGAGATGTTATCCGTTGTCGAAAGTTATTTTATGAAGACATTGTACTTATTATTCAGCGATGACGTAATCTCAGACTTCCGCAGTATTAAAATCTGCTATTCCTTAAGCCTATTCCAAAGTGGACGAACAAGAAAAAAAACTAATGTCACTAATATCATCAACCGTTTCATATTTCATTTGTTCTTATATTTCCTAGTTACCGCGAAAATAACAATTCTTAAAATATTTCAGTTGTTTATGCTAACTTGAATTCAATAATTCTGTTTTCATTCACAGGTATTCTCAATGGTCTTGTTTTTAGTTGGGAAAATAATGATTACCGGCATCGGGAAAGGCAAAAGTGAAAGGGTAGAATAATGAATGAAATTTCAATAAAAATTTTCCCCGAATCCCTCTCACGCTCTCACTTTCAAATATATTGATTTAGCAAAAGGGAGCTTTGATATTATTCTGCCTCATCGATTGGTACTGTTCGTACTCTTTCTCTAATGTGGTACACAATATTTAGGTACGTACACATTTTGACTGTTATTAATAGGAATGAGCCTCATAATACTTTGGAAATTGCCTTATCCATTAAAGGGACATGAGATAACAACCAATTTACATATTTATTTCGATTCATTGCTTGCGAATTCGAATATGATTCACGAAAATTGTAACTTACAAGAGCTATGGGCACAATAAAAAGAACAGTTACTTTAAAGAAACACAAATGATGGAAATTAAATTTAACTTAGCACATTAAGTTGTAAGACTAAACCCAAAGTTATAAGAAGTGAAAAAAGTGAATTATTTTTTTTACTATTTTTCATAACTTTGACTTTAAAGAAATTCTAACTGTTGATTACTTCTTTGTAAGCAGGATATATGGACTTCACGAGAAGTAATATCGGAACTAAGTGAGGAGTTATAGGAATACAGGACAAATTTTGTAGAATTGGAACGTTATGTGACCCTATTTATAACAGAAAAAAATTTAGAGAATAACCGATAAATAATCTCACTACCACGGCAACAGTTTGTGAAGGCTGCTTAAATATTAAAGTAAAACGCATTATCTTTACATTGGTGTGATTTATTGTTTCTATGGATAGAAATCATAGTGATGGAAAAAATTCGAGGGAACTCAGAAATCCTTAGTCAGTGCTATTGCTATGATGATAAATGACGAGAGTAATGTAACCTGGAAGTTTGCAACCCGCATATCCCCCGTGCGTTGTTGCTGCCAGACTTCATGGCGCTATATGTGATACGCAGAGGAAATTACTCATCTCTTTTCTTGACACGAATGTGAGTAAGGATCAATATCTCGAACTGTGCGAAATTAAATGAAAGGTTTAAAATTGAAGGCAAGTGAATATTCGTGGTTGAAAAGGAACGGATTTCAATTACTCGCGATTTTATGTCGTGGGAATTCTTATCTGTTCTTCTCTTACTCTATATAGACTTAGGATCTTTCCGAAATATTCTTATCCCATACTGGAATTTGTAGACGGATGAAAAACGAAATACGAGGAGATAAACCCACTCAGAAACAAGGATCAGGAACTTTAACCATCAGAATTGTTCTTAGTTGTCCAGGGACGCAAAATAAAAGTACTACTTTCATGCTTTCAGATTTTAGACCGTAACTTTTGTTGCCGAATGGATTAAGATTGAGAACTGGGTCTCGGAATTTTACAGATAATAAACAAAGCAAAGGGGTTGTTTTAGGATTTATTTACATTTTTGTTCCGATGAAGTCGTTTTTGGAAAAAATCTCATTCACTTCTACTACTTCAGATCTGGAAAACTGATATTAATACATAATCATTATTAAACAAAATTTATATTTTGAATTGTGCCATCATCGAATTCTACGGTGACCATCTTACAAAACCACTTGGTTAATTATTTATTGTGGAATTTACCTATTGTTTCCTTCTTTTTTCATATAATTTCACATAATCTTTCTCCAACAATTGTCAAAAAATGAGAGGCACAGTAGAGGTTGGGGATTTTTATTAACATAATTAAATGATTTATTCCCACTTATTTAGTCTAAGTTAGAGTTATAGTGGGTATGCTTATGAAAGTAGCTTTCATACAAGTACATTCATTCGAAAACTGAAGTTTAATGAGATGATGATGGAGACATTTATCTTAGAGGTCAGGAGAGACTAATAGCCGCTTTAGGAGTCTTAAGCTGCTGTGGTTTCAGGCGACGACGGAGAGAATTTAGACCGAGGAACTGTCTCATTCGTTATTCAAGGGTCAAGAGTGCTAAAGCACTCAACATGTTCACGTCCGAAATATGCCTTTAAACGTTGGTAGTGCTTTTAAATGGATATGAGGCCTTGAACCACTCACATTTTTATGGTATACTCTTGCGTTGGAGTAAATACTAACGATCTTGGTGTAAGTTAGTGAATTAAGGATTAATAAATAAGTTTTTACATTTGCCATTGAAGATCCAACTTAAGTGTTTTCCTGGAGTGTTGTTTTATCGTCTCATTCCGTTTTGTTTCTCTTAAACCTGATAGTATATTTTATTGATGTTACAAATATTTTATTCTGAGTTAAAACAGGAATCGTACGTCAAAACTAGAAGTAAAAAAATTAGGAGGAAGATGCAGTTTTAAAATCTTAATTAAGTGAAGAAGAAATATTAAAAAAATAGTTACCTCTAATGTTGAAAGTATATTATTTACGGTCAGGTCCTCTTTAAGCCATCAGTAGCTCTTCTGAATTTTCCTACGATTCAGCACTTTTAGGATGTTAGATTAATTAAACATTCTTTCCATAAAAGAAAATAAAATGGAACTCGGTTGTTAATGAATAAGAGGTTCGGAAAACTCTCCGATTACCGAAAATTCGAGTGGAAGTCGGGCTAATTCCTTGAAAGAAGAAATGAAGCCGCGGATTTCTTACCTTCTGGAAAGCACTTCTCTTAGAAGGTCGGTAATCCGCGGTTGCCTTTCTCCTTTCGAGGAATTGGCCCGATTTTCACCGTAATATTCGGCGGTCCGAGAGTCTTTCGAATATCTTACGTTTCATATACACGATTATTTAAAATTTTCAAAAGTAGGAAAATGATATACATGTTGAGTAACTACAAAATTTTCACTATAAAGTTTTCTATAAGTGGAATGAATTAAATTCAAGAAAATACTTGCGACTTTCGTATATCATCGTTACTTTCGTTGACAAAGTTAAGTGCAAGTTATATTTCTATGCTAACAAGAAAAGATTGGATCAATATGTTTTTCGTCTTTTTCATCGTTTCATAATAATTTATGTGTTATTAATGCGTACGTACTGCCATAGTTAATATTTCTTAAGCCTATAATGAATATATTTTAGCTAAGTTTCTTGTGATGCCATAGAGTATGGAAATTTAAAATTCATTCACAACCGGTCAGTATCGTAGAAGATTTTTGTACTTTCTTACCTTATAGAAATAAATACGCGTCATAAAAAGTTTCTATCGCTTAAATTAATAAAGGGGCTAATGATACTATGACAATGTTACGCTATGCCTATAATATTTTGCGTATTTTATACCTATGTGTAAATGCAGTAGGATTACTATATAACTCTCTGAGACTATGATTAAGTCTTGAAAGAGATTTTGTGGAATACTTTATTCTTTAAATTTCGTCCTTGGAGACATGTTTTCGTGGGTTTCACTGCTTAGGTCCCTTTCAAAAGGAGGAAATGAGATAACTTCAAAAGATAGGACGGATTCTGATGGGATTTATCCGTGGAGGAGAGAAATTCCAGAGCTGAAGATAGATAAGGTGGAGCATTCACTTGGTCTCCTATGGAGCAGGAAATGAAAAAATCCCAAAGACTCAAAAACTGCTACTATAAAATCTCTACTTCAGTGAGTTATGGCCTTACATGTTTAATTCTTATAATAATATAATAATAATAATAATTCACAATTAATAATAATAATAATAATTCACATTTATTTATTAGGAGCAGTATTCACGACCATGAGATTTAAATTTGCGAAAAAATTCTGCACGTTCTTTATAAATTGAAGTGTGTGACCTAGAAACTCTGGTTTATGAATTTTCAGAAATAACTAGCTTATTTAATTATTTTACCGTCGATAAAATAATTTTTAAACGTTTTCCTCGAGGCGAAAATTTTACGAGAAGTGATGGATAAGATATCTGAAGTTTTCTTTGAATTAATTACGGATTTTTGTTATATCAGTTTAATACCTTTGATCCTCGAACTTCCATACTACCGTTAATATAAGGTAATAAGGCAGTTATTAAATTATGTTGTTTCAAAGTAAAATCTGTTTAATTATAAGGAAATCAATCTTGATATAGTCGTAGAATAACATAATAGAAATATATCCTAAGTTTCATTACTATCCGTACCAACGTCGTGTTTTTCTAATTATAAATACATTGATAAGTTTAAATTTACAGGAAATGACGCGCTGAAAATTTTAGGTTCATGAAATTTTCCAGTTTTACTAAATAAACTCTGACAAGTATTCTATTGATACTAGTTGAAATAAAATAAATATCCTAACATTCCTCCAGCTTTATTTAACATGATCGGTTTCATTCAACATATAGTCATCATAAGATTAATATTCATCTTACTTAATGCTTATAAGATTTTAAGTTTTCAGTAAATTTTGCATAATTATTTTGTTTAATCTTTTATGAAATGTTCACACATTTAAAATATCACCCATCAATGATTTAAAACTGGCAAAGTATACGAGTCTCCAAACTTATTCTTGCTAGACTTCGACTGAAGACGAGGCTTATTATGTAACGCAAATTGATTCGTACAATATGAAATATTTTGAGACCTCGAGCATCTCAGAGAAAGCTAATTATCTAACTTTGCTCTTATGAAAATGTTCCCATGATTATGACGACTTTACTGCACTCATATAATGACGCATATCTGTTCTTCAGCGGCTCCGCACGACGATTATATCTAGAAGTACTCCAGTGAAAAGGGGGTGAAATACGCTATAATTACAGTCTGCAGGAGGTGAGAGAATAGCTCGAGAGCAGCTAATTTAACTTTCACTCAGTGTTCCGTAACTGCCTTCACTCAAAACTCAGGCGTCTCGACGAAGCTAAGTCACATTACCCAAGTGGGATTCACACTCCGCGAGGACAAAAACCGACATTTATTCGCCGGATAACTCAAGTTTCCTCTCCCTCACTCCGTCCTCCTCTTCGAAATGTAATGTTGGGCACCTCTGCGATGAGATAAAAAAACCCGGTTCGCATCCACCCCGAGTGAGACAAACACGGGGCATGTCGTCGGGTTGGGTGTGTGAGGGAAACAGCTGAAGTGCGGGAGGTGCCTGGAGACAGCTGCACCAGAAGTGCGGAGACAGGAAAGAGGTGGCGATGAATGTGAAGGTGGTTGACCCCACAGAGTGAAGACGAGTGGGGATTCTGAGGGAGTGGTAGTTGACATACACGCATTCCCGCTGAGGGAGAAATCCCACGGTTTTAACAGTCTCTTTTTCGCAGTTTTTTATCCCCCGTGCGAGCTTTGAGAAGGTCCCAAGAAGTGGATTTTTATCGAGAATTATGTACGAAATGGGAAAATTTTGGGGAAAATAAGCGAATTCAGGGTTTCAGTTTTTCTGTTAGGTCGGTATATTTTATGATTCTAATGAACTCTGACACATTACGCAAAAAATGTTTACCATTGAAGAAAGATAAATATTACCGTTAGATAGGTGTGGTTCACGGTTGAAATAAGCCCCTAAATGCATAAATAAGTTGAAAAATTTTTATTGAAGAAATGTGATTTTTTTCATAAATTTCGAGAGTTAGAGATTTTTCTTGTACATTTCTACATCTACATATGTACCCTGCAAGCTGCCTTTCGATGTGTGGCAGGGGATGCATGCAGCAAGACTCTACTTAGATTAATTTGATGATTTTCCTGCAAGAAGACAAGTATACTTGTCTTGATTATATAAGAACACAAATACATTAACAACGATAGTGCTATAATGAAATTTTAGGTCAAATGATTTGGTTAGTTTTTAAAGTTCTTTTTAAGATTAATAGATTATTAATATCTTTAGCATACACTTTATTCCGGAGATTGTTTTTATGAGATTCCGGGAAGCTGTTTTTATGTAACTTGTAAATATAAAAAACAATCTTCAGAAACTCTAAAATAATAGACAACTCTGATAATCCTTTAGTATAATTTAATAGCAACCATTGAAAGACAAACCTATGAATTTGTTTGTATATCAATGCACATTATTTCATTCACTCGACTGGATTTAAGTTTCATAACTTGGAAATTATTTTTCTTGTTCTAGGAATTAAGTAACGGTGAAGCACGATGAAAAATTTTCCGGTTTCTTAAAGGAACAAATGTAGAGAGCAGTCCTATTTTTCTCGAGAAGCCGATGCGTATTTTAATTAAACGTTTCACTTAAATGTAGCAAAACAGAGTGAGCTACCCCAGGACTCGGTAATAGCTTTTATTTATTTTTCTTTAGGGGAAAAAGTAATTAGGAAGAAGTGCTTAGGGCGCAGTGTAGGTACATTTGCTGGAATTGTGTTCGCACCAATAGGCGCTTTAAGTGCTATGCTCCACTCCGCAGTTTGTTTGCCTCGCGTCTTATTTGACTCTGAGAAACTCGGCTCTGTCTATATTATTGCTATCTTGGAGAAATGTATCTCCATATTATTTAAGGTCTTTAATTTATATTAGTATTAATTAATTATCTTTATCATTTTCCCATTATTTTGGTCATTATTCCATTTTATTTCTATATATGTATTTTTATTTTTAAGCCCTCTTCTTTTTGTTTCTATTTTACTCAACCGTTATCCGTGCTTATTTTAGTTCAACCTCAGCTTCCTGTATACAATTAATGTGTTTTTATAGATTTTATCTTTTGAGCTATATTATAAAATTACTCCATTTTCCACTTTCTTTCTTAATTTCAAATTCTAGTTTCTACTATCAGCAGGTTTCGTAGGTTTTTCACATTTCCTTTTTCGAGAGTGTTTTCCTGCACGGTTTTAGTTTTCCTAGAAATTCTTCTGGTTATTTTTTAAAAAATAATAAACAAAAGAGCATTCTTTCTTTGCTATTCTTCCTCTATAAAAACTTTTAAACCTTTAATTTCATAGGATTATATGTAAGCAGAGACTTATAAGTCTCAATGTCGCCCTGGAATAAAGACGTTTTGTTATTACCATTGTATTATTTTGGTGTGGAAGAAGGTCAAACGCCTTCAAAAATTAATAGAACAACTACTTGATCGTTTAATTCTTTACCAAGTTAATTTTACAGTTTCTCTTACCTTGTAATGAATAAAATAGATGTATGCGACAATTTATTTAAAATACTCTTTATAAAAGATAATAAAGCTGAATTTGAACGTAATAGTTAAATTTCATCACTAAGTATCAGTAATTAATATCATCCCTTGCTTTCCTAATACGAAATATATATTCTTGGAAGTTTAAATTCGTAATTATTTGTAGTTGTGATGGCAGGATATTCATAGAATTACTAAAAAGTCAAGCACTTATGCATTTTTTGCATGGAAATTTTGATTTCTCCTGGAGATGATTCGTATTGAAATACTTAGAAATTATTTTTTTTACTTTCGAGGATCCGTTTCGATCAGATTGATCGATATTGATTTGATAATGAAGGCATAATTGTATGAGTTCTCTTTTTATCTCCATCTTTAGGTAATCAAAGAACCCTTTGTTCTCTCAAATCAGGCAGAGACTTAGGGTCAATTTGGACTTTGCTATGTATATATACATCGGAGTATTAGTGCGATGTTCCAGGTTTCGAAAATCAACATAATTTATGCGATATGTAATCGAATTATCCCGTTCAGGTTGCGGTTTTCCATCATCGTGATTAATTTAGGGAGTAGTTAAGCCAAAAAATTCGGGCGTCACTAATGAAGCCGTGTCGGAGTACAACGCAGTGAGTGGCGCGTGCGATTCTCTGAATCAGTGATTTACCCAATCCGCAATAGGCTAACCGCTGCAATTCATCGGAACCAAACGATGCATTTACAAAGGATCGCTCATGAATTATCCATCCCTTTCGCGGTCGACCAAAAGTTGTGCCATAACTCAATCCGTTCTGTTTTAAGCGTTTATCACGTTTTCCTTATCGTTCGAGATGAGCGTATCCCTCGCGCTTTGCTTCCTTCGGCGCGAAAGGAGAAACGGGAATTATGGGAAAAGAGGATGTGCGGCGGAAAGAAATGGTCCGATTGGATAGCCCACGTAGGCGGTGATTGATGAGTTTGAACAAACAAAAGGGAGGCCGCGGGTATAATGGATGGCGCATCAAAAAATACAATGGAGTTGATCTACGCGCTCAATATAACCTTTCGAAAAATCAGGATTTGCATTTAAATAGACGGCTTGCATTCACGGACGAAATGGATATTGTATGTAAAAGTATATATCAGATAGGAAATGTGGAAATGAGGGTTGTCGTTCATTTTTTTATTTCAAAAGGATATGGCCGATTGTAAAGTTGATTTATTCCCTGAGAGATTAATCACGCAATGTATTTCGTATCCATAATATTCTAGGTACAAAAATCTACAGTTAAGCCATCCCATTTCGATAAAAATTTTACTACGACTCAGAAGCATTACTGCTATTTATTAAGTAATACCTTTTTTCATGGTTAATAATTTACAGTACAAAAGATTTGCTGAGATGGATTTATCCAACTGAAAGTGTAACACCATAAAATAAATAAAACTATCCTTAATTAAAAGCCTTTTTTTCTTAATTTGAAAAATCTTTAAGATGAAATACCCCGAAGTCAGGCGCGATGTAATAGATTTTCATCTTCAGTTAGTTTAGTTATAATCTGTTATTTTGGCACGCTGCCCATTTTCTATGAGATTTTTTAATGTATGTTTTACAATCAATAGCATAAAAGTTTTGTTGGAATTAAGTAATGTTTAATTATTTTTGGTTCATTAGTTTTCAATCTACACAGTCATATTTTCCGATAATTCAGCAACATTTAAAATTATTCTTTTTCTTCATAAGCATACAGAAGAAGATAATGACTGATAATGCTCACTGAAATATAGAGGGACGTCAAATTTAAAGAATTATCCAAGGAAAATGTATACAAAGTCCACAGCTTATGTTATATAACTTGTAAGTAGTATGTACATTTTTTTTAGTGATTTTTACCTTTTCCTCTTAGAATCAAAAACGTGCAAAATATTTCGTGGTATTTTTCATTGAGAAAACTTTATTAATCCTCTCTTAAAACTCTCTCTCGTTATTTTTCATTGCATTAATTAGCACTAATCACAAAATTGATGGATTGCTTTTGGTATGTAATTTACAAATTTTAGACATTTTAGGTTTTTTAATTATCTCAGTTTCACCGATAATTAATTTATATTTGAAAATTAATGCGATATTGCGAAAGGTATTACATAAATTTAGATAATTATTACATTAAAAGATAACCGCAACACGATGTAATTGTATATTTCATAAAAATATTCATTCTCACTACATTTTGGCCATTGTTAAACTACTCATGAAATTATTAGAATCTAAGTAATGGATCATTGGAAAATGGTTGACCATTAATATGTATAATATTCAGCGGTAATTTGTCTGAGCGAACTATAACCATAAAGTAAATAAGTCCGTAACTCAACCATAAATTATTTCCGAGCAGTTACGATATGCTTTATGGAAATACATATAATTCCGCTTTACAGCACCGGACATAAATCATGGGAGGGCGTGAAATAAATATGACATCAAGGCGATCTTTTATGGCATTCCCACATTTACGATCGTTTTGTATTGGATGGAGGTGGCAATTAACGAAAATGGAGATAGGATGTCGGAGTGGGTGTTGATGTCATTTAAGGTGACCGGAGAGGAAAGTGGGATAACGTGTTTGTTAAGGGCGAGCGCGTTCCTAATACGTCGCATTTATCGTCTGTTAGAATTTTCGCCCAATTTTCGAGAAATCACTTCTGCTCATAACGTCGAAATTAATTTGGAGCACTCGTGAATTTGATCCCTGCGCCAAGAAAAGCATTGGGAAAACCAGTTTGGAAATTTCTGGTGTCGCTGATTATATTTCACCTATGATAGAATCCCTCGGTTGGGATTCGCTTATCGATAGAAGACTTGATTACCGTGGGAAGCTTTTTAATAAATTTATCACTGATCTCGGGGAGGAGGCAGTTGATGTTGTCATACCAGTTAATAGCGAACGTGATCTTCGAGACAAAACGATGAAGCATTTCAGGATAATAGTTACATCTACATCTACATCTGCATATGTACCCAGCAAGCCGCCTTTCGGCGTGTGGCAGGGGGTGCAAGCACCATGACTCTATTTGCCCAGTCGATTATTTTCGCGTATAGTTCTCGGAAAAAAACAATTCTTGAATCGACTGGTTTTAGCATCTATTTCTCTGATCTTTCTCGCTGTATCAGAACGGCCTATATAGCAAGGAGGGCGCATAATATCGGCTACATCTTCTATGAACGTGCTCTGTCTGAATTTATCTAGTAATTAAAATCTCTGATTGAGCCTTCTTTCTTCTAAAGATTCCCATCCTGCCTCCTGAAGCAATCCTGAAGTTACCAGGACAGATAGTTAAATAACTGGTATTTTTTTACGCGAAGTATTAGAGAAGCCAACAGCAGTCAGGGGTAGATAGTGTTTTCGGTGTTTTACACCCTCTGCCATGCGTCAGTAGCGGTTTGCAGGGTTTAAATGTAGAATGTAAATAATAGTACTCTATATTACCCCCATGAAGTTTCATTTGCATCAACTCTTTGGAATTTGGGAATTGAGTGCATTGAACAGATATTTTACTGGATGTGAATATGAAGGGGAGTAATTCCTTTTTAATACTTATGACGAATTTCGATTAAATGAAAATATAATGAAATTATAATGAAAATGAACAGCTCCCGGACAGCCGAGTGGGAAGCTCGTACAACTTCGGTGATAGAGATCCCGGGTTCGATTCCCAGTGGTAGCCGATAGGTGCCAAATGAGCTGTCGAAGCACTTTTAACAAACTTACAGCTACTTCAATGAAACTGTCAACAACCTATGGCGATGTTTGATATTTCTATTATGTCATTGAGACTCATTATATTGAAATTCAAAATTAGATAATTTATCGCTGAGATAGTGTAGAGCGACAAAAATAAACATAAATTAAAGTTGTATTTCTAAAACCTTTAGTACATGAAATAATATTTTTAGTGATTTAAATATTAGAACCCTCATATCTTAATATTTTAAGGTTTTTGAATTGCGAAAAACTATTTTCACGTAACCCGTATTCATGCAAATTAAATGAGTTTTGTTTATTAAACCTAAATAAAAGTTAACGCCTTTCTGGAGTCGTAACATATAAACATATAACATATTTTACATAAAATGTGTTCTATGTATGGATATATTTAGCATAAAAATGGAAGATATACGCGATATAATCGCTAATAATCGTTGGAGGAAAAGTGAGCAAAATTTACAGTTCGATAATTTCTTATTTTCCTCATGTTTGTTTGTCTCATTCGACTGCGGCCGATGACAATGTTGACGCTGATTACAATTATCGAAGTTCAAAAATATTAATGCTATATTCTCCGGTACAGAGACAAGCAAAGGAAATTCGAGATAACAGAATTCATGAATCCAAAAATAGCCCTTTTAAATGTCATATTTTGGGAAAGCAAGGCTCTTCGCAGAATTGCCGATCCTGCCGCATTCTCGTAAAAAATTGTTTGAAAAATCAACATTGAAAGAATGCGTGACATGGCAAAGCTTTTTTCGTCATGAATAGAAAAGTAAGGGTAGTAAAAACGGAATGTTCTAGAATGTAGGCATTACTTCGATGAAATGTAGCACCAAATAAAATATTGAACGTAGTTTCTTTTATTGTTTACGTTACTTCGTATATCCCTGCTCTTCCTACTCATTTACTTGCCTCGTTCTTTAATCAAATTAATTCAGTTTCTGTGTGCAGATATATACTTCCCATTTTTCTTTTTGAAAAGTATGACATCATTATCATCATCATGACCGTTCCAATTTATCCATCATCTACAAATTCCTTAATCAACATAAAAATTGGGATAGGATAAAATGCTGCGTATTACGCATTTGACGCTGGCTCTTCTGCTTGAAAATGTTTTCCAATTTTATAAATTTCGTCGACAAAGTTCAGCACTTTCTCAAGGGAAATTCCAAGCGAATATCCTCTCTCTCGAATATACACCTTAATGATTAATTATCTTTATTCTGCGGTTTTTTTGTTTTATATAAAATAGATAGATCTAATAGATATATCTATTAAAGGTCCATTTTCTTCTTCTTTTTACTTACTTTATCGACTCTCTTTATCCCACCTATCGGTTACAATTCCAAAGGTTTTATTTCCCGAGATTGGCAAAGGATCCTTTCAGCTAAATCTATTCTTAGCATTGTCGGTTGTCCATAAAAGAAGCTTAGGGAGCTCAAGGCAGTGGTGGCACAGTTTATCCCCCAAAGGGGAAGATTTTTCTCTTCGGAAAGTTGTCGATTAGAGGGAGACCATCGGTTCTTAACGTGGGTCATTAGGCAATGGTCTCTTTCTTCTCCATTTAATCTAAGATTCTTCTAATTTCCTATCGCTAATAGCTTTGGTGCCCTCCTTATTTCTCACATGGTGCATCATTTCGTTGATATAAAGGAGCCTTGTAATGATGTGCTTTGCTGAAGTAAAGAACACACTCGTACTCTTCTTCATTTGGATATTCTAGTTCGAGAGGTCATGCATATAGATTTTCAACGTGATTGTCTAGCCTACCCTCAGAGATAGGAGCATTTTTTCTCTGTCTCAACTTTAAGGGAATAGACAAACTAGATTTAAATGTAATAACAAAACATCGATAAGATATAACAGAATAATTGTGTGAGTCATACAGCTTGTACAATAAACGTAAGGGACGATTGCTATTGGCATTTACGCTTCCTCATCATAAGAATATTACTTTAAATCTATTCCAGATTTCAATAGTTTATTTTTCTTTATTTTCTGTTTTGCATGTAGTTAAAATTGACTGTACTTTACGAAAATTTTCATAAATATAAAAGTTTATTAGTTAGTTTATAAGTTAAAGATAAATGTTTATTGACGTAAAATAAGTTTTTTTTAGTTATGGTAATGTTTATGATTTGGGAACGAGCAAAGAAATGTTTATCATAAATATCTTACGCATAAATGTAAAATTACACTATTACTGATAATTTTGGAGATTTCAACTGTATTTATTAATTTTGTATTTGAAGGATCCATTACGAAGCAGTTCAACTTGGAAACGAACCATAATATCTTTCCAAGATGATTTATCATTAGAATATGGGATTCTCTTAGACTTCCTTTTTCTTTTAACTGAATCATAAAAAAACTATGCCATATATTGCAAAGATTGGGCAATAATTGCATCGATTCTTATGCAACAAATGTCAATATTTACTGAAAGCATTTCAATTTGTTGATTTTGATGAATTTGAATTTCTATGTATCACGTTATTAGATTAACTATTACGTTAAACTCAAGTTCACTGTTCCAAAGACATCTTTATCAATAAATCAGGAGAAATTCAGGTTGGAGTATTAACATGGCAGTATTTGTTTTCTTAAGGAATGAGAGAGAACGGGGAGCGGAGAAGATGCAAATAAATTTTTAAAGCGACTGCGACTGAGTAGCTGAATGTTTTAAAAGGGCAAAATTCTGAGATAAGGCTAATAAGAGAGGCCATTTATAGTCACTATAGGAGAACCAGAGCTTAAGCGGAAGTACTGATGTACAAAATAGTCTATCAGCGTATAATAGCGTGAGTTAGAGTAAGAATTTGTGACCGAATGACAAATTGGACAGTGTCATTTCGGTTAATGGGTTTCCACCATAGGATTTGAATAAAAAGTTTACTTCTTATAATAAGAGAAATTGTCGCACTTGCCCTTTGCTTAGGTTAAATATTAGATTCTATTTGAATCAATAAGTCTGTAAGCATTCATGTTAGAGTTTTGTGGTACAAATTATAGTCTTCTCATTCCAAAATATTCTGAATTCTCGTGTAAGCATTCAAGTCCTTAAAAATGATCGAAAATGATAATAACATCTTATTTTATTGAATAATGAAATCAGCTTAAGCAGGATTTAGCAGGTACAATATCTATGTTGGCGAACTAAGAGGCTAAGGAATCATTTAACTGAAAACCTACTCGTATTGAATTGAGATAAATTGAGGTAAAATCATCATTCTTATATGGCTATATAGTCATTATTTAGTGCTTAGTGTTAACAAAAATTTCCTCAAATAGTAAATTTCATATCGCTGTCCTACTTTTTGGAATTTTTTGGACCTATGTATTTGATACATGTTTAATAGTCTTTAAAATTTCAGTGCAAACATTACCAATGTCATACTAATCAGTATCCTGTCAGTAGTTTAAATAAAATTCTGTAGCTTTTAAAATTTATTCTAATTAATCACATATGTGATTCACAGCTAAAATCGTTAAAAGGAAGACTTGGGAGTTTAATCAATTCACCCATTCAGACCTAGAAATACTTCAAACACAAAAATAAAACATTATTTATGCATTTATAGTTTCTTTGAGGAAACTTACCATTTGCTTCTACGTGAACAAGCAGGAGTATTATTTGAAATTTCAAAAGAGTGTAATATGTGAGTGATAGGATGAATGCTTAATAAAGAAATGAGGTGTATGAGATCTCTCGCAATAAAAACTCGGAGATGGTACGCACGGAGATGGGAAGATAAACAAATACTGCACTGAAAATTCCGCGAGGGATTGGTGTGGTGGAGATTGCTCGTAAAGTAGAGTTTGCGAAGCTCAGTGTTTCATTCCCTTAACTACCTTATCTGCATTTAAGACGCCTCACTAAGATAAAGAGATGAACTTCCTGAAACATTCCGCCAGGAGTTTCATCTCCCTCCATTCTAAGTTGTTAGCCATAGGGGACTTTTCGGGATCAATGTTCTAATGTATTCCAAAACAAGTGCTTGCTTCTTTACGAATAAATGGAAGATATATGAAGTTTGCGTAAACGGAGTTTTATTATGAATGTTCAAGGGACTTGTTTTCGGAATATTCGAGTTAGAGTGTGCACACAGATATCGGGTAATTGACCTATAGTTGTCCTTCCTTGAAATATTCGTCCAAATGTAAATTATCCATGTTATGAATTACTCATAAACTAACTCATAATATATAGAGACACATTTACGTTTGGGAGTAAATTCAGATTGGAGAATGCCTTTTAGTAAAACTTTGTTTTCATTGAGACTGAATTTGTATATCATAAACATTATTTTCAGAATTCAGTGTAAAAACTTAACAATCATTTCATTAAAGTGAGAATGTGTTCCCATTTTATATAATGTATATTTTTCATTTGAGATGAAAAGAGAATTCATTCTATCTTAAGAGAATTTTAAGTATTCCGGTAAATTTTTGACTTTATTGAACAAATTTCAAAAATATCTCAGCATCTAATTTTAAGAAATGCGTGTATATAAGCAATAAAGAGCCGATTGATATGTGGAACTCTATTGCTTATTAAAATTTATCGCAAATTATCTTAATTACATCTCAACAGACATCTGATCATTTCATCCGAGTTACCGGCTAGTCGGTATTATTATTTCCTGAATTTAATACAGCAGGTCCATTGAATATATTTCAAGTAAAAAATGCAAATATATGTATAAGTATTATCCGTGTTAATACGAGGAGTTGATAGATCGAAAAAAGTATCTTATATATCGTATATATAGTAAGTATAAAATTATATGTTATTAAGTATCCTTATGCTCATTTTAATAACCGTTTCCACCTCATGACGTGGAAAGTAACTTTAATTCCATGACAAGAGATCTGCTAAATTTTACGGTAAGACCATAGCACCACTTCATAGAAGCAATTAATCCTTGTTAACCCTTCATTGATTTCCTGGGGTCGATATAACCCCAGGCGATATACTTCGTTTGATAAAACATAAGATATTTATATGCCAATTTTTTACTTATGTAAATAATTTTGCACTACATTTATAATCTGATAATTTCGTTAATTTTGAGAAACGAAAGGTATGCAATTAATGCGGTGTTAGCAAATTACAAAAATAAATTTAAATAATTATTTAATAAGCATTATATTATTCTTCCATCTCAAGATAACATGAGTAAACAATACTGATAAATGTGCAGTTTTTGGATTATATGCAGAATATACAATTTTTTACGCGTGTAAATACATTTCTCATGAGAATCGTAAAATTGACGAGAATATTTCATCATCTGCGTCGAATTTAATTACATTCTTACATCCAATCATCTCCAGAGAGTTTCCGATAGAAAAACCCCTTTCGATAAAAAATCAGGTACTAATTGAATGAACGTTTCTCAAAGGCTCAATTCTAGTATTCCGAGAACTTCACGTTCGAGAAAAATAGGCCAATCAAAGAGAAAAAGGAGTAATCCTAGGAAAGAGGCTTTCTTCTGGAATTGGGAACGTCTTCGGAGATCTAAAAGTTGCTGATGAAGACATTCTTTCGCCGGAGCATTCCTTCTTCTCTCTGGCCATCTCGCCTCGGATGCGGGAACACCTTATTTTTATCGGAATTTATCAAACTGACTTAGTTTTAAACTCGAACAGTTTTTATTTCGGAAGTCCCCAAACGTGTAGGATACGGCAGTTAGTTTCTCGTATCTGCATGTCTCCCTTGGTACTGGAAGAAGGAGAAGCATTCCGCGACATCTGTCCCTCTCTCATTCCCTCACAGTCTTAAAGGAAGAGAAAAGGTATTCACGAGAAAAAACAAAACAGCTTCTCGGGGAGAAGTTTCAACTTCTCCCTCTTTTTCGTGTATCCAGAAGGATTCTCACTCCGCCCAAGTTCCACTTTTTACGGCCAACTTCGCGCCTACATTCCTTTAAAGTATTTTTTATCATATCTACTAGTCCCCCAACCGTACCCTGCTCATTTTCCTCTCTCTCTCCCCATTGTAAATTCCATCTTCACCTTCCGGGAGTTTTGCGAGCCTCATGCAATATAAGTCTCAGAGATTCTTTTTAACGGGGTTTTCATTCAAATTTTTCGCTCTTTTTTTTTCCTCGCGCGAAATTACCGGTCTTTCAATTGCATTTCGGCTAGTAACCTCTCCCGCTCTCTCAAGATTTCGTCCTTAAATCTTTAAGTTCTCCTCAGCCTCCTTATTGGATGCTATTGGAACGCTGGTTTTATTTTTCGAATAGTTTTTATTTTTTTTCCGGGTTTTTGTGAGAAGTTGGATTTAGCATCACCTTGCATCTCTGCTTTGATATTCATGGGGATGCCTTTCTTTCAGCAGTTTGCGGGCACACTTTTTTAGGAGTAAGTTCTCGAGTTAGTCTCAAGAGGAAGTAAATTGTGTTTTGTGTTATGATGCAGTGTGAAAATTTGGGGTGAAATTTCTTTATACTTCGAAAGTCTTGAATCCTTAATCGCTTTTGTTACCTGTTATTATCTGAGGATTTGGAAAGGGGGCTACGAATTTTGGCTTTTGTGGCTTTGGAACTTTTTTATTTTTACTCTTAAGCTACTCTCGGAAGCTTACTTATGTACGATATTACTGTGAATGAAATGTACCTCTCCAGGCGTTAAGTTGTACGTTTTTGAGACTTATTTTTATACGGATAAAATTTAACTTTGCCTCCTTCCTTCTGTTTGGTGGGGTCAATTCTACTCTATATATAAGAGCCCAGCATCGTTAGCTTTTATGTTGTACGAAAAGACTTAAAGGAAGAGGTGTGAATTTCATACCTTGTATTTAAGTCGGTTGCGAATAAATGAAATTAAGAAAGCCTAAATACAGTATTAATTAAAATATACTTAAGATTTTCCTTTATTCTCATAAAATAGGACTTATTTTTGCTAACAGATTAAACGGATTTTACGGTGATTGATGTCAGGACGTGAAAGAACAGGATATATCCTGATGTGATTCCGATATTGGATTTTAAATTTTTTTATTTTTAAGAATTCCAAACATTACCATTGAAAGAAGTTTGAAAATATCAAATTTAAATATAAAAATATTTTCCAAAAGTTGAAATTTCAAAATGATGTACATTTCAATTCCTTGAAACCCAAACTTAGTACTCGATACTTTCCTGTTACTATGAAAAAATATTTACCAAACAGAGGAAAATACATAAAACTACAATAAGTTTTTTTCTGGTCCCCTAGAGTCCCTTACTCATGAACTACGATCAAGGTTCATTAAGTTAATGGATAATTATTCTAAATTTCATTTTGATTCTCATTGATTTCTGTCACTAGCATTTTTCGGTTTTGAGAATTCAAATTTAATAATAGGTTTAAATTTGAACGTTAGTATCCTAATAAAATATTCCTTAAAATAAAACTTTTATAAAAAGAAATCAATCATCTCTATTGAGATATATGCATGTAAAACAACAGTCTCGTTTGTCATTGTTTTATCCCGAACATTTTCCGCTGTGTTTTATAGAGGGAAACATGTCAAGCGACTTTACATGACATTTACTATCCCTTTTTATAAATTTTCCGATGGATCTCTCTATCAGCGACGTATTATTTCGGCTACCTTTTCAATCGTACATATCACCAAACAAACCTAATTTTATCGTATTCAGAATTTCCTCAGCTTCTGCCCGCCTTAAAGAAGAATTATATCTGAATTCCCTCAAAGCTGGAGAATATGCGTGGGGGTGATAAGTTGGGGTTCGACCTGTCTAATTAGCAGTCCTTTGAACTCCTACACGACCCTTGAAAGAGATCCCTTTAACCCTGGAGAGGATACAAGTCCGGGATCCTCTAATTAAAACTCTTGCTTTTGGACATCCCAAAGATATGTCCCTGGCTTTGTCTAATTACTCAGGCAAGCTAAAAATCGCAATTTATCGGAATGATTCATTTATTCCGAATTTGGAAGCTGAAAAATTAAGGTCCAAACTAAATAAACAAAGGTTAATGGAGCAGGCGTATGAAAGCATTGTTGCGTCTGAGTTTATTTGAGAAATATAAAATCTATTGTCGATCGGAGAATGATAATTTTTGAGTAAAATGAACAAATAATTTTTCAAATTTCGGGAAAAGAGGTGACCGAATTTAAGTTGAAACGGAATGAAGATAAATGATGCAAGTGAATGCGATAAAGTAACAACAAAATGATGCCTTATGCATATGCTAAAAAAATAAACCCTGCAGACTATAAAATGTTAATAAATGAAAATTAAACTTTAACTTAGACTTCATTACTGCGAAACCACTTCTGCGTCTGCAATTTATTGTACGGTGTCATGAATGTTTGATGTTGATTTTCTGTTAAAAACTAACTTGACGTGGATTTATTTTTGGGGACTATCCAAATGACCTGGCATCGATCTCAAGACGACTTTTAATATAAAATGGAGCGTTTTTAATCTGCAAGGTCCTTACATAGAATTGGGTTCCAAATTTAAGTCTGTGCTATAGTAGGAGTTCCGGAATCGACATAGGGTCATGCTCTCTTTCGTGAAATTCATTTCTTTCTTTGTCCTAATGTGAAATAATTACTACTTAGTTTTTGCCATGTGTAAGCCATTTGTGGATTGATTTTCCTTTGCAAATTCTTTATCGAATTATATATTATTGAAATAAGTATTAGTTTCTGTTATTAGTTATCCGCGTCTCCAAAACATACCTTTTTCTGTATTTTATACCTCTATACTTGAATTTTCATTTACTTTTAAACTTTATTTTCTTTATACGTTGCCTTCACATAAAGAGTTGGATTTAAGAAGAGAATTAATAGTCTCAATCTTGCCTGAATAAAGACGTATTATTATAACTGCTTGTTTCTGTTTTCGCTGTTATTTCATCTCCCTTTTCTAAGAATGTTGTCCCGCTAGAAAAATTTTTCTTTGTCAACATTCAGTTGCAAATGTATTTTTCCCTGCACAGTATTCTTTCTTTTGGCTTTAGTTTATACTTGTGTAAATTATAATGTTGTACAATATTAGGCAGAAGAGAGGCTCACATGGTTATAATCTCTCCAATAAATGGTCTATATAAATATTAAATAAATATCTATCTAAATTTTAGGAATTTAAGGAGAAGGCTTAGGTAAATGAAGCTAGTTTACGTTAATATAGAAATGACATTTTTTGACGTTCGAAAATAGTGGTATCGAGGACGGTGAATCGATCTTCGTTAGCTATACTGAATTGTCGTGAATAGGACTGTCATCCTGCTTACGGCGATGCGTTCCACAAGCGGCAGCTAGGTTATCTGAAACACGTACCGAACGATCGCTTCACAGAAGCAGAGTTTCAAGCATCCACTTCAAAGAGAAGCAACGGCGAGTAAACTAAGCGTTAGGGTCACAATTCGATCAAGCTGCGGTTTGTGTGAGGCTTCTGTACATGTGCATATTATAGCAAACATATGACCTAAATATTTTGGTGAACGGAAAGACATTTTTTTAACTAGACGCGCACTAAATTAAATTAAGGAATTAAATACCCTTGTGTCGCTCGATGCTTTGTTAATTTGAGTGACGATAGATAGTATGAGGAGATAATGAAATATGAATGCTGTTCAAGTGGTATTATCAATGATATTATTGTATGGATTGAATAGCCCTATCTAATATTATCGTGATCAATGCACCTTGTTTCATCTAACATCCACATTTATCGATTCAAGTTAGTAAAATTACCTTTCTGTCCCCTACCCCTATTTTTTGTCCGGTGTCCCATGTAGCCTATATATATTTGCATATAAAATTATGAGGTAGCTTTTACTGTGCTGTGGAACTTTTACATTGAAATTGTTCATAAGTTATTCATTGACGAGCCTCATCTTGATAAGTGATGATATGCTAATTTTCACACGTCTCATTGTATGAGAATGTATCTCATTTCCGAATGTCATTAGATGATTTTATTATTTTATAACATATATATTTATTTTGAAAGTTGCTGTGAGAAATTGCAAGTGAGTTTTTAATTTTTTCCGTAATTATTTTTATGCCATTATTGCAATTTTTATTGTATGACATGCAGCAAGTGTTTTTTCTCGTAATGTTCTTTTCCTGTTTGTTTTTACTTTTATTCTTTTTATGAAGATGTATTTTCATTTTATCTGCAATTTTAAGTGTACACGTGTGAAATACACCCTTTTAGATGCCTGCTATTTCCGTAAGATCTTAGTTATTCTATCTGCAGATTTCGCACGGTTTTCACGCCCCCCTTCTTGTGGGTGTTTTCGTGGCGTGGGCTATTTTTCATAAGCACCATCTTAGGTTTTTAAACCCACAATATAATTTTATTCCGTGCACTTTTTTATGATATCTCTTTCATACAACTTGACGCAGGGTTAGATGTAAGAAGAGACTTTTTAGTCTCAATCTCGCCTGAATAGAGACGATTTATTATAACTATGATATTATTAGATGGGACTATTTATAGACATTAAATTCAGTACCTTCCTGAGAAGCTAGTGTAGCTTAGTAGATTATCTTTACGGCAGTGAAGAGAAAAGTAGAGTTTCAACGTCTCCTTTTGTTAGTGGACATCGAATCCGAAGGGAGAATTTTTTCCTTTTCGAACTTTTCTTTTTTCTCTCCAACGTTCTCAAAGGAGACCTTTCTAAGAAGAGTGGTGCGACAGCTACGGAGAAAGAAACGAAAATAGACCGATGGACTGTATGTCTTGAGAAGCAGAAACCGATAGGGTGATACTCTTATCTCTATTATTTGAGAATTTTGTCATCTTTGGCAGATCGCGTCAAGAAGTCATGACCGGAATTGGCTACCTACGTTAGACATTTCTAATTTTTCACTCCTTATTTGTCTGGAAAAATTAATAACTCGTCCGGATCTCCCAGTCTGAAATTGGAGAACATATTTCAGTTTACATTTGGATTAATTTTTTCAATTTTTTTATTGAAGACGTTCCAAAATCCTGCTTGTTGCGATTTCATTTTGTATGATTTCTGTTTTAGTCATTAAAGGGCCTTCAATGATTAATATAGGTGATTTTAAGGAGTAGGCACTGATAAATAATTCTTAATTGATACTAAATATTTTAATAAAATGAAGGATGAAATATTTCGAAATTAACAAATGTACAAAAAGGCACGAAAGCAGGTTATGAAAATTAAGTTCAATTTCAATCACATTTTTAGGATCGCTATAGTATCAAGAGCCTAGCTAATTAATATCTAAGGTAGATATTTGCACTCTCTTCAACACTATGATGGGCAGTGAGCCGGTAAGTTAGTGGATATGTAAATAGATAGTTTCAGAAATTTCAGAAAGGACTACAATCGATCTAAAATTCTACATTCTGAAGTATAATTTTCTATTTTATTAATTAAATCCATATCCAATCAGTTTCATGAAATGACCTCTTTAATTATAAAATCAAAATCTTAACTCCTAAAATAGTATGCTTAAAATAAATCATAAAACAATCTAACCACTTTACCCACTTTACACAATAAAATATTTCATTTTCCGTCGTAACTTCATAAACAAGAACATTCTTTCCTTGTGTGTGACATAGCTAATGATTACTAGAATCAAAGTTTCTCCAGGTTTATAGGGTATGGATTGGAGTCCTGACTGAATGTCTAGTATGCAATGCTCATCCGGAGAGGCTTTATGTGGCACTAAAATCCAAGGAACCGAATAGAATTCCCAATCAAAGGGACGAGGGAAATTCCCCCTTTGCTCACATTGCTTGGACACACTTCTCCATTGAAATTGTAATGTGTCGCCTCTGGTTGGCGGAGCCAGCATAGCTTCCGATCACACTGACCCCGTTCAACCCTTCGACCTAGATTCTGCTTGCTTTCGTAGCAGTTGACTCCCTTTCCTCTTTGGGTTAGTAATAAATTCTTCTTTTCTCGGATAAGAATTTCGTATTCTCTCCGGGTTTAGGACATACATGTTTTACTGTTGGAAAATATCAGTGGAAGCGAATTTTTACAGGGTTGTAATGTACATGTGTCTGTTACAAGTCCACTTTTTAAAAATTTATCTTTTTATATTACTTATAAATATCTGTCTTCGGCGACCGGCGCTTTTCTCCCTTTACACTCCATCAAAAAATATAAATGACGCAACATTTTAAAGAAAAAAGTTTTCCGTTTTCTGCTAAAATAGATCAAAGAATGAAAAATGCAAGGGTGAAAAAATTGTGTTTATATTTGAATTTGCACATAGAGATTTCTTACTGGATGCTTAGATATCCATATTAATTGATAAAAACGAAGTATATCGAAATCTACGCTTATACGGAATATGAAGGCGGTTTTTAAGTTTGCTTAAAGTTCGTGTATTCTTTTTTAGTGATTGGAATGTTTATTGAAATGTATTTGGATGGGGAAATACAGATCAGTGTTTATCTGAGAAACTTTCGCACGGAGCAACTAGTAATAAGAGTACTAGAATCAATAAATTGTATGCAAAAACATCACGCTAAAATCGTTTTCATCTGAGTTGAATGGTAGCTCAAGTGACAAACAAGGTTAGTGCTCGCTAGCGTTTACTTTAGAACTGTTTCAAAGAAGAACTCACGATTTTATTTTCCTCAATGATAATTAAAGAATTCTTATGGTCAAGGAAATACAAAAATATTCATAGGCATACTAGCATCTTTCTCGGCATTCATTGATTTTATTAGGAATAATTTTCCCTTAGGTTTTAACACAAGTCCTTATTACCATTTCATAAGGATTCGAAAGGATTTCTTTCAGCATCCTGCGGATGGAATTGAATTTCCAAGAGCTGATAGTATTACGCATCCATCTAGTTAAGTGAGTCTCTTTTTTATCTCACTCGATTTAACTTCTTGCCAAAATTTTTCTTTTTTCCCGTTTCATCTCATCCATTTATATTGTATTTCTCGTTTTCGGGTAGATCACGTAAAAATAGGATCTTTATTGATTATCAATGAATTCTATTTTTTTGGTAAAAATTTTTGAAAGTACATCTGATAAATGCGTGCCTTTAGTTTTAAATCAAAATATTCATCTTAGTATATTCCTCTCAATTTCTTATAAGTTCATGAGATTTTAAACTCACTTTTACATTCACTTATCACATGTTCCTTAAAGCTCATTCTCTTTCATTATTACTCTTCGGTTGCAGATCGATATCGTATGTGCTAATTGAATTAAAAACTGAGGATTATAAAATTACTCACAATTTCTTATCAATAATGCTAAAATTCATCTCCGATTGTTTTTTAAAATATGATAAATCTTTTGTAAGATCAACGCTGATTTTATTTAAGCAAATACTTAACGAATTTCCGTAATTATGGGTAATTTTAAATTTTAATTATCATTTTAGATATCCATCAAATTAAGTTAGTCATTTGCCATCAAACAGATGTAGTTATTGAATATCAGATTTTGAATTTACCTTTTACGTTTATTTATAATTTTATATTCCGTTTATTGACCGAGAATGATGGCGCTCGGTGTACGCGGAGATAATTCATTAATATGAGACTCGTATTTTTAGATAGATATACATTTATCGAGAATTTTATGCAGAATGAAAATTTAGCTACATAATCATACACTTCTATTACTTAGTAGCCTAGGATACGAATTTACAACTTGACACTGTTTACATTATTACCAAAGAAGGCAGCCAAGTAGCGCGAAAAAGGTAGTTTCGTTTTTATGCCCTTCCCTTGACCTATGCTGTCCCAGTTCCATTTTCATCTACCCCTGAACCTAGATGTATGTACTGAAAGCAGCTTTTTCCCCTATGGTGGGGAGCTCTTGCACTATTCAGTACATTTCCTTAAGTCGCCACTGTTATGTGTTGCCTAAGGAAAAAATAATCTTTGAAAGGGTTATTTCCCTGAATTTTATCACAGTTACAGGTAAGCCTATGTAATAAGGTGGACGCATTGTCATAACAGTTCTCAACAAATTGTTCTCGCATTCCCTAAGTCTAATTTTCGAATAGAAAACTTGTCGACAGTGTCCTATACTCTGCATGTATACTCTATATGGTTTAGCTTTCGTAAAGGAATTTCGCTCATCGGACAGCTTTTACCGAAGATTCTTTGCAAAAATCAACTGCAAGTTCACAAACGGTGCTGATGTGGATACCCTATGAATATTATTCGTATGTATATCTCTGTAATATTTCAGCGACTACACAGGTATTAGTTTCAAAATCGAAGATTCACCTACCAATGTTATTATAGCTAAGAAGACTATAGAGAAGAATTTGTCTACATTTATGTGAAATCTCCGATTCTATGTTTCTTTATTTCTATGTTATACAATTACAATTTCAGATTACAGATTGAATGATAGCGCCCTGTAGGCTATTGCCTTTAAGGGGCTTTGTCAGGGGGTATGGAGGCGCTGGGAAAGGAGTGTCTGACATTTGTCCGGGGCAGTAGGGAAACCCAGCTAAAACCTACTGCAGACACATATGGGTAGGTGGGTTGCGTATAACATTTGATAATAATTTACAATGGTGCGTCCTTTCTCGGTCGGCGGTCTTGGTACTTCGTTGCTCTCGTCGGTCGAGTTTCTTCTTTGTGTTGGAGGGTGGTGCGGTCCGTCGTCACTGGTCCTGTCCTTCATTTCATCTGGTCCTGGTCTAGGTGTCTTTGTCCCGATTCCGTGATGGCTTTTCCGGTGGTTCCGGTGGTTCCTCTGTGGCGTCCTGGAAAAGTGGAGAGCGGAAAGTTAGTGCAGCCTGTGGTACCTTCGCCTCCTTCGCGGCCAGGGGTTTAGTCCTGGTATGGGAAGGAGGGTGGAGGGGAGGGGGAATGTTGTGCGGATGGGAGGATGAGGAAGGGGGTCGTCGTAGAAGAAGTTAGTTAAGGCTTGAGTCTGTGTGACAATTTTTGAACTAGTGCCATCTCGTGTAAGAAAAGATTATTATACTATCCTCTGTTGCATGCCGAGAGTAATTTTGTTATCTATTGTATTGCATCCGCACACTATAACTCAGCGTAGAGAAAATTGTCTGTACATACCAGTCCATATATTTTATAATTCTTTTTCAGGGATTTGAGGTTGAAATTGACGATGTCAATATTGAGTTCCTTTTACACATGAGCAAATTTATCATTCTGCAATCAAGAATAATTTTTAATAGAAATTGACATTTATGTATGTGGTCACTTACTAACATGTACAAAATTTACAACTTTAATGAAATGCAATTGTTTGATAGAAATCTTAATTAACATTCTAATTTTTATTTCAGTTAAGGACCTACAATTGTTCAATCTACTGTGTTTTGGGAGGAAGAAATCTGTGACATTTCTTACGTTTTGAAAGTAAGTGTCCTCTTTAGTATTTAAAAACAATTTTTACGACTCTCTTTGTAGAAGCCGATTTAGAAATATTCATTAAAATATTTTGTATCGAAGAAACCTATTTGCTAATGGCAGTTTCCTATTCAGCTTTGAATATATGAGACCTTTATATTGCTAATTTTATTGTTATTTTTTACCGTATGAAATAGAAGCTTACGGGTCATCATCAAGATTCTGAAAAAAATTTATAAATCGTGATCATCCATACTGCATTAAGTATCCTGAGTATATTTTCGGATGGATAATAAAGGGTACAGGGTGTCCGTAAATTATGTTTCTGATTTTAATATTTTATCATTCAGCTCACTTTAAGGTTACACTTATAATATATAAATAAATATAAAACACATATCAGCTGGAATATGAACTCATTAGCTTTAATTGAGGTAGATAACGTCATTGGTAAAATTAAATGTATTAACTTATATAAAGTCATTGGTAAAATTAAATGTGAGCACCTTAAGTGACTCGAACGACATCATAAGGATATACAATCTTCTGCCGCACGTTGTATTTCGTATCTTCATCAATTTTACCAAAGTTTACCATATTTAACCTTTTCCAATAATATGTATTGAATTGATCTTTCGGCTGGTATGCGTTTTGTATGTGTAACTTAAAATAGCGCTGAATAACAGAACATTAAAATCGGAAACATCGCTTACGGTCACCCCTTGCACATGTAAGGGATACGTTATAGCGTTATGTTAGTGGGAAGGCAAATGGTATAAATCATTGCAGATGGCGCATTTCTCAGAATGAGGGAAATCAGATCCAAGTATTATGGTGTGCAAAGTGAAGTGTTCTCCGTAGGTTATCTTGGTATGCTTGGCGGTTAGAGGCGAAGGAAGTTGAACAAGGTTCAAGAGTTTGCGAGTACGTGAGGGATAAAGTTGAGAGAAAGGTATGCTAAGAGTCATTGAGAATTGGAAAGGGTTTCTCATGTGAGAAGGCGAGCTTGGTACCGTAAGGGTTCGTGCTCAGAATGTGAAACAGTTGTATAAAAGACGAAATTTACATTAACTTCATGAGAGGCTCGAGAACGATCATTAAAAGTTAATGTTTTCTCCGCGAAAGTAAAATTTCCGAGGAAGTTTGAAAATTGAAACCGAAAACAATTCGAAACGAAATGAAATATGTATTTTAAGTTCGTCAGAAGAAAGTTGCGTACTGAAGCCACTCGAATAGGAATTACCTTAAGGTTAATATATGAGGAATTTAGGTTTTGGAGGAATGAAAATTTCAAAATATAAATAATGGAAATGTAGACAGTTAAATTGTAACTAATCCTTTTTGCATTTTGGATCTGGAAGTATTGAGTTTGGAGTTGCACTTTCGAAAAGTTTATCCTGGGGTAAGGGAACGAGAATTCAAACTTTCAACTGGATTAATTTCATTTTCAAAGAAAAATTTCTGTACGAAATGGCATCAGCTATCGAAGAAATTATAACAATACTACTCTAGTTATATATAGAACTGATATTCTAACTTTCAGTCTTCATACATTGGATTGTAGCATACCGTTTCTTTCCTATAGCAATAATCGTACATATAAATCAAGGCTCCTTAATTCAGAGAATTGGTTCAATTTAATAGTACTAAAATATAAATTTTCGGGAATAATTTGTTTAACAATCTTCTTAGTGGTCGATTGTTGCAGCTATGAAATCAGCGGTAATATTTTGTCATAATATCTCGTAAATGTTGTACTCTTTAAAATATAGTTACTCTAAAATTATTGATAGATCTTTCTTCTTCATTTTAGAGCCTCTTGTTAGTAGGGGTTATTAACTAGAAATTTTTAATTTTATGCGCTATGAATCGAGAAATAAATATGGGGACACATATCAGCTACTCGTAGATAGCAGAAACTTGTTCATGGAGTGTACGTTTGAATATTAAAGCATGCGAATTTTAGGGTTTGAATATTTTCCATCGCTACTGAAATTTTATTTTAGGTTCCATTCCGAGAGAATTTTTAGAGAGCTCTCCACCAAGCATATCATTCGTTGCTAAGTCAAAATATATGTGTGATATATTTTGCCCCCACTCGGTCTCACCATTCTTAAATGAACGTCGGGACGAGTAATTCTTTAGTCACGAAATAATTTTAATTTTTGGGTCAGCGGTGTTCGTAGCTGAGGCCATTTTTGCATATTCCACTTCACGGTCCCGTGGGATTCCCACGTGGAGCTGAGGTTTGTGGAATGCGCTCAGCGGTCTCTTGCTCCAAATATTGTGTAATTCCATGCGCAAATAGAGAAATGTTTGCTTCATCCGGTTCTTAATTTTTTCAGGGGATTGAAATGGCACAATTATGAGCAGGGTGAGATAAAAGATGTTCTATGAGAGGAGTTGGTCATCTCTCGATGTACTTGCTTCAGGTTGAAGCAGGTATTATTTAATTTGCTGGAACGATCTTTAGGACCGAAAATTTAAGTTTTGATATTATAAACAACGGAAATTCTATTTTATACGGGATAGAATGGCTCGCGGTGATCGGGTGTTGTGCCGAGAGAAAATACGTGGTTACTTTCAGTGATGAAAAGTTACTAACCAAATATACGCAGTACTATTGATCTAAAACCTAATTAAGCTACCTTAATATATTCCAGATATGGTATAAGAGCGTATATATATTTTTCTCAAAACTCGTTAACTAGAGATCGTACATATTGAAAATTTTGAACGAAGTCCAATATCGATGCCCTGATGACGATAGCGAAGCTTCGAAATTCGACACGAGTCTTTCAGAGTCGTTTACATTTTTTTCTTGTTTCTAGTTTTCTAGTTACTCGCTGACAAGTGGCGATCGATTGAACATCTCCCCTGGTATATGGAATGTTATATAATTATCGAAAGTTTCAAAATCATGCTATGAAATAGAATTTAATGTCAATAAAGCGATTTTATTCGTGCGGAATTTAGAAAAGAAATCCTCTTCTTGAATATAACCCTGCGTCATATAAAACCTGAAAGCAAAAGAGAGCCTGAAAAAAGAGCCCAGAAGAAAGCTACTTTGTGGGTTTAAAAACCTAAGTTTGCACTTAGGATAAAATACGTTACAGAAGGGCAACACCATCAGAAAGACTGTGTTATGCAGAGAGTAGAATAAGTAAAAATAGAGTAGTAGATAAAAGCAGTAGTAACTAGAGTAGAGTGGAGTAAAATGTAGAGTATGTTTGCAGTTGTCATCAAAAAAAGTTAATGCGTGTGGAAAATTTCTCAAACCTACTGGTCACATATGTTCGTAAAGTTATGATTTGAAATTGATAATGGATATCAGAAGTATAGAGCACCGATGTCCTGGTTCGATGGTATTAGCATTAAATATTAGAAAATAACTTAGTTAATGCTATAAATTTCAAAAGCTAGTTCTAAAAAGTTCTTTAAAAAGTTCTTTAAGGGAGGTGATGAGTTGGGGTTAGAGTAATTACGTTAATAGAATACCTTACGTTACGGTAGAGTAATTACGTTAGTTGAATTATTATAATTATTATCTAAGGCTTTAATTCCCAGTTACAGTTAACACGTTTACGATTCAGAAAAATTTTGATAATCGTATATCAAGAGGTCTCATGTTTCATTTTTCCAACTTAGCGTACCACTAAGAGTATATCTTTGTATGTATACTTTGGTTTCACTCATATCTTTCCTGCACCTCCATGTATCGAATTTAGGCATCACACGTCCTTCCTACTTATATCTCGTTACTATACATGCTCTGAAGATGCTACCAGTAACTCAAGTTTAATTTTCTCTTTATTAAAATCCAATATATCTTTCTCCTTTACCTCAAACATCCATTAGGTCCTAGGGTCGTCCTTTAAGTTCACTAACTGATCGGTTCCTAACCCTCATCCACTTTCTCTAAGGCCATCCTTAACTCAGCGGTCTCCCCTTTATCATGTATTACCTTTCTATTTTTCGACCTCTGAAAGGTTGGTACTTCCTTAAGTTATAACCGTTCCAAATTTTTCACATATCGCTTTATCGGGCTCTATGTTGCATCGTATTTAATCAGTATTTCTAATTTAAACAACATTCATATGCCATATATTTATTATTACGAAGAGATTATTAAACGATAATTTAGGAAATAGGAAGATAAATTATGAATTTTCTCTTTATCGTTAGCGACGCGTTCAATTACATGTATTTAAGATAACATAAATATATAAATCTTGTAAAATCATTTGAATTTTGGGATTTAGATGGAATCTATGAGTATCTAAAAATGAGGCTAACAATCATCTTATTTATGAACACAGTTGTAAACCCTAGAATTTTTTTTATTAGTGCTTCGACAACTAGGGTCATTGCGCATATATTACAGGGAATCGAACCGGGACTGATTATGCTAAAGGCAAATACGCTATTCACCTGTATATCCGGGGGCTATTCGAAAGCTCCTGAATTTATTTTCCATGTATAGAACGCTATATATTAATAATTTCTGTTTCAAAGAGACATTCTTTCCTGTTAACAAAAAAGAGGGCAAAACATTATAATTATATCTGACAATCTTGGAATGTTAAAATTCCATTTACCGGGTAGGAGTTATACGCTGACACACCAGACAAACGCTGGCATTAATTTCTCCTATTTTAATAAATATAAGTGAGTATGACGCACAGGGAACGCTTTTGTTTTCCCAGGTGTCCCATTATGCAACCTTGTCACATGGTTGTGTCCATGGTATGACCATATTTTTGTAAAATTCTCGAAATATTTATTATGAAAATTAGAGTGGACACGCGATGTTCCATGTGAAAAGGCCATTTCCCTGCCCGTAGGTATTCATACAATAGGAGAAAATGCGAAGTTCACCTTGGTTTATTTAATACTTCTAGTATTCTCATACAAATAAAATAGATTAATTTTTCAGCTGAAGAAAAGGACTCCAATCAAATTAATAATACACAGAGAACCTATCTCAGTTAAAGCATGGATTGATTTATAAACTTGATATGTTCGGACAAAACGACGATTTATGGGGACTTAAATTCAATGTGTCTTATTATTACGAAGAATCTTCAAATTGTATAACATTAAATATACAATATCTCAAAAAGAATGCGACGGAGTTTTCCGCGATGTTATATTTTCCATTTTAAGTATCTGTCGGCACTATTTTTTACATCGACATCGATATATGTATTCAATATATATTTGCAGATCTCTTTCTTCTCATTCAGCATTAGGCCCCCCGTGAAGATGGAAGCGTAGCTTCCGAAATGCGCATCGGGATTTCTGAATAACTGGTGACCGCTGAGCGATTATCTTTTCCCAGGAATTGCGCTCGACGGCTGCCGCTGTCGGCGATTGGAGAAACCTTTGTCTCTTACAAATTTGAGTGTTGGAAATTCACTTTTAAGTTTCCCCTTTTTCTTTTCGCTTCGATAGTCGATGATTTACGTACGACCTAGGACGGGGAATGTTCATTTAATATTCTTAAGGTGGTGCATAAAAGGTGTGCTCGTTTAATAATTATAACACAAATTGTTGAGTTTCTTAACCAAGTCTTATATACAGCTATACATAATGATTCCAACCATATGGTTTATGGACTACTTGCAGGAGGAACTCGGATAATTAGAAGTGTAACGTTTGCCTTCCTTTTTTACGAAAATGAAAAGGAACTTGAACTGCAAGATAGACTCTAAGGTCAGAGAAAACACGGCTATTGCCGTTGCTAATATCTTAACAGTGAAAGCGACGGAGAGCCATCTGACCTTGGTACAATAAAGAAATCCTAAATTACCAACGCACACTTTACTGTACTCTCATTTTCATTGAATATAAACAAAGTCGAAAAGGAAAGTGCCGCGTGTGTCTAAGCGCAAGTGAAGAAGAGGATAAGCTATGGTCAAGAGATACCAAAACAGGTAAAAAGAAACGAAAGGAAAGTCCAAATTACACCGAAACCATTATCGCGTATAGAAAACCTGAGTGGGAATACTCGAAAATTAGGAATTTATCTTTTATAGTGATTATTGTCTCATGTATATTTGAAAATTTGAAGATTGCTAGTGTAATCTATTTCATGTCTTTATTCTCAAAGAAATTATTGAGTAAAGGGAGCATTTCCTTTGTATCGGTATAGACTTCCGTTTTTCACATGATGTATTTACAAATAACTCTTGCAAAACCAAGAGAGGATCAGTTAGAGTGGGAAATTATGCAGGTTCTGATTCATATCAGGCAGTGTGACTTTAGGCTAAAAAGATAATAAGAGACAAAGGTTTCTCCAATCGCCGACAGCGGCAACCGTCCAGGGAAATTCCTCGGAAGAGGATAATCGACCGGCGGCTACCAGTAACTCAGAATCCCTAATGCGCATTTCAAAAGCTATGCTTTCATGATCACAGAGGGTCCAATGCTGAATGATAAATGATAATGCTAAAATATTAATATAAAGGCACTGATGTTTCATTTATTCGAATGTAGTAATTTTACTATTAGATGTATTATATTATTATTATTATGTATTAGATTATTAGATAACTATTAGATGTATATTAGAATGTAGTAGCTAAGACAGATTTTTGGAAGCTATAATATATTCAGTGTTAATTACAGAATTTTATATATACTATTAAGTCTCCAAAATAATAGCAATCGAAGGTATGGAAATTGTTAACGCGCAATCTAGTGTAGTGATAAATGGTCTCTTCTTCATGAAATGTGATCAATAAATGTTAATTACAAACGATTCTCAAAGTACGAATTCATTATCTTAAATGTAGATTGAAATGGTTTGCCTTCCAATATTTCGCGGATCCCCGGATACGATATGATTCCTCTTTCAATACTGTCTATTTAACAACAAAGTAACAAAATACCTTGAATTCCCTTTTAATGTCTTACTAAGAAAATTTAATGAAGGATAAAATTAATTAATTATGTTGCATTATGTATGTAATATATTTTTTGATTTACGGCGATCGTAAAGATGAGAATAACGTAATAAAGAGAATAAGGATTTGAGTATTTAACTTTCTGCGTCCTATGGCAAGCGATGAAACTAAATTAAAGTTGTAAGTATCTTCAAATCCAAGCCATTTCACTAAATATTTCTATTGTTTATATCAGAGAAAAGCAATGAATCTTTAATATTTCTTTTAAAAATTGTAGAACATATATCTTATCCGAAGCTTAGAAAATTCATCCGACGTCGTGAATGTAGCAAATAAGTTATTTTCTGCAAGACTAAAAACAACAGTACGAAACACTTTTCCCCATTTACTGCTACAAAATGTAATTGCACATTATTTAATTTATTTAGTTCAAGCGATAGAAAAGAAAATAAATCGAAAAAATTTAATAATGCGGACGCCATATGTGTGGAGAAAAATATTACTTTTCTACGTATATTATTCATTATGCCTCCCATTTCATCTGCCTTTGAGTATTCAGGAAAAGGCCTATTCAAAAATAGAAAGAGGCTTACAAGGCAAAATAAGGTGGGAGGTATTTTTCGTTCTTTCCTCAATGAGCCGGAAAACATCCCCGTGAAGACATTATGTAATACGTCTACGAAAATAGACAGAAAGCCGCCTTCTGGCATTTGGTAGGGAATGTAGTACACTTTAAAAATTTTTTTCACGGGCAAAGTCCCCATTTATAATGCAAAGAGAAAAATTACAAATTCAGAATTATTCCTATTATATACCCCCAGTTTTGTTCGTGGCAGTTACAATATAATATGTACTGAGGTATTAGTGATTCTTTATCATCATGAAAATCTCCACCCAATTTCAAAGGATATTAAGAAAACTTTTGTGCTACAGTATACTTTCATGGAAACTTACCACTCATAGCATTCTGCCTCAGTGAGGAAAGCAGCAGAAAGCTAACTCATCTCTCATGTCTTAGTTCCTCTCCATAGTATTGTGTAGGTGGAAGTTCTACCCAGCCTTTAGACAATTGAAGATACAGAACGGCCTTAATACTATGAATTCCACAAAAAAGAAATAAATGCGAAATCAAAAGATTCAGACATTATCATTCACTCTTATGTGCCATTAAAATTGCTTCCAGTTATATAAAGAAAGATTTCCAAGCTGAAGTTGAGATTTTGTTATAAATCAAGTGGTTCACAAACTTATATCGACACTCTGCCCATTACCTTACATCAACCAACTCAGATTGCAAGTGAAATAAATCATGATACTCTTATATCTACTTGTTAGAGTAATCATACCTTCTTATCTTATATAATTCCGGCTCAATACATGCAAATACACAAAGAAACGTATCCATTGATCTCCAACCAGAAATCCATCCACTATGATTGCGATGGCTTCTTAACACTGTTGAGTTACAAACTTAGAATTTCGCAGAAATAGTGCAGATTCCTGCAAACACATACCTTCATCAGAACTACAAATAAAGAACTGAGTATTCAACCGGACTGTTCTCACTACTACATTTAGATGCACTCTTCGAAAAACACCGATCTTAAAGCTTAGTTTCTAATGCACAAACACACCTTTGTCATGATTTTCCACATACACCCAGAGCACTTGTTAAACATATTGCGATTGAATTTCCACCAGATAACACTGTCGCAAGTCTTTTAAAAGGACTTACCAATTGCAAAGGATTAAGATTTGAAGTTCATAGAACCGTGGGCAAACTATTCTTGTAGATGTCGTGAGGTCTTAACGTGTTTCCGCCTTTTACAAAGAATTATGGTATACAAAATTATGACGAACGAAACTTCTTCTTCACGTCACACGACCTTCGCACACGTCAGTTCTTTGTCTCGCTAAGAGGAATGTGTTCAAGATGATTCCATTTACGTTTTCTCACGAATTTCTAATGTAAGCAGGAGTGAAATTGAGTTTCTGTAGTGTAAATTCAGTGCTTCATTCAGTGATTTTCTTAAAGAAGTGTGGGTGGTGATCGAAGGAATACGGCGTCTGTAGTGAATTACATTTTCCTGTCATGGCGACGGTGTCTAGAAATTATTCTTCGCCATCTTTGACATCGTTTGTAGGAGAGAAGGTCAAAAGTATGAGGCTTAATGTAGGTATGTAGAAATAAACGTAAATGTAGTATGTATGTGAAAGGGGATTTCTATGTAGTTGGACACGCAACGAGCTTTCGAGCACATGGTTGTGAGTTTGAAATTATTGTATTCGAAGCATTATTATTACTATAATGAGTAATAACCAAGAGAATTTCCAGTGGTTAGAAACTTAATATTCTTGGAAAAATTCCTTGAAAGATTATCGTATGATGCGTTGATATGAAATAACGAATAGCTGTAAGCGTACTCTTAGGGAAATTGAATTGGAGCAATCCGTTCACTTTATTTGCAAACTAAGACATCGGCTTGAAACCATTAATAATTAATACGCAGAGCAATGCAAGTGATAATACCTAATTGATCTGTCTGGATCCTCTTGAAATAAAATAACCTATTTCTGTTTTCCAATGTCGATGCTTAATTTCTTTAATTACCTCATTCATTTTCAGTCCTTTGTTTCCATTTAGCCATTCAATTTAGGTTTTTGGCTGGGAGAAATACTTCTATCGTTACTTGCATAATTTCCGATGAACCTTCAATTATAACGTGTGTAAAAGAAAGAGACAGATTGAAAGATTTCGATAGCTGCATCGGAAAGTTATGTTAAATATCAAATGCCGTTTCTTTGCAATTTGTCGTGAAATAATTAAACAGTGCTAAGTCATGTTATATCGTAATTACTATACGATCAGTAAAAATATAACCGTTTCGATTACACTGAAGGAATATCATTACGTTTATCATAAGGGAAGCAAAATATTAAAATAAAATAACTCACAAATTGTTTTCCATATTTATTACTTGTAGTTATTGCATTAATTATTTTTAAATTCCATGGCGTTGTTTCACAAGTGGAATAACTAAAATGCATTCATTTTCGAATACCATTCGCTGAACGTACGTCATAATTACGTCACGCGGAGCTACCACCTATTTTAAAACCAAATATAATGCTAATTCATAACTACGAAAGAATCTAGAACTTTCTTCGCTAGGGGGACAAGAGGGGGGGATGAACGTAAAAGTAACAGCAACCGATAACCAATCAGGTCTCACCATTTTCTTGAACCGTTGTTTTTAGTGGTTTAAATCTTTAGTTGATTTTAAAATGTCGCCGAGCTAAGACGTATTGTTAAATTATTCAAGGAAACCGTTAAGTTTGAATTTATTTAGCAGGTTCGAATCGTAAGGATAATTTTAGGTTAACGTAATAACTTTGCAATTTTGAAGCTCCTTATTTGATTTAAAATTAAATTCAGAGATAGAAAGATTATTTCCGACATCAAGATAACCGTGGGACTTCCTAAGGATTTCCTTAATGTCTGTAAGTAACATTTATTAATCTTATTTAATTTACTTGAAATAATTTAGCATTTCAACGCAATAGTCATTATCGTGAGATGCTGTTTCTTGTGTATGTTACTATTTTTAGCTCGTAAACTTAGTGAATGTATTTATTCTTGACGAATACTATATAGTGCAAATCATATTTCTGTATCACTCATAATTTATTTGATTATGAAAAATTTTATTATTGAACATTGAATTCCAGTTACGTACGTTTAATTTTATCCTATTTATGATCTATGATTATAGTTTAGCTATGAAGCATGAAGAAAGACTAAAATAATCCTTCGAATCGTTTCCGCGACCGGTTTTAACATTCAATTATTGTTTTTTTCATGAATAATTACATATTATAATATATTTATATATTATTATATTTTTCTACTTGTAACCATTTCTGCCAACAAGTATTTTAACGGAAATTTGAGTTTGAACTTTGCGACTTTTATTTTCATTCTGCGATTTTTGTTAATTAAATCAATTTAATTTACTTCTTTCTCTTTAATGATATTCAAATTCCAGCTAAATTCCTGTACTTTGAATTTAATTTCGATCGGGAACTTAGTTTCATACGCCCTTTTATTCGTAGTTAAGGATCGCTATCAATTTGTCTGGAGTAATTCAGTATGGTACATACATTGCAGATGTATGTATAGATTATATTCATAAATAACCAATGAATTAATTTGGTATTTCAATTTTTCCAGACTCTCAATTACCAGGGAGTTTGGTGAGAGAGCCCCGAGTGACCCTGGAGGTGCACGTATGAGTTCAAGGATAACCGGAGGATAACTAGTGGTGAGTATTTTATTAACAAACCACGATAACACAAAAGAGAACAATTGTGTCACGATTGTTATCTTTTGTCTTTTGTATTATTTGGTTGTTTTTGAAAGTGACGATATGAAAACGATTGACAATTTGGACTGAAAAGCATCAGAGTGTGACAGTGAACTGTAGTTTTTATAATTAGGGGATGTATGTAGTGTAAATGTTATGGTGGGGGTGACAAGGTGTGTGTGTAAAGTCCTGATGTAGTGCAGTGGTATTTGAATATGTATTATGATTGAATACTGTGTGGGTAGTAATGTTAAGTGTGGAATATTTATCTGTGTAACGTCCGGTGCAGGGATTGGGGTTGTAACTATGTTGTCTATTGATGATGGTTGGGATTTCCACCAGAAGCAATTCTGCTAGCAGCATAAATTAATAAATAAAATAAATAATTAAATTACCAATAAATAACCTCTATTCTGTTTGATTTACGTTAAATTCCGATAATTTGAATAAGGTGGATGATGGCTGATTTTAAATCGAGTAAAACGAAGCGTTACTTTGGTCTCTTCTGTCTCCCATAATTATTAACATATATTAAGTAGCAGGAGGCAAAACGATTAAGACGAGAAAACAGCAAACCCGAAAGTGGCTTCCTGATAATGAGGAAATTATTCCTTATTTACTTTTTTACTGAAATTATTTACTAATTACTGATTTTCTTTATAGCAATGAATAATATTAATGGTGGGGTTTTAACCAATAAGAAATTTAAATGACGTTTAATTTTTTCATCATTAGATGCTAGTAGTATTTTTAGATAATCTTTCATCATGTTCCGCTTATTTTATAATCGGCAGAGGAAAGACCATTACTTAGTTCAGCATTCAAGTGCATTTATTAATATGGACTTATAATCCTCTTCATTAAGAAATACATAAAATCTTCCTATTTAAGGAACTCAAGTCAAGTTTATTATTTAGCGTTATCAAGTCATTCTCAGAAAACGAAATTCAGTTACCGAGATATTTTTAGATTGCGCTTACCAATTTCCAAAACATATGTTAGGAATCCGTTATTGTAGCCATTGATTCTGCAAATTGTGTAAATCAATCCTGAAGCTTTTACAGCTTCCAAGCATTTGATATGGCGATCAAATTTCTATAGCAATCTAATTCAATAAATTTATATCTTCGAATAAATGATGAATCAGTAACTTTTAATATTTTGGCATTTTTTAATTCTAAAATAAAGCTGCATTGAATCAGTAACTGTATAAATTTCCCACTCTACCTGATTCTCTCCTGATTTCACCCGAATTCTATTGGTCTTTTATTATTTAATTAAATCATTTGAGAAACGAGTCTATATACCTATACAAAACTTTACTCTATTTACTCGATAATATCTTGGAGAATAAAGACATGAAACAGATAACACTAGCAATCTTCAAACTCTCAAATATATATGAGACGATGTTCACTATAAAAGATAACTTCCTAATTTTCGAGTATTTCAACTTAAGTTTTCTATACACGACAAGGGTTTTGGTGACATTTGGACTTTTCTTTCGTTTCTCTTGATCGCTTTTGTTATCTTAGCCACTCTCCTGTGCTCTTTTTCACTTGTGATTAAACACAGGGAACTTTCCTTTTCGTCTTTGTTTCCAGACAAGGAAAATGAGAGGATAGTAAAGAGTGCATTGGTAATTTAGGTAAAAATGCTTCGTTCTTGTCCCAAGGTCGGATGGCTCTCCGCCGCCTTCACTTTTAAGATATTAGCAACAGTAATAGCCGTGTTTTCTCTGACCTTCGAGTCTATCTTGCAGTTCAAGTTCCTTCTCATTTTCGTAAACAAAGAAGGCAAACGTTATACTTCTTATTATCGTAGTTCCTCCTCCAAGCAGTCCAGAAGTATTCATTGGGTTTTATCCTAATATCGCTCACTCATCATATGCAACACGGTTAAACATCCTGCTAAGCGCCCACAAATTAACATATATGGATGTGAAGCATTACTACTTGTTAATTTTTCTGGTATATAGCGTTTTTACCGTGACTTTCGCTTTGAATAGAATGTGAATAGAACTGAAATCATTAGAAATTAATTCTCATCATAGCAAGGAAGAGACGGAGAAGAAGCTTCTGTTTGGGAATTTTATGAGATACAAACACCAATGTCTATCGTGGTTTGAATCGGATATTTGTTTTCGTATGTAAAGTCAATGGATTAATAAAAATATCTCGGAAATATTAATAATTTATTTATAACTATGGTAATGTACAACTATATAACAATATTTATTATTGTATTAGGTTAATGATGAAATCTAGCTCAAATCGCGCAGTAGGCATTCATGGTGGAAAAACGTGAATGCCCATTTATAATTTTTTTGTTAAGGGTGTACGGAGCAGAAAGATGTGGCAATGGCAATTTTTAAGATTTTGTTTTCAAAGCAATGTTTATTTAAAATCTTCGCAAAGGAAACAACGAGAAACAGAATACTTTGATGCTGGTTCGCTGCCTGTTACTCTCAGAACATCTCATCTCCTATCGCGAGTAATAAAATACTTTTTCTCTCTGATAATTTCATCATTAATAAATTCGTAGGTTATAACCTTATCAAAAACTATTCTAAATGAATAAGTTATTATCGTCTCAACAACGCTACTAAATGAATAAGATATAACCTTTACAATTATTCGCAATTTTTTTGCATAAAGCCATAGCCAAAATATTAGGAGATTGAACACGAAAATTTCGTCGTTCCATCAACTTTCTTAAGATTTGATTTAGATGTTGAAGTGTTGAGTACAAAATTTTGAAGAAAGCTTATCAATGAAAAAAGAATAGGAAAGATTGCTTTAACTGACATTGAGTAATTCAGTTAGAAAGATATAACCTCGCTTGTTTGACAAATCAATCAGTAATTTTACGTGAGAATGATAAAATACTCCAAAACTTTGTTACATTGTATTAGAAAATTATAATTACATTAAAATTGTTTTCTTTTTTTATAGGAAGATTCAGCATCATCATCATGAATTAGAGGTGAGTTCTCAGTTTTTTTTTATCTGCCAGGTTGTTTAAAATCTTCATATACTTTATCAAACAAGTGTTGATTTAACAGAATATTCACGCAATATTCGCGCATTTAACAGCAGTCCTTAGTTTTCTTAAGCCTAAGCGCTGGTTTTCAATCACTGATTTACTATAAATATCCTCTGCAGACTATAAAAACAGGATATTTAAAAATAAAATTTACTATACTAATGTTTTTTTCATTCTAAATTTCAATAACACTGAAAATTAAGGGTAATTTATATCGACCAGATGAAAATTAAATGCTGCAGTGAATTTATTTATTTATGAAAAACGCTGCAGTTTGGTCTTTGGACCAGGTGGCAACGGTGGAGGGGAAGCAAGGAATTATAGTACAATGACATGATTGTCCGGCATTCGCCCTTAGACGGGAGGAAAAACCCTCTAAATGATGATTTTAAAGATATCGTATAAAACGAAAGAACGGAAACAAAATTCTATATTGTTTGAAATAATTTGCGAAGTTTCAAGACGCTTGCTCAAAAACCTACTTTTCGTCTCTTGACCAGGTTTTAGCGATTTAAACTTATTCTGCGACGTTATGTATATTGGAATAAATCCTAACTGTAAGATAAAGAATGCTTGTATGGTTAGAAGACGAAATTTAACCGCAAAAGGATGAGTTATCGGAAAAAATCAATGAAAATAATTATAACTATAAATGTATGATAATTAATGCATGTATACGGAGTGGTTGCTTTACTGTTTTATCAGTCGCTAATTTTTCATAAAGAGTTCATTGAAGTTAATGGTCGGAGACGTGTCCAATATTTTTAGCAAGGAACGTGCCCTAAAAATTTCGAGCAAATCCGTTTCCCGCAAACCCGGTGTTTTCCTTGTGAGCTCAGATTAGCTAGACTTCCTAGTTACATAGTATCGGTTTCCGATATCTAGCTCCTTTCTCATTTATTGACTTTAAGATAGAATTCTTCTTCCGTAGTTCATTTATATTTTTGCGAAGTACCGTTCTTAAGAGTGCATTGTCTGTATCATCGTGTAATCATTAAAGAAAATAAAATTTTATCATGGTGAATTGACTTTACAATGTAAAGTGAGAGAGAAGAGATTTTATGAATTAGTAGCATATGCTTTTCTGCAGAGCCTATGCCAATAAGGTGAGGAAGAAGTTAATATTTCATATTTAGTGTGGGCTGCGCGTTCGACTTCAATGAAAGCGGTCCTTGGTTCGATTCCCGGTGGGAGCACACGCGGAAAATCAGCTGTCGAAGCACTCTTCACAATACTGCTACTACTACTCATATCGCGTGAATCGGGTTACGTTAAAAATAAATTAATTAGAAAATTAAAAATAAATAAAAATGGTTCATCATGAAACTTTCATTTCTACATCTCTTTCAGTAACGAATTCCGAGTTTCCGATTTAATTTAGGGTTATCTCATTGACCATACAATGATTGAAATTAACATCAGTTAAATTGACTTTTACATTTTACCGATAACAATGAATTTTTTTAAACATATCTAGAAGTATGATTCAGATGAACTCTCGTAATATTGCGTTAGTTTTGTCCTTTTGGACATGCAGTAGCTCAAGTAACGGAAGATTCTCATTATAACTTATTTCATGGAATTTAGAGGGAGAAAAAGATAAATGTCTTTTAAAGATTCTAGATCGTACATCCTACCCATATAGAAAGGAGAAGTATGCTGGTAATCTATTACAGTACTACTGGTACTGTAATAACGGTGCAGCGCAACAGCAGAACTTACGAGTCTTACTGTGTTTCTCAAATAATAACGCAGCACTTATGCGTTAATTACAAAGTTTAGAAAACAGAACGTTAATTTCTGTATCCATGATATCTCAGTAAGATCAATTAAATTTACAGTATTTACGGGAGCTCAAATATTTCTAATTTTCTCGCTCCATATTACATTTTATTTAGTTAGACTATTGATTCAATATCATTAGTAAGCATATTTATCTCCATAAGATACATCGGCGATTAAAATATATCTCCTAAAATTTGGGAGATTTTACAGAGTACATAGGAAATATTATAGAGAAGTAAAATATCTCAGTTAAAATAATAATTATATTATTTCCCAAGTAATAACAGACATGGAAAAAGGCTGACAGGATCGGGACTCGAAGCCGGATTTTTCACTTTCTAGGCATATGTTTTATCCAATTAAGCTATCGAGCCAGCGTAGTCTTGTTTTTTGGGAGACTTTGTTGGCAAGGCACTTGATTTTATCAGACTAAGCTGCGTCGTTCACTGCCATGACCTCATAGAGGTACTGGCCAAACAAAAAGAATGAAAGAAGTAGCCAGCTTAAGAGTAACATAGAAAAAGGGTTTTAGGAGATGCTGAATGCAAAGGCGTGCGCCTTGGAAAATGAAAAATGCTCGGATCTGGAAGATCCTGGTTCGAGTACCGGTCCTGTCAACTTTTTCTTCGCAGTTATTCCTTGGAAACTATTTTTAGGCGCATGCCTTTACGTGCAACATCTGCTAAAATATTTTCCCAGTTCTGTTTCTGTTATTCAGATGTCAAGAACTTCAGGAAATGACAAACATTTGATGATAATCACTTTATTCCCGTGAAATATTTGAAATGTTGACAGAATTGCATTAATCCCTAAGAAAAACATCAATTAATTGAGAAAAACGTCAAAGTATAACAATTACTGAAGAGATGTTCCATTGGAGCCTAAAAGGACGAATTTCCAAAAACTGAATTCTTCCACGTATCCTTAGTTAAAAATTGATCACGGTGTTGCGACTCATCCCTCATCTCAGCTTTTACCGCCCTCATTTTTTACATTGTGTACGGAAGACCCAACGCCGTTATCCTTAGATTGACGTTTTCATCATGGATAGGACACATGGCGTCCCCATATTGTTAATTAATCAAATAGACGAACGACGAACAATATGCCGAGTGGACGTGGTCCATTAACGGAGGAGGATCTTTCATTTTCTTTCTGGATTTTATTCCCTTCCCTCTAAGAACCCCATCGTCACAGCACCGCAGCGGTATTGTCCGTTAAATGAACCGAACAGAGCAGATTCTGCTCTTCCAGAGAAAAAAAGAGGGAACAAAAGAGTTGAGGAGAAGGAGGCTCCTTTAGTTTCCTGTAGGGGAGGCACTTCCGAGTGGTGTGAGTGACCTGGCTCGACGTGGGCGTTTCTTTCGTGATTCAATCCACATTCTCTCCAGGCCTCGGCCCCTAGCGCACGGCCTTCCTGATCCTGCGGGATCAATAACGACTTTTTACGACCGTTTGTCCTTAAAAAACATCGTTTTATCTTCCCCGAACGCCATTTTGTCTCTGGTTGCCGAATCGTAGATCTCAGTCGTAATTCACGTCGATTCTTAACGGAAATAAAACCAAGGAAAAAGGAGCGTTTGGTTGCAGGATTCGCAAAGTTTGGTGGGATTGGGAGTTATGATCTTTGGTTTATGGCGGTTTCTCTTTATCTGAGTTCTTTCGCTTCGGAGAAGAATTTATTGCGCTCGCGAAATCAGGGGAAACAATTTCTTCGGGTTCGATTTCGGATTTACTTTGGCGTGAATGCCGGATTATGCGTTTGAAACTTTAGTGTACTGTTAGTTAGACGTGATTTTTGATTTTCAGCTTTGCTCCGCAAAATATTACTGCATTTTACTTAAAAATGGCAATATTCACTAATTTTGAAACTAAAGTATTTGTCTTTCCTCAAGTTATATCGGTTCCAATTTAAATATATATTTCAATCAGGATTCAGCTTATCTCGTTTTTAATCAGGATTTATAATTTGCAGTATGCAGTAATCAGTTCACCGTATATTTTGTCTAACTCCAGGGTAACATTTAATGAAATTCGCGTTAGAAGAGGAGTAATGAATCTTTCATCTATCGTTATCATCAAAGGCAGTTAAGTCCATAAATTTAAGATAAATGTATTATACCTTGATATATCACTTCAATTTAGGTATTAATTGGAGTCTAAGAATACCTTAAATTTTTAATTTTTTTGCAAGAATAATTTTATTTTTTGCAAGAGTACCCAAACATACATTTAAAAGCTTCTTAGGATAATTAGACGAACTGTTTCGTTATTATCTGAAAATATAACTTTATTTTTACGTATTTTTATGTTTTCATTCTATCCTCTCATTAACCCTATGAAACTATGACTTTGAAAACCTGCACGCATTGATGTCTCCTATTTTATAAGAGATTTCCATGAGTTACATTAGTGTAGGCTGTAGATTTTCGCCACAGTGTAATACTATAATTGTTTCCAAAGAATTTTAATGAGACTAAAAATATTAAGTAAACTTATACCTATTGAGTTGTGATTTGAATCTTTCGTATTTCTGAAGTATTCTTAGAAGGGGGTGACTTCATGAAATGCATCTTACGGAACTATTAACGAATGTATATTTCCTATTTTAGGACGTTTTTACATAGTTAATTTTTGTAAGGATTTTAGCAAGTGTATCAAGTGCTCATGTTCATGGAAAATGCTGTTCTTATTTTCCTTGCTTTGCTAAATCGTCTGTTTCCTTGAAGAAAGAAGCTGATTGAATCTAGTTGAGTGAAAGTGACCACGAAAAGAGAATTCAAAAACTGAGGACTGAGATGGTGTCACATTGCTCCCAATTCACCATAAAAACTCGAATTCATTTCCCTTTAGTGCAAAGTCGAGCAGAAAGTAAGAGTAGCTTAGAAAATTCTATCGTTTTCCCTTTCTATAGTCGATCTCCGGAGCCTTTTACCTTGAATCTCGCACTTGCACCCGACCTCTCGTCCCTTCAAAATTCTATCTCTTTGTAAAAAAGCGAAAGCCTTTGCGTCTGAGAGCCTCGCGAGTATCTCATTCCTTTATCTCATCGTCACAAGAGTCGTTTCAGACAGAGCCATTGCGTTCCGTAAACAAAACTAACTAAAACCCTTCCTTCTCTTTTCATCCCTTTTTCAAAACCTTTTCTGTAGAAATGTGAAACCTAGCTCAGTGGTGCAGAATAGGCCGGCCCGTCTAATTGGAGATCTCTTGTTTACTTTACTCGTCAAAATGTTTCATATTCAATTCCCTTTTTCATTCCTTCCTTTCTTTATTTTTATACTAGCCTGTATATTTTATACCGCACTTACGCAATTTCAGGGCGAATATCGCGACAAATGTCAGACGGTTAACTCGTCATTCGCCTCGTCACTTGCCTCGCCACTTGCCTCGTCACTCGCATCGTCGGCGTCGTTCGCATTTCCGCTCGTAGCGATCGCACCGAAAGCTGTTTTCGGGGACTAGACTAAGGCTTATAGCGGCTAGGTTAACTTAGAAAAATATATGAATACTTTCAGACCTCGTGAACACTCAAAGTGTTAAAACGGTCATTCGCCTAGTGGGGACGAACGTGGGAATCTCACTCGCGAATGTCTACGAGTGACGAGGCGAAACACGAGCGCGCATGTGTAAATACGTTATTGGTAAATCAGATTTTCTTATCTCACGTTACAATTTGTAACAACCAGGAAGGCATCACTAAAAAGCAGTAGCGCATAAGAGGGGAATCAGGAAGAAGTGACTGGGGATTTTTACAACCTGTGACATCTCACGAATTTCTGGGAATGAGTGAAAAAGATCAATTTTTCATCTTGGAAATACATTAAAGAAGCGCTGCCAGTATAGTATGTACAAAGCTTGTGGTACTCCATGTAGTACTATGGTCGTGCTTTGTGAATGCGCATGACCGATTCCCCGTTTGTCATCTACGAGGATTCATCATTTTCTGGAATTCAGAAATAGGGAAAAAGCTTATGAACGCTAATTTTTTAAATGACATTTTAATACGTAACTTTATTAATGTTTTATTATTGTTTATTTATTGTTTGTATAGTATAAATTAATAATGGTTATCGTTTTTTCGACCTAGACTAACATTTATACTTTAAGCCGTCCGAAGACTTTTCACCCATAGTTTTCTAAAATACATTAATATATATTATAATATTATATACGCTAAATTATTGAGTTTTCTACTCCAGTAAGAGGGGAGATTTGTGAAAGGTATTTTGATTATTATCATCCTTGCAAGACTTGTAAAACTTGTGATTTTTCCTTGGTTGCTGACGATAATTTCCTTTTCGAATCGTTAACAAAACTTCCTCTTCTTGATTAAATGTATTCCCCAAAATAATTATGATAAAGTGATCTTATAGAAATCATTACATTTTCATGTAATCGAAGCTCACACCCACGTATACCTACAGAATATCTAAGATAATGTACGAATGTTAATACATCCGTAGCAGCATTATCAAACGTTTTCCGATGATTATATAAATTATGGAAGAGTTATAAATTCAAATATCTACGAAATTGGAGGGAGAAATACTGCCCAAAGGACGAAATTTATAGTAAGCGCAATCTTTAGCTTAACGACGTTTTCGAACAGTTACCTGCAGATCTAAGAGAACCTCGTCCTACTTCTCCGGAGAGCACTTATCGAATCTCAGTGTGAGTGCAAGCTCCCCTTTGGAAGTTTTATTTACCAGTTTGAAGCTCTTAACAAATTCGCAAAATTTATTTCTTGGAAGTTTCCCATGTAGAAAGCTGAGGTTCGAGAAAACCGGGCACTTCATCGGAAGAAGAAAAAATGAGGATTTTCTTGCGAATGATTAATGGCTCCCAGTCCTGTGGCGTTTCATTTGAGCTCGGCGCAAGTGGATATGGTGGACAGGATCATACATTCTAATTCCTTCGGTGCCTTTTCCATCTTATTTCAAAAATTTATGGATGGAAGTGAATTGATCAAAGAGGAACTTCCTCTTCCGCAGGATTCCTTAGAAATTCGGCAAATTGCCCACTGGTAGCCAGCGAAGTTTCTTCATCAGAAAATGATGACCTAGTTTCTGTGTGAAGAAACAAAAATCCAGAACAATTTAGTTACACAGGGCAAGGGAAATATATTTACTCATAGACATTTTTCTGCTTATAAAAAAACTGATATAACTCTTCTGTTTTTAATAATGGCTCGCTGTTTCTACATTGTAGTTGTGTCTTTGCTTAGTTCTTGAACATAATTTTACACCGTAAAACTGTGAAGATAGCTCAATTAGGTGTCAAGAGTATGACGAACCCAAATGTGACCCACATTCTTAACCTTGCTGGTTAAAGAGTTTGAATAATAATACTAAATAGTGATAAATAATAATAGCAGAGGACAAACTAATCTACATACAAATATTTCTATTCCTAAGGGAAAATATATTTTCATATTCCAATTCACTTCCTGCAATATATTAAGGAATATGTAATATTTTAAAACCATTCTTTGATTTATAGTTCACCTTTGAATGAAAGTTATTCAGATTTATTAACCTCAGGTGTACACACCGTATTTTTTTCAGAATAATGGTTTTTATAACACACTTTCAAAATTTTACCTGAAGCGTAATTGAAATTCAATAATAATTATTATTAATTTATTTATAATAATTATTAATAATTTATTTATAATAATAATTATTAATTTATTTATAATAATTATTAATTTTTATCGATTATTTGTTAACTAGTAAGTGATTGTTAGTTAAATTAGCATAAAATGCAGTGAAATGTCGTCGAAGACGCGCTCTTTAAAACTCGAGTTTATTCAGAAAATGTAAGGAAACATATCTCCCATGATTGATACGTAACACTATCCTAATATAAACCTTTCATAATTTTCAAACTCGAGCAATAAAGCTCCGTAATTAACAAAAAGTATTGTGAATTCAGACGTTAAGAAGGTGATCGTTTATTATCCGTGGAGGTGCTCGGAACAGCGGAGAGAGAATTTTTGCGACATTAATCTCAAGCCGCGTTGTATCAGGGAATAGGGAGTTCCCTTTTGAATAATAACCTGATACCTCTAAGGCACCGAAGGAAAAAGTTTCCGTGCTAAATCCGGGCATTCATTCTTATCAAACGAGGATAGACAGTATATTGCGCGATATTTCCCCAGTCAGAGAGAGAAAGTAAAATCTCGCGATAAATCATGTCACCTGTACTTTCTCCGCAAAATATTTAACTCGGAGACAAAGGAGATAATGCCTTTTCATTTTCGGAATTCATAACTTATTTTATGAATAGCGTGTGGCAAAACCTTTCGAAATATATCCTGCCCTTTTTACGGAATTACGGAAGAGGTGTAATTCATTCCTGATGAATTTAATTTCTTTTTCGCATTCAAAAATAAATCATCTCCATATTTCTCAAAGGAGTTATTCTATTTATTCGGAAATTAAATTAGTTGAAATTTCACTGCATCTCCGCGTATAGGAAATTCAGAATCGAGTCTTTAATAACCACAGAGTTAAGTAGAGAAGACAGGTGGTTAGTTAACATTATTTATGAGTTGCCTTAGCAAGAGCATAAGTAATTTTTGATGCATAGATTTCATTGAATCACATTTCATTGCAGTAATCAAGGAACCCATTGTCATTCCAATCCTAATTTCCTTTCTTAACGGAACTCATTTATGAGTCTACCTGATCTATTAATCTAAAATCATCGTTAAGACGTTTGGAGTTGTAGTTCACATTTTAGTTTCATCTATTTTCTTATGCTTTTATGAAATAATTATGAAGCGATTTAACTGAAACCAGACTATATTGACTGATATTTAATTTTTTCTGGTGAAATTAAGAGATGGGAGACTAGCGTTTTGCGTGATTACATTCACCTCACTTGTCTTCATCATCTGATAGTGGGCGATTTGATGTTTTCAGGTGGGCGATTCAAATTTTCATGTGGGCGGTGAGTATTTCGCAGAAGAAAAGAAGGGATGAAAATGGCACAATGACATTCATATAACAATGTGAAAGTAGAAATGACTTCGTGCTTTCCCGGAAAGCTTCACGGATGAAGGCCTCTCGGATTTCCAACTGGATTTAAGTCAACGTTTCGACTTTAATCGAAACGTCAACGTCGAATTTAATTGAAAAATCAACTCAGTTGGAAACCTGAGAACTCTTTATCCAAGGTGAGAACGTTTTCGAATGGCTGCATTACCTAGATTAGTTATATCATTGATAGTAGCAGTAGTATTTGGACAGCTGAGGTCATTTTGCACGTGGGCTCACACCGGGAACTGAATCCGGGATCGCTTTCATCGAAGTCGAACGCGCTGCCCACATGGCTGCCCGGGAGACTTTTACATATAATAATATTTACTTTAATACTTTTAATATAATTATATTTACTTTAGTACTTTCTAGGTCACTCACTCATTTTTCCGAAATATGACCTTATATAAAACCTACCTTCTCATTGCTTCGGTCAAATTTAGCTTTTGAAGATAACTACTTGCATACAGAAAATAATGGCTCATGGATATTAAATTTTGGATGAAAGAAATTTCTAAAAAATTAAACGATCGATTGATATTTGAAGACAAATATCTTTTAAACCGAATAACGCCAATCATTGACTTTTCTAGCCAAGCCCGCTTTAAATTTCACTCGCATAAGCATCCCGAATTAATTGTTTTGGCAAATCACGTAGGAAAACAAAGAAAACTGAACTTCCGGAAAGAAATGGTCATTTCCGAGTGCGAATACATTGTTCCTACAGAAGAGAAAGGTTTGGTGAGAATGGATCCGGAAAAAAATCTGAGGAATCTCTTCCGGTTTTTCTTATTTTTTTATCCTCCTAGCCGAGAGCTTGTTTTCCTTCCAAGTACAGGAACGCCCTTAGGAAATGAATGTTCCTCGAGGAAATGGAAGACAAAATTGAGAAATAAAGAGAGAGAGGATAGAAAGAAAGGGAACTCATAGAATGTAGAATAGGGGCGTAACTACGGGTGGTCTGCGAAGGAAAAGGACAAATCTCCTTGCTTCACGAGGAAAAGAAACTACAAATGTAACAGCAGAGCGATCGACAGAAAAGTCAAAAATATGGTATCCTGATTTTACGTTTTTCCTCCTAGGAACCTAGTTTTCTATGCATGTTTACGTTTACATTACGGAGTAACGGTTTTCGTTAACTGAAGATTCAAATGGTTAGTCATTGCTTTTTTCTCTGTTGTACCCAGACAAAATTAGTGTTCACGATTTATGTTGGCGATAATTTAAAAAGTGAAAGTAAGTAAAAATATTAGTAATTTATCATACATTTCCTCGTAGTAAAACGCTATATCGGGTGGCGAAGTTTACTGCCTCAATACTACAGAGTTCTACACATAAAAATTCAAAGCACAGTTACACACTCGTCCTGAATACAATAATCCACAATTTAATTAGCTGTGATTTTCATATTAATCTACAAATACTAAAGCATTTATGTGGTCAATTAGGATTAGAATTACTTAGAATCGCCTAAAAGAACTCATCAAAGGTCTCACATTTATACAAATACATTTTTATAATAACTTAACACATCTCTGTCAGAACTCTTAAATTGTTTTCGCGAAGGGCTTGAATTTTCAGTAAGGGCTTGGTATCTATAAGGCCGATGTGACTAGGGTTTATTACGTTGATTTAGGCATATGAAGAAGGTGATTAAAATAGAACGATATTGTTACTAAATAATGAGTGATGCGGAAATTTTCTATTGTTAACCATTAATCGCAATATCGATAATATATCGATCGATAGTATCGATAATATATCGATCTCCATATCGATAAAGACCTTAGAGGTGACTTGGAATGAGGCTATTTTTGTAGCACGGGAAGAACTGCATCGGGGTCCATTTCATATAATAACTGAGTAGTAAAGCATGAAATTCCATATAAAAATGAAAGAGGGTGTGAAAATTAGCTGGATATGCTCTAAGTGAAGGAATTTTTCAAGGTTTATATAGTATACATTATGATCAATGAACGAGCCTACTATTCAGCTACGTGTTGAGCTGAAATGCTTATTCCAAATTTAGATATCCGTTTAGTATGCGACCCATCATTGAAATAACACGATTGATTACTATGAAGAGACTGATGCAGTGATGTAAATAGTGAAGATAATTCGGATTCAAATTACTTGGGAGTATGGGAGAAGTGGTATTAAAGGGATTTCACGGATCTATTTAACAAAAAATGTATCAAAATTAGAAAATAAAAACACTACATTATTTGAGATTAGGGATTGAGATTTATACTTTAAATTTAAATATTTATACAGAATTCTTCTGAATATTCCACAGAGACGAAATTGGGAATCGTATACATTATTGATAGCCAGGTCAAGAATAGCTGTATTCATTTCTAATAGCAACACACTTATATTTGAATTCACGAATCACTTGGTTGCAAGATCAAGTTCAAGTGGATGAATTAAGTTCAGAATGGTCGGGCGTTACTCTGTGGAAAGCCATATTAATAATGGAGAACTTTGATTTTTTGCCTTAATATATTTATTTGCGACCGGTGCCTGAAAATGCTACTTCGGTAGCTCGGTCCGAGTCCGGTTCGTTTCCCAGTCCCGTCGGACTTTTTCAAGTCTATTCTCCTTTGGGTTTATTCTCAAATATATATCGTGTGGAAAGAGCACAAATTTTACCCTTATTATTAGAATAAAGTTCATAAATTCTGCGTTGAGCATAACTTCCATTATTTAACTGAAGAATTTAGAATGTTTGCGTTTCAGTAATGGATTCAGAATAAAATCTCATGATAATACGGGCTTAAGACCCTCATTACACCATTTATGTGCTTTTATCTTCTCCTTCTCACTTCTCATTCAGTTGGCTGAGAATATCCTTGGCTTCAAAGGAATTTTTGTGTATTTACCTTGCTTCTCTTTTAGAAGCTATCAATTCTCCTCCGCCGTATACACCCACACTGGAAGAGCTTGCTTTTTTGCCCTCTTATTCCACGGAAAGCGAATTCCTCCACTTGTCTTCTGGGCTGATGCTCCATCTCCCATCGTCCATTACCGGTGGAAAAACCTTTCCTCCCACACACTTGCTTTCATCCCATAGCATTTCCCCTTTACTTTCTGTTTTTGCCGCTTTGCCGTGAATGAAATGCTGAGCTGGGCGATTAAAATCCCTGATAAATTTTCGGATCCGAGAGGAATATGACATTAAAGGCATTGTGAAATCGTATAATATTTCCCATTCTGTTTCGGTTAAGGGTAGTTTTTTGATTGAATAATTTTTGCTCAGTGTTCTAGAAAGGATACATGATCAATGCATGCAACGTTCTTACTCTGTTATGCTTAGTATATGATCTATTTGTTTCTTTAAATCAGTTTGTTTTTAAATGTTGTGATGTTAAATTTTATTTATTAATTTTTTATTGATGTAATTAAAAATAGACAAAACAAATGGGTGGGTCAAATATTGAGAGGGGAGGGATTGTTAAAGAAAGCGATCGAGGGAAGAATGCTAGGGAAAAGACAGAGGGGAAGACAAAGACAAAAGTTATTAGACGAATTAAGGGGTGGGATAAGTTACCGGGAATTGAAGGAGAGGGAATTAAATAGGGAAAGTGGGGGCACATGAACCTACCGAAAGGTAGAACACTTTATATATATTAATTTTTTATGCATATTTATGATGTGTAAACATTATGTATATTCATGATGTGTATAATGAAAAAGGGCACTTCTATGACCGTCAATAAAAATCAAATCAATTCATATTCTTTACTTAAAATGAACACAGTTGGTAGGAACTGCTGATTCAGCCACCAATTTTTTCCTCGCTACATTATTGTCGAACTATTTTAAATTGTGGGAATTGAAAGAAAAGATTCACCGTGTAGATGGATAAGATTATCTAGAATCAGAGATGTTTCATTCGCTGATGGGTAAATAAGAGAATAAAATTCACAGTCTATGGCGATGTCTTGTGGAAATAAGTCATTTTGAAGAAGAACAATTTGTACTTTTTCCACTGTCTTTTATTAAAAAAAATAAAAGAAAACAAAACACGACTTGTTTCATGATGATGATGGAGATCAATCTCTGAAACTAGTAGTGTTTTGTTTCCTTTTATTGCTTTTAATAAAATACTGTGGAAAAAGTATAGTAAATTGTTCTTCTTCATAAATAAGAGAAGTTTCTATAGCAGTCTTGAAACATAGCTTCTGAACAAAAACTGTAGCGATGCTAAATGAGCACTATAATCTATTATAAAAATGTATTATCATAGTTATTGAAAGAAGATATACATACGCAGTATGATATAATATTATATTGTAGATATATTCGACTTCTACAAGCGTCTAATTCTATGAATGTGGTATCAGCGTCTTGATCCTGGGCAACTTATTAATTTTTACTAATTTTTTTAAATTTTACGTTACCTTCCACGAATTTCAATCAAGCACTGACGATTAAAAGATGACGAATCTCCAATATAAGGATGCTACAGAATATCAACGAAATCGAGAGAATGATTCCTTCGATGGGCTTTTATTTCCACCTTCCGAATCTCTCTTTTGATGTAGTTCGGAACGTGTTTTAGAAGTCTTCTCGTTTGTAATATGATTATAGCAGTGGAAAGCTTTTAACAACCTCGACAGCTCGCAAATTGAAGTGGGTAGCTACTCCGTAACAATCGATCCACTAACGAAGTGAGTTGCGATATCGATTGTATCTACATAAATTACCCCCTCTCTCTCTCTCTCAGCCTTGTGCTTGAGTTGAAGTGAGTAATAGAGTGCTGGAGAAAGGTTGAGGGATTCAATTACCGTAAAGTATGAAATGGAATGAGCATTAAATTTGATCTCAAGAGTGGATTACGTCCGAATCTCTCAGAAAAGAGGAGGAATGGAGCTTTTTATTTGATCCGAAAATCGGGCTAATCAAGCGCGTGCTACATGCCATATTTAATTCTTAAAGAAATACTGGAGTTAAGTTTAGAAATCGGAACTAGGAGTTTACTACCGAAAAATAATTTACCTAGTATTCTGGACTGTGATATGATAGGTACGAGAAACTGGAACGTTAACAGTTGTCGAGGCAGATTTGTTAACTGAAAATGCTTCACTCTTTACTTGTTTGCCTTACTAATTTCACGGAATTAGTTTTAACCCCTCACAGCCGGCGAATGTATGTACGTGATTCCTAGCAAAATTTTCGAAAATCAGGTGTCAGTATCTCGTACCGACGCATACCGCACTGGTTCACATACGTGAAATTTCGCCTATTTCCATTAGATGAGGTTTAAATTTTTTGGATGCTAAAAAAAGTCTAAGGTTTGGTCTTATTGATTCAACGTTAAAATGTATCAACCGAAGTGAGTGGATACCAGACTTTAGAGCCGTAAGAGAGGAGTTAATCCTAGGAATTCTATTTTATTAAGAATGCACTAACCTAAGTATAGCAATACATTAATTTCATTATTATAAAATAGTATAAAACCTGTTTTTACCTGTTTAAATTCATTTTTATAAATAGTATCATTAAAAGATTTTTTCGTATAATTTGTTCATTGTTCAGGTTATTTTTTGCTGAGGTAGAATTATAATCAGAGAATGATTGATTCAGTGGTTGCCAAAAATTATATTATCCCTCCTTTCCTTTCTTTCTTTGATCAAACGAGGAAGGAATTACAATAGTGTACAGGCATTAATATAGCATTAATAATTAATATAGCATTATAATAGCATTAACACTGGCATTAGCTTACAGTCACTAAAAATTTAGTGTCCTATTCTTACTCGCTTCTTTGTTCAAACCATTTCCAGACGCGTACTGAATCGAGCTTTCGCGAAATATGAACGAGAAATATAACTATTTACAGTAAAACCCGTTTATTCTCTCCCGCTTAAGAAGAAATTCTGTTTGATCCCCGGTTTTCTTTCGATCCCGGTCCCTTTCACACTAAGCAGATAGTAAAAATATACTTGAGGCACTCTAATTCTTTCTTATTAGATGGATTTTTCCCGTCACTAGTGCACTGCAACCCGCTTTTGCGAATACACCTCAGCCGACAGACCGAAAATTGTTTGCAACATTCATCTCTAACTGTCCAAATGGTAAAAATTGCATAATTTTTAGAAAAAAATGATCAAAATTAGATAAAAAGTAACACTGTCTCCTTGTACGAAAAGCAGACCATCGTATGATGAAAAGACAACACACAACAACAACCAACAACCAACAACAAAATTTAGACAACTATTAGAAAGCAATAAAATTCGGACTATTTATATATCTGTAGCTATAGCAAGTAAATCAAGCTATAGAAGATTCATTTTCGTTTCTAAGGTGTAAAGCATTCACTTATGAAAACAAAAGTCTCTTCCCTATTGTTTTCTGATGTAATGTAATACACAAATTTGTAAAATTCCTGTTATTACGTTATCCTTACAGAACTGGGTGTTTTTCCCTGGAAAGTATCTTAACCGGGTTTTACTCTATTTAGTTTTTATGCTTTATACCACTTCGAGAAGATGTTAGGGATTACGAAGGCTCGGTTCCGTTTCACGCGATACCTCTCACTGCACTTTAAGAGTAACGTTCAGTAAACGTGAAGTAAGACGAAAATCCTTCCTATCCCGTATGACATGCATTCCTCGCCTTGAAATTCAGCTAGATATCTAATAATCCGTTCTGAAAGGAATTTCCTCTGGCAGCTCCGCGTGGAGGATTGTTGCATCACGGAAATGCTTCTGACTCCGTCGTATTTCCAAACATCCAGCGTGTCATTCACGCATTATGAGGCACGTCTGCATCCGTCGAAAACGTCCGTTTCTGCAACCGGATGAGATTTTTTCGCAGATTTCGCCCGGAATTGAAATATTTTTCCGTTTATGCTATCCTCACGTTTTACCGATGGTTCCATTAAGGATTTGTAGCGGCATAGGTGGAAAAATATGGCTCTTCTTACGGAAGATTTACTCTCCTCTCTTGTGTCTACTTGATATATAGTCGCCGCCTTGAGAAGTGTGGCGATATCTCAAGCGCTACTCGTGCCCGGGGCATGTTCCTTACACCGCTCGTTCTCCATTCTTGTCTCGACGTTGGTATCCGATGTTTTTTCAGAAATGCGCTGCCATAATTTCTTAGAGGGATTCTTATCGTGTGTTTAGCGAAAGGAAACTGGATGCGGAATACAAATTTCTTTATCCATAAGCCAACCCTTATGTATGCCCATAACTCGATCATATTTACATCTCCAGATCGGTTTCGTTTTATCTTTCTGGAAGGTCGATATGTTATTGAAAGAAATTGAGAGTTCCGACAATATTTGCTCTGATAAATTGGCCAATTTTGTATACATTGGTGCAAAGGGAGGATTAAAATGCTTAAATATTACTCAGAAGGAATGCTTTTTTACTTTCAGTTGTCCAAATTTTTGGTGAAATAATCAATTGCGAGCCAAATTTTATATGAATAAATATAAAAATATGCGATAGTATTCGATACTAATATAAATCAATTTAGTTTATATTTTCGTCTTATTATCTGCCACCGCAGTCTATTAAAATTTAGAGTTAGATTTAAAGAACACAAGGTCAGGCTGACCAAACAGTTCATTAAACCACTTTTTATATATTTTACTGTTTTGGCGAGGTTAGAACCACTTCCATCTAACCTCAGAAATCGTTGCTTTGTGAAATTCAAACCGTACAAAACAACTGATTCAAATTCACCTACGCCAAGAAAAATAATATTAATGAATAAAACTCCGTCGAAAAATCTTAAGCATGATATTCTTAATTCATGATATCAACCTAAATCTGAATTAAGAGACAAAGGTTCTCCAAGCGCCGACAGCGGCAACCGTCTGGGGCGATTCCCGGGAAACGGATAATCGCTTAGCGGTCACCAGTTATTCAGTTAGGGATTCTGAGTTCATTGAACGCCGAGTTCCTTTTTTCTTTCTTCTAAATCTGAATCTTTATATTTGTTTTTCAAAGATGATAAATAAGCGATATCACCGCTTCGGGAGCCCATATAATTGATATGGACCACCTAGATTCAAAATATTTAATCTCTGACCCAATGATTTCGTTCCGAATCGATCAGATTTTCTCAAATTCCATGTTTTATGGGGTCAAGGAAAAGGTTTGGATTTCCGCAAAGAAAGATATTTCCTTTACGGATGCCGTCGGGTAGCAGCGCAATTTCCTCTCTGACAGAGTTTTCAAGTGATATTTCAGTCCGAAAATGGCCTTCGATCTCCAATACTTTGCTTGGGCCATTGCACATGCAATTCGTTTCCCCGCAACCGCGAAGGAACCCTGTTGCGATCCCTTGGGTGGAACGGATTCCCCATTCCTCTTTCATGCGCACCTGGACTTGTAATGGATGAGCGGTGCACTCGTTAATGTAACGGCGTATTTTCCACTTGCTCAATTGGCAGGCACACGAACGGTAGATGGATTTGCGGTCTAATTTCCTAGATCAAGGGGAGTGTCGAAACCTATCCCTTCATTCGTCATAGTTGTCTGAGGGCTTTCTTTATCACGAATGGATGCATTCGTTCCGTAGATGTTGGTTAGATGAAAAAAAATTGGAGGGTTTTTTTTTACCATTCCGGATACTTTAACTGATTAGAATTTAAAGGGAGGTATTCCTTTGGAATATTCAGGGGAGAGAAAAAATATTTTACACTACCTTTTTAAAAGCATGAGGTAGTCCTACGGGAGAAATATTCGGAATCGATTTCCGAAGGCAAGGAGGAACTTCATAATATCATATGAGAAACTTTGTAATTTTCCGTAAAAGTTCTCTACTCTTTTTGTGGAAAATTCCCAAGTTTCTCATTTGATACATTCGGAAGACAGCTGAATCAAACTTCTCGCCGTGGTGATATACGCTATTATGAGACCGCATATTTCTTGGTTTCAATGTATTTAGTATAAAATAATGTATAGTATAATATTATATTATTCATTTAATGTATTTAGATATAATAATATGTAGTATATTTAGTATATAGGAATAGACTTGAAAAACGTCTGACGGGACCAGGAATCAGAGCACCCAACCGGCAATTGGGAGACCCGGGTTTGATTCCCGGTACCATTGGACTTTTTTCAAATCTATTCTTTCTTGGGATTTTTCCTGGGTGCAAGTTAACTCGTGCAATTTCACCTAAAACCCATTCCTTGTTAGTAATTTTACGCACAATCATGTAATTTTCAGTCGCAGTTGATGCATTTATCGGAGGTCAACTTAATGCAGCTCTTAATCACACATAATTCATTATGAGAATTTTGTGTGTTTGAGTTTTTCGTGCTACTAAGTTCTCTTGCGAGACTAAAATATAGATCTTTCTTTTACACTTCTGTATGCAGAGTTATGAAGTCTTCCATCTTCAAAATAAGGGGTAATATTCTTATTTTCCTCCCCCTTTATGAGGTTAGACGCATACACATTATGGAGACAAAGGCGATTTGATACTATCGCAGGAACTCGATAGACACGATGTGTACTTTTACAGCGAAAATTTTTATGAAACACTTCAGAAAGTTCTACCACATGTTCCTTATCATGCCTCTCTATCATTGTCTTTCCTCAAGAAAGTACACTTTCAAGAGAGAGAAAGATACGATTCTCAGTGTAAACAGTGTAATTCGATGTCTGAATCCCAAAGGAACTACCTCGTGGAAGTATACATCTGAAAACGTTCCCCGTAGAAATAACTAGCTTGTTTGCGAAATACAACACAGTGAATGCCAACAAAGAATTCCAGTTCTTGTTTGCGTCGTAAATATGTGTTCAAGGCATTATTTTTTGATCTTTATGTGGATGGTTTCCCCATTCCCATGAACTTTGCCCTCCATGGGAATGGAGGCGATACTTCTTATTCAGCACCATTAGAATTTGATGAAGGATTTTAATATTAGTTAGACGGTCAATTTTTCAATCATATACAGCAATGATTAATCTTTGTATTTGATGGTGACCCGTTCAATGAATCTTACTTGATCAAAAATTAAGTACAATTTAAGTAGAAAATTTCTCAGGGAAGCAAAAATCTAAAATCATTCTTTCAAGATAACTAAAATACAGGAATATTTTTCTTAAATTAATAGGAATATCAAGCGATCTCCAGAAGTTGGAATAGGCATTTTAGCTTTTGCACCGACTTTCTTTGAGCCATCTCCTTTAAATATTCGCGAAAATCGAAATTTGATAAAGCTACGCTAATGCCTTGTACAGTTACATAATCTATATGCTAATTTGAGTTTCTCTATATATTTTAATCTATTTAATTTCTTGTATACTTACGTAACGATCGTTTCTACGGTGGAAGTTTTATTTTAAATTATCCTAGCATGATAATTGTTTCTTTCTATACTTGTGTGGAAAATATAGTAATATGTAACACCAAAATTGGGTGTCTGTATTCTATATGAAATATTTTTTGTTATTCTATCCAAGATACGGGAGTAGCCCCTTAATTTTTATATTTGATTCTGAAATTATATTTATAGTATCATTTTTACCCTTGGGTTATTGAAATCGTGTTGATTAGTTTCAACCAATTCCGGATTTATTTGGATAAATTCGTAGTAGTGTAATTATCGTAAACTTATCGTCTTCTCGATTATCTCCATCCTATTTTTTTTAACTATATTACATTTGTCTTCTAAAATATTAGATGAATTATAAGTTATAAAGTTGTTTATTTTATAGTGAGAAATGTAAGTGAAGCTTCAAAGTAGACAAAATATTTGGCATGACAGACATATCTTAGGCCGGGGTTGGAGTGCGTATCCTAAGTATGGGATCTAGTCCATAAGAACGATATTCTTAAACTGGGAAAGGTTCAGAGGAAAGCAGCAAGATATGTTTTAGGACGATTTAGAAAGGAAGAGAGTTTTACAGAAACGTTGAAAGAACTTAACTGGAAAGCGTTTAGTGACAGAGGAGAGATAAATAGACTAACATTACGTGCCGTACGTACACTGGTGAGCAACCCTGAAAAGATCTGCAAGACAATTTAATGCCTTCTTGTTTTATGGGGATAAATGACCATAAATTTAAAGTCGGAACGAAGGGTCGCAGAAAATATGGGGGTGAATTTTCTTTTATAAGCAGAACAGCAGTTACTTAGAATGGCCTATCCGAGGAACCTCTGCTTCTTTCCGTAAAAAAATCTAGATTTAAAAGATAGACATGTTTAAGTTATACCTAAAAATGTGTAAGTAAATCACGTTTTCTGTATTATTATAACGAAAATGTTTTGAACCTTTTATTAATTATGAGATTTTCATTTTGCGAAGGGTTGCTGTAAGTGTATGGTAACAATTTCTTGTAGTCATTTATATGTTAGGCTAGAAAGAATGTAAAATGTTAAACAATGTAATCATTATGGTGTAATATAGTGGTCTATTGGTTAACAACAGCCATACCTCACAACGCTCTTGGTAAGCGAGTTACTGTAGTAAAAATGTTTGGGCTAACGACTCAGGCTTTGCTTATATGAAGCTTATCAATGGGTGCTGACAGTTAATAAAACTTCAAGGGTATATCCAAATGAGTTTTATCTGAATATTTGATTTGTTCCAACGTTGCAAGGAGGTGCCGGAAGATGTAAATCGATTGTAATAATGTTTATCATTAAAAAATTATCATTATATTATTATTTTATTATTATACGAGAGTGGTCTGAAAAGTTTCCGACCCCAGATTTTTTAGAAATCTTCAGAAAATTTTCAGAAATTTTCAGAAAACATGACTAGAAATAAGAGATAAGGGTTCTCCAAGCGCCGAAAAGCGGCGACCGTCTAAGGGCGATTCCCGGGAAACGGATAATCGTTTAGCGGTCCCAGTTCTTCAGCCCAGTTCAGTCCGCTAAACGATTATCCGTTTCCCGGGAATCACCCTTAGACGGTTGCCGCTTTTCGGCGCTTGGAGAACCATTATCTCTTAGTTCATTGACCGCCGAGTTCCTTTTTTCTCCTTTCTATGACTAGAAATGGCGAAATGTCGGAAACTTTTCAGAACACCCATGTAATATTATTATTACATTATTATTTAACACTATTATTGTAGTATTATTATTACTTTAGTATTATTTATCGATTATAATAATTACTGTAACATTGGGAAATCGCGGCCTAGGTAAAGATGATTTTGTTAAAGACTATAATCCTGAAACAGATTACCGTCGTTAAGGCACCGCTGTTTTAAAAATCCGTTTATTTAAATTTAATTAAAAATAAAATCCATTCAATGAAATTCATTCTGAAAATCCAAGTACACATTTCTACCTCAAGAATCACATTGATCCACCCTTTGCATTGAAAACTACGTGATTAAACATCAGTCATAATCATATCCTGAGAAATAAAACCTTTTGTGACCACAAAGATACGTTCAAACCAAGTCTCCAAACAACCCTTCGCAGACAGCAAGATTTTTTCCATGCATATTTAGCCACCTCGCTACACGGCAGTTCTCTCGAGTGCGAATTCATAAAAAAAGCTATAACTCCCTCAGCAATCGGCAAGGATGCTTTTCCACGTGCCGGAAAACTGGCAGACCACGTAGTTAGCGACAGTCGCTCATTTCAGCTGCTGCCAATTAAGAACTCGTCCGGCTCACCGGGTGCGTTTGACGCCGAATGTCAAAAGGTTGAGCTAAAGGGATAGCGAGGCGACGACAGAAAAAGGGTGCCGTGAGTAATTAGGGTTGGCTTCCTTTTATTGTAAGCGTGATTGGGTGAATGGGTAATGTCCCTGGAAAAAGAGTGAAGGGACTGATTGTTAGTGTTAGGACAAGCGTAACGGTAAATTAGAGAAAATAGTAGTTGGATGTCTTGGATTTAAATAGTATTACTATGAACGGTTCATGAGTCTGAATGACGTCAGAGTTTGTTAATTAACAATCCGGCTTCCCTTTACAGATACGAGCACTGCATTTCAAACACTAGAACTAATTATTTTAGGAGGTATTGAATTATGATACTTAGGTAGCAATAATTTGTGGTAATGCATTAAAAGAAGTGAATAAAGCGATGGTTTTTGTTTAGGTATTTTGGATTCTTTACTTTATTTAAGTTTTTTTTTTATCTTGATATTATTTTCAAGTTATTCTATAATCAAATTATGAAACAAAAGTGGGACTATATGCGATCTGTTTTTTTATAGCTTAGCTGTAAAAGAGGAAAATTAAACTATTACTAATTTTCTCAGTAGCTTTACTATACGAATGATTTCGTAAGCGCGCTTACATCTTCAGGTACCGAAATAAAGGTAGAGGTGCTTGATAGATAGAACCTTCACCACTACTCTCCTAACCGAGCAAGCTATTTACCGAACGCTGCCAATACTTTATGCTCCCTATCGCCCTTTCCGTCCTACCATCTTCTTATATATTCATTGACTGATACTTTTCCTCTATCTAAAGATGCAAAGATACGAGTATCCTTGCGAAACCGGTCGAAACCTGTAGAGCATTACTGACTGTTTAATCTTGGGAATTGCTTTCCAAGAACTCACACGTTCGATATAAATATCTTAAATGTGGAATACTACCTTCGTTCACTGGAGTTAGTGAACTTCTTGTAGTAGAAGGTTATTTCTAAAATTATTTCGACCGCTAAGGTCATTTTGCATACATAGCCGCTTGGATGTCCGGGAGCCCCTAATGAACTTCGCAACTTAACAACTTTATTTTCATAATTTTCCTCGAGTTACTTTCCTTCTTATATTTTTAACAATTTGTTTACATATGCATTTATGAAGGACTATGATCTGAAAACCTCCTAACAATACACGCGTCATCGTGTTTTAGCTGAACATAATGAAAGAAGGTCATATTTAAATACGTAATTGCGCATTGCAAACGTTTATTACTATCGTAGAATTCAGTCAAGCGCATTCATGTTGTCACTATTAAATGAAGAATTCGAGTTGCAAATGTGAAATCGATGTAGACTCCGATGAGAATGATTGATCGCGAAAGGGTTGGTTTGACAATTTCAAAATTTAACTTCTGGATGACTTTTCATCCTCCATTCCGCTATTTTCCTTTGCGTTACCTTTACAAATAATAGCTAGAATATTGAATGTCTAGCTTAGTTTAGATATCCATTAAATAGTATCTATTAAATAGTATATTCATCGAATACTCTTCACTGACATTACTTCATAATAGGTTTGTGGGTCATTTAAATATGCTAGACAATGTCTTCGTTCCATTGCCTTGTCCGTCCTTTTCTATTGAAGATTAATGGTGGAATGTCTGTGGCATTAAATCAGGATCCTTTTATCATCTGTGATAATGGAAGCTGAGAGACAATTCCAGTTAGTTATGTGCATTTTTTTAGATAAATATTTTTCAGATCTCTCTGAAATGAATTTTAAATAGACTTTTAATTTGAGACTTGATATGATTATGATTATTATATTACCTTCATAAAATCTTACTTATCAGCACTTTTTCCAGTGCTAAATATTCTAAAAAGTAATTATCTGTAACATTTAAGAATGGAGAAGGAGGGGATGAGGCAAGAAGAGAGGTAGAACTTTAAAAACTATAGGTGAGAAATATATTGCCTCTTTCTTAAAATTAAGATAATCTTACAATGGCTGGTGTGAAAGTCAACTCCTTTTTTGTCTAATCTGTCATGTAAATGACAGGCATAGATAAATCGCAGCAGCTGAATGAAAAATCGATCAGGAATTTTTCTTTGATAAATACATTCTTAAATTACATCTGCGACTACATATAATAGAAAGGAATATAGTACGTTCCTGGAGATTCCAATATATTTAATCACGATAGATATATAGTTTAGTATAGTAGATAGTATTTTTTGTAGGTCTGGATATTTGAAGTTCAACTGAAAAAGAATTGAAGGTTTCGCTCCGAATTTTTAGCGAGACATACAGCAAAAATAACTCAATATGTTGTTAGAAGAAATTATTCAGAAACGCGCGGAAAAACCTTCCTCTTCGGTTAAATGGCAGTTTTACGAGCCTCTTAATCGGAAATCATTGATGAGGTACTCTACATCTTTTAATAAAATTTAAATTTATCTTATGCAGCTCATTTAACTTAAATTCGAGCAATCTACAAAGGTAAAGTATTCACATGTCGATTTTAGGAGACCAATTTCGGTACCTGGTCCTAGAGGACTTTTACACGGTGAGCTGAGGAACTCAAAAGGATTAGTTGATGTGAAAACTCGTCTCAGTGCGCAAAACCCTTTTATTCCCCTCCATGTTCACTTTTAACTTGCTCCTCACCGACCTCAGACGGAATTTTCTCGAGCATGCTTACTCTTACTCGCTATCTTCCGCATCGGAGAGCCCTTCACGCTGTCCTCCAATCTCGATCCTTAAATCCGCCAAATCCGACGAGCCCACGGAAGCGTATTTTCTGCCGTAGCTGACGTATTTTTATTTCCGACTTCCCTTACGCTGACCACAGCCGAGGATCACAGGAAAGTGCTGAAACTCCCGGAACAGTAACGGAATCAGGAATGAGCGTCCGATTTTAAAAATTGGCTTAATGCTTTCAAAAGAGAAGCTCTTCATATTCACTAGTCATTAATTTCAACACGTGAACGAATCTCTCTCTCGTATTAATTAGTTAATTAATTTGTCATGTTCGAATTTCTGTGTGGTGTGCTGGAAACCAGATGACATTTCTATAGTGGTTTCGAGTGAATAAATGAATGAATTAATTATTGATGAAACAATGCGATTGAAGGTGTTATGACGTAAATAGCCTTTTCATGGATAGCTATAATTTTTATTTTAGTATTTACATGTGTACATTTATTTTATACGTAGCAAAATATTAATAATTTATTTAATATAGCAATATATAAACGGAAAAATTATGGTTTACGATTTCAGAAGTTTGTGGTATTCTTCTAAAATACGGTCGAAGTTAGATTTACAAGATTCGTAAAGAACTATAAATGAATACTGTACGTTAATATACACTATAATTTAAATAATTAACACGGTAAATTTTGATAATTGCTTATTCTTCACAATAACTAACTAAAATTTGATGTACTACGACTGCTATTTACAAAGTCTCATCCTAGGTACGTCATTGTTTTTCCTTCTAGCAATAGCTCAAGAAGGCTGCCATTTTAAATATAATAAATGTAAAGTTAAGATGAATCTCAAGTGGCATCATTGTTAATCGTATTATTATTACCATCCATCATTCATATGGTAACTGAATCACGAGTGGATTGTTCTCGTATCTGTAAACAAAGATCTGCACACATCTAGTACATATATGGTAATCCACAACTCCCTTGTTATGCACATACTCATGTACAACAAAGCTGCAAACAAAGATACGAGCACATTTACCAAAAGAAAGTGCTCTTCCACAAGGACTGTGCAAAGGTCCACATGTGCACAGCCGCTAAGGGAAGAAATTTAATGATTTGAGGTACCAACTTCTATTATATCCAACATATTCTCCAGATTAAGCTTCCAAGGACTATTTACTATTTCCAAATATAAATAAATGGCTTGATAGGATGAGATTTGGCTTAGTTATGAAATCATCGCTAAAATAATGCATATTTTGAAGTCCTCGACAAGTCCTATTATTTGGAAGGGATAAAGTAATAGGAGAAACGTTAGGCAAAATGTATAGAGCTAAAAAGAGACAAAGTTGAAAAATATAAGGTCTTTTTGTCGAAAAACCTGCGTTTTATTTGAAAGGTCACGGACTTATTGACCCACCCTCGTATACCCCCATACCAACAATCAATTCTCCTCACCAATTGTGAGAGCGGTACTTCTTAAAAAGGGGTTTATATATCATGTAGCTATCCAATTCCAAACTTTTATTACCATATATTTTTTTTACTGAAACCTTCTTGATTTAATGTCAACAGGATGGGGCTGTTTCATACGCAAAAATTACTAAAATCGACACGATCTTTCATTTATTAATTCCAGATTTTATACCAGCGATTATTCTGAAAAAAGCACGTCCGTATACTGTATTTAATTCACCACGATATTCTTCTCCTCCATTAATATTCATTTCAGTGGGTTTTGATGTTGTTCCCGTTTTATGTTCTCCGTATTTATTTCCGCATTTATGAATTAATGGCTTCCATCAGACTTACAAACAGATTCATCATTCATTTGAATCGCAAAATTTTCAAACTTCATCATTTCACGTGATTAATTATTAATGTGCGTTCCATATCTTCCTTTCCATTCGCTCGGGAAGTGCTTTATGTTTTAATAATCAGGCTTTTAATATGAATGTTTGCGAGAGAAATAAACGATTGAGGATCTAATAATTTTAGGGAAATGGTTGCTAAACTTCATGCGCTCTATAAAGATTTATTGTAAACAATAAAGACTATTGGTAGCCATAGTATGATGACCTATTGGGTAGCTATGGATTATTTATTTATTTATTTATTGGAACCTTTATTAGGCGAGGTTAGGCCCGAGTGGGCCTCTCTTCCACCTAACCTCGTATGAAGATACATGGTTATAAAGATTCAAAATAATGCTAAGAGAATAAAAAAAGAGAAAGAAAAAAAAAACGATAAAGAAAGATTTGATCTGTGGGAAAAAATCTCCATAACTGAAGGTTGATAGAGAAAAAACCCACAGTGCGGGAAAACACCCACACAAGAAGGGGGGCGAAAAAAAACCCGCGAAAACACAGTGAAAACATATAATAAATAAAATAATTTTTAAAATTAAAAAATCATGGAGAAAAGTACAAAAAGTAAAGTAAAAAATATATAAGTAAAAATACAAAAAATAAAAAATAATAATAAAAATAATAAAAATAAAAAATAATAAAATGGAGTAATTACATAAGTATATTATAATAACGAGCTGCCGATGTCATATGCCTGTCTCTTCCTCAGTTGATATGTTCTATATCAACAACAGTCGAGGTTGAGTATTATGGTATCTTAGAGGAATGAAGAAACAGTATAATGAAATCAATGCCGTATTTCTTAGGTGAAAATGAAGTTTTGTTTTGCAGAAATGTTTTGCTTGCCGTAAAAGATGAAATATTTCCGTCAGACCCGAGTTGAACGATAAGGTTTAAGATAATGGGAATTTCATAACACAGCCTCTAATGTTTCATTTTGCTATATAAGTAAACGCATGATATGTTTTGTTAAGAATGCTCTTTCTCTGCTTAATAGAGGATAGAGATAGATGATATCAATTTCGAAAGCCATGAATATGGGTTTTATTGTTAGAGCTTGGCCTCAGTTTTTACACTCTTAGGGAAATATTTTAATTTCAACATTAAAAAAATCATTTCAACTAAGACTATACTTCATAGCAAAACATGAATATACTTTGTATCAATACAAGTTTTGCTCCATGGGCTCAATATGTGTATTGCACATGGGAGATAGTTTCAAAGGGCATTAAAGTGGGCATAATGCGATTTCTGAAAGTGGTAATGAGTACCTACTTCCTTGTGGATATTTTTATAACCCAAACAGATTTTCTGTTACAATATGCCCAAAGATACAATATGCCCAAAATTCTTCTACCTTTCCCAAAGGAAAGGTAGAAGAATTCCTTCAATTTATTCCATGTATAGAGTATCCGTCTATTGCATTTGTTGTAAAGTATTCGCAATCAGTTTAGGTTTACTTAATCAATCTTTATTATAACCGGCAGCTTTCAGATAAATGATAAATGTTATCTGTTGAAATATTTTAACAGCCTACGAATCTAGGAATAAATTACCTCTTATATATGTTAAATATATTATGCATAATAATATTCGCATTAAAATGTTTGATTAATGTATGCACTTTGGGAAGTAAAACAACATTAATCTTGAAAAGTAAAAATTTTAATGGATTCGGCCTACATATCAGGTCAAACAGCGATGAATTATTATGAATATTCATTAAATATACGGTACAATATTTCCGCAAACATCACGAGACCGAAGAAATGCGTTTTGACCCAATTTGTATAATGTACAGCATTTAATCTTCTGTATGAGCAATAATTTTATTTTACGATAATATTATTTTTTAAATGGATAAATGTTTTATCATTCCTACTTAAACATTATTTTTGTGTAATTGGGGCGAAGAATGCAACTTAGCAAACGAAAGGCACATGTTCTCGGCACGACCGTGCATAGAGTAAACAATATCATAGTGAATGATAAGTAAAATGTTCTACCTGTAAGGAAAATGAAATACGTCACTATTTCAAGGTGTTCCCAGTTCTTACATTACGTTTATGCCGTTACAATAGCATCGATACCTTGTAATTTTAAAAATAATTATGGAAAATTAATTACGAATCGGTATCACTTTGACTAAGGTGTGTACAGAGTGAAAATATTACAATTATACTGGAGAAATTTCGAAAGGAAGTTTTTAAATTCTGGAAAGAATACTGTTCTCTTCCAAAAATAGGAAGAGGCTTATTAAATGAGCATTAGAGCCAAATGGAAGAATATCAGGGAAAAATAAATTGAGAGAAGGAAATGATTTCCAAAGTTTTTGAGGAAATTCCTCTCAGATCTCTAAGTTTAATCGCCGTTTAATATTGAATTTCAGCCTTATTTAGTTCCGCAAAAAGTTTTCCACGTTTGAGCGCGAGAGAATAGCTCGAGGACTGAATGTTGTATTCAAGCGGTTTGTAGCTTTATGCTTTCAGAGATATTCGCATGTATTTAGAGGCAGAAAAAGGGAGCGGAGTGTTTGCCTTTATGCTGGGTGTGGCCGAGCGTGTTATTTCCCAAAGGCCCTTTGCACTTTCTTCAGTTGACCTGCTCATTTCCCAGCTCTAATGCAATTGGGCTCAGTGACCACAAGGCCGCCAACTAAAGCATTACACCCAGGACACGTCTTGCTGTTTCTATTCATATCTGATTCCTAGTTTAGGTTGCGAGGAAACACCCGCTAATTGAAGCCAGCGTCAAGTTCCTTTAATTAAAATAGCATTGATATATTTCTGGAATGCCTTAATGATGTTAGTAATTTCACTAATGAAAACTTCTTCGTTTGCGGTATTTGATTTATTTTTATTTGGAGAAAAGGAAATAGAGTCTGCAGGATTAATGTCGGAGAAATATTTTCTATAATGATATCTGTAAATGAAGATGGTGTTGAATATTTTAAAAATTATTCCTCAACTCCTAGGACATGAAAATTAGAATTCCTTGTTACACAAGTCTTATCTGGCTTATATTTTGGATAATCAATATTGCAGTTGCGATGTGGTATATAATAGGATAAAAAGTATTTTTTTTGCGTGAGTTACGTAAATTGAAACATATAAATGATAAATTAGATACACAGATCAATCCTTATTTTACAGCGTATGCGGAAGGTCTTTTTATTAACGAGGGCTTATGAATGAAATTAGTGCGAGGAATTTTAGCTTTAAAATTACGTTCCTGGTATACTTAAAATTAATTTGAAAATGAAGGTTCCACTTATGAAACCAGCAGAGAATAGAGATTTTTAAAAAGAGATATTGAGGAAAGGTGCAGATACGTGTGACAAGTAGGATATGAAATGTAAAATCGGTTATAGAATCGATTGAGATTACCAAGAATAATACCCCCTGTTCCTTTTCAATTGAAACAAATTCAAACACGAATGTAGTTCAGAAATAAGGTAAAAGGATACAGTTCAAGCTAATTGCGGTGAGTGTTGAAACGCATTACTAGTGATAATTTAGTTGGTTTAATAAAATGATTGTGTTGATTATGCAAGCTGGATACCACCTACGTTGATTATTTGAACCACGAAAAATAGCTCAATGGAAAATATAATGCCTATTGGTATTCATGATCAAATCTCAAATAACCCTTACCCTATTTTCCCAATCATGCTTGAATATTTCATAATAGATTTCGATGAAATGCATGAATGAAAAGGTTATTTAAAAGTGATTTGCGTTTGTTTGTGCCTGAATGGTTGAAATTCTCCGGAGTAAATCTATCAGCGCTAAGGCTGAACATATAAAGTGACACATAATAACATTTTTGTTAATTACATGCAATTTATGTGATCCCAAATAATATCAGCAAATTTATATATATTTTCATTGCTCAGAAATATTTACTATGCCGTGCTTTTAGATATAAACGACCATATTTAATAGCAAGGTTTTAATTCTTGACTTTCATCGGTAAAACATTAATCAATTTTTCATAAATATTGCGTAATGTGTAGCATATATTTCTGATTGTTGGATGTATCTGTAAGCCATTTGAATACCATTAAGTAGAGCCCGAATCCTTTTTTATGTATAAGTATAGTAGTAGTAAAAGAACTAAAATATTCCATCTTTTTACGTTCTCGGGTCATTCGCAGGTCAGCAATTAGATCTTAAATTTACAACGAATGGAGAGATCATCGCTTAAATAGATATATTCTTGCAATCCGTGAAACTCATTTGTTATGTCTTTTGATGTACGTATTTGAATGCTGTAAGATCTCGTTATACTATTCAGAGGAAAATAGGCTTGAGCCAATCGGCCGCCTCATTCGATAGATCAAAAGTTTTGTACATCATCTATGTCGTCTTACTCTCTCCCCTTCTGCCTTGCCCTATCTCTTAAAGGGTTCCTAGTGAGGCTTTTCTTTCTTTGATTGATTAATCTTTTGAGAATAAAATGAAATTATCGCGAAGCAGAGAAATCTATATTCCTCCATCGGAGCGAATGTGAAATTTAGGATAGAGTGAGATCTTGCTTATCAGTCTCGTTTTAGGGCAGAACGTAATTTTAAACCGATCCTTTCTCCACAATTTCAAGTTGTGAAAATGTCGAATTAACCAGATTTGTAATACAGCTTAGTCTTAGTCTCGTTGTCTTGCAGAGGTCGCACTCTGTGATTGACTCACCACTGCTGTCAAAAAATTCATTATTCTGCTATAATTACATATCTGGAAAATATTGCTTCATTGTAAAACGAAAAAGGTCAAATATGAAGTAACGCAGGAAAAAGTATACCCTTCTCCTCGTTTTACTCTTCGGCGAGAGGTATTAATTCTTGAGTTGAGATTTCAAATGATCGAATGTATTCAGAATCGTTCCGTGAGAAACAGTCAGAATTATGCATTAAGATGAAACATTTATAAGGTTCTCTTTCGAAACGCGAAATGAAACTTTCTATAATCAAATCTTTCGACGACGTCGACTAACGGAGTTGTGGATAATAGCGTCGAAAAGTGACGAATTTCATAGCTAGCGACGTTATATATGATTTTGTTCATCATACTGACTGCTCCGCACAAACAGTTTCCACTGAGACGGTTTGTTTGTTTTGAAGCAGTAATGGGATTACGACTTCACCCCTCGCTCGCGATTCAACTTCCATCATTCAATTAAGAAGCTAAAGCATATACTTACAAAAGGTGAAAATGATGCTGTTCACACACTCATATATGCTTTATTATAAGCTATCCATCTCAATCAAAATGCATTAGCTGTCTCGTCGCTTGGTTAATTTAATAGGGCACTCCTAATGTTTCTGTGGAAGTAAAGACACTTCGTACTTTACCTCAGGGTGTTTGATTCGCTACAGGTTTCGTAAGTGTATTTACTCCTTCAGGCACTGAGTGTTGGGACATACTTCAGGCCTAAAGATGTATGTACGCTTACGAATCAGTAGCGATTTAAAGCCACTGTGGAAAATAATGAATTTATTTCATTTCTATAATACCTTTCCACGAAATCACCACCGCGTAGATCGTTTTCAATATTTCTGAGCTTGAACAAAATAAGAAAAGTTATTGTTTCGTACAATCTGAGGAAAGTTGTTACAATAAACAGCTAAGTTTTTTTAGCTTATATAGAATATTGTTCTAATTGCATTCAATAACTTGACTTAGTTGCAGACTTCATTTAAAATTTTTTTGTAGTTCTTATTTCCCCTTAAGCATAAAAAATTCTTATTTTTCCTTAAAAATGAAGTGCACATATTATTTTCATCCTCTCAGGACTAATATAATTCGATTATCTTGATTTCTAATCGTTTCACGCTGTGGTATACAGTTGAATTGAAATTTAAATACAGGGCCGACAATAACCTTCTCGAAGGGAACGCAATTATACAAAATAGGAAATCACTTACCTTACAGAAATGACTGAATGAAATTTTCAGGTAAGGCTGCCTTAATTTAAGGCTCAATTAGTCTCCCCCTTCGTGACTCAAAGTGGAAATGCAGTTCCTATTAGTATCTCTTCACTCACTCGTGACTGTGTTTGCAGAGTCGAAGTCAATATTTGCCGTTCTATCTTAATAACATCCGTACGTAGTGAGTGAACGCTTGGTAACCAGCACCAGTGAAAATTATGCACCACCTGGAATTTCAGTGTCTGAAAGTTAATAATCGGAATGAAATTGATTCCAAGCTGTATTTTCCACTAAGGGCGCTGAATCAATTTCAGCTTTATTGATAAAATAGAAGCAAGTGTAGTATTCATTCACGGTTGAGTAAAGTTTTGAAGTAATTAATTTGTTTAATAGCTCAGACATTCTTGGAACATTCAACAATTCGAAAACAACATACATATTAAATGAATTATGGGTCATTCAATCAAATTACGTAGTTTAAAGTGAATTGAGGATTTATACAAACTTTCAGGTAAACGTTCAAATAAAATTTGTAGTTTAAAAGATTACTTGCGAAAATTTTCATAATTTTGACAGGGAAATTTTTATAGCTTGGGTAAAAACCCTTAATGAAAAAATAATCAATATCTAAATGAAATTATATTTACACATAGATTTAAAGCACGCAATGAAGTTTTTAGCTTTTTTAGCTTGGGTAAGAATCCTTAATAAAGAAATATTTCATGCTAAATTAAATTATATTTATACAGATTTATTACATTCTACGTTACTATGAAATGTATTTATTAAGATCCTGCGCATTATCATGACTTTCACTTGTTATTGTCATTCATGAAATTATCGTCCATGTAACGGTTCTAGAGATAGAACATTTATGGATTAAAGATATCATTCCGTTTTGAAACTGCACTAGATTTTTATGTATAAATCTTTTGATCAAAGTATTTGATAGATATTTATTGCCAGTATCACATGGAAAACAATAATTTAAGTAATAAGGAAAATTATACAAATTCTTCAAACCGAAGAAACATATAAAAATAAAATGCTTAACATAATGAGTAAAATGTCGTATTTGTCATCAAGGGAAATGTCGATTGCTTTCTGCGAAAAATTCATCCGCTATATTAAGTCAAAGAAATAAATTTTTCAAGAGGAAACTAGATCGCGATTTAAAAGCACAGCATACTTGTAATGCTTAATTATTCATCCGTTGAAATTGGATTTAATTCTCCTGGAAAAGATGTTTCACGAGTTTTAGTTTTTCATGGAATAACTCAAAGTAATAATCAGGGTAGTTAAGTTCATCTATTCGCTGTTGAAAAATTTGCTGATCGACAATATGCCATCGAAGAAACTATTTGAAGTGAAAATCTGAACAAAATAAGCGAAGGAGAATAATGGACAATAAGGGTAATTTCATAAATGATATGAAGAAATACTGGCGTTCCTGAATCTGCTTGTGTTTTTCTATATCAAAGTATTTTTTAAAGGCTACAAAACAACATCGGTATACGCGAATGGCATTTAGTTTTCTGAAAGGCACTCGTCAATTGATTCTGTCGAAGTACCCTCGAGTGACTAGCAACACCTATCGAGCGCTTGATAACCCAACGGCGCCTGAATGGGATAGATGTATTTGATTCCCATGTACAAGATTGTCGGTGGTGAGAGGCCCAGAAGGGGGCGTGCCGTGGTTGATTCCAGTGAAGGAGGTGGCGTGACGATGGGCGGGTCGAGGGTCATGTAATAGGACGTCGGAGTGGTTTACCCTGTCCTTCCAACCCCCGCTGCTAGTGTCGCCACCCCTTCTCATTGGCAGCTCTTTCGTGTCTCTATATGCCTCATTTTCTCTTCTCGTTTCTCACACAGAAATTGACCTTTCCCACTGTGATGACTCATGCAACCACGGAAGCTTCTCAGAATTTTACCTGAATTGTTCACCAAGGCATAATTATTTCACTTTTCAATATCGGGGCTATTTTAATAGGCTGACATTCCAAGAAATGGATTTATAGTGGTGTACTATCTCTGAGATTCGTGACTGACCTTCATGTATTATTTGGAAGTACGTGACGTTCTTTTCGGAGATTTGTGATGTGGATTTTTCGTACTGTAGTAACATGCATAGTAAGTCATCGTAATTCTCATTTCAGTATGCTGCAATTCTTACATTTTATCGCGAAAAATATTTTTTTGTGACAATTTTTTGTAATTGCTTTAGAAATGTAGTTCTATAGTTGTTTTTAAGAATTCTATTTCTACGACATAGGCCTTCAAGGATAAATAAAAAATTATCTTAATTTTGTGCGAAATCAAGAATATATACTCTCTTCTTCCATTAACTCATAAAAATTATATAAAATGTACTAAATTTGAATTAAAATCAATAGAGAAAAAATGAATTTCGGTGTGAATTAAAAAAACATAAATAAAAATTAGATAAATGACCGCTAAGTGCTGCACCCTCTGATGCACGGGAACGTTTATCGATCTTGTAGCAGCAAAAACCCATAATTGACGGAATTTCATTAACTTCAGTAGCGTTACTCCAGATACTTCTTGAGTTATCCTGCGTGCTGATGACATGGCCAAAAGCGACTTGATAACCTACCCTTCTTCCATTTCAGTCAATGCTATAGGTTTTATTAAAGTGTATAGGTTAATTCAATGTTATTCACTATCAATGTTATAGATCACTACTCATTCTAAATTTCCTGGTTACTTCATTTTTTAAGTAATGTTCTAACCTCTGTAATATACAATCCAGCCTATAGCAAGCAGGGATTCTAGCTGTATTCCATTCGCTCCAGTTTCTGCCCGACTCAATGAAGGCGCAAAATTTCGGCTCAGTATCGGTTTAGCTCTGACAGCAACCGTAATACCGGCTCGAATAGTTCTTTTCGACCCTAGTTAACGATACCTAGGATATCCAGGTCAGGTATAATTTAACAATAAAATTATTCCTTGCATAGGGATTACTTATTGTTTCAATATAGCACACTCTTACCTTGAATTTCTTTTACATACATTCAAGAATAAAATTAATGATGCATAAGAAATAATCAAATAATATATTCACAGTTATCAACATTTTGATGTTAATACGATATGTTAGTCACGTACGTGGTAATAAAATATAACCTTTGTTACACATAACGATGAATCGGAACGGAAAAATAATGGTTTTCGGTTCAGGTTCAACGATTTTAATTTTTCGGTTCAGGTTCAACGATTTTAATTTTTCGGTTCAGGTTCGGATTTAACTCCAGTAAAAATAATATTTTGTTCGCTTTCTGTTTTCGGTTCGATTCTGGATCTATTCCTAGAGAATAGGTTACATAATCTACTAAGGAAATTCAAATTCTTTTTTAAAATTACCCTAAAACCAATTTAAATTTGGCAATTAATTCTACAATATTAACTATTTCAGGACTTTGGATCTTTTATATGGACGGATTGGTTGTTAATGAATAATTTTTCTTCTGATGATTGGATAATAATAATAATAATAATAAGTTTTATTATGCTCTGGGATTCTTAAAGTCCCGTGAGAGCAAACAAAATACAAAAAAATATATCTGCACATACATAAAATAAAACAGCTCATAATATATAAAAATATGCAAAAGAACAATTTACAATTAATTCGAAGAAACCAGAAGATAATTAAATAGTTTTTGTTTAAAGGATGGCAACGAAGTAGAGTTTTTAATTTGGTCTGGTAGTGAGTTCCAAAACTTAGAGGCAACAATTTTAAATGATCTCAGATAAACATTAGTGCAGGGGATTGGAAATATGAGGCGGTTAGGGCCTGATCGAGTGGTTTTGGAAGGGACAGAATGTTTAAAAGTAAAAATGTTGTAGATGTATTGAAGTTGACATTGGTGAAATACGGAAAACAAGAACAAGAAGAATTGGATCAGAAATTTTAAGCTCTATTCTTTGCACTTTATCATGCTGTAACAAGGTATATACTCCAGCTGAGTGGACGGTTTACCCCAAGCCTACGTGTGCTATCTCTCCGTCTTGGAGCAACCAGTGCAATGGCTAAGCCGTTAAAGCATACCACTTGTTAGTTACCTCGATAAAAAGGCGTCCCGCTCTTTTCTGCATTCATTGCAAAAATCTCTTTTCTTTCGAAAATCGTTTTCATAGCTGATTCAGATTTAAATTCTTCCAGCAGTGAAATCTGCATTCAAAATATAGGGTTGGTGCGCGTAATATGGGATATTGATATATGCAAGCACTTGCTATATTAGGACCTCCTTTTACTGGCTGGACATCTAACAATTAGTTAAAAACTTAAATTAAAATATTTGATTTCCTTTGAGATACGATGCCTGAAGTGTCAAATATTTAGAAAATATTTTAGAGATGCAATTTTGAACAAATTAGGTGGACAATAAAAGGTATTTTCGAAAAATATTCGATATTTGATACCGTTCTCGTATGAAGAAAGTTTAGAAATGTTTCCTTCTTTCAATAAATTATGGGTTTTAGGATTCAAAGACTTCGGAATAATGAAATGTATAAAATTGATATACGTTTTGATTACACTCCTCATTCTGGTATATCCATTTTCATCAAACCTTTCGTCCTTCGTGTTGATCTCCTTTTATTTTCATAGAATTTCCGTTTTAAGTTTTTTTTTTTAACTTTTGAGTCAACAAAATGTAAATTGTGCCTTTTCACAGTCACGCAGTCAAAGAAGAAAGAACTTGTTTCTTCTTGTTAAGCCTCTTTCACAGTATTATTTATTTATTGGACCCTTTTTTAGGCGAGGTTAGGCCCGAGTGGGCCTCTCTTTTACCTAACCTCGTGTGAAGATACATGGTTATAAAGATTCAAAATAATACTAAAAGAATAAAAAAAGAGAAAGAAAAAAAGACGAAAAAGAAAGATTTGATTTGTGGGAAAAAATCTCCATAACTGAAGGTTGATAGAGAAAAAACCCACAGTGCGGGAAAACACCCACACAAGAAGGGGGGCGAAAAAAAACCCGCGAAAACACAGTGAAAACTTAAAGTAAATAAAATAATTTTTAAAATTCAAAAATCATGGAGAAAAGTACAAAAAATAAAGTAAAAAACATATAAGTAAAAATACAAAAAATAATAATAAAAAATAATAAAAATAAAAAAATAACAAAAATGGAGTAATGACATAAGTATAATAATGAGCTATCATATATATCATACAGTATATCGCTCTTCGAAATCATACTAGTAAATTAGCTCTATATTTGATTTTAAGTATAACGACTTGGATCGTTCCCCAGATTGGTCTAAATTCAGCGTTATTTTAAATTTTGCTTCTATTTTTCTATTCCTCATATTTTCATTAACGCTAAGCTGCCCACCTAGCGTTTTCCGTAAGTTGTCTTTAAGTCGCATTACATAAATGAGTGCTAATTCTACTACAAATGCGCTTATCTTTCCAAATAATTTATTATTTCTTAAGTTCGTAAGAGATTGTAATAAAATTTTTTATACTATGAAAGCATTGAAGTCTCTCGTAGTAAATTATAATTTTACAAATTTTTCATTTTGAGATCAGGCTAAACGGTATGGTTCAGTGAGCCGCGAAGCTTGAGCTAATGAAGAAGTGTGTTGTAGAGAAAAAAAAAAGACTTGGCGGCATTGGCTTACCGTAATCTCTTGCCTCGCGCATTGCGTCATTGCCCCCGCATTCTGCTTCCCTCTCCGGAACCCTTTCCTTTCCGTTCCATGGGACTTCTATATTTCTACCAAATTTTCCTTAATTTTTTCTTTTCCCTCTGTCTCAGTCCTTCCGCTTACTCTTGCTTTTCCCATTGTGACCCAACGACTTACATTAACTTCTTTCTTCTGCGTTCCATTGCTCCTTCTGAAACCGCAACACTGGCCATCTAGCGAAGCAAAACAAACTGGAGAGTCCGGACAAAATACCGAGAAATTGAGATGAAGAGCAGGCATGAAAGTACTGATCGTTGCCCCAGTTCTCTCATTTTCGATGATTGGAACCAGGATAGGTCATTTTCATTGCTACTAAACGTGAATGAAGAATAGGTCATTTTATCTCTACTAAACAACAATAAAAATTGTCGTTGATTGAATAGACACGAAGAAATTGATAAGAATTCTCGTCTCCAATTGTGCTGGTGCACGGTCGAATGGTCATTTTGTTTTATTTAGATAAGAATGTCTTCCTTAGCTACATAACATGACTCGTTTTTCACTCAACAAGTTTTATGTGATAGACAATTAGGGGAGAATACGAATTTTTTAACAGCAGTGGTGAGAGGGCATCACAGATCTCTCCACAACTACGCTCAGCAGGTCAATTAGCACTCCTTTCTGGATTTTTCGGTATGTTTACTGCACTGCGTGAAATGTATCTGATAAAAAGTGTTGGTGAATTAGACAAGATACAACGAAAGACAGTAAGTTTTGTAAAGAATTGCTAGGGAAAATCGGTGAGCGTCACTTGGAGGCTTCAGGAGGCAGGATGGGAATATTTAGAGAAAAGAAGATTCAATCAAAGACTCAAACTGTTTCTACTCAATAAATTCAGAGACACTACGTTTGTAGAAGATTTAGCATCCTGCACCAAATGCAATCTTATAGTTATATACTGCGAAGATAGAGAAATTGTTGCGAGAACCAGTCGATTCAAAAATTCATTTTTTTTCGGAGAACGAAACGCGAAAGTAATCGATTAGGAAAGTATGGCCACAGTGAATGCACCCCATGTTACACGCCGAAGGGAGGCTTCCAGGGTACGTATGTAGATGTAGATATAGATATCTTGATTATATTGAGTTAGAGCAGCCATTTGACAAGTGGGAGACCCGGGTGAGAGTCTCGCTCCTGTCACACTATTTTCATACGTTTTCCTCTGAATTTTTTCTATAAACACACCCATCATGCAAGGTTACCCCTATCCCTTTCCTTCATGGCCGTCTCTATCATGAATATGCATTCAGTCCCTTCCAATTTCTCATAGACGCGGAAGGGATGAGATGACATTGAAGAGGGCTATAAGGTCGCTATGGAATAACAACCGCGGAGTAGATAATCTCTTTCAATCAAGGATTCCTTCACGGTGTCGTTTGAATTGCGTTGGCAATCGCAGTTTACCTCTGATCAAAGGAAAGCAACTCGATACGAAACGAGCACTTTTGGTGCATTACACGTCACACAACAGAGAAGAGGGAGAGAAAGAAAAGGGGCAAAGAGCAGCAGTCGCTGGGGAAAGCGAACGAGGGGAGAGGCAAATGAGAAGCGAATGGAAAGATGTCGGATGAAGCGTTCTCATTGAGAATCATGCGGCAAACGACCTGTGCCCGATGTTGCTAAAGGGAAACTGAGCATCCACACTCTTCCCCTTTAAAAGTGTGCGTGAATTTCCATCCCGTTTCTCTCGACGTTGCCGTAGCTCTGTGGATATTAGATACGGCTATCCGTGTGACTTCCTGTCGACTGCACTGAAGCTATGGCTAAGTAGCTATTCCAGCTAGAAGATGGAGGTTCTCTTAATGGCAGGGGAAGGGAATCTTTTGTCATAGTAAGGCCGCTTGATAATAAGGTGAGAATGATACCATGACCATGCAAATCAGTAAAATAAATGAATCAAATACGGTACGATACACTAATTAAAAACTGTTAAACTGCGACCGGTTTCAATACAACTGTGTCATCATCAGGCCAGATGATGACATGAATGTGTCGAAACCGGTCGCAGTTTTAACTGCTTTTATTATATGACTTGTACCAATTTTCTATCACTCAATTTATTAATAAACAATAAATTTCCAGCTGAACCAAGTTCTGTTTTTTGCAGACGAATCCTTCAGGGCTAATATGAATGACGTATTACAAAAATTAATATTTAGTATCCAAATTTAAAATTATTCTTAAAAAGATAGAAGAGAATTGTTTTTTGTTTTAATTTGAGGCAGCAGGTGGTACTGAGAAACGAATAATTCAAACAACGCTGTTCTTTTTTGCAAAAAAGGACAAGAGCCGCACCGGACGCCGAAAAGGGCCGCATACGGGCTGAAAGCCGCAGTTAAACCCTCTCGCGGTTTTTCGAGATACGCAGTAGCTCCATTTTGTCCCATACTCACGCTTTAATTTGTCATACGCAATCTCAAAATGAAACATCATACTTGATCCTTTTTTGAGATATTTATCTCTTAACTCTCACTTGAAACGCGGATTTATTTAGACGTCGTTATTACTTAAGTGCCTTTTAAGCCATATATATACATTATTTGACATATATTCAAGCAGAAATTTAACTTCGTGTGTTCAACATGTTTAGATTATTTGTACAAAAATATTAACTTTAGGATTAATAATTAATTACAAAGGTATTAATTGAGACGATTTGTCTAAGAACTAAGAAATATGTATATGTAAATATATATATTTGTCAACTAAGAAATATGTATATACTCTTCTCAGGTTATTGTCTATAGATACGTATGTAATATCCAAAGTTAATTGTTCACACATTTATATAGCGTTCTAAGTTTACATAAACTGTGGACAGGATATGCATATTTCTTAGTGAATTTCTTAAGTGTGAAGCTCTGCCTGATTTCACTGGGCGTAATTAAACACAGGATGTTTTCTAATGAAAAATTTAAATCTCGGTGAAAATGATTTATGTAAAAACTTACAATACCGACCACTTTAATCAGAGTATTAATTACAGCAGCTGGAATTCCCTTAGTCACACTGATTTCTATTGAAGTGGCGAGACTTTTCTGCTTTGCCTCTAGCAATTTAAATTTAGTAATTGTTTTTTTAATTTTGTTGGAGTTCGAAAGGAGTTGTTGTTAACCAATCTAATTTATACTTAATGAGACTCCGCAGTGTATGACATTTAAAAACGGATGTAATGACCCCTTAGGGAAATTAATTTTAATTGTGAACTGATTTTATGCGGTTAACCTGATGAAACAAGGCCTTTGGGCGCCTGGCCTTATACATTTATATACATTCTAATTCGAATATTTTCCACGCCTTTCCTTTAACGATTTTAAAAACGCTTGACCTTTAAGTTAATGTTTCAACATGTTATTTTTAATATAAAATTAAATAATCATTCTTATTTTCATATGCATGCTTGAAATCTCCAGTTGATTGCTCTGCAAGGAAAAATACGAGTTTCTCATTACTTTTAAATATTTACTAAAATAATATTATGACATGAAAATATTTTGCTAAAAAATATGAGGCTTGTGTAAGCCTCTCCCTGGTTGTCATAAATCAATTAATTTATTAATGACAACCATGCGGAATTCTTGGCATCCATGAAAAGGCTAGAAATGGCACTCTGAGAGCAGATCATGCTAGCGATGTTTTTTCATGAAAGCTGCAAATTCAGTTCAAAAATAATTTTTGTAAATGAATGTTTAAATTCTTGCAGGAAAATTTAATTCGGTCCGTAGACTGTTTTGATGCTTTATTGGAATTCACATTTTAGGGTCAAATTCTCTGTCAGTCGTTTTTAGCCAAAATTATAGTCTGATGGCTAAAATAGAGAAATATCCAAAGCTCAATAGCATCAGAGAGGAAATCAAATTAATTAATTCAATATTGTTTTGACTTTTAGTAAGTTATTGAAGGCAGTTACGAAGGCGTTAGTTATTTCTTACGAGATTTTATTTAATAACCAAATCATTCTGTCAAATACATCAAGGATGACGTTTTCCTTAGCCTAAATTTAAATAAATACTCTTTAGAGTGAATCGAACTAATTTTCCATCAAAAAATCAAGAGTAACTCCTTTACGACTGATTAGCCACCACCCCTGCTAAAGCCTGATTATTTTTTTAAGAAGAGTATTTCATGCTTTCCTATATATTTATTTATGATTGTGAAATTTGAAATATGTATCTACTACCCCGCGCGAAAATTTCGCATACGGATACTGTTATTCTATTTTTCCACCCAAATACATTTAAAAAAACACTCAAATCAATATAAACGAATACAAAAACACTAAAATATAGCTAAAACCTCATCTTCATATTCTGTGTCACGGTTTCGATACACTTCGTTTTTATCGATAGATATCGAAATCTACACATCCAATAATTGAACTCTACGGTTAAATTCAAATTTTTCTCGAATTTTGGACCAAATGGTGCATTTTTCATCTGTTGGCCTATTTTTAGTGGGAAACAGGGAGCTTTTTTTATTACAAGTCGTCAGACATTCGTATGTTTTGATGGAGTGTGAAAGAAAAAAAGCGCCGGTTACCGAAAATAGATGTTTATGAATAATATATAAGGATAGGTTCGGAAGAAAATACTCAATTCGGTTTACAGGTTGCTTATCCTACGATTCTCATAGATTGAAAGCTGATGCTTACCATCTTCAAAAGATGGTTATACACCGAAACCGGTAGTTCTCAAATAAAACATTATGTGGAAAAGTAAACATCAGCTTTCAATTATGTATTTCCACCACATCACGGCCGAGGCTATTGATTAGATCTCATAGAATTATTTAGGTAAGTAGGTAACGAATTTCATGCACTCAATCGTTTCATTCATCGATTCGTCCTTCAAATTTTGAAGTCTCTCCGTGAAATTCGAAGACGAACTATTCTTGTAAAATTAGGTCAGATGTCATCCCCGTGCTATCTTAATTCGTAAAAATCACCGTCCATTCAGGAACGTGGTATATCCACCGAAGCTTTGAGAATGGCTGCTCAAAGTTATCAGTTCCGCTAAATACCACCTTTGGACTTTCCACCTGTCTTTTCCATTTCGGCCTTTGAGCCACCGGTCAAATTAATCATTCGATCTGCCTTCTCGTCCCGCCTTTCATCTTCGAACTCGCGCTAGATTACACCATGGAGTGGCGTCGTCAGTAGGACAATGCATGAGACTCATCGAAGGGAACAATAGCGAGGAGAAGGCTGGAAATTCCCCAAAATGCTTCGCATTCAATCTAGCGAGGAAGAAAACGGTGACCCAAGGGTTCAGCAAAGAAAGATCCCGCGGGAGAGATGATGAGATCTAGTGCGTTAGTGGGTAATGGAATCAGGATAGTGTGCGGGGAGGAAGCAACAAGGGGATTAAATTGACGACGGAAAATCTGATCATTTGTGTGCGTAAGTTCTTTGCATTATTAAAAGGACGCTCTCCCTTACCTTTCTGCCTGCTAGTACGTCGTGTTCGTCTTAAATTATTGAGTGATATCCATGTTTAGTCTTATGATGAAGAATTTACTAGCGTTTATGTTCTGTGATTGACCTGAAAACTGTTTTATATAGGATAATTTTAACTTTTAAACGGCGGAACATTAGAGCCATTTTCTCCACTTAAATTCTCCATACGTCATTTAACCTTATGTTTAATATCTCAGTTATTCAATATATGGTGTTATATGGTATAAAGTAATCTATTATATCAATTTCATATAGCAATCTTTATGAAAGCGAGAGTACGTAATCATTCAACCTTTGAGAGAGAAAAGTAAGAGCTAGAGATGTATGATGTATCATCCATGAAATCTAATATCGAACTTCAGTCTTTGTGTCTATTTTAAGAAGCCTTCTACTGATGTAGATTAGAATCTACAATCGCTTCCCATAGGGTTAAAATACATCGCAAAGTTGTAGTAATGAGAAAACTTTCTTCGCAAAATAAAAGCTGAAATTGTTTCGTGATTTTGAAAGTTTTGACAGTATATGTACTACAATGGAATATGAAAGACTTTTGTTTAATCATTTCATATTCACCACCAGATTCATCTATTCTTCAGTGAGGGAATGAGCAACGATAGTTTGAGTAGCCCCCAAATCTTTAATAATGTAGATTTTATTTCCTCCGTATGCGATAAAAATTTTTAGAACTGAGTGTAGTGTTATTATATTCCATGTTTTTTGCAAAGTAAAGTTTAAGAGGCAAACTTCGGCTATCAAACTTTAGACTACAAATGGGACTCTAAAACTAAGAGCTACGTAGTTGTGGTCTCGTGCAAAAAGACAATCTTTTACGACGTAGAAAATACATGAATAGTTTTTGTATTTACGTTTATCATCCCTCACAAATGTACTAATTTAGTCAACACCTAAAGTAGGTCCCTTTTACCTATTCATGCCGCTGATCTCCAAACAGAGTCGTTGGATTCACGAAATTTGATTTCAGAAATCCTCTGATACGTTGGAAAAAGATTTTTTGTGAAAGAATCGCAAGTACAAATAAAATATATGTAGATGCATCGGTGGTTCAGTGGTAGAATGCTCGCCTGCCACGCGGGTGGCCCGGGTTCGATTCCCGGCCGATGCAAGTTTTTGCAAGGGTTAGATATAAGAAGAGACTTAATAGTCTCAATCTCGCCCTAAATTAAGTCCACTATTATTATTATAATAATTTATAGTTATGTTAATCTTACATATTAATTCAACTAATCTATTTCTGGTGACCCGAACTTTTCTCCTTTCACACTCCATCAAAAACATATAAATGTAAGATAAAATCTCTCTGCTTCCTACTAAAATAGGCTAACAAATGAAAACACACCACTAGGAAAAAATCAAGTTTAAATTTGAATTTGTCCATAGGATTTCGTTATTGGATGAGTACATATCAATATCTATAGACAAAAACGAGGTGTATCGAAAGAGACACCTCGTAGGTATGTTTTAGTGTTTATGTATTCGTTTGTAGTGATTTGGGTGTTTTTTGAGATGTATTTGGGTAGGGAAATAGACCTCCACTGTTCTGCGAAATTTTTTGCCTAGAGAAACTAGTTTAAGGCTATTTTAAAAATTGAAATACTTACTAAATTATTTAAGGTAAGTAATTTACGCTGTTTAGAATGAAAAGGCCTACCAAAGTGGCGCTTAGGAACATGAAGATAAAAGAGGCTCCTGACAGTGAAAGATTTGCTCTCCTTGAGAACTTAATTCTCATCTCGCGAAGGAATCCAAATGAATTCAAATTGCAGCCCACTTCCCCGTGCAGTTTATCATTCGTATTCCGAGGTTGCAGCTCAAATCGAGGCTCCTATCCCCATCTAGGAATACGTATGCACCTCAATTTTTTCCATCCTCTTTAAAATGGACACCCGTCTCATTAGGTCATATTTTATACACCTCCTCCTTTTCTTAGCACACGTGTAACGCAAGCTCTTCCGCCTCTAAAGCACGTCGGGCAGGAATAAATCCGCGTCAAAAGTACGCCTTACGAAAATGCAGCGTAGATATGATGCTGTAAAAGGGGAGGGACACGCTCTCGGAATTAGCAAGAAGATGAGGTCATTTGTAGCGAAGAGGGGGAATTTTTGCATAAAAGAAAGACGGACGAGGAAGTTTACGTTCCGTACGTGTAGACGCAGTGCAGGAGTGACTCATGAAGGCTCGCCTTATGCACCGAATTTATTCACTCGGTAACGAGGACTTCCCGTCTCACCCAAACCGAAACCTCTTACAAAACTCCTCCATATGCATTTTGGAAGGTGGCGGATACTCTCGGTTAATTATTCAACCTAATTTGCGTTGCGGTGTAACTTGGGTTGTTTACTGCGCTGTGGACGAAGATGGATATTTGGGGGCGTTTTTAGGAGGGAAGAAAAGTATTCTAATTATGCAGCTAGAAACTGAGATGTTCGTTACAGTCTTGCATTCATGTTTCACGAGTCGTTGCGTATTCGGTGCGAGTTTTATTTTCCAAATTGGGCTAAATGAAAATGAGGAGAATTGTTATACTGGATAACATCTATCGTAAAGGCGTAAAGGGATTCAATGTTTAACAGTGTGTTTAACAATGTCTGTACCAACATCTGAGTCAATGGGTGTCTACATTAAGGCTAATCATTGACTTTGAATTTCGTAATATAATTTAAGGTGAACTTTTTCACAGTGATGATGCAAAAGTTCCTCTCTAGTGAGCCATATTAAATACCGAGAAATTGGTAGAAACAGATGCCCACAATATAAAAATTTATTGACGAATTTTGACGAAAATTACCAATTATGTGATGGTTAAATATTTTTTGAATTGATTTCTTGATTTCCCATTACTAACTTGATGCTAAACGTAATTCTTAGACCAGAGAAATTAAGAACCTGTCCTAATGTCCTGCTAAATAGACTCAGTGGTGAAACGAATGAGCTGAAGACTTCTCCCGAAATGATACAGCTATGTATATTTATGCATAATCAGTGCTTTAGTAAGTAATTGCAACTCCATAATTATCGTTGTGATGAAATTCTTCGAGTAAATCGTTAGTCATTAAATATCTGAGTCAGTTAATTTTTTCATTGAAGATAGAAAATAATTAATATATTTTGCTTCTTTCTGAATATCTGAGGGAGTAATTAATTCCATTTATCATGCATATTGTGTATAAAAGTCTCTCTACGTATATGGAGCATAGAAGTCTTGATATATTTATGCACCCGTTCCAAAAAATGATTTGGATGAAAGGTAACAGAGGCTTAGATATTCTTTGGGGAAGTAGGTGTGCGCCTATAAAATATCTTAAGGAAAAACGAAGATGAAAAATTCTGACAAGATCGGAACTAAAACCCGGATCCTCCAATTGCCAAGCGGCTGCTCTACCCAATTGGAATGTGTATCAGAAGATACAGATATGCATTTTCACCGACTTAAGTCCATGTAAAGTATCTTACCTTTTCGTTAAAGGATAAATTGTTGCAGTAAGAAGGTTATTTTTGGAGCTTCGAGTTAGATTTATTTGCTGCGAACCAAGATCGTACTTGGAATTATGGTTATTTGGAGTTTTTAATATTAACGTTGAGGGAATTGTTAAAGGTTTATAAGAGAATTAATGTTAAGGTTAATTTGGAAATCCGAGTTTAATTTATTGACTGCGAACCACGTGAGATGTTGGTTCCCATTGTTGAATAGGTTACCTAAATAATATGGGAAATCGCATTTAAAATTTTTATTTATAAATGTGTTCTATACTGTATCATCTGGCTCTGAATACTATATCTGAATAATATCAAACATTGTAGACTCTAAATATGGAAAATGATTGATCATAACAAAAAATAATTATCTTAAAATAATTTCAAATCGCGATTCCTCTTCAGGTTGACGCGAGCTACCGAATCTCCCATTTATCTAAACTATTTACCGACTTAATTACTCCACATTCACCACCCAAAACGGACGCCCCCTCAGACACGTGAAATAAAACGTAATTAATTCCTCTCTTTTAGGCAAAATCATTCCGTTTCCCACGCGTCGGGGAAATTCGGTACGTGACGATCTCTCCTTTAAAGAAAAACCCTACATTCGCAAAAAATTCGCGAGATGAAAAGGTCGTCACCGGTCCGATCGCGGTTTCGGGATGGAAACACGCTCCTTTCATCGTCTGCACGCCTCCTTTCTCTTACCTTCAGATTTGATTTCCCAAGGGCGGGGGAGGGAGGAGGTAATGGGTAGTGAGCTTTCCCCCTCGTGGGGCGTATGTGCCGTCGAGATGATGGGCAAACCTGCTTTAAACATCGGGATATCCAACTTTTCCCAAAGAGCCTTTCCCGACTTGATGGGGATTACGCCTCCCACGCTAAAGAGCCCCCCACCCCATGCGTTTCCTCCTCATTTAAAGAGACTTCGCTTATTTCCGTCTCCGCGATTGCTTCCAACTTCTCTTTTTATCTAGAATATCTCCGGTTCTATCTCTATTCCTTTGTGATGCCACTTCTGCGAGGGAATAAACGCGGTCGTTTGATATCGTCAAAGCGAATTTCCCGGATGCTTTATATGGGATTGGAGGAATTTTTCTTTAATGCTGACGTACCTCGGGAATAAAATGAAGTTTTCCGATTTCAGGGCACGGTGGATTGTATCGTAATGCTATCTAACCTCGATTTCTGTCGGTATGATTGGAAAAATATTTTGTATTCGCCGCATTGACTGATTCGCCGTTCTCATGTGGAATTTACAGGTCCCAATAAGCTAGCAGCAACGACTATATTTATAATAATGAAGTCTGAAACCTTAATATACTACCCAAATAACTAAAGAATCCTTATATGTCATTTCTACACATCCGCTTTCAGTGACTAGCGCTTTTCCCCCTTCATACTCCATCAAAAAATATAAATGACACAATTATAAGGGAGAGATTCCTGCTTCCTGCTAAAACAGAGAAATAAAAAAAATGTACCATTTGTTAAAAAAGATTGAGTTAAAATTTGAATTTGCCCATAGGGTTTCGTTACTGGATGTATAGAGATCGATATTTATCGATATGTACACAAAGTTGTATCGACATAAACGAGGTATATCGAAACGGACACTGACACAGAATATAGAGGTGTGTTTTTTGGATAAGTTTTGGTATTTGAGTATTCGTCTGTAGTGAATAAAATGTTTGTTAGAATGTATTTTGGTGGGGTAATAGAGTATAAGTGTCCGTTTGCGAAATTTACAGGGTAACTAGTAATGCTGTATTTCGATTTACTTTTTAGCCTTTGGATTTACCTTAAACAAATAAATAGAATCCATTGTGGGGGAATTTATTAAATCAGTGGACTTTAAGATTATACAGAAATTATTGAATCATGTGCCACAAGATGATGGTATGAAAATTAGTCAAAACGCATATTGAAAATTAAAACAATCAGGTCAATCTAACACTATAAAAGCCAACAGATTACATACATTCTTACTCTTAGAGGTGTTTTCCATATTGAGATGTTGCAGACTGCTTATACGTTATAATTTTCAACTTATTTACGTAAGGAGTTAAAATAAGGCGACTTTATATTTTTTTTCGGAAGCAAAGTGTAATAATTGTTCGTGATTTGAGTTTTTATTAATAGAAGGAAAAAAAGCAATCGAATGATTATTTGCTTTTCGTTGGAAGTGATTTAATTTGGTCCACATATGTTTCGAACAATTAATACCTCGACTGTATTTGGGAATTGGAGCGATAATTTCTTCCCATTGCTTAATTGGAGTGGACGGAGACACATGGTCATCGTTAACAATAAATATTCGTTTGAAATTAAATCCTCAGATTTTGATTTCAATTCTGTATCTCATTGTTTGAAATAAAAACCCCAGTTCTGCTGAAGGCTCCCAATGACCTCCATTTATAATTGGAATTGCCTTAATTTCCACAGATACTGCAGTGATTACTTAATGCATAATATTAATAAATCACAGATATGAGAAATAAATATTGGTGGGGTGTGTTACCTTTTGTAGCTGCGTTGATTTAAAAGTTACCGAGTCCGTTTTCCGTGCAAATAACTCAGGAAATTAGGCCAATGTTGACTTTAATATCCTAATTTATTATGTCAAAACGAAACTTAGTTTATTGCTCAGAAAGTAGGTGATTACTAGGCTGCACCCTGTTTCTCTTGCTGCATTGTGATTGCATCATTTCCATAGAGTTATAAATGTATTTCTTACGGTAAATTATACAGGTAGTAGAGCAATTATTATTGATGTTAACAAAAGATATAGTGATTACATTAGAGTGATTACGTAACCACAGTTATTTTTTTAAATCCCTGGGATCAGTGTAGTTTTAACCAAAAATTATGCTTTGAAATTTAGACCTCTTTGATAACTGTCATTCAGTGTTTAGTTCAAAAAACTGTTTTAAACCCATTTCTCTTGTGCTCATTATTTCCATTCTAGAGGTAGTTTCCATTTAAGGCTCAGTATCTGATTAAGAATTACAAAGCTGAAATATTACCTAACGGCTGAATTATGTAATGGAATTCTTTCCAATCACTAAGCGTGATGTTGGGTTTCAGAATATCCTATCGGAAATTTTTCGTACGAAAACATCCTTCGTACGGTACTTGAAAATATAATAAGCTCTCCATCATTGTGATGATGGAGAGCTTATGATGTTAGTTAAGTTATGCTAAAATGAGGATGAATGTTTTCAAAATAATTCTTCTCGGTATTGAAACTTTGAGGTGGGACAATTTGTTTTCTAGGTGGGCATGATGAAGAGGGAATGTGATTAAGTATTGGACCGTGTAAATTTCTCTTTACATCTACACCTACATTAGAGATGTACATACTGCTATTCACCGTGTGACCGGGGGTATAAACACTGAGCTATCGACGGTCTTCGTTTGTTTATGATTATCATTCTTTTGAAGAGATTTTAGGATACAAGTAAATTGGGAATAAGAGGAAAGGTTTAAAAACTAGTGGTTTTCAGAACAAAACTTGTGGTAAAAGTAGAGGTTTGAAAATGATCCCTTAGCCGTCTGTCGGACTAGCGTCTTTCAGATACTTGAAGTACCGGGACAGGCCAGGACTACCGACTTTTTGATTCCTAGAAGTAGTCCTGCTGGCCCAACAGATGGCTAATGGAGAGTTTTCAAACCTCTAATTCATTAACTACCGCGTTCCGATTTTATGGGATACATATTTTTTTATGGATTATTTCTATATGCAGTTTGAAGTGTAAATATGTTCCTTGCTTTTTGATTCCAGCCTTTTCTATAAATTTCAGTTTCTTCTGTAGGTTTCGCAGGTTTTTCACACCCTCTTCTGCGGTGTTTTCCTGGTGTGGGCTATTTTTCCTATCCTAGGTTTTTAAGCCCACAATATAAATTTCTTCTGTGCACTTTTTTTCTGCTATCTCTTTCTTACAAATTGACGAAGGGTTAGATGTAAGAAGAGACTATTCAGTCTCAATCTCGCCCGAATAAAGACGTTTTATTATTATTATTAATATGATATAGATCTAGTTCTTAGATATTCCTCGTCATTAATTTCCGTACAATTTAGCTTTCCTCGATGGATCATATTTTTATTCACAGAAAACGTATTTAGAATCGAGGTTATACAAGAAGTGAAAAATTGTGACTTGGCCGGGACTCGAACCCGGGTCTCCCACTTTCCGGGCAGGTATTCTATCCATTAAACTACCGAGTCACGCAGGTTCACTTCTGTAAACGGGAGCTTATATGGGCAAGGGTTCGAGTCCCGGCCAAGTCACAATTTTTCACTTCTTGTATAACCTTGGGTTAGTCGCACAACTTAATGTGCAAAGTAAAAATTACATTTCCATCGTTTGTATTTAGAATCGTCTACTTTTATGCGTTCTTTTATATTTGAAAGTTTCCTTTTTCACTTGATTGACTGAGATGCGTATTAATAACGCCAGTAATACTCCTGCAACGAAAGATAAATGAACGAGAAAATATATATACGCGGGAACGTATTTTTGAGCACCTTTCCCATATAAAATCCTCAATTCTCACCAACTGTGGCATGCGCGAGGCCATCCCACTCGAAATTTCAGTCTCGTTAGCGCGGACATTTCTTTTCACGCCTTTAGCCCAACCAAATGAATTATTGAGGGACGTTTTAATTTTCATTAAAAAAAGAAAAGGGCGCGCCTGGCATTTAACTCGGGCCAAGTTATCCTTGAGGGCATTCGGGACTGTTCAACGCTAATGAAGTTCGCGCGGGTTCGGGAAGCTGAAATAAAATTCCGCTTGAGCGAATGAAAAGGAAGAGTCGGATCCGATTGCTTGAAATATGAATGAGAAAGGGGACGATGGGTCCGCCGACCAAATTGCGCGTGTCGCCTAAATTATTCACGCCCTCACCGGGAAAAACGCGACCTTGTGATACCTTTTCAATCCTCCAGTCTCATTTATCTCTGCCTCAGTTGTTGGATATAAGTGCGACTCATCCAGTGCCCTATTATTCCGGCGCCTAATTAAAGCGACGGAGGATGATGTTTCTCTTCAAAGGCCGATTCTTATGAAATCGGTGTTGTGGGGAAGGATGAGGCTGGTTATTAAATATGGTGACGGATCGATTTTAATCAGAGTCGGAAAGCTTTCTACGCACGAGACGAAATAAAAAAGAGTGAAATATTTTTGAATTCACGTCGCTAAAAACTAAAGCGGAAAATATCGGGTAGTTAAAGAAATAACCAAGTTTTTTTTTCAGTTTATCGTTCCGTGATGGTTTACCACCGCTTACACTAGCCGACCAGTACAAGATTTTAGGGTTAACACTTAACACATTCTTATTTTATGCATGATCATTAAATTAATCTCGATAGTTGCAATTGAGATGCTTCATAAATTGTGTGCATCATGGAAAGAGTAATTATTTCTACTACAAATGCTTAGGAAATTATGAATAGTCATCGTTAGCGACATACTTTTAGGAAAAATTTTTCGCTTGAAACTAAATGATGAACAAGTTGAGAGGTATTCATAAAAATGATTGTCCTTTGTAAGTTATTAATTCCTCGTGTAGGTATGCGTAACGAAAAACGGAGAAATTTGATCACTCTTAAGAGAAAAATCCAATGTTAGCTATTATTATGGTAAATACATGGGTGGTCTGAAATGTTCGCGACATTTCACCATTTCTCGACATGTTTTCTGAAAATTTCTGAAAATTTTCTGAAGATTTCTGAAAAAATCTGGGGTCGGAAACTTTTCAGACCACCCTCATATATGAAAAATCTGCCAAGAGGGAACGAAAATTATTTTATATCATTCTAAATTTGAAGATAATTTTTGATGGAACATGATTTTGGCATGATCAAAATAGATAGCTTACTTATTTTATCAAATATAAAACTAATCAGCTGTCAAAAATTGATGTAAAATCGATAAAGATTTAATGTAAAATTGTGGAACTTTAGATTGTTTAATTATCGCAGTCATTGATGGATAGCATTTCTCAATTATTAACTAGTGAAGTTTCACACGCTAAGGAATTCCTCTACTGATTAACTGACTGAAACATCCATTCTTAGGAAGACCAATATAAGTGCCCCAAAACGATGTATCAAAAAAACTCATCAGGTCAGTTTTTTCTAACGAGAATCTCCTTTGTACGCCGTGCATAAGATCCATACAAAATTAGAACGTCTTGGAGTGATTCATTCCCTCACAGAAACCGTCTTTGTGATGCTAAAATCCCGCTCATAATTAATTCATCATTTCACTCGTCATTGTGGGACATCAGAAACCGTAAACGCTTTCGAACCGTGTCGCACCTAGTTCGTGGCACTCGAGCTTCCGAGTGCGGTGTTTCGAAGAACTCTGGATTCCCGAAAGCCTTCATCGCACGGAAACACCGTTTCGAAACCAACTCACGTCATTCTTCCAGCGCCCCGTTTTTCCTCTTCAGTCGATTCACCTCTCGCCATTCCACACCCGTTCTTTCAGTCGTATTTAACTCCTGCTCTTCCCCACGTTCCCTCCACACAGCGCGGGACTCGCTCTTATGATTTTTGCTCTTAATAGTTCCTTTCTCCCTCCATCAAAGTTTACTTTTCTCCCGTTTCGTTCCATATGCACGAGTCCGGTTCTGAATGCCGAGCGAAACGCTAGGAAAAATTGCGAGCGGAGGGATGAGCTCGGTATTGCATGCATGAAAACAACTTGTATGTATGGAGATAGGCAGGATCGGGAGCTGTTCATAAACAATGGAGTGATATGACTATGCCTTGCATGTATCGAGGCGTTTAAACTTCCCGTATACTCGAGGAATTCTCGGGTATTTTTTGAGACTGAAAAATTGGAGAAGTAGAGCTACTCCTTGATAATGTTACTGAAATTTGTAATGATTGCTGAATATTTTACGAATATCAAAGTGGATGACATATAGTTTTGAGACTGAAAAAATTAAATTGGTAGAGTAATTCCTTAAAGACTATTGCATAAATGTATGTACAATAATTGCTAAATATTATATTAATATTAAATCAGATAACCATATTCTATTTACGTATGAATTGTTCATTCTTTTATGTATTCAACCTTTAGGTTGGTAGGTCGAAGCTAGTCACAAGCTCTTTTGTTGTTCTTTCTTTTATTTTATTATACATGCTGCATTCCTGCATCTTCCATTATTTGTTCTGTGAGATATCTTCGTGGCATTCCTTTGCTGATTTCGTCCTCTACTTCTATTATTGCTTAGAATAGTGTATGACGTATTACATATACAATCCAAGATTCCCTCCTCCCAACTAGATGTTTTCATTTTACCTGTTTTCTTCCACTCTTTTTTTTGAGTTCCTCTTCATTAGTTACTCTATAAACCATTCTTTCTTTAAGGGTTAGATGTAAGAAGAGACTATCCAGTCTCAATCTCGCCCGAATAAAGACGTTTTATTATTAATCTTACCTTTAAAATTTGTCTTATTTATTAATTTTCGAAAATGAATGTCACTGAATAGTTCTGGTTTATTTTGTATCTTTATTTTTTATATCTTAATTTTATACCTTTATATCTTTATTTTATATTTCATTATTATTTTATAACTTTATATATCAGCAATCTTTATGGTGATATTTTTTTCCATTACTGCAATTCACATAGAAAATTGTCATGTATTCTGCTAAACTGACGTATATTCCTAATTTACTCTTCAAAATAAATGATATTTAGTGCCAATTTACCTCTCTTTTTTCTTATATTCAGCTTTAAATCATTTTCTACGTAAAGAGAGATTAAAGAGTAAAATACTTTCTGTATTTACTTATAATAATAAAGGGAAATGAACATTTACTAATTCTTTTTCATGAGTATTATTATATTTTTAGGGATAAATTATTGAATGTCATTCGATGTTAGTAATACTATTTTTTTCGGTACATTAGGTTTAGGTTACCTTTCCTTAGATATTTCTGTATACTTGAATTAAATTAATTATATGTTCTATATTCGTATTTCCTGTGTTTTCGCTGGAAAACTCCAGAAATATCCAAGTCTGTGATGCTTCTCGAAAAGGTTGACCTCCATAATTTTCCGATCCCATTTAAGTTCGACGTTATAAAATCCGATACAATTTCAAGATTTTATTTTTCCGTCGCATTTTATAACGTCGACGCTGGCTGAGAAAAACTAACAGCATCATTGGAATTCGATAAACCTATATGAGAGATGCATTAAAGTGGTTTTTTCGTTAAGGTTTATTGGAATTCCGAATAATGGCTTCGAATCCTCTATCATATTCAGGATTTTTTCGTACTTACGCATCTTTCGCTGAAAATATATATCGGGGTTTCTCGAACATTTTCATCATATTATTAATGGAAGTAGGGTTGAATCGATAAAAAAAATAAATATCAAGATATGGAATAAACATTGACTTTAGCGGGCTCTTAACGCTCTCATATTTAGCTATATGGGAAATTTCTGAGAATTCCGAAACAGAAATCCTGGAAACGATTCGCGTAATGGTTTCAAGTAACATCATTATCTTGACATATTTTAATTGGAATATTGAAAAAAAATTGAAAAGAATTCGGCACAGTAACTACCTCTCGCGGCACACAATTTGGAATTCACTTCTCACTGAAATTCACTAGACTGAAGAAAACGATCGTTTTAATAAGGTGGATTCTCAAGCGTTGGATCCTTCTAATATTGATGCAGGAGGAGGAAGTAATTCTTCACTTGTATTTTGACCCATAATAGAAGCTAATTATTCAAGTTTTCAATGGTAGAAACTAAAGCAACATGCTTATTAACATCTGTTTCCTGTGGAATATGAATACGTTTTTTCAAGTTTAGCTTAGATAACCCATTTTTCAGGGAGAGATGTATAGAGAAAAATTTCCTATGATATATGTCATGTTATTATGTCTTTGACTTATCCATCCACAAGAATCATTTGCCTGAAAGGAGTACAGGAAGGGATTTAGTTACCGTTGGTAGGCAAGCCTCTCCCTGAGTCATGGGAGTCATTTTTACCTGGGGAATCATCTCTACCTCCTACACCGGAGCATATTAAATTTGAATTTCTTCAAAACCAAAATCCACAGATTTCGTTGTAATATTAGCTTTCAGAAATATTTCTGTTTGAAAGAGTATCAAAAAGTAACTTATATTTGATTGGTTTTTATCCAAGTGGCCCTTAGAGTTCATCATAAAAACTATCCAGCTCACGTAATTTCAAAATTTTAATTCATTAGTTAAAATCAACTGTCGAATGAAGTTTCATTTCATGATTGACATGATAGGGAAAAAGCTCACGGGCAAAATATCATTTTATTTTTCGAGCGATTTCAACGTCATACACCTTGCGTACGCTACATGGTAATGTTTAGCGTCCGAGCGGAACGGAAATTAATTGAGAAACTTGTTCCGCCGGAACTTTTGTTTTTAGTTCTTCATGAAATATCATGGAGCAGGAAAAATCCTGTTGAAATTTTGGTGATGACATTTGCAGCCAGTATAGGTCGAAATGTAGATGAAAAGTTTGAAATAGAAGGACGAGAGGACGGTGATGTTTCAGTTTCTCGTGAAAGGGATCTCATTTTACTTTTTTCTCTAGGATAGTAACTGTATTCGTAATCTCATTCATAGATTAAAGAAAACCTTCTGATTACATTCACAAGTTTATGTGAATGTGTGTGTATTATTTTTCATAGTCCTCTTTGAATGGTTGATATCAAAACTTAAATTCAAGAATAATATGCAAAATATTTATCATTTACTTTAAATGCATAGTGGTGCCTCGGTGTACGAACTTTCCAACATACGAATCTTTTTCCAATTCCATTTTTACCATTAGATACGCTCTCATTTTCAAGAAACTAACCAGAAAACGAAAATATATAATCTTGGGTCTATGTTAAAAATGTTTTATTCAAAAACTAAATCTTATTGGGACACCATATACATTTTCCTCTGGACTTGCGGTCTATTTATTCATATGGGATACCACCAAGTAAAAGGTAGAGAGGAGCCTATCAATGGAAATGTAAACTCTTTCAACAAATTTATTGAAAAAAATAAGCATATAGCAGAATAATAACATAAAATTGTAAAAGGAAGTAGGGCTTCAATATAAAATCTGTCCAAGTTACGAACGTCGAACTAGAACGAATTTAGTTTCAGAATCTCGGTACCACTGTATAAGTTTGATATGATGGACATAAATATGAGCCATCGAAGAATTTCGAATCCAATTAATGTAATTATAGGTGTAATCCCGAGATACACACGATAAAAATAAAGCCTCTCGCGTACATACACGACCGAGTGTAGAAAATGTATAAAAATACGAAATGACTGCGTAGTAGAGAATTTTAAAAAGTCAATCGATTTTTTCATATGGCATATTGATCCTGTTTGTCCTTCACTACATTCATGATGTGAAGTACTCATCCTTCTATATGTAAGGATAGTGAATAAAAAAAAAGAATGGAGGTCGGGTTAGGATTCACAAACATAGCACATCGATATTGCGTACTTTCTCTTATCTGAAGCTCTCTTCCCTTTTTCTGGCTGTCTGCGAGGTAATCAATCTTTGAGCCCGCGCTCCTGTTGCTATCCAAGCGTCCCATTCTGCCCACATCGGTGGCATTATTCTTCTCCCGACACTTCAACCCATTCAGCACCCGACACTTTTTCACGCTCTTTGTGACGGTAACCACAGAACTTCTATTTTCTCTGCAATATTTTTATCTTTTCAAACCAGTCACTGCATTAGAAGAATGTGCTGAAGTCATGAACTCGGATGGAGTTTTAAAGTGTGCCAAGCTTTATCGGGTGTTATACGGTAATCTTTTAGTGCTTATTATGAGAACTTTATTCGAAATAATCTAATGTCTATATTCATTCGTCGATGAGCGACAAGAACTGTATAAAAGGAACATAGTGATGAAATATAATATCATGATACGTGGAGAGTGACGTCAAAATTTGTATCATGGAAATAATTTCAACGCTAGTCTATACAGTAATCTTGAAAGTGTTTATATAGCTGAGGCCATTTGGTACGTGAGCTCCCACCAGTAATCGAACCCAGGACCACTTTCACCAAAGTAGAACGCGCTGCCCATATAGCTATTCCGGAGCAGCGTGGGAATTTCAAAATTCTACATTAAGCTTTGAATTAATACATGAAAAAGAATTTCGCTTGCCCCTAACGATAATTCTTTATTCGTCTTCGCAAAAGTTCCTACTTCATTTCAGGGGTGCATTGATTTTTGAACAATATTTTACATTGAATATTGGGATGAATTTCTCAAGCTTTTTTCTTTGATATCTAGCTAAGAGATATTCACAAGCAGTAAAATTAAATTGTAAGCTTATCGTTTCAGGCTATACTTTACATTTAGAAATATCAAAAGGTGGTCTTTATGCCTTATCCAAATGATTGGTGATAATGAAGTTAATTTTTCAAATTTCAGCCTTATGTAATGTAAATTAATTTCATTTCATAAACCTTTAATTTAAAAATGTCACTTCATTATCACCAATCATTTGGAAAACGTTTTTTGACCGCGATTTTATATCTAAAAAATTAAATTAAGAGCAATAAAGGAAGATTTTAGCTCCTTAGCTGGATGTTAGCTGAATCTACGTAATAATCAATTTAATTTGATTATAAAATTTTATTGCAAGGAAATAATTATTGAAAAATTGAGCCCCTGATGTATTAAATTATTCCTCTTTGGGATTATTACAGTCATTGAATTTTTATTTCCCTCTAAATTTAGAATTTAAAGCTTTCGATAATTTTCATTGTGCCCTTTATATCTCAATGAGTGAGAGAGAATTTTGCATCGCTGAAATATAAAGTAAATGTTCCTTTTCATATTTATTGAAATTCAGCACTTACAACTGTTGATGTAGAAAGTTATATCTTCATTATCTTAGACGTGAGAATAATTTTCTGATTACCATAGCCTTTTAGGAATCTTTAGCTATGAAGAAGCAAATCCAATTTAAGTTTTTACAGCTTTCGTATCAAGCGTGTAAAAGATCATTACTTCAAACGCCCTTGAAGATGTTTCATTAAGATATCCTCCTGCAAAGGAGATTCAATGGTAGCCAATTGCTTCGAATTGGACGTTTTAAGGCGGAAAATAGCTTTAGAAGTCGTAAATCTTGTTATTACTAGACGAGGCATTCTGAACCTTCCTAACGATTCCCGCCCAAAATCATTTTCTACGAGGATACTAGGCGAAGCTAAGATTGGTTTAACCACTGTGAAGACCCTTGCGCCTTCACTCCCCTTGGCATTATCCATTTAACCGGCAGCTCTTTCTATTCATATCTCATCTATCGAGGGATTTGTTAGGTAATGGAGAAGGCGCCGAGCTAAAATGTTGGCGGAAACAATGGTGAAGTTTTCCCAGAAAGTTTTCGCTTTTCTTATGCACCTCTAAAATGGAGAGAGACAATGGGTGAATCTTTAATGCAATGTCTTTTCTTCGTCGTTAACGTTACCGATTATTTAATTATCAACATAAAATTAATTTATACTGAATTGAATACTTTGTATGAAAGGTTCGAGAAACTCTCCGTTAGCCGAATACGTCAGAGAAACTTCGGGAATGTTCTCCGAAAAGAGAAGGAAAACGTGGATTATCGACTTTCTAAAAGTCACCAAGTGCGCATTTGGGTGGCTATGTCATCCTCAGGTGGTTGTAAATTTGAATAACGCATTGCGTGATTCTGAAAATCCACTGCTTCTTTCTCCATAAGTGAAGAGGCTCGAAGATTCTCAGAAGAATTTGGCTAACACAAAGTTTCTCGAACCTTTTATTCGTTAATAGCCGAGTTCCAATTTCTTTTCTCTCTGCATACTTTTTATTCATTTTGACTAAGATTTCAGCTGTTGGATTTGATTGTTTGACTAAGATTAGCTGTTAGATATCTAAATTTGTACATAAATTTATTTATACTGAGTTATATTTTATCTTAATTTTTGATGTATTAATTTGGCAATCTTTCGTCGCATCATAAGCTCTGAATTCAGTCTTCTTCATTGGTGTGTTCTCGCACGATGGGGTTTTGGTATTCTTCAATCTCCAGCTGAGAAGATTTTTTCCTCACAACTCTAAATCATTTTGTACTGCTGTAGTAGTTTTTCTCTTCTAATTTGAATTTAAATTAAAATTCATGGTTACGCGGAATTTCGATCGATTTGGGCCTTATTTTGCCTGAATGAAGAGTTAATTCATTCATTCAGTGGTAATCCTACGTTCGTTGAGCCTCTAATAGTAGAATTCCAAAAGTATCTGTGAAGTTAAAGAGAAAATATGACTTCGTAAGTGTAACTGATTCGATATTGAATAGAATTGTAAAATGAAGTTTAATATGATTTCGAAACAATTCTGAACCGCAAAAATTCTATGGAAAATTTTTATCAAAATAATTCCGAATAGCATTTACAACGTTTCAACCTCATTTCGCCGTAATTTGGAGAGTTGAAAGGGATGTTTTTCGATTAATTTTGTTAATTCATTTTCATTTTAGCCTTTAAATCCAATCAACTCCTAATAAGATTTCCTTCATTGACGTTTTTACATAATTTCAATTAATGTTCTACGAAATGATTGACTGACTCTCCTTTCCATTGAAGGCCTATCAACTGAGAGAACTCGGTTGTCAATCGGATAGGAGCAATTGTATGGTATTTGGCTCCATTTAAATTCATGATAAGTATATTTCATAAAGAGTTCATATACGAGTGTGATCTGAAAAGTTTCCGACCCCAGATTTTTCAGAAATCTTCAGAAAATTTTCTGAAAACATGTCGAGAAATGGCGAAATTTCGGAAACTTTTCAGATCACCCATATAAAGGATAATAGCAACGTTTTTCAAAACAGCAAACCGTTTTGCCTTTGAAACAAAGATATCATTCTCAATTCTGAAAACTTCAGTAATTTCAATTCACCCTCGACCTGCAATACTTCCCATAATATTGCAAACAGAGATAGGGAATGCTTTCAACTTTGAAAATTAGCCTTCACTTCGAAACCGTAGTGTATGGACGCATTTTCCACTCTCAATTTAAATCAAACCGATTGAGAGGTGTACACGGCGCGAAACAATACGAAATCCAACCGGACAAAGAGGCAAAGAGCTCCATTTATTTACTTTCTCGTTGAAATTTCGGATACATCAATTCGTTGCCTCATTGTTAATGCGTTTCATGAATAACGAAATGGAACCACAGGAGAAAAAAAATCGGTCCCGGGGAGCGATGCGACAACCGTCGGAACAAAAACTGTTAATTTTTTTGGAGCTGGTTCGAGTTTTAATTAGATCCCATTCCATTTTTCCGTTCGGAGCGCAATAAACATCCAGGACCGATTTTCTCGCGCAATTAGGCATTCGGAGTGAGCATTCGGTCCTACCAAACCCTCCGCAATCCTCTCATACGACCTCTCCCCTCAACGAAAGCCGCAAACCCCCCCGTTGCCCTCGGCCTGTTTCCATCAACTTCCCCCTTTCTTCTGCTAGACGTTGGGATAGACGAGGAGTTGCCTCCGGAGTACGGAAGTTATAGCTCATCTAACGAGATAAATGAGTTAGGGTCTTGAGAATGCTGAGATGTATGGGGTGGAATGGGAGGAGATGAAGGAAGAAGTTAATTAAGAGGAAATAAAGCCATATTCTTAAAGGATGCTATTGGAAATTGGATGGAAACTTATCTACATGCCCATCAGTTGTCAAGTAAGCTTGATTTAGTGACTGTTTCTCTTTCTGATTCGGAATTTGAGTTAATTGCTTGATTTATGTCTTCGTCTAGTGAAATAATTCGTGAGATATCCGCCCTGAAGACTGATATGTGAAATTATATAGAAATTTGGGGTATCGTTGTACATTGTGTAATTGAATAAAATATATAGCTTAAGGTAGTAACACACCACAAAAAGTAGGAAATATTTTATTACTCCCGTCTCTTAGATCAAGCCTTTAAATAGCTAGGAAGGTCGTTAGTTCGAGTAATAGTCGATTATAAACTTAACTCGTACAATACGTAAGCGACGCATTGTGTAACGCAATTCTCTCAAGCAATTAAGTATAATGTTGAGTTTCAGATTATTCCATTGTCTTTGTAACACATACAAAAATTTAGAAAGATGTTACATTAACTTTGTTTCGTAAGGTAGATCCATTCGATAACCAAGGAGATTGTTAATTCGAGCAGTTATAGATTGTGAAATTTATTTTCAAAGGATATAAGAAACAAAGGCATTGATCTATATCTCCTGTAGTATATAGTTCCACTTTCAAGAAATTTTCTTAGATATTTATTAACCATCATAAGTCTTGACTTTCTTCGTTTATCGTGGCTTTTAAGATGTGAATAAAGGAAGAGATTTTTGTCCTTAAAATCAACCTCTAACTGCCACAATCTTCTATCTTCTATATATATTAAAAACGTAACGGTGTCTGTCTGTCTGTCGGTCTGTCTGTCGGTCCGTCTGTCTACAAAAAGCGTTTTTCTCGCCAACGCCAAGAGCTAGAGCGATGCTGAAACGTGCATTCGATGTAGACTGCTGCACCCTACAATGTGGCAAAATTTTCTTTTACCTGAACGGCCCCAGTTCGAACCCAGAGAAGAAAAACCGTTCCCATAAGAAATGCACGGCTTTGAGGCTATAAACAACCAATCCCCTTGACGACGAATGCGATTGTTGAAACCGAGGTATTGCGTTTTCCCATTAGAATACATTATGATTGATATGTCCATATGATAGTAATGATTAAAAATGAATGATAGTACATGTTCATAGTCCAGATGTCTGGTCCAGACCAAACAACTGCACCCAGAGGGTGCATGCACGCGGCTAGTTCTTATTAATTAGATTATTAGAATTAGATCATTGGTTATAAATAAAATGAGATTAAGCTCCTAGTTAAATGAAGTGGTATTCATTCCATGCTTATTGTTCTATGTCGAAGAATTAAGAGCTTTGTAGCTGTAGATGAGCGAATGTTCTTACGTTATAAATAAAATATTTTAGCTGCTGATATAGATATGCTGAAGATTATAGTCCCAGCTGTGACTTGGTGAAATATATCCCTGGCGGCACAAACAGAGCATTGAATATCAGTCACACTTTTATTTCTAATTTATTAATAATTCAAATTTATATATTTTTATAACTTATCTTTAATATACCCTTATAATAGCGGTAAAATTTTTGATGGTATACATAACAACGGATGGATAATCGAATCACGTTTCCAACAATTCTTACTCAAAGCTCGCCACAAATCGTATTTACTTTAAGCAACGCGAATTTAGTTCAAAATAGCCTCAAAGCCTCATCATGGACAAAGTAGTAAAGTCCCCAAGCATAGAAATCTCACGCTCTCTTGTACAGAAAGTACCTGTTCAGGGCGACCACACAAAGAGAATAGAGTGCGGTCGAAGGAAGTTGTTAGCGGTCCTTTGGCGAGTTTTGGAAGGGAAGAATCGACCCACGGCCTATGTGCGTCCCTTGATTGTACGGCGAGCTCAAAAACTCCGACTTTTACTAGACAACGGATTAACTCCCGTGGGCTTCATAGCCGCGGGGATTTTCATCCGGTGGTTTGCGGACTATCAGAAGTCTTCTGTTATGTGTAAAGGTCTCGGAGGTTTCGGTCACTGATAATACTAATTTTCTATTTAATATCAGTTGCATATAAGTACTTCTCAACGTTATTTAAAATTGGGTTGTGCTCACTAGATACCAATTTTATCTTCCTACTTATGGTATATAAACAAATCAGGAAAAGGAAGGAAAGGAAATCAGATCAGGAAAGTATATTTGTATTCATACGGATAAATATTATCATTGCTCATCGAAATGAACTCTAAAAATAAACGCATTATTCGTGCCCAGGCTTGTACAGAGATAAGATTTAATGAATTCTTCGGCCCATGTCCTCTACGCTTGTGAGACGTCATACGGGCAAATAAATGAATCACTTGCCCTATATATTATTTCTAAACGTCTCTTTTCGGTGATCGGCGCTTTTCTCCCTTCACACTCCATCAAATGACGCACCATTCGAAAGAGAGAGTTTCCTGGTTCCTGCTAAAAATAGACCGACAAATGAAAAATGCACTCAAAAAATCGAGTTAAAATTTGAATTTTTTTATCTCCCATACTGGATGTGTATATATTGGCGTTGTCATATTTGAAGTTTGTTTACTTCGTTATTTTTGTTGTGGTAAATGAATAATTTTTCTTACCGGAAATTAATATTTATTCTCAGTCTTAAAATGATCGAAACAGTTTTCGCAAGTAATTATAGTTTCCATAAACGAAGACCTCGACATCGTAGACAAAATTTGGCCACCTTGCGTATTTTTGGAGGATAACGACAACCACAGAAACGTGAACATAGCCGAATATGAAGGTTTGTGTCATACTTAAAGTCAGCTTACATCGTCATTTCATTCAAACTACCGTGTTTTTCTTTTGATTGAATTCCATGCACCCCAGTGACCATTTGTACGAAATTTTTGCAAGGGACTACTAGTAGTTATAATCTTTAGTTCTTAGATTGGAAATATTTAACAGTTAAGCTAATGTTTAATATCCATTTAGAATAAATATACCCTAGGTAGACTAGTTTTCATTAATTTTTTATAAAATTTTAGTAACTCTAGCATTCATAAAACTTTATCATGAAAATTTCAGCCCTCATAAAAGCGGTCACAGTATAATGTTTACTATCCATTTAGCATAAATATACCCCAGAGTGACTAATTTTCATTAATTCATAAAATTCTAGCAATTCTAGCATCCATAAAATTTTATTTTGAAAATTACAGCCCTCATGAAAGCGATCACAGTGTATCAATAGCATGGGCTCCGTTTTATCTCTGGACCGGTCAAACCCCGCAAGCGATGCGTAGGACGCGATATCAAAGCAAGGGATTTGGATGCACGATCACGAATCAAAACACCCGAGTGAAATACCGATGGTATAAGAATGTCCCCACGGGAATAATAAAACGGACGAAGGGGCCTCGGAAAATTCAATTACTCGGTCGAAAGTTATGGGGCCGGAGAAGCCTGCGTGGGCGAAACCTTTCGTTGGGAATCTGAGCGTGAGATTCGTCGTCCATTGTTTGACCTCGTCCACCCACCGTGACTGCATAGACTCTACCGATCACCTCTCATCTCCTCTTCACTTCCCATCCTAGTCAACATAAAAGTTCTCTCCCTTTGCTTAAAGCGCTTCGCGATTGAATTGGTCGAACTTCCCCTGACCGTGGAGAGTTCCTCGAGCATTTGTACAATGGGCATTATTATCACGCGACCTGAAAGATTAATGCCTCACGCCAATCTCTGACTGATTCTGGGAGACGGAATGATTTCTATTGCTAACTCGTGAATCAGGGGTCAATATTCATGAAAATCACTCCCTAGCGGATAAATATTTATGGGAATTATCGATGGTTGTTGAATTATTATTTTGTGTACTGATATTCTTCTAGGCGTGATATGTCATATTAAGAATTCTACGTGATTCATTGGTCGGTTTCTGTGTGGGTGAAGGAGATATCGGTCAAATTTAACTGTGAAAACGATTTTAAAAGTTTGCAGGAAAATTATTAGGTTAATGGTGAGGTTCTAAAGGTAAAACCCCCAGAACCTTACCATTAACCAATTTTTATTACGGAGGTAAATATGTTGAAACCGCTTGAACTTTAGTTTCAATGAAATTCATCATCTTAATGCGATAAAAAGGTCTGAGAGCGATATTATTTCACGTTAGTCAGGCCTCATCTTGAATACGCGGCAAGTATATGGGATCCAGCGAATAAAAGGGGTACCCGTGAATTCGAGAAAGTGCAGCGAAAAGTGATAAGTTTAGTTACAAAATGCTGCGAGAAAAAGGCAAGCGTTACGAAGATGCTCCCAGATGCAGGTTGGGAATCCTTGAAAGAAAGGAGACTAGAGTCTAGAATGAGATTGCTTTACAAATTTAGAGACAGCGCGTTTACATAGGACGTAGTCGCTATTATGCGATCCCCCTACTACTCCAGCCGATCCAACAATGAGCATAAAATAAGATAAATAGGAGCTAGAACAATTCGTTAAAGTATAAGGCTGCGACTCTTATTTCAGTTGACTTCGCTATCGCATCTTATAGCCAAGTAGCAGTCCGATGAAAATGGTCTATTTCGGTATGTTTACCAATTATATTTTTCAGATGTGGTTAGCGATATGCATGAATGGAAATATCTGCATGCTAGATACATCTTTCATACGTCGAATGGTGAAAACAGAATTATTCTATCTATTAGTAGAACGTCGTAATTACGGCAAAGCCAACAGTCTGAAAACGGCTTTTTCTCTAAGCGCTATAGCAGCCTTAAGGACTCATTCCCTCCAAGAACAATTCGCAGGATTAAAAAGCTAAAAAAGTTGCTCAATCGTTCGGTGTTTACATCGCTGCCACAGTTCAAAATGTGACTTGCAGGATGTTCATGTAGATATAGATCGCTAAATGGCTATTAAGACTACTTGTCAATGTTCAAATGTTAAAAAGAAATTTTCATCCTGTAGTTATGGTAATTTTGAAAAGTACAGAAATTAAACGAAATGTATTAAATTTTCTGTCATCTTGCACCGTTTAATTACCATTTAATAGAGTCGAATAATGACCTCATACTGCTATTGGACAGTGAAAACTCCCTCCCACCCAAATCTATGATTCCAACGCATTCGTCACTTTCCTCCACCTAAAAATCCGGTTGGCATATATCAATTGAGCGTAGCTGTCCAAGCGTGTCTGAAGCCCTGGCTTAACTACTCCTTCAATCCCCCGAGTTTTGTTTGCTGTACGGGATTTCGTTGGGTAAACCCCGTCTCCGAAGCGAGATAAAGCTTTCCAGTTAGGAGACGAGTACTCGTAACTTTGGGTAAGTTTTCCACTTCCCGCCTTCGCTTGTGAAGAGATGTGACCGAAACGGTGTCGCGAAGTAAACATCGCACGGAGTACTTCCGCTGAGACAATCTGAATCGCAAATGATCTAAGGTGCACGAATTGCCGTAGGGAATTCATCGATCTTGTAATTAGGATTTGAATGTAAAATTTCAATTAAAGAATATTTCAAAATTAAATAAATCCAACTAGTTACATTCTGTGTGTTGGCTTTATCTTTCCTCAGATATCATGAACACGTACGGTTTAAAAGTTAAAATGACGATATTTTTAGCGAATACCTATCATGGATCCTGTGAAATCGTTTAAAATTAGATGTTACATAAAAAGTGGATTTAAAATTGAGACTGGAAGGTCAGATTATCCGTTCTATAAACGTTCAAGTGAACAATGAAACGATAATAGTTCAGCACACAGAATACAATACATTGATAGGTTTCTTGTTGTTTCGTAGAGTTAAATCCTTTGATTTGGCTTCGTATTTAAAAGATGGGTATCAAATTGGAGTGTCTGGAGCCTTGGTATTCGGTATTTAATGGAAATATCCAATGAACACAAATAGCGCATGCAGAAATAAACACGTATTAATTATGTTGGCTTATTACCTAGATTAATGCTATACTATGATTATTAAATCAGCAATTCTCCAAATTTTGCACGTTTTCTTCTTTTTTGACCCCTTATAAGTTGTTTTCATTTTAATTTTTCTTGCAATTAATAAAATTTCGTAAATAATGTTTTGCTATAGATATCTAATCACAGATAGTTGAAGTTTGATATATTTTACTTCAAAAATATATTTTCGGTCTCGACCAGTACAGTAAATACAGTGCATGTATTCTTTTTTTTACTTATTTTGACGTTCAATTTTCAATATACTTGAAATATTTATGAATTTAAGAGATATATCATACTGTAAAAAATTTAATACTGATGGCAAAGGTATCAATAAAGAAATCAGAAAAAGAGTAGTTAAATCATTTGTGAGCAATGTTTTGGTGTATGGGTGGAAACATGGAAGAAAGGAGAGCATCATAAGATTGGAGGCATTTTTCCATGGGTGTTCCATTCATTTAAAATGGATGGTTATTCTGTGATTGGATTGGGTTGGAATCGAGGATGGTAATTCTTATTAGGCCAGAAGGAGCTGAAAATCCCCAGGAATTTTCTACGGGACTATTTTCATCGATAAAACGCCAATACACAATATTCGCACCCTAGCGATCCTAATGAAACTCACTTCGAGTCGGTGAACAGTCCTAGGCCCACGAATATTAGTACACGTGACCCACCGAAAGGTATAAAACATATATAGGTATGTATAATCATCACCAATAATCCTCTTAATTATTGGCGTTCGAACACACTTTTTTTCTGTCGGATAGAATTGCGCTATCGTATATCATCCCCTGGAATAAAAACAAGTATGCTGATTTAGATCAGGCAACACACATTCTTTCATTTACGATTGATGGATGTGACCGTGATGTTGTGGAACATCATAATTATAGATAATTAGAGATAGATTTGTACTTTTCCACAAAAACTTTTTATTTTCCAAACTAACGGTTTCGATATTCTAGATTTAGTTTAGAACCTGACGATGGTGTAATATCGAAACCGATAGTTCGGAAAATAAAAAGTTTTTGTGGAAAAGTACAAATCTATCTCTAATTAACTTATTAACCATTCTTTCATTTCTCTACTCTATGAATGGAGGCGAGATCTGTGCATAGATAGATTTTTACCTCGAGTCTTTATTTATTTTCAGATATAAAACAAAGCTTATCAAGCGATATGTAGTAGCAATCAAATAGTTTAATCCAAATATCAAATAGTTTAATGAATAAGAAATGGAATATGCATGGTATGTTATCCATTTCTTGTTTTATTAAAGTTTCTTTTCAGATATATTACAATTATCCTCAATTTGAATGTTTCCGACCGCTCAGAATTGACTCAGCTTCTTAAATCCGTCTTCACTTTGCATTCTTCCCATTCCTTTCGTACGCCACTCATCACTAACAAGAGCGAGATTTTTCTTACTTCCAACGCCTTCTCGCTCTCCTTTCTTTCTTCCTGTCGAAATTTTCTCGCTCGAGTCAAGTATTCACTTTTCACAGCTCCGCTTTTATATTCATTTTGAAATTAGAAAGGAGTTTTGTGTTCCAAAAGTTAACTTTCTCAGCCGAGAAACTCGCGGAGTTATTATTGTTCGAGGAGAAACGTAATTATGTTGAATACATTCCCCAAACTCGATGATTTCTTTTGAAAGAGTTGATGCGGAAATATTAGGTGAAACGTGATTAAAAGCATGAACCTAGCGTGATAAAATTCACATATTTTTACCTTAAAAATAACTGAATTGTTTAATCTTTAAGTTTTATAGGAGAGTAAAAATTAAAATTTAATTTTTACTTTTATAAAAGCGAACCTAATCCTGTTCTCGTAAAAATTTTGCTTATGGTGCTAGGATTCCTGGGGCTTTGAATTAACACTTTTGAAGTGGAGAAACACCTGAAAAATACTGATTTAAGTTATAAGAGACGAAATCCATTATAAAGTAAGATCGAAAAATATTGATGTATGATAAAAAATCTTGGCTCCATTAAGTGGAAAGAAAATTTAATCAAATGCTATATAAATGTTGTGAATTATATCCTAGATAAGTTATACGTGGTTAGCAAAATTCAAGAGATTGTTTTAAGAATTTAAAATTTATTGAAAATATTAACTGTGGTACATTATGTTTTTAGTAATGTAGTTCTGTAATGACAATGATAATGAACCTTGTGATGTACTACATTAAATTTTTCCATTAACAAGGCTTCGGTAACTTTAAGTTGAAGGAGGGGTTGATATGCTTAAATGACGCTTAAAGAGCCTGTAAGTGGTTATTGTCTTTCGTTCCCCACTTTTGACTAATTAATAGTTACTTTATATAAGTACATTTTCGAAATAGTCTTTAGTGACCGAACGTGAGTCGCAGGTTGTATGATATGCAGGCCTGTCTATGTAAATAAAGAAATTTCGTCTTCATTTTGGGTGAAATTGAGATCATAAAACTTCTATCTACACAGTTTAATTAGGAGTAAACGGAAGGGGTGTACGTAAATTTGTAATGAGAAAGTTACCATTATCCTTGATTTGACATAAAAGTGAAAGTATGAAAAGATGAAAGTGTGTTTAACCTACACTAATCTACTTTTATGGCGTAATCTATGGCTCAGGGTTATTTTAATCTCTAATATATAAAAGGCCCTTGGCTGTTGCTTACATTGCAAAGATGGGATGGGACTTTCAAGAATTATTTTCAGCGATATCTTATCTTTCATATCACATTGTAAATATTTTCTGAAAAATTTCCTTTCGTGCTAACAGAAGCAAAATGAAGGAAACTCTCAATTCAGCAGAAAGCAGTTAGTTTTATATTATGATCGACATATAAATCAACAGGAAAACATAATTCAGTGTTTAATAAAAGTTACACTTTTTAATTAACTCGAATATATGTTGGCCATTCATTTCTTCATTATGTAAAAATATTAAACTCATAACGGCATGCAATTTCTTTGCTTTTATTACTTTTGACTTTATCAGTTATATAATTCAATTTTATATCTTGTCTAGCTTTTATGAAATATGTATGTGTAAGTATTTTGCTGAGTAATTTTTTTAGGATTCTATTGAGAATTAGAGCTATAGATATGGAAAAAACTAACACCACATGAGATAATGTATTAAATTAGTATAGAACAGTTGTAAAAGTAAGGATATATCTATTTTTATGTATACAGATATATCTATGTAATATTCTATTTTTGCGGTGCCCAAACATCCTGTTTATGGCCAATAATAAATTTCTCGATCATATGAAGTAGCACTAAAATTTAGATTAATCTTTTTCTGAATGGGAAAATACCTGTGAAATATTTATGTGTAATCACAGAAGTATTAATATTATTTTATAACTTGATATATAGCCTGCATTATTATAAACCCTTCGACAACGATAATCCTTCTTAATTTAAACAGCATCGAAATTCCCGGTTTCTTTTATTTTGATGGATGAGTTTTTGTCATTCATACACGTGATGAGAATAGAAAATTAATGGCTACTCTCACATTAATTCGTGTTATGACTGTATATGACGATGTTTGACGAATAGAGAGAATAATAGTATAAATTTCTCCTTCTCCTCTGTAGTCACGTTTATCAATCGATCAAGGAACAGTATTGATAAATAACAGAAAAATTGCGTCGTAAAATTAATAGTTATAAAAAGATTTTTATCAAAGCTATTTTATTATTTAAAAAAATATTATTTTTATTATTATTACTTTTTTATTTTTTTTTGTATTTTTACTTATATATTTTTTACTTTACTTTTTTTACTTTTCTCCATGATTTGTGAATGTTAAAAATTATATTATTTATTATATGTTTTCACTGTGTTTTCGCGGGTTTTTTTCGCCCCCCTTCTTGTGTGGGTGTTTTCCCGCACTGTGGGTTTTTTCTCTATCAACCTTCAGTTATGGAGATTTTTTCCCACAAATCAAATCTTTCTTTTTCGTTTTTTTTTCTCTTTTTTATTCTCTTAGTATTATTTTGAATCTCTATAACGATGTATCTTCATACGAGGTTAGGTGGAAGAGAGGCCCACTCGGGCCTAACCTCGCCTAATAAAGGGTCAAATAAATAAATAAATAAAGCTAGATTGAGATTGAGATTGATAAGTCCCTTCTCGAGTCAAACCTTTTCAATTGAAGGGTATAAAGAAAAGTATCGGTAAACCTTAAGGACACGAATTCGATTCAGAGACGATCCTCGAGCTTTGAAGAAAACAGTTTATAATTTGCTTCCATAAGGGAGTTCAAAAAAATAGTCGGAAAGTTGATAACTGCGGAGGATTCTCCGAGCTCGTATTTCCCGCTTCTTTTGGTAACTTCGGTCTCCTGTAGATGACTCTGTCGTCTGCCTCTCAGCGTGCTCAACACCATATCTTTGTGGGATGAATTGGAACGTTCAGATCAGTCGACTCTCGCATCCAACTGCACTTGTGCCCTTCCCACGCCACTAAGTGTTCTGTATTTTGATTATCTCTAAGCTGAAGCTATTATTCCGTTCCAACTGTGAGACAGGCTTCCTCGGTGTCTTCGTGTTAACTACGGCGTTTCGCGTCGAATGAGTTTGTTCCATTCGAAAGTATTGAAAATTTCGAGCGCGGGCGCAGTTTTGTTTCCTCGCAGTGATCTAGAGCAGTGAATTATTCGAGTGCACAGATTTACCTTTGAGTTAAATTCATTTCCAAAAGTGTAAGTCGATTGGATATGTTCTAAAGGAAGATGACGGGCCGATTTTACGCACTGCCTTCACAGAAAATGGTCTTCGTCTACGCACTTCTACTCGCTACCTCATTATTATCAGGTAAATGATTCACGGATTTTTATGACATTCCAGTACTCTTTCAGGAGATTTCAATGCTCTTTTACCGAGAAAAATTTTTCACAAGCCGTGTTTACATTCTGCGGCAAAACTCCAGTGGACTGGCACCCCATTAAAACGCCCTTGCGGAAGGAACTTTACCGTAAATATCAAAAGTAACTGAGCACTTACATTCGAATTATTCATCATTGTATCAGTTGAATGCAAAGACACATTTATCATGAAAAAAATAACGCCATGATTCTGAAATTTATTTAGTTCCAAATAATAAAGCTACGCATAATATTTATGTTTGGAAATTTCTCAATTTAGCGCGTCGGAAACGCATGACGTTTTATACTCAAATACTGCGAATTTAAATTTATTGACTAATCGCTATTTCCTGTTTGCATTTGAGATTTCCTAATATCTTTATAGAAGAAGTTTCATAAAAAACAGGAAATGCATGATGAAAATGTTTGTGATGATGAAAGAAAATACATCATAAAAAGTTACGAATCGCTTCGAATCTTCAGTATTCTTTGGGAAATTTGTGACGTATTTTATCTGTCAATAACCGTATGAATGTCAGAGAACGACTAAAATAAACATTTCGTTTTCCGTTTCACTAATTTTCCAGTCTAAAATTTTCACTGAAATATTGTACGTAAATAACGATATGTAACACGACATATATAGCGATATTTATCAAACTGAAAGTATTCATCTTGAAACAAATTTTTTCGGAATATGATTTGTCATCTTCTTTGTATATTATCAATAGCAAGGAAGTATTTCTATACATGCGGGCCAAAAGGTACGCATTGCGTTGTGCAAATTTACGCGAGACGAGATAGGCCTATTTAACCTCCCGCGAGTTGCGCTCCTCGATTCTTCGCTTTGAGGAAACATGCGGACCTTTACGCTCCCGCGTTAACTGTTCCTCTGAATTTCAAAGGGATTAAAATAGAAGAGTCCCCTGCAGTTTTTAAAAAGCTTTAAGAATGATATGTATGTGATAATTCATAGTGTGAGGAATAAAGCGTATGCTCTTTACCTTGTGCAATCCTTTCCCTGACGTCAGCAAAGAAACGTTTTTTTAAGAATCATCATCCTGATACAAACTTTATCACAGTGCTTTAATAACCTAGGATCCCCATTAGGAAAGTGAACCCGGCACCGCTTTTACCATAGGGAGCAAGGAACCCATTTGGCTAGCCGGAAACTAGATCTTCATACCCAAGTAATATATTTAATCAGTAGCGATTGAGATCGATACAAATCATTAGCGTCTATAAGAAACCGACAGTGAAAAGTATTTGTCGAGAAGTGCTTGAGCACTGTGACTCGACTTCTCAAGTGTATTCCCTAATTACCCGATGAGGATCATAAGAATGGGCCCTGAGTTTTCATTAGTAGCAGTTATGAGTAGGGAAAGATGAAATAAGGATGATGAGAGTATGATAGGAAAGTAGGAAACACTTCATGCTTGCTACTCTACTTATGGAATTAATTTCATGAAATTATCATATCCTAGATCAGTCAAGATTTAAAAACTATTATTATCCAATTAAGTTATTATTAGTCCAATGCACTAGCATTTATATTACATTCGTATCATTTCATGAAAGTTTACTCTAGTTTCATGAAGCTAACACCTAGTTCTTGGTTGAATTTATTGTCGATTCTATTCCAAGATATGATTATTTTTGATTATTTTGTCATTGCACACTGACTTTTGATCTTGAGTTATAAGAAATAGTGATATTTTGCATTAATCCGGATGTGCGAGCATATTATCGTAAAAATTTACATGCCAATCTTCAATTCATTCGAAAAGAATCATGATGAAGCGAAGACATTTTCCTTGTAATCTAATTGATCCATTTTCCACAACATTCATATTCATCTCTGTAACAAACAAATAATATTCCTATGAAAGTTCGGAAAACGTTAGCTTTGCCACCTAAATGGTGTGGGACCTACACTCATGGGAAGGTCGCTAGTGAAACCACCAGACCCTACTTGAGTAACGCGATGAATAAATTTTAATAATCCAATATTGAATTTTGGACGTGGATATAGGATAGATAGCCCAATAAACTAAAATATGCTTATTATTTTCCCTCTAACCTTATGTGGTGATCTAGCGGACCTACTCCTTTTGAGGAAAATAATAGCTGGTGAAGCTTACGACTGTACGAATTATAGAACTCGTTAAAATATAGCACCATCTATTACACGGGGTTTTCTTTCTTTTTACGCCCCAGCTTGCCGAGTTAACTGCTATAAACATTCGACAATTCTGTGAATTATGAAAGGAAACGATGTGCTTAAAAATATCCCAGATTGTGAAAATTTTAGTGATAAATTTGTGATATTTAGGAGAAGTATTACTAAATGATTTGCAAGTCTTGCTGTGTTATAGTTGCTATATTTTACTGTATTTTTATTGATTTTAGTGTATACGAGGGTGGTCTGAAAAGTTTCCGAACCCAGATTTTTCAGAAATCTTCAGAAAATTTTCAGAAAACATGTCGAGAAATGGCGAAATGTCGGAAACTTTTCAGACCACCCTCGTATACACTAAAATCAATAAAAAATACAGTACAATATAGCAACTATAACACAGCAAGACTTACAAATCATTTATACCCATGAATTTCTCACTGATTTCAGACGATATTTTTATGTAATTGATTTCTTTTGTTAATCTTTGACATATTTATTAATCGTGTCCTTAGTATAACTTAATTATGAGGATTTTTATAACCCGTTGGTGCTAAAGAAATAAATAAATTAATAAATAAAATGGAGTGGTTCTAATAGAACGGAAACAAAGTAATGCCAATGTCTGAGTTACTCCGAAGAAGCTAAGAATGTGGCTAAGTTTGGCCTGGAGACAGCTGATCCGCTAGCCTGGGAAGTGCGTTAGTCAGCGGTACGAACTTGTTTGTTATTTTGCGTCAGTCAACATCTCCATCGCCCAAGCTTTGAAGGGCGTTGAACGTAAATAAGGGTAACCGGAAGTGACAACTAAGCCAATTACGAACATTTTTGCGACTTCTATGGAAAATAAATATGGGCATGAAATAAATTCTGAGTCGTCTGAAACTTATACTCTTTAAGTAGTTCTAAGCTTCTTTTAAGATCATTTGCTTATGACAGAACGATATTTTTGTCTAATTACTACTCATTGTTTTCCTCAAAGCATTTGTTTTCGTGAGTTTTTTACCTTCCCTCACTGAATGTTTTTTCCAACATAGGTTTTACTTCGTCAATGTTAAACTGCAAATATTTTCTAACCTCTATTGTACTAATGCTCTACTGGTTCTCTTTATTAAATACTCTAAATATTGAAATAAAGTTAAGGTAAGAGGTAGGGAGGCCTACATAGGTATAACATCCTCAACATAGGGTCTCTCTATAACTGACATGGTTAAGCCTTACTTTGTGGAACGGTGCCATCATTCACAATAAAAAACACACTTTGTAAATTCCACAGAAATATATTGGATGCAAATAGTTTCGATACTTTTTTGATATATCAGTAGAACTTTTTTCAATATTTCAGTGCCTGAGGATGTCAGATTGACGAAACTAGGTGCATTCAATATATTTCTATGGAATTTAAAAGAGTGTTTTTTGTGAATAGGATCTATCTATTTGATCATTAACACAATTCCTGCATCATAATGAAAAGAGACACGTGAAATTAAAAATTAAAGAGTATTTGTGGAAATATTTATCTGAAGCCTAAATAGAATGCAATGGTAGTTAATTGCGGAAAATAATAACTAATACTGTGCATAAACGAAGGAATTACCATGCTGACTCCGAAAAGGTGCATCGTTTGTACAGGATGTTTCCTACAAGTTATAAATGCATCTAGAGATTTTAGGCTCTTGGATATACAAATAAAATCTTAAATTAGCACTTGCCTTTCAGCAGGAATTGGTCCAAAGAATGGATAGAATAAACTATAACTTTCAAGTTGAGCGCAAATATGCCGATTCAGTAGGCAATCGCAGCAGAATCCGAATGCTTTCTTTTATTCTCTACGCCCAATCGCTCTGCTGTATACTGATTTGAAAATGCACTTTCCGGAGAGTTTACCGCAAACGATTCTTCAGTAGAATCCTTTTAATATTTCCCCATTCGTGCATATCGAGCACGTTACTAAACGAGGTCAAAATTTGTAATCGAATGCACTGCTCCATACCGCAGTTGCTCTACAGAGAGAACAAATGAACACAATTTCCCGAATAGCTTTTTCTTGGCGAATTTTTAATTGAATGCGTTTCAACCACAAATACAAATACTCAATTTTCTTTTCATTCTTTCTTTTCTCCTATTTTATTTGTTTCGTTCCATGGTGAATTGTTTGTGACTGTCAGTATCCTGTAGTTGACTATTCCAGCATCTGGCTATGTCGTTACGGGAGAAACCGATTTTTCATTTCGGCAGCAAAATCCTAAGTCGCTTATTTTTTGGGAAGAACAGCTCCAATACATCGTTATACTATAGCCTTCGATGACAGAGGGAAATTGTCATCATATGAAGATATGTTATTCCTGAAACGATAGCTCGATTAATGGAATATTTTTAAATATCTTGAAGCAGGATAGAGAAAAAGAAAAGTTTCATTTACTTTTCGCGGGTTTGCTCATAGCTGTGATGAAATGAAATCTTAGTTATGTATCATGCAGAAAATCCTCTATATATTATTTCTAAACATTTATTTTCGGTGACTGAGACTTTTCTCCCTTCACACTCCATCAAAACATATAAACGTCTGACCATTTGAAAGTTTCCCGGTTCCTAGTAAAATAGTCCAACAAATGAAAAATGCACCATTTGGTCAAGAAATCGAGTTAAAAGCTTAATTCTCGAGTTTAGTTACTGGGTGTATAGATATCGGCGTTGTCATGTTTGGAGTTTACTGTTTACTGGTTATTAGTGGAAAAGAAATAGTTTTTCTTATCGGAAAGTGCTATTTAATTTCGGTCTTAAAATAATCGAGAGTTTTCCCAAGTAATATTATAATTTCCGTAAACGAAGAGCTTGACGTCGTACGCGACCATAAAGTTTTTATAAACCAGCTTACACTTGCATCTTTTGGCAGCAGAATGACAACCACAGAGACATGAGTATTGTCGAATATGAAGGTTGCGTCACATTTTCAGTCAGCTTAAATTGTCATTTCATTCAAACTAACGCTTTCTTATAATTAAATTGCATGTACCCCAGTGACCATTTGTGCGAAATTTTCGTACGGGACTAGTTGGTATTAATTTAGGTTTCTCCTAATCGAAAGCTATGAATAGTGTTATCCATAGGGCCATTGTGCAGCATTTAAGGGAAATTTTTGCTCATAATTTCTGACTCTGTGAGAAAATTAGGGGCTAACAACCTTATTCTTCATCTTGCCTCTTAAGGCTCATTCGTTCCTCAAAGCTTTCAGTAGCTGATGCTGGAGGGGTTGACGTTCAAACCGCAACCTGGCTGAATACTTTTACAATATGTTTCGAGTAATAAAGGAATGTCAAGTGAAATAAAATCTGCATGTACAGAAAAAATGAAGTTGTTTTCTCTCATGGAGAGAATGGAAAAACTGCATATGAAATTCAATGAGGTGCGGTAAAGTTTGCGGCCGCAGATACTGGATGTCAATAAAATAAATATATTCGATTTCCAAAGCAAATTTATTTTTCTATTATTACTCAATTATGGGGTCCCAAATGCCTAGTGGACAAGACGTTCCCTTTTTGAAAGTAGCCGTGGTTTCTTCTCCTGATTGGTGTCATGATGATAACTAATATTCTTGAAATATGTGATAACTAGCTGAAATACTAGGTAACGGATCTAGCGTTCAGGAAGTCCAATGAAGCAACGCGGAAGTTACCTCGCTGACCCCATCTCCCCTGCTTTAAATACATCTTCGATAAGTCATACATTTAGACTATTATCCTATGGATTTTTTATATTTATATAGGTTAGAGCGATTTCTTGCATCCTCTTTTTTAGGTCTCTTTATCTCTCCAGTTTTACCTCTTGTCTTTTTTATATTTATGCCAACTTGTTTCATCAAACCTCTCATATCCGTTTTATTTTGCATTTATATTAATAACTGATACACGCCATCATCAACTATAACAGTTTCCCTAATTCTGGGAATTCTCTGTTTGCTCGTCACAAAAGTTTCTTTCTTCTACAAAGGTTTTAATTATGGGGATTAGTTAAGCTTTGAGATTCGTTATTCTGCATTGGCTACTCAAACGTTCACGAAGTTCACGAAAAAAGTGCACGAAGGAAGAATACTATTTTTAACGAGCAGAGCTATTCTGTTTCTTTTTAAGATATCACATTGAAGTCCCAATCTTTTCGTAGCATCTGGTGCTTTTTCCACGTGAAAGCGATCTTGGCCAGTGTCATCGATGGAAAATCCTGCTTTTTCATCCTTTTGTACGAATGACGAAAGGGCCACTTGGTTGCAATGAGTTGAACGCGTGCAAAAATTTTATTCAATGGGATAATTTGGCCGTAACCCTAATAACTGACCTCGATGGCTGAGTCATTAGTGCTCTAACCTTCTAACAGCAGGGATTTGAGTCCCGCCTAACTGGTGATTTCAGGCTGAGACATTGGTGTTTTATATTCGTTGCTTGTGTATATGGTCGTTGAAATGATTAAAACGAATATTCTTGAGGTTACTGTGTACAAGTAATAAGTTATAATAACATGTTTTGGGCATTCTAATTAGTTCCATTACATCTTGGTTTATATCATTTTATATATGTTAGGGTGATATGGAGTATTTTATTTTTAATATTTACTTTATAGTGAAAATGTAGCTGAATATGTATACCATTATTCATAAGGTAGGGTTGTAAACATTTTTGTATGCAGACATATTTAACAGTATTTCTCTCAAAACGGAAGCTTTGGGTTCGAGTCCCGGTTGAGCACGGCTTTTTAAATTATCTCGTTCATTTCTTTTCTCCTATGCAACGACCCTTCGTGTGAGGCTTTCCTGAAATCCCTTTCCATGTCGAAAGACATAGTATTCAAGTTTTCACATTCAACAGAAAAAAGCGTGTAATTTTTTTTCTCCATTTCTGAAAACTGTTTTTTGAAAAAGGATTTCTAAATCCTCTAAAAAGATTTAAAATGTTTGCTGTTGTTAAAAGATTTCCCGAAGCCTTTTTATCCTTCCAACGCGATCTTAGCTTTTAGAAGGGAAACTTTAACCCCCAGAGGTCGAGGGGAAAGAAGTACCTCCTCATTTTTTTTGTTTCATGATTTATATGGTTTTGATGAGTTTACAAATGACTATGGCCTCATACGTCGAAGGGAAAACAAAAGCTTAGTGACCTTCTGACGTAGCAGTTTCACTCTCCTTCTTCATTCATTAATCACAACTTGCCCTTCTTCCGCTTCGCCTCCTCTTTTCTTACAGAATGCCGTTCTTCTTCCTCACAACTTTTTATCGCACTGCTTTTTCAAGGTTATTAGGCTGGACGAAGAGTTATATTTGACATTTATGTTTCATTTATAATGACACATTCATTCGACGTTTTACTGTCCGAAATAATGTATGCGATTGCGTTTAATTGATCGTTTTCCACTTTCGCTAAGAATTTACTGAGCTGAATTGAGCTACCGAGTGAAGAAGTTGGACTGTACTATTTCCAGTAGTCGTAGATCTGTAGGTTATCATTAAAGGACTTCATAAAAAAACGAGTGAATCTAGAAAACCAGTGCTATGAGAGCAAATTCATTCATGAATATATTCTCTAATAATTTTAATATATGAATTAGACAACTTCTCTATTTATATAAATCGCATGAACGTATTACATTTATGCTTTCAATAGTTATTCAAAATTGATACAGTAATACCAATTTAAACCGCTTAAGATACTATACCGCGTAATATGCGGTTTACTCTCAGTCCCGGTCCTTTTCACACAAAAAGCATGGTATAAATTCCGCTTAAGACGCTCTGCTATCCGCGCATAAGGCGGATTTTTCCCGTACTCTGATGAACTGCAACCCGCCGTAACCAATTCTATGCCTAAGTCAAAAGACCGAAATTTGTGTACATCGTTCTTCTATAATTGTCTATCTGATAAGAATTGCTTCATTGTAGAGTAGAAAAATGAATGCAATTAACTTATGAATGAAGACGCTATTTTTCTGCAGAAAACAGGCAATTCATAAAAACATGACAAGAAGGAAAGTAGAGTTACATAGTAATAGTTCGTGGAAGTTCTTTATATCTACAGCCGTGGCAAGTGAAGCAAGCTCATATTTGTTTTAAGGTATATAGGATTCATTTAAACATCGAAGGATAAAAAACCTGATCTCTTTTGTTTTCTGATGTAAAAGTTATATCAATTTGTAAATATTCTGGTTATATGGCTGTTTTCACTCGGTTCCCTGAAATGTGTCTTAATAGTGCTTTACCATACATACTTATTCTTCATTTAGGACCCTGCTGAAAAGTGTTGTATTCGCGAGATAGAAAAGATACAACGAAAGGCAATACGCTTTGTAAAAAATTGCTATGATAAATCGGTAAGTGTTACTCAGATGCTTCAGGAGGCAGGATGGGAATCTTTAGAAGAAAGAAGGCTCAATCAGAGATTTAAATTACTAGATAAATTCAGACAGAGCACTTCATAGAAGATGTAACCAATATTATGCGCCCTCCTTGCTATACTGTATAGGCCGTTCTGGTACAGCGAGAAAGATCAGAGAAATAGATGCCAAAACCAGTCGATTCAAGAATTCTTTTTTTCCGACAACAATACGCGAAAATAACCGACTAGGCAAATAGAGTCTTGGTGCTTGCACCCCCTGCCACACGCCGAAAGGCGGCTTGCAGGGTACATATGTAGATGTAGATGTTTAGGAACACAGGATATTTGATTAATAGTTATCCTGATCTTGGAAGGTTGGGAAAACGTATGTATATATTTCTGAGACGCTTGGAGGAAAGCGAAAAAGTACCACCTGTGAAGTATCATTTTTAAGGAATCTTGTGTATTGAGATTTTCTGTAGAGTAATTTTTATCGCCTCTTTCCAATGTTAATGTTACCCGTAGGATGGAAAGAACGCACTTCAATCCTCTCTCTTTTAAATATAGTAATTATACCCCATGATTTGGAGGACCATAAAATTAAGTGGAATTCACCTAAAGATAAATTTCATTTTGTTGATCTAACGCTATATTGACTTGAGAATTTTGAATTAGAGGCTCGGAAAAATTCAGTTTGCTGTCTGTCGGACTAGCGTCTTTCATGTACTAGATGCACCGAGAAAGACTAGGATTACCCAATTTATAGGAATGACCCAATACGCATTTGAAAGCCATGCTACCATCCTTAAGGGGTCTATATGTAAGTGTTCTACCTTTCGGTACGTTCATGTGCTCCCACATTCCCTGTTCAGTTCCCTCTCCTTCAATTCCTGATAACTTATCCCACCCCTTAATTCGTCTAATAACTTTTGTATTTGTCTTCCCCTCTGTCTTTTCCCTAGCATTCTTCCCTCGATCGCTTTCTTCAATAATCCCTCTCCTCTCAATATTTGACCTACCAAATTCTTTTGTCGATTTCTAATTACTTAAATCATTACTCTTTTCTCCCCAACCATCTTTAGCGCCTCCTCGTTCGTTTTTCTATCGATCCAGCTTACTTTCTCCATTCTACACCATACCCACATCTCACAAGCCTCTAATCTTTTAATATCCTCTTTTCTTCACGTCCACGTTTCACACCCGTACAACATTACACTCCACACCAAGGATTTTATCAATCTTTTCCTGATTCCTCTATCAAGTCCCTTCGTCATCAGCTCCCTTCGCTTCATGAATGCTTCTTTCGCTATCTAAGGGGTGGGTAGGACGGAGTGGCGATTACAGTTGGTATGTTAATACTCCCCAATGGTAAAAACCCTCGTATAACGACTGTAAGCTTCCCTCACCTATCCCTCCAATTCACCTTTCCCTCTGTGCATTTGGTAGCTTCCTTATAACGCGACAACTAAATTGGTGTTAAACCTTGAGCGCGAAAGATACATTTTCTCTTTCCGTTCCTTTCCCTTGAAAACACCTTCATAATTCCCAGGCATAATTTTCAAGTAGGGCAGGTCGTCTGCAGGGAAAGTAGCCGTAAAGGGAATTTACAAGGCAAGATAAAATGCATACCAAACTGAAATTCTCCCTGCGAACGCATTAAATTGTCCCCGCGATCCTTTCTCCGTACATAAACGAAGACGAGCAAGCGCGATTCGCACCTACAGGAGTGAACGTAATTCTCGAAGCCTTAATTTTTCTCTTCGCTCAGAAGTTTGTCGAGATGGTTCTGTCCTCACCTCGAGAGACTCGGTGCGTTTACGGTCTGTTTTATGAGATTGCGGAGTACGGACGATGAGGGCCAAGGTTAAAAGCAGTGAAAGAGCAGAGAAGGTGCTACAATGGAGGGAAGGCGTGATGGAGAGGCTGGGCTGCTGAAAGGGCCCTCTTCAGGTAATGCGCTAAGGGTTAAATCCTCGAAGGGAATCCGGTTAAGATGGAGTAGTCGAGGGATTAGCAGAAAGAGAGCGATAAAGGAGAGAATGGGATAGGATGCCCGGGCTGTGAGGGAGGATTCGAGAGTTATGGCGGTGTCGATAAAATTCTCCAGTTTGGATTAGTAAATTTCTCTCATCTCCCCGGAGATTTTGCCCCGAAAAGCTCGTCATCTGAAGCAGTCATAATGGTATTATTAAAGAGAATGAGTGGGGTTATTGTGAACTGAATTATATCCGGTAGAAGCGGATGAAATTGCATTGGAGATGAATACGATGGAGGCAGTGCTGCGGAAAATAATCTAGACTGTCTCTTCAAAGTCAGATGCTAGGTTTCCAAAACGAATAACTTAATGGAAGAATTAAGCTTTTGGTAGCTCTTTGCATGTCTTTTAATTAAAACGTAATTTTGAAACTAAGTCAAATAACTACATCCTCCTGCTATCTGTATCTAAATAGCCTCGTATATTCATCCTTATTATCCTCATATATTATTTCTTGACGTCCATTTTCGGTGACCAACGCTTTCCTCCCGTCAAACTCCATCAAAAAATATAAATAACTCACCAAGTGAGAGTTTTCGACTTCCTGATAAAGATAGATTTACAGATTAAAAATTCGCGGATGCAAAATGCAAAAGATTGCGATGTAAGCCAGCCGTTGGAATTCTTCAAGTGACAAAGTATTTCTAGCGTCAGAAGTCAGCAAAGAGTGTACCTAATATATACTTTTTCTTCCAGATCGTGTATAAACTCAGAAATTACGGAACAAAATTATCCTAAATTAAGTCTTTTTAAGTGTAGCAACTTTATTGTGTTGCTCAAGATCCTCCTCGTTTAATTTCTCTTCGGAAATGTTAATAAAAAATTGGAAATAAAAGCAATAAGCATAAATATGATGCGCCTAGGATAATTCTCAAGGAGAAACGGAAATGGAAAAATTATGACTGGAATAGGACTCGTATACATCCTCTTTCTAGGGGGATGATCTGCCGACAAAGTTTCCTAAACTAGACGTCTGAATTTTCTAACATGATTGCATGATTGGTTAGAGAGACCTCAAGCAAGTAGAGAGTCAAAGTTTTAGTCCCAGATCTGTCAGTTTATTCAAGACTGCTTTCTTAGAGAAATGTTGACCTTCATCTTTTTAATATTCGAATACAACACTTGTCTAAATTACTATGTACCATATACATAAACGAGATGGGGTATATCTAGTAGCGCAAGTAACATAGAAAAAATCTACGATATTTTTTAATAACTCATAATCTTGAGTTTATTTTAAGCATTTTATATAGTATTTGTAAAGGTTGGGTGGAAGAGAGGCCATACTGGCCTAACCACGCCAAAAGTGTCTTTTTTTAAATATACATTTAATATACAAAACGATAATCAATGCATATAATATATTCCTTAATAATAATACAGTAATCTTTTCGATTAGAAATAATAACCATACAATACTAATAGTAAACAATAGTGTTGAAAACTGAATAATACAATAATAGTAATACAATTATCGTAATGCTATAATAATAGAATAATAATACATTGATAATACTAGCATAGTTATTATATTAGCCCATGATTATTTACAAGTTTGATTTGTTGAAAAACGATGTTAATAAACCTTTATGGTCCTCCCGAGCCAGATGTAGGCTCATCAGGAGGTTTCCGGTTTAAATTTTCTGATTAATTAGTCTAATATTTATGTTATCTCCGATTTTCATTGCCTAGTCATCTTTTTAAGTCTCCCAGTACAGCAAATCCTTCCGGGAGTGAACTTGCAGAACTCGATATTACAAATATACCTTATATTGTTCGTTTTATTAATCAAATTTAATTAAATAAACGAGTAATAATTAATTAATTTAAATTCTCCAACAGAAGAATTTCATTTTACCAATTTTGCAGATACACGCTATCTTAATCGTTTCCATTTAATTTTTCCAACGCTAGAATTTCATTTATAAGCGGTACGCTGCAGAAAGTCGGCCTCGTTGTCATAGCAACGTAATATATACACAGCCTAAGCGGGCATGGTCGAAGATAATTATATGATGTACCTACTTATTAGGCAATAAAAATCCCTTGAATTGATCTTTTTTAAACTTTTCAATTTTAATTACAAAAATATTTAGATCACTTTAAATTATACGTACTTCCTCAATATGAGATGTAACTAAAACATGTCTTTCTGTTGAGGATTAACTTTGCAGAAGACGATTTTGCCCTTCGCGGAATTTATTAAAGAAGAACGTAACCATCACGTTCGACAAGGGTTTACTTTAGCAAGTGAACCGTAATCCCATGAATGCGTTGATATCAGACAATTCCTCATTTAAAATTAACCTTCCAAAAAGAAAGCTAAGGGCACATAGTCTTCCAAGAATAAAGTAAGGAGAAAAGTGGAAAAAGGATACGCACCGAGATAGGGTTTGGAGATTTATTTTCGCTAGGAAAGGGGATCTTACAGCGACCTCTAGACAGCTCTCTTGGAAGTGAGGAACTGCGTAAGAAAAGGAGATAAATGATAGGGTAAAGAAGGGAAGAGGGAGGTCAGGGAATCTATCAGGCGTAAAGGAGAGCACAAGGGGTTCATAATCCGAGGGCCGAGACGAAGGAAAAAGGGTTGTTTTCCTTGGAGCCGAGTGGGCGTTGCCGAAAACAACCGTTTTTACGGCTCAGGTCCTAAAAACCCTTCCTTTCTTCCCACTCTCCGCCTCTTCTATTATTTTAAAGGACTCCTCTGTGTAGGCCTAGAAAGAACCACATCTTGCGAAACTCCTGGAACGCGTTCGATTATGCCAACATCATTTTCGGATCTGTTTGCGCTTTACTAGGAGAAAGTCCGCATATGTTTGTTTGTCTGAATTTGTTTGGCCGTCTACGGCTCTTCTGCCTTTATTGCGTCGTCCCCATCGATCACAATGGAATCTTAAGAGGGGATGGTGAGTTTTTTGGTGACATTTTAACTTTTAATGATAGGAATAGAGAGAGCGCGTTTATAGAGGACGTAGTCGGTATTATGCGACCCCCCTGTTGTTTCGGCCCAACCGACTATGAGCACAAAATAAGAGAAATAAATGCTAGACCAATTCATTTTTAAGGACTTAATCTTTCCGCGAACGATACTCGATAGTAACAAACTAAAAAAGGAGCTCAATCGTTCTGTTTGCAGCCCTGCCACACGTCGAAAGGTGGCTTGTATGGTATTTATTCAGGTGTAGATGAATAATTATGCATTTTTACCTTACATTCCTTGACTTAGAAACAATACTCCTTCCTGTAGATCCGATAATCGGACATTGTTAAAAATTAAAGGTGGTATAAATCAGGCTGTGTTAATACAGATAACGAAGTCATACGATTAATAATAAGTTGTACTAATTTTCGTTCTTTCCGTCTTTGGCCTCGGTTAAATGTAATCAACTGCGTATTAAAGTTAAGTAAAGTAAAGAGCTTTGTCACTTACATTTCTTTCTTTACTTTGTCTGTATACCCTACCGTAGGATATTATTGCCCTTAATGTGAATGCTTAAGTTATAATTTTCGCTAAATATTATTAAATGCGAATCAGAAAGAGAAAGTTAATATAATTCATTAAAAGGATATTTTGACAGTGTTTTTCCATGTAGTTTAAATGACGAGCTCAAATTAGTTTCATTACGTTCCTTTTAACCTTTTTCATTACTTCTAAAATAAAATTGCATCGAAAGAGAAAATATCCCTCGAACTAAATCGTAACCATTTCGTCGTCAAAGGCCAGTCATTTTCAATGGCTTTGCGGCTTTACTCTGCATACTCCCCATACCTCTCCACCATTTCATCGTTTACAACCTGACTCCCCTCTCTCCGTCACTGCGTTCTGTTGCCATGGGGATTACGCGGGTGTGCCATACCATACCTAAGACGCACTTTCTCGTTTCTACGCATCGGAAAAACGCGTCGCGCCGGCAAATCTCTCACTGCAATCAATTTAAGAGCTTCTCTTTGGTGGATTTTCTTTTCTATAGACTTAGATCGAAGTAGTTTGGAATTTAATGCAACAAAAATAATGTAATTTCATTCCCTGAATTCTAATTGTTCTCTAAATGCAAACTGATATCTCAGCTGACAAAGATAATCTGCTATAAGATTTGCTACCCAAAGCAAATTTTTCAAATTTTCGCCAAGTTCTAAGAGAAACACATACACCCCTCTTACTCATGCTTTACTGGGTATTCATCTCTGCAAGTATTAAGTACGTGGAATACTTTCTAAAGATTCGAGAAAACGGTCGGATAACTTTTACGGTGATTTTATGCAGAATCGAGACACTAGTAAATAAATATTCAATGCAATATTCTAACTTCACTTGACACATTCATCGCTAATAAAAATATTGCAAACCAGCTATTGACAGTTGCAAAAGATTAAAAGAAAATAAGTGAGATTTCTCTGGAATATTTTGTATAATATATCATTAAAATATCTTTCCTAATGTTATTATTTGTTTCTATTTAGAACATTCCATCTCTAAACGAAAACTAGCCGAAAGAGAAATCAAAAATTCGATTTGCAGTGATTATATGATATATGATAGATAACAGATAAAATTTAAGTTTTTAATACAAATATTATATAATGCATCATAATTATTTTATACGATCATTAAGTTTTCATATTACAATAAGTAACTTGAAATGTTGAAATTAATTTAGCTCTTATCCTATCGCTGAAAAATAAATTTTCAACGGTAGAAAAACTAAAATTTGTAAAGGTTTTATTTCCTCTTTCTTTAGTTTCATATATATAGTGCACTATCCTTGAACACATTAGTAGATATTAATATTACGGTGAGATAATGTAATTGTAATAATAAAATATTGATATCATTAAAGTTTTATATAAACGATCGTATGCCTCATCATTGACTATGACGCAGGTTGTGCATCTCTTAGCTAGTAGAATTTGTCTTTTTACTTACCCCTATATCCACCGATAGGGACTTGCAGTTTACTAATCATGTAAAAAGTCCAAAGTAGGAAAGCTCATAAATAACTGACAGACAGGATGGGGAATTCATCTAGTATTCGTCTGAGTATCTCAACAAAAGTTATCCGAGAAAAAAGAGCTATCCGCGCTTAGTTGTATTAACCCTCAAAAGACGACTAAACCCACGGCTAATTTCACCTCTTAAATGCACCAGTTGACAGAACGGAATTTCAATCCTTTTCATATGGGTCTTCTCCTAAAATTTGTTAGCTCCGAATCTTTCCACAAGGGAATGTCCCATTCCTTTGCCTTGGGGTGATCGACTCCACTGCCCACGAATCTAGGACACGGATTCTTTCTGCACCCCTTTCGGCTCTTTTGAGACTACCACTTTTGCACTATAATGGAGATTTATACGAGCAAGCGTTGGACCAGCATCCGGACCACGTCAAGGGCCAAGGGTCTACGCCCTCGGACGGAGAGAAAGACAGGGGTAATTCCTTTCTCTTTTTGTAACAAAAGGATAAGGATTCACCGGAAAAACGTTTCCTCAAAGTTTTGGAAGTTTTCCAGTTTTTTTCTGCGTGATTGAAATAGTTTGTAGGAGATTTGTTCCATTAGAGGCATGTTTGTTATTATCCTCCGATTCCAAGAGGGAGAATTCTATTATAAGGGAAATTGGTGGGTTTATTATATCTGTGGATTGTTATAATCGGTGGCTGTGACGTTCACGTTGTTTTGGAGAATTGTTATATTATTATAGGAGTTCGAAATTGAAATAAATTGATAAGGATTTAAGGGTATGTTTTTCTAGTATAACAAATTTAGAAAGCGATGTTGTGTTTTTTCGAATGATGAAAATGGTATCTTCATGTGTATTTTAGGGTAGGTCGTCTTCTCTGTTCTATTGCAAAGGAATTAGAATAGATCTTATTTCTTTAGCTAAAAAATTAATTTTCTGAATCGGGAAATAAAAGTAGCACCATTTCTCTCTTCATTTGAAAGAAAATTTTATGAATATCTTCCTTTAGATTATAGTTTATGGTCATCGAAGAGCAATTTTATTGTGAAATTAACTGTGTTAATAATGTAAATATATCGGAATAATTATATTTTTCTTTCGGTACATACAATACAAAATCCTGAGAAAGCTTAACCTCAGCATAAGAAAAGGGCAACGTAGAGGACAACTTAAAATTGATGGAGCGAACGAAAAACTTTTATGTAGGATATAGGTAATATTTTATTTTAAAAGTAATTTAATTTATTTTTTTTTAATTTTTACCCATTTTTAAATGAGTGAATCCACATTTCTTCAAATGCTGAAACTTCGCGAAACTTCAAATCGAATGTTTTAATAACCTTCGCAAAACGTCTAATTCTCATTAGCAATCAGTAATTAAAATCGGTATTTGTATGCGAAATTTAAATATTAAATTCAATTTAAATATCAAATTCAATTTCAGTATCCAATTTATTTGATAATGGTTACGGTAAAACAAACTGATTCTAGAAATTCATTTATTTCTTCTTTTTTACTTATTAAAATTTATTAAAATATACCTATGGTCCGATGTATTTAATATGTTTGCATGATTCCTGGCTTATAAATACATTTCTAGTATGGATATCGATAAACGATATTCTCTGCAATATTCAAATAATTAATTAATTACAACGTTAACCAATTTAGACCAACCAAGAATCCACTCGCATACATATATTTATATTTTTCTTTTGAAAATTTTTCAATATTTCTAAATTTTACATCAGAAAATCATTAAAAGTCCTCCAGAACCTTGAGAATTTTTCAATGTTCTATATCCTATGACTTATTGCCAGGTGAATAGATGTTACAAAAGCTCAAATCGCATTGATATTTGTTATAAATCACTTGAAGGAATGGATAACTACTGAACAGTCGAGCGTAAATCCTCTCTGCAAGTGATTTAGTAACGTCTGTTATAGATTATCTAGAATAGTTTAATCACTTTGCGGCAATATAAAAGGCTTAATGGTCCCTGCAGTGAAATATTAGTACATTATCAATGAGTAATGTTCTTCCCCTTAGTAATTTATTTATCTTATACACCGAAAACGATTCAGCATCCTTTACTGATCTAAATGAAACAGGGCTGCTACCGTTCATATATTTTCCATCCCTCACCTATGGGATCTAGGTCATCACTTCCATGCTGGAGTAGAATATTTTATTTCACGCCGTAGATAGCCATTGTGTAGTTTTAGTAAAGCATTACTTACCACTATATATATATTACTACGATAAACTCAGAATTGTTTATGTATATTATTAGTGGAACGACTACTATGTATATCATCAGTGGAATTAAAATGGTAGCAAAATCTACTGTTTTTTCCACGCTGGAGTTATCTCTTTTCTCCTAGCAGTGATATCTTTATACTGTACGAAACATCCTAAATTTGAGGAGTAATTCAATGTACGCAGATTAACGGAAAATATTTGGCAATACTACGATTTATCAGACAAAAATTTAGTTCCCAAGGAAGAATAGACTTGAAAAAAGTCCAACGGGACCGGGAATCGAACCAGGGTCTCCCGATTGCCGGTCGGGTGCTCTGTCCGTTGAGCTATCTCGCCTCCCGAAAGTCTCCCGAATGGCTTGAGATAATGTTCCGGCGAGATAGCTCAACGGACAGAGCACCCGACCGGCAATTGGGAGACCTGGGTTCGATTCCCGGTCCCGTCGGACTTTTTTCAAGTCTATTCTTCCTTGGGATCTTTCCTGGGTGCACGCCCTTACGTGCAAAACCACCCATTACCCATTCCTTGTTAAAAATTTAGTTTTTAATCTGAAATTTATCGTTTCAGTATAGAGAATATTTGGTGTATTCGAGGAGACCGGTAGTTAAGTCCTTTTCATTTCTTTGATCAAAATTAAGCTATAAAGAAACTGAATCTTCCCTAAGATCTCCGTTTCAAAGAAGCTTCCTATTCTCTATAGATTTTTCTCTGAACACTACCGCAGATTCTCCGTCTTTAGAACTCACTTAATTTTTCCCAGAGAGAATTTCATCGAGACAAAGCAAAATTTGGCATTTGCGTTTCCAATGAACGGTCGGTCGTCAGTAATTTCGCTCTACGTTCTTTTGAGAACTTGGAGCCGTATCCTTAAGTAGGTGGCATTCAAATTCTAATCAACCCGTTTTCCCTGCTTTTAATTTCCATCGCACGGCCTGTATCGTCTTGATTAATATTTTTCCCAATCATACAGTGGTTATAAATTATTTCTGAAAATTCTTCATTTCAAAGTTGGTTTCAGAGTATCCGTAAGGTTTCATTGACCAGGAAATTAGTTTCGATACGAATACTTAGTTATGTATTGAAAAATATTTTCCTAAAAAGGCCGAATCACTAATGAGGGAGTCCCGAGGAAAAGGGACTTGAAAAAAGACTTGACTGGGACTCGAATTTAAATCTCTCAATTGCCGGTCGGTGGCTCAAACCATCGAGGTATCTTATCAGAACGCCCAGATAAGAGGTTCGGGTTTCTTACTCACTTATTCTTTTATTCATTATTCTAAAAATAAGTAATTATTCTGTATATAACCAACAAGGTCTTACCTAAAAATAATTATACTTAGTTAATTTCGTAATCTTACCTAATATTTATTTAGTATTAACCGTGGTGTTAGTATTAATGTTTTAATATACAGATACGCACTTTAAGAAGTTGTTGTAGGGAAGCAATTGTGGCCAATTTGGCTTAAGCAAACCTCCGCAAATTAGAAGAGTTCGAGTCCTGTCCTTTCAGAAATTTTTACTTATTTTTTTTTTTCGCTCTCAAAATTTTTCAGGAAGCATGTAATTTGATGTATTTCTAAAAGAAACTTTTCCGTTTTTTGGACTAGTATTCTAAGTACTCTCAATCCGTAGAGCCTTTGACTATTATCATTTAAATATATAAACTATGACTTTACGTTATCCTTAAAAAGTTATGACTAACGTTGATTGTTGCAGTTGCTACTGAATATATACTTAAATATCTGGGAGAAACAGAATTTTCCATCTTATGAAGGCTAGGTGGATTCATTATACATTTGAAGTAACTTAGTATGTTTATCAAAGATTGATAATCCTTGTCTTCAGTCCGTGTTTTCCAAAAAGAGCAAAAGATTACATTTAGATGCAAGAACATGTGTAGATCGCCTTTACCTTAATTATCCTTTAAACAGTGTTATTTTGATTGTAACCGAATAGTGCATAAGGGTACTGATGGAACTAAGCGCGGTCAAGAATTGACTTTGTGATAATATTAACTGAAAATGCAATACAAATTGGTTCCACGAGGGTACAAATAAATTTTGCGAGTGTGACGTATCAAAACAAATAATTATAACAACAAATTGAAAGAAAGGAGAAAAAAGGAACTCGGCGGTCAATGAACTAAGAGACAAAGGTTCTCCAAGCGCCGACAGCGGCAACCGTCTAGGGCGATTCCCGGGAAACGGATAATCGCTCAGCAGTCACCAGTTATTCAGAATCCCGATGCGCATTTCGGAAACAATGCATTGGACCCCCTATGAAGATGGAAGCATTGTTTCCGAAATGTACATCGGGATTCTGAAGAACTGGGACCGCTAAACGATTATCCGCGTCCCGGGAATCGCCCTTAGACGGTCGCCGCTTTTCGGCGCTTGGAGAACCTTTATCTCTTATAACAAATTGAAAGTTGAACACGATGACTACTATCACTTAAGGCCTTAACAGTCACGAAATGTCATGTGATGTATATGATTTTATAGAAATTGTTGCTATTGTGAGCGTAAAATGTGATTAAATCGAGTCGATTTGATTTGAATTTCAGATTTAGTAACAGCCAGGACAAGTAGCATGCGTTTTAATGCCGCGAGGAAGCGAGGGACGTTTCATCGACGACACACGACCAGATACCTTCTAATACCATTGGCAGGGAGATCAGTCATCTCTTCTGGAACTAGAGCAAACTCTATGAGAGGTTGTACAATCGCCAGTTATGCTTCTGTAGCTTGGTCGAACACTTTCGTTGAAGTATTTTTTAACCGGATTGGACTGAAGTAATTTTTCTGTAACGGGTCTAAATATAGTACATTTGACGATTTTCAATTTCATAACCTTACCTGAGGATAACATCTAATTTAATTAAATATTTTGTTTGGGGAATTTTGAAACGTGGTGGTTTTTTTCATCTTTTAGCAGAGAAAAATAAATATCGAAAGCACCTGAAAAGATGCGATTCTGTTTTGAGCTAAGATAATTATTATCGTGATTCAATTACATTTAAGTTAGATTATGAGTTGTCAGGTGATAGGTTGCAAGCCCAATTCTGAGTCTTTCTACTCGATTCAAATCGAGATATTTCGTCATGTTTCATAGACCTGGTTTTGACTATGTTCTTACCATGACATCGATCGCTTATACATATCTTGCCGTTGTTATCTGTATTTGTGTTTGTACCTTATTACAAGAACTGACTAGAATTTAATCAAGGTTTTCATGGTAACATAATAAAAATAGCACTTTAATTCTATACGAAGGAAAGTTCTTCTTAGAATTTCTCTGACGAAAATGGATTGTCCGGAATTGCCTTCATCACATGAAACTCTCCATGCATTAGCCACTGTACGTATCGGTGGCTAAGTTACGATTCTCGGCTGACTTAATAATAATAATAATATTTTTATTGGTCCGAGGACATGGAATGCATGTATAGGACAAGTCAGATCATCATATAAATCACTATCAACAACAAATATTGTTATGCATTACACATATCATTCAATTTCTTATTAAATATTTTATAATAAAAAGTTACATGTATATAAAACCCTCATTAATGTCACATCTAAGTTAACATTTACATAAAATTTACAATTTAATATAATATTTTATAGATTACTCATACAATTCTCTTATTGGATATATTATAATAAAAAATGTTACAAATATGTACTACCCTCATTGTTATTACATTAAAATAAAATTTACATTAAAATTACAACTTACGTGATTGTAACTGTTGCTAATAAAGTCAGTTTAGTAGGCATCATGATTCATGACAACATCGTTTAATCATGAATGTGATCTTTAGGACCTGCTGTTTTGCTCATTCTCCATAATCATAAGGATTAGCTTGTCATCAATGAAAATACTTTTATAACCTTCGAAATTTTTATTCACATGCGCTAGTTATCCAGTGTCAATATTCCGCCAAACTAAATTGAAAGTAATTGATTTACACGCGGAGGTATGTTTTCATGAATGTTTTAGTGTTTGTGCATTCGTTTGTAGTGATTGGAGTAGTGGAGATTTGTAGTGTTTGTTGATATTGGTATTTGGCTTTGGAAGTAGAGTATCATTTTCCGTTTTGATGTATGTACCTCGTTTTTATGGATAGGTATTGGTATCTACGCATCCAGTAGCGAAACTCTATGGGAAAATTCTAATTCAAACTCAAATTTTTGACCAAATGGTGCATATTTCATTTTTAGGTCTATTTTTAGCAGGAAGCAGGAAAATTTTTCTTTAAAAAGGTGCGTCATTTATATTTTTTAATGGAGTGTGAAAGGAGAAAAGTTGCGTTCTCTGAAAGCGGATGCTTAGTAATAATATATAAAGATTGTGATACCTCCCACAATATCCAAAATGATTTACTCAGCACAGATTTATAATTTTGTAAATAACAGTATTCCTAAGTATTGTATGATTTCATTAGCGTATGTTGACTACTTTAATTTATTGTCTTCCCTCAAAAAGTGTATTAAGCTAATGGAAATGATATGATAATCTCTAGCATAGTTCACGGTTTGCTATTTTCCTTTGTCCACATGCAGTCCCAAAGGCATTTCACATGCAATGGTGTATTTGGATAGGTTAGGGTGTTAGCATTAAACCTGCCAATGCGAAATAGACCAGCGCACAGCAGGGATAAAGGTCAGAGGTCACGGAGCATCCCTCTTCCCGATTCAGAAGCACCGTAATTGCTCATAACCCACGGGTATTGTGAGGGCGCGTTGAAGAACGGGCATTACATGGAGCGCCGTCCTGTGGAGGGTTGTATAGGGCCGTCCACTGCATAACAAGGTATTAGGTGACACTTCAGTTTGACGGTGGAGCATTATGAGGTCATGAACTCGGAAGCGCGAATTATGAAATATTTAATTATAGGCCTAAATGGTGAAAGAATTAACATGAATGATTTCGGTTATTTAAGTACGTTTTCTTATGCATATACACATTTCTCACGAGCCTATGCCGGTTTCTGGTATCATTTCATTCGGCATCATCTGCTTTGCGTTATATTGGAAATAGAAAAACGGAAGCTTACATCGCACAAAAATCTTCCTTTAATTGTAAATCGGGTCTTGCTGCAATGTACAAATACTGTCTGTGGGTAGAGATTTTATTTTTGGAATATTTATCCGAGTAACTTCTAGTGTGGGGGATTGGGGTTTGAATTAAGTTGCTCTTAGACAATGGTTAGAGCTGCTACCGGAATAAATTCTACTTGTCGCACATTTAATAATAGATAAATAACTAAATAAATTACGTCTCCTTTATTTTCTTTCATCTTACATTGATCTGGTTCTGCATTAGCAAGAATCGTTACCTTTTTTTTAGCTATAACCTGTTTTCTTTCCATGAAGCCGAGTGATTCTGCTGCAAAGAAAAATGTTTGATTGAGAGCTCATTGTATCTGTAGATCGAAAAATAAAAGTACTCTCCGTGTCGCAACAGATTCATGTGGAAAAGTCAAGAGGTATTCACAACGTGTCTGATGATACTCAGCACTACTAATAGTCAGCACATTGAATCCGACGTTGCCTTTTCTGGCTCTTTCAGTCTGCGCTTAGGGAATCGAAAGTATTTTCAATTTCCGGGTTAGTCAAGAAATCATTTTGAAGTATGCGGTCATTCGAGCTCTTACAGAAATAATTTTCAATTTTCACGTATTTTTTATAGAATTTTTATAATTATATACACCATAAAAGAAATAGTACTTTTTTATTTACTATATTTACAATTACTTTTCTTAGTAAACATATATCTTCAAAATTCTATTCCCTTTAATGTATTAAGCTGTTTCGTAACTTAGTAATTGAGTGGGAATGAAATAAAAATTCGTTTTCGAAAAAATGTCGTTTTGTACTGATTAAATATGATTTTAAACGATCCAAATCAGTCTATCGTGTATCAATTTATTTACAATTTTTCTGATGCTATAACGAAGCACTATTTTAATATATACAGTATCGAGCATCCCTAAAGAAGAAAATTTTTCATTCAAATTATAAAACTTTACTAATATAGTCAGTTGTTGAATAGTCAACGGATTGCAAAAAAAATCGAAACACATGGAGAGAGATAAGAGTAAAAGAGGAAAGGAGAGAAAGCCTATTGAAATTTGAGCTTATCGCCATTCAAGCCCATCCCTTCCCAGTGTGTGTATAAATTATTCAGGAGAGGATAAGAACATGATTTTCGGTGCTCGATACTCGGTCAAATTACCTGTGTAGTCGGAAAATCATGTTATGTGTTGGGTACTTGGTTACTTGCTATTCGAACGTAGATTCCATAATTACAATTTATCTGCTGTCCATTGATGAAGGTATCGTCCTAATTTTTTTTGCTGGGCCAGTATCATGGTCCCCAACGAAAATCAAACTCTGAATCTTTAACTGAAGTTGAACTCGGTACCCACTGGTTATCACGGATCCTTAAACCAGGAATTTAGTTGGGAAGAGGGACCCTAAAAATCCAAAAATAGCGATTTTTGATGGCCATTCAATTCCCTCTACCTTTGTGCTCTTTGTCGCCTCCGTGGTAAATGTAATTCAAATACCAAAAGTTCATAAATAAAGAAATTTTCAGAGAAAGGAGTAGTTTAGCGAAATACCCTCATCCAAGTTGTGAACAGATAGATGTTGGAATCTTTCCACTGTTATTGTCTACATTTATGACCTAAAATTTTTCTGCGAATTACTTAGATTCATAAAAAGTTGCTTTCCTGATGTTGTTTCTAGGTCGAAGTTATCACTGTTATAGTAATATTCCTTAGTTGGAACGAATTACTTGCATGATATAAAAAGAGTCACAAATTAACGATTGTCGACTATGAATCAAAATTTCTTTCGCTTTCACTCAAGAAGATTCAAACCACTTACATTTTCGATGAAATATTCTTATCAAAAAGTAAAGGCTGTGTTACAAAATCCCTTTTAGGTATTAGTCCAAGCCAGTTTACTGTAGATGACAAGACGTCCAAATTCAGACGCACTTAATTTAAATTACAATTATTGAACTTTTAATACAAACTATTAATTTACATTTTCACATCAATATAATACCTAACATTTAGTATATTTTCTTGCTCTTGCTTTTGGGAGAAATTATTCTGACCTTTAAAGCGAGATATGCTTTCACTTTTAATCCAATTTTGATCGATGCGTCGTAAGTGAATATCAGTCATTTCAAACTGAAGTTTGCAGTTTTGATCGGTCCACGAAGTCGCCCGGAAAAACGTCCCACTTTTTCGCGTTAATCCTTAAATTCTCCGATGAAAGAGGGCTTTCAGAAAGAGGTGAGAGCTGTGATGAATCGAAATCGTCTAATCTCTTTGCCTTAGCAATGACAGTAGATTGAGCGGAAAAAACGTCGCTCGGTAGGACTCCTCTATTCATCCCTTTATTTTTGAAGTGGTCAGCGAGAAACGATTCGATGGGACGGAATGGGAGCGGTGATAAATTTCTGCTGGGATCCCAATGCGCATCGGATGAGAGGCCATTTGCTCGACGGAAGAATTTTATTTCTATTGGAGTTCTTTTTTGTTTCCCGCGCCATTAATTCCTCGAATTTCCACCGCGGTCTACTGTATCCAATATTACTTTCCACAGTAAAAACCAAGTAGTAAATATTTCTTAGCGAGGTCTACTCTAGTTTACTTAAGTTTCTATAAACCTTCCATTATATTTAGGTACATACATATGATTTTTAAGATTAGTAACATGGCTTATTATTAATCTTGAAAATAGATTTCAATTAAACTTTCCTGTCAATATTATACTTAGATGAATATCTCATTCCGTCTTTCGCTGTAAGACTGCCAAAAAGACAGCATGAATGAACTCGGGGTGACCGCGGGAGTTAGCCAGTCTCTACCGCGCTGCAGAAAAATACACCAAATTTCCAACAGTTCAGTCGAAACAGTTTCTTCAGATCTTACGTTTAAAAATCTCGGATATTGAAGTGCTGTAAGAGACTTGATATCTAATATATAATAAAATAACTATAGGAGTACTTTTTTGTACTGGTTTTGTGTAGTTAATGTCTTACCCTTTCTGGCATCGTAGCTTAAAGTTCTTTTATATCATCAAAAGTTGTTTATTATAATACTTTTTTACGCTTATACAATAATGCAGTATAATATTCTGTAATAATTGGAATGATAAAGTATTATTGGCCATTAAAGAACATATATTTATGTATCATCTACCTACAAGAATACACTATTATAATATCCTATAGTAACACACTAATTCAATACAGATAACTTCCCTAAGAAAAGTAAATTTTCACGTAAAAGCTAAGATTCTCAATTATCCCTATCCTATGCCTGCCTTATCACGTGCAAGGATGAAAGACTCTTAGATATTGCGTTGCTATCAATAGTTTTTTAAAACTTTGTTATTCCCCAGAGAAATACATTTTAATACCACTTCGCTGTTTTCTTTTCTGTTTACATATCTGTTCTCCAGAAAGAAATCGCAATATTCAGGTATCTATTATCACTGTCATGCGAGGAAAATACAAAAGTTTTCCTAAAACAATCACTTGGGACCAGCTTATCTCCACGAAGAAACAAATTTAACGTACATCGATTGCTGCAGATACTCAATAATTTTTACAGAGTTTGCTAAAGCAGGTAGACAACGCGAAACTGCTGCTGTTTGTTTTATTGTCAAAGCAAGGAAATGAAATAGGATTTCCTTCCTTAAAAGAAATAGAAGGGGTTAGGAAACAGAATGTTTCTCAGAATCAGTCGTGATCGACCTCGCCTCAATTCAATTCGAAAGATTAAACACTTTCTCTTTTTCGGTATAAATTGACTTCGTCAAGTAGCACGCGAATTCGAAATCCCGAGATTTGGGTTTCGTTTATATTCCGCCTCTCCCTTCTCCAATGAGACGGGGATTTTGCTAGTTGAAACAAAGTCTCGCTAATTCTATTTCCCTTCATTTGCATTCAGATGCTAATTCGCGCGATGTAAGCCCCAATCCTCGCAACTAGAGATAGGACGTGGCATTTGTTCTTCAGGATTTATCACGTGATACAATTCAACCTCGTCACATAGCGCACACTTTAATGCTCCTATAGAAATTCCGGGACAAAAGACTACCGAAATCGAGAAAGAGCTTATTTAACGTTTGCAGTATCTCGTGTCTTACAAGAAGTCTACTGAGTAATGTGATTGTGAATCGTACTTCTCAGCAAAGATCTAACACGAAATATGGGCACTAAAGCATTATCTTATACCTTTCCTTCATCTTTGACAGGGTTATTTAAAAGGATAACCTTTAATATTGCTTTCTTCTACGATAATTGATATATGTATCTAGATTACTTTAAAAGAGAAGTATTTCAAGTTAAAGATACATGATTCATCATGTTATTGCCTTAAATTTTCACATTTTCAAGATAGTGAACATGTTTTCAGGAATGTTTTCCACGTAAGAACTTCACAGGTTACTTTATATACAGGTGTTGTTTTTCACAAAATTCACTCTGAAATTATTATAAACTTATCTTGAGAAATATATAATTCTATTTTATTAATTATTTAAAATCATTATTATTTAAAGTCCCACTAATCACTACCAGCGATGACATCATGAGTGATAGAAGAAAGAAAATCATTCAAAATCAAAATCTCATTCAGCATTGGACCCCCCGTGATCATGAAAGCATTGCTTTCGAAATGCACATTAGGGATTCTGAATAACTGGTGACCGCTAAGCGATTATCCGTTTCCCGGGAATCGCCCTAGACGGTTGCCGCTGTCGGTGCTTGGAGAACCTTTGTCTCTTAGATCATGAGTGATACCTACTTTGATGATTATTTTTACTTTTCTGGTGTGACTTCATGAAAGGAATCACGGTTAACTTAAGACCATATTTTTAAATATCAATCGAAGACCTTCACAGATTGTTTTTATATGATTTATCAATTAGGATCAGTTAAACGAAAAATTAATGCAAAATTTGGATTAAGAAGAATAGCGCAGAATAAATTTGTGTGGGAACTAGTACTTTCGTTTCCTAACTTCTTATTTGCCTTCATGGTATTTTCTCAGGTAGATGTTCATCGTTTATTTTACCCAGCGATGCGATGTGTCAAATATTATTCATTCTTGCTGTCAATCTGTCCATACTATGTAGGAACATTTTTCAATGCGTGTACCGTCAATTAGCTGTCATTTTCACTTTTGTTTATCTCACAACAAGGAACCCTCCCCAGGGATACAACAATCAACGGAAGACAAGAACTGAGCATATAAGCCGCTGCGGGACGTATTTACCATTTGTTTCTGCAAAACTTCAGAGCACGAAGTTGGGCGTCCTATTTTAGCCAACGTTAAGCTCACAGAATGTACCCGAAGATTAAGTTTGCATAAGCACATAAGGCTTAGCTTTGGTTTTTCCGTAGCTTTGATGTTATTCACATCAATTACATATTTTATGAAAAATATTGAATTACATTGCCTTTCTGAATATTTTATTCTAATAATTAATCAACTCAGCGAATAGAAAATGAGATGATAATTATTTTCACCTTGAAGATCATAATTTCAGAAATTCGCATACATCCTTAAAGGTTCCATTATTGGGTTAAGGGACAGAGATTTAAAGTTTCAAAAATTAATACCTCCACAGCCGAAGTAATTCATTATCACAACTTAGGCAATAGAATTTTTAAATTCGTGGTAAGTTATCTTCATGATTTAGAAATAGATTATTTTGGCGAGACAAAATATTACCTGTGAAATATTATGGAGTTTTTAAGAAGAAGTCGGAAAATTCCGAACAGGCATTTTGTCATTGCCGGACAGATACTTCACAATTTTTTCTTTTAATATTCGTTGTATGCAGTGATTTTCATAGCTATAGCAAACATCAATTTCTTGGATAATCACAGAAGGAACAAAAATTAAAAAAGATACAACATTATGACAACATACAACCATAGGCTGACCGGAAAACATAAACGAAAAATCAAGATTCGAACACGGGACCTTAGCGTTGGTAGGCCGGTATGTGAATCATTCTACCACCGAGGTTGCTGTACGAATAGTTAGTAAAATATATACAGACATCACCTGATGAAAGTTCAGCAATGAATTTACGGAATACGAACCGCATAATTTGAATGGAAAAATAATGGTTTCCGGTTTTGTATCTGGTTTAGGGGTTTTAATTTTTAGATTCTGCTTCGGTTTTCACTCTAGAATAATGACGTTTTTTTCTGTTTTGGTTTGGTTCCGTATCATTGCCCTTCTGCATTCTTCATATCTCCTCGGGTATTATTAAAAATTAAACGAGACAGAATTGGCTAATTCCACGTTCCTTTGAACACTCATCTACGGAGGTCAGGATAAAGTTTAGAGTCTATGGTTAACGAGTAAAAAACGGATAAAATTAAATTCTGGGAGTACAACGCGCGAGTGAGTTTGAAATTACCCCCGAGGGCTCAAAATGAATTTTATAATTATAAAATAACACCGTAGATGAAAATTTACGAATGTATTTCAATATTAATTATCGTCTGTGGTGACGTTAGCCCAATTAAAAACTAAAGAGAGATTGAAATGTTTTGAAGGTCAAGTTAAATTTTCGTTATGATTTTGTGAAATCATGCCACTCCGCATCATTTTTACATGATGAAACTGTCACATGCAGTAAAATACGTCGAATTCAGTTAATTAAATGACGTCATTAATTTTAAAATTAATTGCCCCAACCGATGATCTCATTAAAGAATCACATGCTTAGGAATCAAATCTTTAATTAAATTCGCATTACTGAATGCTAAAATTCTGGCTATGTTTGATGAAACTGTGATGGCTTTAATAATTCCACTGCGATTTTTTGGGCGGGAAATATTCATGCTTACTTTTTAGTGTGGCAAATGCAAAGGCTATACATTTTCATTACCCCACAGGATGAATAGAAACGCTTATTATATAATAGTAACAAATAGGCCATCCGGTAGGAGGTTGGCAGGAGTATTAGCATACACGTATATGTAGTCTTCTTAAAAACTGTGCTTTTGATAATATGAAGTATAACTACATACAGGTCGTTATCTCGCAGAGTGTACCTTGTAACATTTTGTATGGTTGGCTGAAGTAGACTCGAATATATTAATTTTAATACCTATTTCTGGAAATTAAATTTTTGCCCTTAGATTGGTATTCCATTCTTTAAGAGCTGCAATATTCTTCCTCTCCATTCACGGGAAATGAAATAAAGCGGATCCGAAAACTCGAGTTGACCTCACATCTTTTCGGATTACATTTTAATATTTCAAATGCGAATGCCGCTTATTCTGTACCAGGTTAGTTCATTCTGCTCTGATGATAATTTGTATTTGTGATACACACCCCAAACCACTAGCGGTATATCATCTCTGCGAGTAATTCTAAGTGATTAGTGTAGGCTTATCTTAGGTTGACTTTATGCAGCGAGGTTGTGTTTATCAGAGTGTGACTGAAACGAATCTAATGTGATGTAATATTTTTGCAAATAAGATTATATGTAAATAATCCATTATAAATTTAATTTTTGCCACATTTGTAGCCGAATTATTAGTCGATTAATATTTAATTTTATAAAATTTTGTGATCAGTATTCGTGTTTAGATACGTGTAAGTTATTCATAAATTTATAAATAATGTAAATTTTCATTATTCGTGTAAATTATTATGAATAATATAGAACGGTTTCCTAATAATTATGGAAGACCAATAATTATTCGTTTTTAAATAATTTGGAATGTATCTGCCGAACAAACACGGAGGGCGTTCAGGTGAAGCATTCAACTGTGAGAATCTTGGAGAAGAGCACCATAATCCTTTGCTTTCCATTAGGGCCATATTTTGTCGTTGTCTTTGATCCTTCCTTGTTTTTGTCTCAAATGCTATTAATCTTCTCTTTCTACCCCTGCTACTTTCTCAGGGAGCAAACATTTCATTTTTTGCCCTCTAAAACCCTAGTTAAGGGTATCTGCCGTAGTCTTCCTTTCCAAACCTCCCCTATTCCCTATCCTCCTATTTCCTCGAGTTTCATTTCGCTTCGTTCCATTACCGTTTTTGCACGCACCGTTGATACAATGCTCGCAGATGACCATAAATTTAAGTAACGTACGAGCGCTCATTCACATGATATCTACGACATTAGATTTTAATATGAAATACAGAATTTCCTATCTGCGACCGTAACTTACTCGCTCCAACTTCCACATTCGAGATAGCCCGTGTGGCACTTCGGAAGAAGTAGGGCATGTGGAGGTCAGTTTAGCCGATTTCTACTGCACGGCGAGACTAGAAGTCTTGTATTGCTGAGGGAGAAAAAATCTTTCCTTATTGAAGCTTTCGATGAAAAGAAAATTTATTATATTGGGTTTTAAAGGTATTTTTATTCTTGGTATCTCTATTCAGCAATCAGTGATGCGGGTGTTAATTAAAGTGATGAATGAAAACTTCGATATTTTCGATTATTAGAATCGTCGCTTTGATAAACTTCCATGAGTAACATCGGTGACAAGCAATTAAGTCATGGGAAAAAAGTCACAATTAATTTTCGGTGACCTGTAATAAAGTCACAAGAACGTGTTGACGGCAAAAAAGTTTCAATTTGGGCTAGCAAATGTCAGGAAAGGGGCAGAAAGAGCATCATTATCACAATGGCTCACACCATAATTAAATGTTATTGTTGTATAGAATACATTAATTTTCGTCAATCAACTATTTTTCTGATTTTTATATAACTATTTTTCGTAATAATTTACATTGGGTTGTGTTCTGTGGCAGGATGGAGAATTCCGTCATTACAATAAAACCTTGTGCAGTAAATTAAGAAATCTGTTCCTTTTTCTGTGACTTTTACTTCTGAATTTATTACCTAGATTCGTAAAACCATACCGAACGGGATACAATAACAATCCTATTAATAGAAAGCAGAGATGTGGCTGAAAGAAGACTAAAATGGAATACCAATATTTTACCCCTAAGACGGTTTTATTCAACTGAGTCTTAAATCTAAATCTAAATATACACATACCTTACAAGCCGCCTTTCGGCGTGTTTCAGAGGGTGTAAACAGACCGTTTGAGCCGTTTTGGGAGACATTGCGGGCAAGGGGGTGTGGTTCGTCCGACTAAGTGGCATCGTTTACTGCCAACGTCCTCTTGTGGCATCGGTAATAAAAATAGGAATTGACTTCATTACAGTAAACAGTCTTTATGAAGCTAATGAAGAGGATGTGTAGAATTAATGCAATGTGCTGGTAATGTAGTTATTCGGTATTTCATAGACCTAACCACGCTAAAATACTTAAGTAATTTTTGTATCTGGGCCCTCAAATAGCCAAGTGGGTAGCTCGTTTGCCTTCGTTGAAAGATATCCAATTAATTATTCACATCTACATTTTTTACATTTAGAACCTGCAAACCGCTAATGGCGCATGGCAGGAGGTGCAAAACACCGAAAACCCTATCTACCCTTGACTGCTGTTGGTTTTTCTAATACTTCGCGGAAAAAATGACCAGAAATAAGTGGTCCTGGCAACTATTTCCCTGTAACGCTTCATCGTATTGTCTCGAAGATCACTTACGCTACTAACTGGTATGACAATATCAACTACCTCCTTTCCGAGATCCGTAGTGATAAATCTATTAAAAAGTTTCCCACGGTAATCAAGTCTTCTATCACTAAGCAAATCCCAACCGAGGGATTCTAATATAGGCATGCCTAGGTATCAGGTCTGTTTTCTAGGGCTCTATAGTCCTATGGGCACTCGAAGTATGTGATCACATCGATTTCGCGAATATATAAGGACAAATTAACTATAATATATATATATATATATATATATATATATATATATATATATATATATATATATATATAGTATTATATATTCACCAAACATATAAAAGAATTGTAAAGCATAGTAATTGATAATGTCGGTGATTATCAAAGATGGGCGAATTATTACGTGTTGGCCTCCAGTATAAGCAAGTTCGGAATAAGTTCAGCTTTGATGATAGCAGTCTCGGGTTTGATTCCCGGTGGAAATGTGAGAAATCACATAAACTGTCGAGAAACTTAAAAATACTACTATGTAAATGAAACAAAGACAGGAGGCTTTTTGTATTCCATAGATATATATTTATATCTGTCGAAAAAGTACAAACTCCTGTTTTGTTAAATCCATATGCAAGATAAGATGGCTTGAAAGTTGTGACAAAGGGCTAAGTAACGGTGGCTCATCCCTCCTCATCTATACAGCACCTTTCACTTAATTATCCAAATAACCATCCCTCGCCTTCAATCACTCCATTTTACGCGTCATCACCGATAGAAACCCCAACTAAAATTAGCGTGATCAAATTGAGGCTTCAGCAATGATTGAACCTTGATGCTGATTATTCCGCGTTGGCAAACACGGAAATATTGCTATTTAGGTCATTATGTGGATACAGATTGCAACGTTAGCGTTTTCCACCTATGAGCCACGTCGAAAAGGTTTCCTTTAATTCCTGCGATTTTGTGCTTTGAATTACAGCATCGTGATTGCTTCCCGATGGATACAACCGCAATGGAAATACTCATAATATGTTGGAAGTGTGACGTCTATAAATTGGAGCCAAATATGGAATACCACAGCATTAAATCGTAATGTTTTACGTTTATCGTCTGTTCATTTCCGGTTTCATGCCTCTGCCGACGGTTAACCGGTTTGAGTTTTTTATGTCGCTTCGACCATCGCACTATTATATCCTTTTTGACAGTTTGTTTTTTGCCTGTGTAATCTCCATTACACAGCTCAATAAGTTCAGGCTTAACCTTGTGGAATTTCATATTTAAAATTAATGTTATTTTAATTCGCAAAATAAAAATATAAAGAAATCATTCGCTTCCATGAAAATTTAAAAAATACACGACTGGTTTCGTCTCGTTCGGCCATCCTCAGGTGAATGCTATCCTGAGGATGGCTGAACGAGCCGAAACCGGTCGTGTTATTGACTTTTATTAAATTTAATGTAAGTTTTTAAGTTCTTTTTATTTTTAATTTTTGAATAACAATAATACTCATTCATTATACAAGATTTTAGATTAAAACTTTGTAATTGTTAGTTGCAAGTTGTAGTTGCATATGTTTAGTAAACTCTCTTTCTATTACACCGAAGTAAAATTTGAATTGCTGGAAACTTAAAATAGGAGCTGAATAAATACCGGTTTTTGGATGCGGTACAAGAAATTCAAGTATTTCGGTTCGGGTTCGGTTTACACTCCGGCTAAAATAATGGCTATTTTCGGTTTCGGTAAAACTGACTGAAATTGTGCGAAAAATAGTAGCGATAATGATATGTGCTCATCAGTGGCTATTCGAACCGCAACCGAATACTGAAACCGTAAATAGCCATCTTTATCTTATCCAGTTTTAAGATATAAAGAATTTTAAGATTGGATTTAAGAAAGGTCGCGATCTTTCGCTAGTGAGGGATTGATGTGTATAGCGAAGGGGTCATTTAAGAGGTCGACCATGTTTTCTACCGCACACTTACCCAGGAGAGAAGAGAAAGAGGTGAAACCGTAGACTTAATGTTCCAGAGAAAAGGGTTGACCCTCTGGCGGAGGAAAAGCTCCTTCTGAAAACACAAGAGCCTTTTAGGTCCTACTTCCCGTTCCGGATATCTGGTTAATGGACCATCGTTCGGTGGAAAAAGACGATAGGAGAGGAGTAAAAGCGGGCACATACAGGAATCAAAGGGACGAACGAGGAAAAGCTATATGTAACGAAAATTACAGTTTTACTTTGGATGAAACGACAAGCAGACTTTCTTTACACATCAGTAAAGCTTTTTGTTGCAGGATAACTTATTTTTGGCGTTCACGTTTTTAAAAAGATTCGAATAAAAATCTACATCGGGTTAGGCCTTGATAGGGATTAAAATCGGTGATAAATTGCTATCAAATTTTAATTATTTTAAATTTCTACATTAAGCATTTTGTTCGATACTACTTAAGCATAGATCTAAGGAAACCCATTTCCTTTTATTCGAGAGATTGATAACTATCAGGAGGTTTTGAGAATGTTGTATTAATTGATATCAACGATAAACATCGATTTCAAGTATTTAATACAATTTTTAAAATCCATTTGCTTCGTTATTTTCTTTTATATTTGTTTTGTTTCTCCCATCGCCTTATGATACATGAAATATTCGTAGGGACATTTATTATTAACAGAGTTATTTTCCCTTTAAACAGAATATATTCTCTCTCCAGGACAAAATTTTTACCCTGCAGATATTATTAAAGTTTCAAAATTTTCAAAAACTGGATTTTATTTTGAAATATAAAGAAGACTTCGCTTTCTGGTTTCAAGTTAAAAATATTTTATAAATTAAATTCTGCAGAATTTTAGCTGATATTATTCACTAATCTTATTAATTTTTTTACATCTTCCTGGTGTTAGCTAGAATCCCGGTAAAAGAATTATCTTCATTAATATGCTCTGTACGGGCGAAATTATATTGCCATTGTGCCTGTTAACATGAGAAATTATTTAACCCAGGGGCTTAGCTTATAGTCGCTGTATATCACGTAGTTTCCGCTTATTCATTACATTTGTAATCATTTCAATTTTTTATTTTAGTTGCTTTTTTATTATTTTTACTTTATCCTACCCCTTTTTTCCAACTGATTTAATTAAACATCTCTTCTTACCTGTATTTAAGGCATTACTACGCATTTAAATTACCTATATTTTCAGGATTTTGGTGACGATTTTTTTCATTATTTTTACTTTAAATTTCTTAAAATTTATCAGCAACTGTCAGAATTTTTGCAAGCTTTTCATTGATCCCTTTTCATGGCTGTTTTCCTATATATTTGCCGAAGTGCAGACTTAGTTTTTTTCACCTTCAATGATTTCCCACCATTGCTTTTTCTTTTGTTTACCTGCCAAAAGCTCTGTCTTGAAATCTGTAATGACGGACAAAATTTATGAGAGGATTATACATTTCAATTTTACCCTTTGTATATCGTTCGAAAGTCATATACGAAATAGGTCGGGCGACTGGACTGTAATGATTAACAAGTAAAACCCTGAGAGGATGCTCATTGAGAGTCAAAGAAATTACTTATTTTCCCTTACTCGACCTAGTCTCGAATAATGCTGCACGATTTGAGATCCCCACGAAGTTGAGTTAGCCTCAGATTTACAGATGGTCCAACGTAGAGAAGGTAGTTCCGTTAAAGGAGATTTAAGGTTCGGCAGTAGCGGATATGATAAAATCCCCCGGGTGTAACGCACTCCATGTGAGAAAATCATATTACCGACGGAAGCTTCTCGAAAGACTCATTGGTTCAGAACTTTCTGACGAAGTGGATACATAGTAATTCCAGTAAACAACGCACGAGCTCCAAGCGGCCTTGACAAAGCGTTTCAAGGAATTAATCGCTAAAATGGTAGTTACTTCGGTAGATTGTTAGAGAAGCTAATAGGGTAGATTAGGTAAAGAGTTCTTAATATATCCCCTACCATTCGACACTCGCGGCTTGTAGGGTATATACCAAAATCTAAATCTAAATAATGACGTTTTTAAGGAGGCAAATAAGCGTAAAATATATTTTCTGTTTCACAAAATTGAACAGTTCCTAATAGTAATTCTCTATCTAACTAAGTGTAGTATAAAGAAAAAATGACTTTAAACATGCGCATTTACCACCAATATTTCGTTATACGACCATGGTTGTACCCTTTTGGGTATCAAGAACCCTGATGATTAAGGGCTGAAACTAGGCTCACATAATAAAATATTGATGGTGGTTTTAATCATTGTATCCTTACAATGGAGACCTACCACAAAGTTGAGGCGGAATTGGTAGATTCTATTACCTCCTGTTAAATGAATAGAAGGGTTGTTCTTTTACCAGGTGAATGATGATTGCTTGTGTTTTTTATATAAAAAGAATATGGAAAAGTGGAACGTACATACATTCTATATGATGGATTACAACTCGCCGCTTACTTTAAATCTATAGGATACAATATTTATGCATTATATTTAGGCTACGCTATTTCGAAATGGTGTGAAGATTGGCAGCTCGGCTTGAACATAGAGAAGTGTGTTGCGATGAGCATGACCCGCTCCCCGTCCCAGAACTTAAAACAAACATCCTACCTTATTAGCGGTACAACATTAGAATTCGTAAGTAGATACAAATATTTAGGCATTGTTTTCAGTAGTAACTTATCGTTCAAAACGCATATTCAAGACGTAGTGGGGTCAGCTGATAGGACGCTGAGGCTATGTAATCGCGTTCTCAGGGGTTGCCAACAGAATGTCAAGGAAGTGGCTTACTTTTCGTTGGTTCGTCCATTGCTTGAGTACTGCTGCGCGGTGTGGAATCCACATGAGAAAGGATTGATCATAGAACTAGAGCGCATGCAACGTAGAGCGGCCCGTTTCGTCAAGGGAGACTACAAGTTCGACAGCAGTGTGTCAGAGATGATTAAAACCCTCGGCTGGGAATCCCTCGAGGATAGAAGAAATGAGTATAGGCATAAACTTTTCGAGAAATTTTTGAGTAGCGATTTACATGAGGAAATAAGCGACTTCGTGATTCCCGTACTCAGTGAGCGTAGTTTTCGAGACCAGACGTCAAAAAGATTCCGCGAAATTATAGCGAGAACAGATAGCTATTTCTGGTCTCTTTTTCCAGATAGTATTAGGTACGCAAACCAGATGGTTGGTTAGGGAGTTCGGTGTATTCACACCCCCTGCCATACGCCTTACGGCGGTTAGCGGGGTATTAATGTAAATGTAAATGTAAATGTAAATGTAGGCTCCATAAACCTTTCTCCAATAGGAGTTCTGCGTCAAACTTTACGGCACATGGCAGGATAATGAACCCATTCAGGGGCTCCTTACGGAAAATATTAATCCTCCGGCAAGTGTTTCCAAAGATTCATGCATTCTGTTGGTCGAACTACACTTCAATTACCTCTTGGACCCATTCGTCTTTTGTAATATGCGAGGAACACATCTCAGGGAGGGAAAAAAGGGGAAGAGCATTAATCTTCAAATCGCATCTAAGCGGATGCGGAGTCCCAAAATGTTCCGTTTCATAAATACGGAGCGCGACAGCTTAACAACCTCGTTTCCCTGCAGAACGCGCCGGAAAAAAATGTAGAAAAGTGGAATCCGTTAAGCCGCCATTAACCTCCACCTTCTTTCTGAAGAGATTAAAAACCTTCCTCATCCAGAATGGAGTCGGGTGCCGCCGCTCACACACGTTTATTTGGTTTTCCACGACAACGCGATCTCCTTAACGAGGGAACATTGTTAAATCGTAAATAAACCGAGATATGTCCCATCTCTTCGCCTGAGTCGGCGCTCGTAAATGTAGCGGGGTTTTTACTCACGCGACGGATGGATGTCGTCGCCAGTGCAGATGACAAGAAACTTTTTCGTCGAATGTTTCTGTGCTACTTATAGCTAAGCTTCACGATAATTTATTTTTGAATACACGGTTAATAAATACAGTCCACGGCGCGGCAGCCCTTCGAGGGGTTCGACCTAGCCTGGCGGCATTTCATAAAATTTTGGAATCGCAGATATTCATTGTTTTTCCTGTGTATATTGTCGGACTCTAATGAAAAAGCTGCCGGATAGTGTTAGGCCGCTAGCAAAACATGTCGTACGAAGAAAATTCTGCTGAGTTTATAAATTGATTTCTATCCATTATTTTAATTTAATAAATGCTTAGAAAGAGTCAGTAATATCAAAATATTTGTCCTAGATTTACACAAAAATCGATATATTCGCTAGCAACAAATTTGAAAGTTACAAAGGAAATAGTAGAATTTCATTTCTGATGAAATTTGAATTTAACTAGCTGAAAATGCGAAAATTAAGGAACCATTGGCTTTAAAATGTTGAAGATATACGAGGGTGGTCTGAAAAGTTTCCGACCCCAGATTTTTCAGAAATCTTGAGAAAATTTTCAGAAAACATGTCGAAAGATGGCGAAATGTCGGAAACTTTTCAGACCACCCATGTACTTTTCTACATACAGAGAGAATGCATATTAAATAGCCATCAGTTTTTGCAAACGGTTTGACCTTGTGAGCATTTTCCTTGTGTAACACTTAAAGGGAATGCAAAAGAATAAAATTAATCAATAAGGGGCAGGAGCGCACTCATTTGAGCGTTAATAGTCAGAAGTAGGAGACTTAAATGAAGCTATCGAGCATATTATAAAGGAGTTGAAGCAAATAAGTAGATCAAGACAAAGCAACGAGATATCCCTTCCCATAAGACCAACTTTGAATTCGAGAGTTTCGAAGGGAAAGTTTTCCCATGTCCTGTGAAGACTCCAGGGTGTTATTTTAGCATCTCTGAAAACGTCTCTTAATATGCCCACTTGGAAGATCTGGCCATTTTGCACATAACATTCCCAGCGGGAGACCTACCATCCAATGGGGAGTCTCTTGAAATATCAACATGCCCCGGGATTTACTCTTGCCCCATACCTTTTATAATGTACTCCCTAGGAACATAGACAATGGAGGTCGTCGTAGTTCTTACCTCGCAAAGAAAACATATCTTTTCAAAGAGCCTTCCTAGTATTTGTGGAAAGCCTGAGTCTTAAAAATGGGAATAAATTGCGAAGTTAAAAAGGAAATGCGATTCATTCCTGAATTGTAAATCTGTCGATCTGAGGAGAAGAAAGAAATTCGATCAAGATATAAAAAATGCACAGCTCTAGGAATTATTGAGCCTGGAGAAGGTGTTAACTTCATTTTAAATGTTAAATCAGTTGATACGTGTGTTTCTTTACTGAAATTAATTTTTGCCTCCGCAAAAATTGGGAGGACTTCTTTCACGCTATGATAATCGCATTTATGATTATTATTAATTTATATTTGTGTTATTCCTTCAGTTACTCTTTTGGATTTTGGGAATAAATCGTAAATTAATCTTAGGATGGCTTTTACATTTTGATTCCGAATTCATGGACTTATTATTGTCTTCAGTACTTCCATAATCAGTTAGATAGTTAAGCGATTTAAGATAAGTGTGATGAAGACATAGTTTGCTTTTCATAATTATTTTTTCTGCCAATAAATGGTCGAAATAAATCTTAATTCAGCACTGCGAATTATATTTACAAATACATGTTGTGTAAACCGGAAAATTTAACAACTTAAGTGTTCTGAAAATGTTTTAAAAGTAAAATTTCAGCAAAATTTCCTGTATTTTTCAAGCAAAATGTGTTTTCACATCAATTATCAGTATCAGTGAATTTGCCCCAAGTCCCGTTACTCACGATTCAATTCCAATGTTTTGGGGCTGTGGACATTTACAATATGAATTCCCATAATGTTTCGTCATTTAAATTAGCATGATAAATTACTGCTTCAACAATTCAACAAAAACGAAAAGCGGTAAAAATAGAAAACATCAGTTACGAATTTGAACCAGTTCTGGCCCAAATTTAAAAGTGTCGTTTTTCTGTTCCTACGACTTGAAGTTTCGTTAATAATTCGTACTGCGGGACCCAAGTTTTTTCGTAGAATGGAGCCCCAATGCACCGTGTTTTAGCGAGGGCATGCCAACTGGATGGGAAAATCTCTTTAGAAAACTCCGCGGTTGTTTTTCTGGCTGCTGAAATCTCCGAATACATACGCGTTTCAAGCCGCGGGCCAAAACGTAGCATTTTTGTCATGCATCCCTTCCTGCACTGAAATCGCTTTTATTTGTCCAAACTTAGTCTGCAGCCGCGAGGGAATCCGTGAGGACAGCAGTGGTTGCCACCGAACGATTATTCTCTGTCCCCGGGGAAATTAAATGCACGTAACTAAAGGGAAGCCGAGGATGGAGAAGATGAATGCGCGCACGGTACGTGTAAGGCCCCTAATCGAGGAAAAAAGAGCCACGCCCATTTTGGTTCACGTTGGAAGATTGCCAAATATATACGCGGGCATTGGTCAGGAAAGCCTTGGCAACAAGAAACAACCTGGTTCTCTCTCCTGCAGTAGACCAAAGAGATAAAGTTTTAGGGTTACGAAGTGAATACTTAGAAGCAAATCCCTACGTTTTCGCGGTCGAAACTTTGAACTCCAGTCGATAAATTCAATGGATTGGATCGCAACACGGACATCAGATTTCTAACGCACGGAAGTTGTGGAGAAGCTGCATTTCAATTAGTGGACTTGCGTTACTGATATATATCACCGTATTGTGTTGTGCTAGTTATATCTGGGGATAATTGAAATCGTTATCACGCTGGAACGAGATTGTCATATTTCTTCCTTAGACGTTCTCAGTGTTGAATTTAAAAGGAATACTTTGGAAAGATGAGTTTTATGTAACTAAACGTCAACTTTTTTTATCCTTGTAAGAATATAGTTGGATAGTTAGTCAGATAGTTATTTTTGGTCGTTTTTCCTGCTGGCTATTATAGAAGCTAATAGGATCAATTAGTGAACGATTATGGTGTCATTACACCCTCTGCCATACGCCAATGGTTGCTTGTAGGGTATTAATCTAAAACTAAAATCTAACATACATGATCGCCAGCTACATCCTAGAAATTACTTATTAAGTTTAATAATTTTTAATTTAGCAGCAGCAGATTTCAAAATTATTTATTCATTAACTATTACTCATTGCTTATTTAACTTACCTCATACCGTGCATATTAAAATTTTTAGAGAAAATAATTAATATATTAGAATGAATATAATTTATAATATTTCTAGACCTATTCTCCGTGAGTAATTAGAAATTTTGAGAGTGAAATCGGGAATTGGGTTCTTTAATCGTATCTGTATTATTTTTAGTTTTGCTTGGACAACTGGGATCATTTTGCACATATGAGCTTCTCCTGGGAATAGGACCGCTTACTCCAAAGACAAACACGCTGCCCATTTGGCTGTCCGGAAGCCTGTTTCTGTAATCGTCGCTTGTGATAAATTGAGAGGGATATCTTTCCTCAGTACCAATGTGTTATCTAAAGTTATCCCAGGGTACTATTCCAGTCAAGATGAAGTTATTTTTCTTGTTTGGAAATATCATAGCCAGAACTTACATATACGAGGGTGGTCTGAAAAGTTTCCGACCCCAGATTTTTCAGTAATCTTCAGAAAATTTTCAGAAAACATGTCGAGAAACAGCGAAATGTCTGAAACTTTACAGACCACCCATGTATTTGTCTTGGCTTAATATTCCTCCATTGTTTAAAATTATACATATTTGTCATCGAATAAGATGAAAAGTGGTAAGCTGGCTTCCATTGATCTTTTCGAGGAATGGGCACCCGTCGGTTACCGGCGTTCGGTGATTGGAGAGTTTTTCGAGCCTCTTATCGAATAAGATGTTGAATTCTTCCCTATAGTATTGTCCCTTTGCAAGTGTGTTTAGTATGAATCTATGCAAGTTTTCCCATAACCATGAGGTATAATTAAGTGCTTAAGATGTCGATACCCAATTGTTAGTTTTCCGGAATCAATTGTCTACGCGGTTCTGCAATGACGTACTTTATGACTACTTATGATAAATATTGATATGTTTCCAAGATCAATCTCTGAAAGTTCTTATCAACTGTTTTTCTTTGAACAGACTTTATTGGATACATAAGGCGTAGTTACCTAGTTTTGGTCTTTCAGCACTATCTCGGCTAAAATGACTTTGGGAAATGTACTTTCAGCTAACTTTAATTTCTTTCTTTTGAACCGTAAAACTCTCCCCGAATAAACTTCATTGACGATCACGTCAGAAAGCGGTAAACTGTGGATATTGCTGTTTCTTTCCACTTCTCATCCAAGACTTACCTAACTGCTAAACTCTCCCCGATTCCTCATCCGGCGAAATCTTCATTTCAAGCCTCACGCCAACGCCAGGATTTATTACGCCTTTGGATAATTACTCCTCTCATGCCATTAGTCTTGCTCTATCCCGCTCTTTTTTATGAATATAATCAAGCTCCCTCGTGAGCGACTTTACTTACTTCTTTCAACCCTCCATACTCCTCACACATTCACCCCTCCTCTCTTCAGAATAAACGTAATCGAGTCACAGCCTCAAAGGAACTCTGGAGCAAACACGGTGCCAGTTCAGGCTAATTGCTTTGGGCAAAGCCCGACTTTAAGCTCTAGGAGGAGATCTCTTAGGAGGGATAATGTATATGAACTTAATGAGCTGCAAAATTTCGGTAATATTTCATCAGGAGATTCCCCGATGTTTCGCGCAGAGAATATATGGAATTTGTTGCTTAAAGCACGGGCACTTCTGCCTGGGATCCGGGCAAATTTAGGTTACGTGTGCTATTTATTTGAAACTAGATTGATACTAAGAAATATGGTGCGAGATATCTTAACAGTATTAAATAACAGAATAACAGAACAGAACACTATTTATCTTAAGGGAAAGCAGCATTGCGTTCGCTTCGTTTCTTTGTCCAGTAGCCGTTTATGATTGATCAAAACGTTATTTTCTGTTATACTGTGATATTAATATAATAACAAATTTTTCATGCCTGTATTTTTCTCTTTTCAGGTAAGAAAAAGCTGTTGCATTTCCCCAAACATTTTCGACTGCCAAAATCTGGGGTGAGTTTTTAATATCCCTCCGAATATCTGTAACAGTATAATTTTTTTACCGGAAAGCCAAGTTTGTAGTGCGTTTTCCTTTGGTGTATGCTGTCCCAGGTTCGATTTCTAGTTGCGATCCATGTGTTATGAATGGCCTCAGCGGTGGAAGCACTTTTAACAATACTACCACTAATTTAAAATTGCGTCTTTTTCGGTATAATTTTCCTTTACTACAACATTCACAGATGGCTTACGCCAGCACTTTAATTTACTCGAAAATTCGGATTTATATTAAACGCACACTCATTTATATGCATGAGAATGTTTTTATTTCTCCTCATAAAGGGTATATGTTTTTTGTGCAAATTTCGACCTTGTGGTACGTATAAAAATTAATTAACTCATTCACATATGTTTTTACCGAGTGAATATAATGTTCTATGAACTCACAAAGGGAATGTTTTGTTCATTAGGCCTTATTTTCTTCGCAACGTTAATATTGTATTTCCTGGCTATTATGTAAACCCTAACCTGGTTAAACGTATCGTAAATATCGTACTTCCTTCCTTGTGCTATAATTACTTCGACAAAGGTCATTTCGTACAAATAGACCCCCATTGGGAATCGAATCTTCACTTTCTACGCTCTGTCTACTTGAACATCCAGGGGCCCTTATACTTCCTTATGAGTGTGAAGATATATTTAATTAACAGTAATCTATTTCATAATGTATTTTGTTGAATGATTTTGCTGTTAGAGAAAATAATAATCCCAGGGAAGAATAGACTTGAAAAAGGTCCGACGGGACCGGGAATCGAACCCGGGTCTCCCGATTGCCGGTCGGGTGCTCTGTCCGTTGAGCTATCTCGCCGGAACATTCTCTCAAGCCATTCGGGAGAGTTTGTGGGCAAGGACGTTGCAAGTTCGTCCGCATAGCGGCATCGTTTGCAGGCATGGCTTCAACGAAGCACCGGCCACACAAAAATCGGGAGACCCGGATTCGATTCCCGGTCCCGTCGGACTTTTTTCAAGTCTATTCTTCCTTGGGATTTTTCCTGGGTGCACGCCCTTACGTGCAAAACCACCCATTACCCATTCCTTGAAAATAATAATATCTTTGAATGGGTTATTGCCTGCAATCAGGGGAATTACACTTGAGTTAATAAGAAACAGATCACCGAGGATAGAAGTGGTGGTAAAGTATTTCGCTTTCAATGTCCAAACTTTCTGGGAAAGTGCTAGAAAACTTTGCAGCATAAATATAAAATTATTTCGAAATGATCCAGCAGAAATCTCCAGTAAAACATGGAAACGGATTTCGAGTAAAAGTTTCATTCTGTAAATTACCGAAGTACCGCGTGAAATTCATTCGTGAAACAATGCGCTCCGTTTATTAAGAGTACGAAAGTTTCCCTTCGATGCTCCTTTCCCGCAAAGAGTGCACTAGATTGGAAAAACTTTATTTATAGCTGGTACGCAAGGGTGTACTTGGAGTCCGCATTCACAATCCATCACTCCAGTATCTCGCATTAAAAGTTCCGAGTGCGCTAAGCGAGTTGAATAACACATGCCAAGGCATGCAACTCAAACACTCGGGTATGTACCTGTATTCCCTTCCGAAGTGAATTCAGAGAACGTACTTCCCTCAAGTTTAAGCAATCCGTATTAACCCACTTTCCAGCTTAAATTATCAGCACAATGACAAGCGCTTCGTAGATTTAATAAAGTGTATTTCCTGAGCAATACATTCTTTCTCCATAAAAAGATATGATGGAAGAAATATTCGCAGTGTCGAAACAATTGTGCTAACAGGAGGGTATAATAGAGTTGATCCACGCCATTGATTTCTCTGGCCAAGGACGGTGGCGTTTGCGACAGCATTTCGTCGAGAGAAGTTGCACACACTTAGCAGTAGCTTGGAGTGTTCGGTAATCGCTCTCTGTTTTGATTGTATAAATCTCGCTTTCTTAATTACTTGACTACCTTCAGAAAGATTTCAATATTTTTTAAGTTGCTGGCTTAATCCGTATTGAAAGCTTCACCGTCTAAAAATGAACTCTTCTCAGTAACTTGACCTTTAAGAGAAATTAATATATTATTATAATATAATACATATTATAAGTGTTATAATATATATATATATATATATATATATATATATATATATATATATATATATATATTAAGGTTTTATTGTAGCATAATAATATGATATATATTATTAAAATATTTCCTGAACCTGGGGAATTTTATATGTGCTAAAGTCATTCTTTTCAAATGTGCAATTAATGCATGAATGTGAAGTATGATAAAAAATGTTACTGAATAATTTATTCTGCTTTACTGCCTTTCAGAGCTGACAAGTGAGTGCTATGAGAGTAGTAATGTAGAAGTGCTGAGGTCATTTCGTAAATTTGGGTTCCCACCGGGAATCGAACCCTGAATTGATATCGGCAAATTAGGACGAGCTCCTCATTTAGCTGTCAGGATTCCGAATAATAATCTGACGAACATTTATATGAAACTTTAATCTGGAGAAAATAAATTTCAAATGTTCTATTTTCCTTTGAAATACAGACATAAATTTAATAATGACATAAAAATATAACAAATCAGAGCATGTCCTAAAATATTCTAAAATTTACAAATTCAGTTTAACTAAGGAATGATACTTCAAGTTTTACTAGCTAATATCGATCTTTAAGGTCATCATCTAGGCTAGTTACAATGTTCTATAGATGCGTTATGATTTAACGATATACATTATTATTTTTTATGAATTTCTTTGGCTTGATCTCGAAACATCTTTTTGCTATTGGTATTAAGTATATGGAAGGAAAAGAAAATGGAACTCGGCTGTTAATGAATGAGAGATTTAAGAATTCTCCAATCGCCGAACACCGGTGACCGTCTGGAGTTTCTGAAGATCGGTAGCCGCACATGGCGATAATCCCGTATGAGGAATAGCGCCCGACGGTCATCAGCTTTCGGCGTTTGGAAAAATTTTGAATCTCTTATTAAGTATAACGCTTCTGTATATCGAACTCGTATATGACACATATTTTGATAGACTTTCATTCCCTTTACACCTCATTCTAAGTCCGCGCCAAATGTGGTCTTTGAAGTGATTGTGTGACCGTGCAAATATATTCCGCCACCCGCGACCCTTGCGTGGATTCCCTGCTAGAGAGGATGCCCCTTTGAACCGACTTCCTGCACTCACCGTTATTACTCCTTTCTCTCGAAGCATCTCTTACCCTCTATTAATACCCCTCTCGTACACCTCCGGATAACTCTCTATTATACACCCCTTTGTGGAAAACTCCAGGACGCACGTAGAGTCTAATTATAGTTACGAGAAAAATGAAGAGGAGATCACTTCAAAAGAGAAAGCTGAGGTCAACGATCGACTTTTACCTTAAGAAAGAAAGATCAAAACAGTATTCGGTGGAAATTTCCCTTTGAGGTATATTACTGCGTACAAAACTTCGAAGAAGGTGTGGTGGAGGTAATTTTTCATTCATTTATGGAGAACCCCATTTTGCGGGGCGAAAGGGATTTTTAAGGATCCTCATCCGAAGGTATGTCGATAACGTCAGTTTCCGGAAATGAACCTGCGAGTACATAACGTTTTTCTTTTTTCGATGTAATTCCTTCGATATCCTTGCATTCTCTAAATCAGAGTTCTCTGTTAATTTGGATTCTTTTTCCGCTTGCCACGTTCTGGATTCAGTCGGAAGACAGCATACTACAACCCTTTAAGATTTTTCATCATTATCTTAAACATCGTTATGTTTTTAAGGCAAGATCTTCATTGAATTAGTATAGGGCTTTGAAGATATATTATTATGTATAATAGATTTAAGTGAAAGTAATGTGTGTAACTAAATCATGAGATATTGCATATCCCAAAAAGGAAATAGATGTGAAAATATCGACATGATCGGGACTCGAACCCAAGTCCCCTTGAGTTGGCATGCTAGTTTAGTGATTTGAATACCTTCCCGGAAAGTGGGGGGACCTGGGTTGGAATCCCAGTCATTTGGGTATTTTGAATATTTTTTCTCCTTGGATTCCCTGCCAAACGGCTATCGTGCTGAATTAAATACCTTTGCACGACCCCAATCGAATAACGATCATAAAATTTAGAAGAAGTCTGTTGGAAGTGATGTATAGTCCTTTCACTATACTTCCAAGTACGGAGTTCAACCAAGTTAAAACTACGAAAATTGAATTTAATCAATATAAATATCATAAAAATTTCTTGTATCAAGTTTTAAGTGCAATACAAAATTTTATATCAAGCGCTATCGAAACGTTTATTTTAAACAGAGTTTTACAGTGTTGAAGGATTTCCATTTATTTGAAATAAACGAAAATAACGTCCATTGGACAATAAGACAATCCAAGTAGCAGTTTGAGGAATTATGAATAATTTTTTGCATAGACTAACTATTTTAGGGATTTACTATCCATAATCGTATTTAAATTTTAAACAACATGGCATCAGCCTAGATGCAAATATTCGTATAGTAGAAGAGAAAATTATCCTGATTATAATCACGCTAAAATATCCTTGTAATTCCGTGTGTGGTATATATGCAATATGTAATGTTTGCGCAATCAGGATTCGCCCTTTGTTTGAGCTAATCCACTCTAGCATGAATATTTTATCACCCCTAATTACGAAAACGACTCGAATTTGCATTTTCCGGCTAACGACCACGATATTCCATCCTCATCCACATAAATTTCTCAGCTTCGCACCACTGATATCTGTAAACCATCGGAATAGCTTAACATTTGGAATCAGGATATTAATTCCTGATGCTGAGCTAATCGAAAGTGGTTATCCACTCATGTAATGATAATTTCGCGCCAGACATAATTTCAATATGGTTCGAAAAGGAGCGCATTAAACTTCGATGATGCGTCGTCAAAGTGTGGCTGCCGAAGAGGATTCCCGAAAGCATTGAAGGGGGTAAAGCACGTAATATGACGCTGTTTGCCTACGGAGTATGTGGGCGTCTCCGGTCGTAAAAGAACGATTCGTCTCTGCTTCCCGTCGAGTCCAATTTCCTATTCCAAACATCCGAACAGTTTTTCCTTTTCTTCTTTCCTCTCTCATCAATCCACGTCTTTCTGAGTCGCATAGGAAGATCGTTTCTCCGTACTTCCTCTGTCTCTCTCATCCCTTTTCTTGACTACCGCAGCTAAAAATCGGCACACTAAGAGGTTTTTAATTACACTCCAGTAGGTACTGTGCTGGCTTATCGGGTAGCGGTTTTAAAACTATTTTCGAATCGCGTTTTATATGAATTATTTTGACATGATGTGGCTTGGTAGTTCAGTGGTTGGAATACTTGCTTGGTAGACCTGGGTAAGAGTCCCAGTCAAGTCACTATTTTTCACTTTTCGTACAACTTTGAGTTAGTCACACAACTTCATATGCTAAGCTAGAATTCTTTTTCATCATTTATTTATTTAAGTAAAAATTGCTCTCCAGGGTTGCTCTTCGGGGCAACGTTACAAATATCATTAGCCATTCCACGAAGCATCTTTTAAATTAGGCAATCCTCTTACAGGAAACAAGAAGAAAAGTGAATGTGAGGTCAGGATTACAGGTTTTGTTGAAGCATTGTTTAGTAGAAGAAAAACCCAACTAAGTTGGACAAGGTTTGAGCCAAAGACAATAAAAAACTCCTAAAACCTTAAGAAGTGATGGTGCTAAACCACCGTCAAAAACCCAATAACGTTTGATCCAGAACTTCGGAAGAAAAGAATAAAAACTTGAATCATAGTACGTATTTCGAAAGCAAGGCTGTTATTCTCAGAGGCAGAGACTGAATTCCACTTCGAATAGAGAATGATCTTTTCCTACGACCATTCCTTTTGAACAGTTCCAGGAGCTTATTTCCATTTCCAAGAACCCAGCCTATTTTTGTCGTAATTCAAAGGCTTGACAATTTAGTAATCATCATCAAATCAAACTTTCTATGAATATAATTCTTTGATTTCCAATTACCACTATCGAAAATGGGCTATTAGAGGTTTGAACCTGCAGCTGAATAGTTTTTGTTTTGATCTTATTGATAATATACTCTAGATCATAGCGATATACTGAAATTGGTATCGGTAGTAAACGCTAGTGAGATGTTTAGTTTGAATCGAAATTTAATCTTGCGTTATTTACCTAATATTCGCAATTGAGGAATTCGGGCGTTACATTGCATTGCCAAAATTCGGCAATTTACGCAGTCCTCGGCGCGGATAAATTTCTTGGGCAATGAGCGAAATGAAATACCCATTACGCGAAGTGGTTATTTTCATTTTTGCATTACGCGAAGCAAAACTTTATTATGACCATGCGTAAATGAAATAATGACTTTCGATGATAGAGGAATAAATTTACTGAGACACTCTACCACAGTATTTAATAAAATGACGTAATTTTCAACGCATATAGGTCGTTTTATTAAATCCTTCGGTAACGCATTCTATTCCTCTTCCATCACGAAGTAGAGGCCAAAACAGTGGAATTTTTGTAATGGCTCTCGACTTAGCATTTTGGCATAACTTTGGGTAGAGTCCGCTGTTGCGGTTACGATATATAGTTCTCAGATTTGCATTTAAAATAAACTCACGAAAACTGTGATTGGGATACCCCACGAAGTTATTTATACTGTAGTTTCAAAGCATAATTTGCATAATTTTTATTTAGACACGATGTAAAATATCTCCCAGCCCAATCGATTACGATCCAATCCATCCAAATTTATTCCAAAATGCTTAGTCAAAATCATTTGGGTTTTGCGAAAATGGAAATGCCAACTCCGCGAAGTTGATATTCCCATTTCGAACAAATCCTAAATTTGGCAATAATTGCGAAAAAAGTTTCTACAAATTACTCTGATAAGAGAGTGATAGAGGGGAGAAAATACGACGCTGCTCATTTTAAGAATTTCTGAATGAAACATCAAACGAAAAAGTAGCGGGAACAGTCTTCGTAAATGTGTTCGCGAATGACTCAATGCAAAGGAAGATACATTTATTAATCAGATTTATCACGGAGCGGGGAAATTTCAAAAGATATTCAACATGACCCCAACACCATCGCAAATAATCGAATCAATCAATAAAACCCTTTCACTCTTTCGTTTAGGAAAATAAAAAGGTGTTTGCAGTCTCAGCCGTTCGTCTCTGCTTGTCTCTTCCCATATCATTTCCTCACTTGACACAAAACCGTTCTTTTCTTTGTCTATTTCGCATTCCCCTTCATCCTTCACACTTTCCTCAATCATCCCCTTATTTTTCATCTCCTCCTTCCTTTATTTCAAAGGATTCCATCAGCGGCAGACATTCGACGCTGAAAGGACACTTTCTCCTTTGCTTCCGGAAAACGAGACAAATTGCCGGCCGTTATTTTTCGCGGCGGGTTTCAAGGTGAGAGGGGATATAAATTTGGGGTGAAATGAAAGGAAAATGGTGAGAATCATTAAGGAACAAAGGGAGTATTAAGTATGGCAGATTGGGGAAAGTAGAAGGAAAGAAGGAGGGCCTTTCCTAACAAAGGAGGATAAGAACTGGAGGAGTGAAGGTGTTAAACAGAAGTGAAACACAAAGGCATTTAAAAGAAGCTGAGGGTTCTTTTTAGGATTAATTCTGATGTGGCGAAAATGTCATTGTTAGGGGGATTGAAGGAAAGTAAAGCTATGGAAATTTGGAGATCTCTCAAGAGGCGCGCGGAATATTTTTTGGTAACGGAAGTTCCTGACCAAAATTGAGGAAATTTTTTATTTCTTCTATAATGTTTAATGCTTTTCCATACATTTAGATACTGCGCTTCACACACATATATATAGAACCACTAACGTATTGGCGTGATGAAAGTTTATTCATGTAACTATTAACTCAAGCGGACTTCATGATAGTTAAGGAAAGAAAATTTCATTAAAAATACGAGCATCAAAAATATTTCTGATATAAATTGAAGTGCAAACACCAACTATATCGGTGAGTGTAAAACAACAGCCATAAAGATGATTACGACATTAGCTGCAAGTCTTGATTATTGTTTGAGTGAGTTTGCACTAATGACCCTTCGGAACCTCTTTCAAATACACTTATTGTTGCAACTTTCCAACTAATATTTTTATTTAACTGGTCACTTAGCTTAAGTTTCTTTAACTTCAAGTAACCCGTAGATAAACTTAATTGCCTTAGCTTTTAGAGTGGTACAATCCTTATCTAATTCTCCTCGTCAATTTTTGAACCACCAACTTATATTTGAGAGCTGTATTTGAATTCTACAAAACCATTTCTCCGTAAGGATGTAATAAATTTCCACAATGCCTCGCCCTATTCTGCGAATTTCACTCATTCTTCATTACCCATTTATTTTCTTCGTAATGGTTTTTATGCTGATAGTCATGAAATTCTCTGTGGCTACCCTTGATAACGTATCTCCATCCATCGTAAAAGATTTCTGATTTAGTCTTTAAATATTTATTATATACATTTAAATGGATTTATTTAATTATCATTTTCTGGTTGATGAATAAAAATGGTCTTTATACGTTGTGCAGGAATAATAGCTACTTAATTATATGAGTGTTAGAAAGGTTACTTCTCCGAAGGTAAAGAAAAATTAAAAGATTATTAGGTCCTTTGAGCCTTATAAATCTACCTTGATATCGAGTTCAAATTTAAATTAAAAATCCTAAGCAAGTCAGCAACTTCGAAAAATTCTATATAACAATTACAATTAAGTCTTTATTCGGGCGAGACTGAGACTAAAAAGTTTCTTCTTACATCTAACCCTTACTCAATTAACACTCGAAAAGAGATAACATAAAAATAGTGCAGAGAAGATAACTCATTTGGGAGTTTAATATCCTAAGCTAGTGCTAGGAAAACTACTCTACAGAAGGAGAACACCCATACGTAGAGGGAGGGTGAAAAACCTGCGGAAGCTTTAGATGGAAAGAAACTAAAATGCTACGGAACAGTAAGAAATAACTATATATACTTACTAATAACTATAATATACTTACTAATTACTAAAAGCAAGAAACAATATATGCAAAATTTAAATTGCAAAATCGAAGTACGTTAGCATAAAAATAAATAATAATAATAACCAGAAAATTAACATTGTGAAGACAATGTTAATTTTCATGCTATAAAATATGTTTTAAACCTACTTAGAGCTACTATCTAGCAACACTTAGAGAGATTACTCTAATTAATGATTAAGCCAAGCAGGTAAGCCAATCAAAAAAGGGTAAATATAGTACATCTGTAAATATGGATTTGTAACTTAATTCCAATAAATACCACCAGTGTTCATTTACTCGAATTATCTACATAGAAAGCAAAACTTTTGTTTGTGAAAGAGCTACTTGGATCCGGTGGTGTTTCATCTGATCCACGGTTCGTGAAGAAATTCTTTATTGAGCCTCATCCGTTTCCTCCACCCGCACGGACACATCTTTGAAAACTTTATCCACGGAATGGGTGTCGAAATGCCGCCGATAACGCCGTTCTCTTTGTTGCGTAATTGGGAGTGACGTGGCCAAATGTACCGCAATGCGGGTTGCTTGAATTGCGTATTATGTAAGAGAAGTTTTAAAGTAGAAATATGGGAAGAAATTGAAGTGAGCTTTCACAAACTCCACATAAAATTTACAAAAGGATTTTATTCGGGGAATAGGACGGCGAATTTCAAATGATTAACTTTTGGTTAAATTTCTTAGAGTTAAATTTCGTAACTTTATGACCCCTTAAACATTCTCAAGGATCAAATCACCTTTATGGTAAATCATAACCCAGTTTCAGTAAGAAATATTTACGAAGGACTCCGGTATTAAATTTTACCCTATCCGGTCTCAATCCATTTATGGGAGTCGCACAGCAGTAGTAGATATGTACAGCAATCTTAAATTATCGGAATCGCCTCCAGAAATTCATTCACAGTTCATGCCTTGCTACCGAAATTCAAGTTTTTAGTACCTTCCGACATTTCAGAAGGTGATTCTTACCCTGAATATAAAAAGATTGAATAATGATAATAACGTTTTCTTACCCTTCCTCGTGATGACTCCTGAACACGCTCTATAATTTCAGTGTAGCTTAATTTGAAAATATTAAAAAAAACTTATATAGCGTTTACCAATATCTAGCTAGTATTATAGAGAAATATTTTAATGCATGCAATATCACACATATAACATATCCTACTCTCACTCTGTATCTTTTTAATATTTTTATGTGAATATTTGATAAGCTAACTAAGTAAACAAGACTGTATCATGAATAGAATACTTAAATATCTTAAATAGCCATTCTTCTGCAAATATTTTACTAAATTTATTTAAACGTATATTTACCATCTTGAGTATATAATGTTTTAAAATCAGTATCATATAACAATGAATTTAAATTACAAATAATAACATCGAGTCTATTCAGAGTATTTGAGTATATTTTCAAAATAAAAATATGGTATCATTTATATACAACGTTACAATAAAAATATATTGATTTAATAATGCTCAGCTCAAGATGAAATATTGTTTAGGTTTTTCTCGTTGTACCTCATTTCATACAACTAATCATTGAAAAGAGCTAGAAATATTATACGAGAGAATATTTTTAATCACGAAGCATTAATAAGCAACGAAATATTGATTCCCTATTCATATTTCTCTTGATCTGATTAAATGGGATTCATATCTGCAAGTCTCTCTATCCGAAGAGATTCTTGAATCTCGAAATTTTTGCAGAATGATTCGGGAGCTAAAATCCTCCGGAGATCCCCATTAGAATATCAGTCGGCACCCAGAAGACGGGAAGTGGTTTTGCGAACTTACGGAAATGGGGTTAATGGAACGACGCCAAGGTCTTAATTGAAGCGCTTTCTGAAGACGCATCGACAAACACGGCCATAAACTGACTAAGATTAACACGGCAATGCATTTACACATTACGCTGCGAGAGATCAACCGCCGCAGCGAGAACATTTTTTTACGAACATACAAGTTCAACCCGAAGGAAAATCTGAAATGTGTTTTATGTAGATGCTCAGTATCTAGTCTGAAGGATTATGAGCTTTTACAGGGATGCTCATCCCTTAAACCCTGCCGACAGTATCAGATACAGTAACTCGTGAGCCTCAGAAAATCTATAATATTTTGTTTGAAATTAATGATGATTCACCGATTTCGCTGGTTTTATTGTATTAACCCGTTTTTCGCGAAAAATTGATATTTGTGCGTTGGATTGATGGATTCTGCTTAAAAACGAAAATAGCATGTCAAAACTTTAATGCGTTTAAACTTTAATACGGTAATATCTTAACGTTGATACTTTAAAATACGAAAATATAAAATCGAGAAAAATATATCGAAATTGTGAAGTCCAATCCGTTAGACGGATATCTATGATTACAACAGACTTAATAAAAATGCAACAGTACTTCCTTCTTGGCCTCAGAGGACGCGTATGAAAGTTTTATTAAGCATCGCGTTAACGATCTAAACTCCAACTAAAATAAATATACAAACAAGTAAAACGTGCAAACACATAGAATTTCTTCTTTATGTATTTAAATAAATAATACTGAGTTAGATCGGGTCGGGCTGGGGTTGGCTGTTTTCATTAAATATCACTTGCTACATACCATGTCATTTTTATATGAATTTGGTAATAATAGTTTATTAGCATTATTTGACCGTTTTGATGGTTTTAGGCCAAAATTAAATCACAATTCATAACTACAGTGGCTTAAATCTAGAAAGAAAATATATAATACAAGCAGAATACAAACAAAATAGGCAAATTATATTAAATTTTACAATTTTTTAATCAAATAAGTACTATAAACGATGTAAATAAGGAAACAAAATGTAAAAATACTAGGTTTAAGTAGAATTAATGTAAACTAGATTTGAGTTGTGGTAATCCTCAACTGAAGATTTACGGAGAAAGATCCAATCAACCACATAAAATACAGTATTATCACTTAAATTTTATAATGAATGATAGGTAATATAATAAACAGATTTCTGATTTTGGCTCACTAATCTAGTTTCACATTTTCGCGAAGCTTTCGGATTATTCTCCCTTCCTGCAGCTTTTGCAAGAAGGATTTGCAACGTAGGTCTCCTTCGTATCTGATTTTCAGAAGGAATTAATTTCCTCTCAATACGCTTTACGGGATACCGCATTGCTATTATCTTCTTGTGGAGTTTTGATTCCCACTCCACCCGGATAAATTTATTGCTTACAGTCGACCTCTAGTGTCATTTCAAGGTTATTAAAGCGAACCTATAAGGGGGGTCTCCCATTCTCTCTCTTCGACGCTGCGATAACCTATCTATCTGCAAAATGAGATCAATAAACGCGTGGATAAGTGAATCTTCGGAAGCTAAGTAGGAATTATCTCTGTTAAAACCGTTTGAATGCATCGAAGAAAATACTCAACCGTCATATAATGATGTATCTGTAGACTTTTTGTTGCTGTAAAGGTATGAATTACAGAATGAAACGTTTTAGTTGCATTAGGATACCTCCTGTTACATAATTAAATCTGTATCCAATAATGTTTCTCCATTATGAAAATTACTATAATTCTTTTATATTCCTTTTAATTTTTAATGAAATGGAGAGAAATAATAAAAAACTTAACTTTGCCATTACTCGTTTAAATTATAGTAGAAGACAATTTTTAAAATAGGTTAGAATTCATGTCGAAAAAATCGAGTGGAAGGAATATTTACTTGTTATTTATTGATAAGATTTTTAATAATAACATTCAAATATCCCATCAACACTATTAATGAATTTGGAACATAAAAATTATCTAATTAATTTTTTTTACCGAAAATCGTAGTAATTTCTGAACCATTTATTGAAATGATATAGTAAGGTCAAATTATATGTATAATGTTTTAATGCATTTTTATGTTAATTATCATATGTATGGTTACCTTTAATTCGCTATTGAACAGCTATATCATTATTTCTTGACAAATGTCGATAATCTAATTTCATTTTTATATTAATCCAAAATTATAAGCCATGGGAGTATAAGAAAGAGTAAGAGCAATTTACGTAACATTTCTATTTCGGTATATTTTTTTATCAATCATCAATACTGTAGTTGAATAAGATTTCATATAATGATTATGAAATATAATCAGTGTAATCTAAATGGTGATTTATTAAACTCGTCGATTTTGTACCCATATATTGAGCATCAAATTAACGATAGTATGCTCTTTAAATTTTTAATAATTGAAAGTAAAATGAAGACCACGAGTAAAAAATGCAATGATATGTTATTATGGATGAATTAATCGGATAATATACAGTAGAAAATGTGTGAAATTATCATATTTCTGTCTGTCCCACTGGCAAAAATATTCTTTTATTCGGAAAAGCCAAAATTTTTCCTTGATTCGGGAAATACCGATTCAAAGAAATCTGGAAAGCATCCAAGTACATTAGTCAGCGAATAATAATTTAAACTCCACAATAAACGGGCAAGGGTGTGGAAAATTGCGCTTTCTTGCTGCATTGCAATAGGTTTCATTTATAGAGAAACATTGGAATATCTCATGGCGTTAGCGTCGCATTGGTCACATGTAATTATTAGGTCATGGAAATGGAGCGCTTGGCGCAGAAACCCTAATGGTGACCTTAAAGCCAGATTTTTGGGAATTTTGTCTACGTAAATTTCACAATGCTGAAAATATCATAACTTATATGAAATATTTTAGGCTATAAATCAAGACTGATATTTTACATAAAAATATGAATATTAATAATAAATCATTTTTATTTATTATTAATATTATTATTAATATTATTAATATATTTAATTATTATTATGTATATTAAAATAATTAATTATTAATAATTTAATAATAAATTATTAATATATTTACAAAATAATTAATTAAAATGTTTAACCATACAAGATTATTAATCTAAATAAATCAATATATAAAGATCAATCATTTTAGAAATTTCTTCGTGTTACAAATTAAACTTACTTAATAGTAATATTATTATATTTTGTATAATAATATTAATATTAATTAATATACTTAATTAATTATTAATGATTCAATAATAAATTATTAATATATCTAAAAATAATTAATTAATATGTTTAACCGTACAAGATTATTAATCTAAATAAATCAATAAATAAAGATCAATAATTTTAGAAATTTCTTCGTGTTACAAAGTAAACATACTTTACCAAACGTGACTTACGTACGAAAGCTCAAAAATTTACCTTTTCTCTGTTCGAACTTGGGATAATAATCTTTTATGATAATTAAATAGCAGTCATTAAAAAGTTTTTACTCGCTGAGGTTTTTAGAATATAGATCTCGAATTATGATCACTTCAGCAGAATGAATATTAGTAAGGCATTTAACTTGCTTTGAAAGGAAAATTATTGAAGAATAATTTCAATTCTTATTTAAATACGCAAAAATGTGACTCAAATTCGAAAGGTCTTGAGCTTCTTTCTTCTCAATTTATCTCATTTTTCTTGTGGAATCGCAAACGATATCGGGCAAGAAAGCTTCGACCAGAGTCTAGAGTCTTACTTTAAGAAACTAGGTCACGGAGTTTCTTAATAGAAAACACGAAAAATTGAAACTTGAATATATAGAGGCATTTTTCGTTCCTTGGAAAACTGAAGAATTCATCGAATTTTCCAATCATCTGTATGATTGGAAAGCTATTCAAACCTTCTTAACGTGTTATTGAAATTCATTTATCTAATCGACTGTGAAAAGGGAAATAATATTCTCATCACACTTACTTCCCTAGTGGTCTTTGAATATTTTTTTTTCTTACGAGCATCTTCGATTTCATTTATAGCTTTTAGTGAGAATGGGCAAAATGTCTTTTCTTTGTATTTTTTCTGTGATCATTGGAAAGTTTAAATTAATTTAATAACTGAATGTGTTCTTATCAAAATTTTAGGATGAAGACGTTATAAGGTTTTCGATTAATAACATACGTGATCCTTTCATTGTTATTTATTCAATAAATCGCCATGGTATAGAATGAGTTTGAACGCTTAATAACATTGGTATTTTCTGTTAAATAAGCAGATATAGCTTAATTTATTATTTTCAGAATTTAGAAAACACATTTGTCTTTTTATAGAAGAGGGAGGGAATATTTCTTCGTACTTTTGTCTCTTTTTCTTAGCTGTGGTGGTATGAAAGCAACTGATATGTGTGATGCTGAATAATGGCATTGATTATGGTATCTTTTTATAGGATACTACGAAAAACGTTACTCGTAGAGTCATTCTGTTCCACTGATTTGGACTTTTTTCATATATCAATCTGGTTCAGTGAGAGAAGTGGAGGAAAACCTCACTCTTCATTTCGCCTAGTGAGCCTCATTTCCTCCTTAGTTCTTCCTAAATAATGATTGAGGATGAGGTTCCATTCAGCATTCAGGCTAAAACCTTTACAGGAAGTCTTAAGATATCAACTATGATATCCCGCACTACTCAGAGTCTTCCTCAAAGATATTTTCAATATAAGCTGGACTTAACAGATCTTCAACATCTTAAACGAGACTTTCGTAGCTTATTTTCCACGAATTCAGGTCATTACTCGAAAACATTTTCAAGCATTTTTTCAAAATAAATCTTCACGAACAATCTTAATTGGATTATGATTCAGAATCTCTATTCCAAAGAATGAAGGACACTTGTTGCAGCTCCTGGAGAAGATTAGATAAAAAATTCAAAATCATATGGTGCAGTTTTGAATTTTCCATATCTTTGAAAAATTTAATAATTTTCTGTGAATGAGTTGATGATATCAAATTCTTTAAGTCCGGAACTTTTGAAAGAACTCAACGGGGATCGATTGTATGGATATTTCCAAAGGGAGCCCGATGACGCCTCCTGCGTGCATACCGCATTGCGCATCCTCAACTGATTTTTTATTGGGAACACAGCTTCCGCACGACAGAGCCTTTCTGTTTGCACATCACATTATTAGATCGTCCCAGATATATTGGCAAGCTGTCGCAGATGTTCGCACCTATAATGGCAGCTTTTCAAATCGCACTTAAAGTTTTTACGTTCCATGACCCGACAACCGAAATTTATATTTGCCAAGATTGGTTTTTCAAGTGAATCTCAAGTTTATTTCTTCTTTTTAAATTTCAATAGGTTAGTTTATTTCTGTCTCATAATGGCTATCTACGATATCCGGCCAAGTCATATTGAATATAGGTTAGTTTACTTTTATTTTTCTCAGTGGTAACATCTGAGTATGACGTGATGACTGTGTCTGTCCCAGGAGTTTTGCTTGTTATTACCATTAAAAAGTTGAATTAATCTTCTAAAAGTCAACTAAAATTGTTCATATTGTCACCACCACTTAAAGACTATATTGCGTTCCAATTTATCTGGCCAATTTCATACTTGAAAACTCTGGTTGAAGTTTCACAACGGAAGATACGAATCGTAATTTTAATCGTCGCGATTTGATTGAGGAGCTTTGCTTGGAGAAGACCTTGAGTAATATACGAATGAAAGAAGTTATAATAATATAGTAGAAAGATTGTATAATCCATCATTAATGAATTGCAAAATTGGAACGCAATATATATCTCAATGGAATCTACGAAAAATACTTTTGCGATTGTACATTAGCACGAGAGTTATTCCGAAAGCAGGAGACTATGAGGGATACACAAGTTATCATATTTTTACATCTAATTTCTTTAAAATTAATTATTATTAGTATCTGCTCCATTTACAGTTCATTATATTCTTTTATTAATATTTTTTGAAATTTTGTTCCGTTATTTTTTGTCTTCTGTTTTTCTCTGATTATTATCATTGACCTCCAAACACAGGAACACATCTACGTCTGTAAACTGTATTACCTTAATTTGTTCATTTTAATTAGAATATTGTTCATTAAAGCTCATACTGTTTAAATAATCTTGGTATTATTTACTTTGAGCTATCGCTTTAAAGTAAAAGCTCTTAATTGGTTTTCCGTTCCTTTCTCTGTTTAATTTCCTCAAGAACAGGAATATTATTAAATATTAAAAAGTGAAATATTTCGTAATATATATATAATAATTATAAGTAATTTTTTACCATTTCATTATAGTATAGGTAGTATCTGGGATAGTCCTTCGTGGTTTTCATGAAACTGAAAGTGTACAAATTAAATCATGAAATGAATCTATAAAACTCGTAATTTGAACTATGCGCAGAAGTGGGAAATTACCAGAGAAATGGAACACCTAATCAATTCAATATTAGTAGATATGAATGGTAATAATTTCATGGCTCCTAAAAAAGATATACATCAATAAAAATCTATGTGTGGAACCCCGAGGAAGAAATAATGCATACTGGGAATCTTTTAAACAAGTGCTTGCCATTTACGGTACCTCTATGGGGTAAGCAAGTTAATTGCGCCTATGCTTAGTGGCATTTCCCCATGCATTACGGTCTTTGGATACTGCACTCTTCAGACCCTCTTTTACTCCATTCCTTTTATCTTTGGAATTCTTATTCTTTTTCTATAGTGCGTTCCATCTACTTCTTTTATCCGCTTTACTATGGATGCTCTTCCTCCTTTTGATCTAGCCAGACTGACGTTATAAGCCTTTTTATTCAAATTACCCCGTTCCATTCTCTTGATACATACTATGTATGCATGAGGATGATAAGTACTTATAATGCACAAAATCCTTTTTATGCTCATCTCGTCGGCTTTTTTCTTTTCATTATTGCTCTCCCTTTTATTGTAGTCCTCATCAGTTACTCTTTTTGCTGATGTGTAGTTGGGTTTATTTTAGTTACTGCTTGAATGTGGTGTTTGTAATAATATAAGATGTTTTTATTGAGACTCTCTTATTTTGCTTTGTTCTTTGGGGAGGAATTTAATAAAAGATACGACCTATTTCTATATGCACCTAAGTAACAAATTTCACAGTAAGATTTCTGCAGGTAGGAAGTCTCATTCTTCTACAACTCCGTTAAAAAATGATAACATTACTCGGTTTAATTGTTTTATTTCTATTTTACCTTTTTTAATATAATTTTTGGATATGCAAGAGAGATTTTGAAGATTATATTTTCGTATCATACACTTGATACTCTTCAACGAAATTCCCCCCAAGCTTTTCGCTATAAATTTCCTGGCATGTTGATTATTTTTTCGACAAAGTTGGGGAATTTTTATGGCAATAACGAAAACTCGTGCAATATATTCGAGATTGCAGTTAATATGTGAACTCAATAAGTTTAGCCGATCCAATATAGAATCTCATCTTTAAAATGAATAATATTTTTATTCACAAAATAAAAATGAATAATAACTTGCACATCATCTTCGGGTCCTGAGGATGACCAAAAATGCTTAATCGGGTCGTGTTATTGTGATTTTAAATTTGCGGATGATGTAACTTTTTATCAATTTTAATTTTTGTGAATAAAAAATATTCACAATACATAATATATGTACATAATATTTTTATATACATATATACATAATATATGTATATAAAAACTATTGTATATAAAAACTATTGTATATAAAAAATATAATTATATTGATGTTAATACTTGATGCCGGTATCTTTCCATCGGCATAGGATATCTATGAAGCACTAAAGCAGATCCCAATGGCGATTTTCCATCCAATGTACATGAGAGAAAGAAAAGAGGTGAAATGACATGGCACTGATTCTGCGCCAAAGGGCAGTAGTATAAATCTCCTTTCTGAAGGCAGCTCTCCCTAAGGGGATCGCAGGCAGCTGGGCAGGCGCCTAAGGTCCCCTGCAGAAGAAAGAATCTCAAACATTTGAGGGACTCGAAAAAAATCACCCCTCACACCTTTGTTTCTCTCTCTTGTTTATTCATAAACATTCGGACGCGACGGTAATAATTCAGTGGTTTGATGTCCCCCAGGGTGCCGGAGAAGAAAAATAACCCGTGCGATTCGTTCTTTTTCTCTTCGGTTCGTTGTTCCTCGATGCATCGCCTTCGGGATTAAGATTTATCTCCTTCAACTCGCTCTGGGCGATCTCACTTCTTCGGAATGCTGTCCTGTTGAAGAAGGGTTACGAAATTTAGAGAAGATAAGTCTCATTTTCGTTTTGCCTAAGAATGATGTTTGAGCTTATAATTTCGCCGAATCACGGGATATTGAAATGGTTCAACGCAGGGCAGCTAGATTTGTTAAGGGAGATTTCAGATTTGACAGCAGTGTTTCAGCTATGATAGAATCCCTCGATTGGGATTCGCTTAGTGATAGAAGACTTGATTACCGTAGGAAGCTATTTAATAAATTTATCGCTACGGATCTTGGGGAGGAGGTAGTTGATATTGTCATACCAGTTAGTAGCGTACGAGATCTTCGAGACAAAACGATGAAGCGTTACAGGGAAATAGTTGCCAGGACAGATAGTTATTTCTGGTATTTTTTTCCGCGAAGTATTAGAGAAGCCAACAGCAGTCAAAGGTAGATAGGGTTTTCGGTGTTTCACACCCCCTGCCAATGCGCCAGTGGCGGTTAGCAGGGTCTATATGTAAATGTAAATTGACAGTTGGTTTCCATTTTGTGTTTAGGAGAGAGACTATTCCATTTTCACTGGGCTTCTGTCCATTGATCGTAGTTAGATATCCTCTAAATTTGCTCGTGTTTTGTTTAAAAATGGAAATTTAAATCTATAAGCGTTTAAATTCCACGGATTCGCGATTGACTTTGTAGCACTCCCTGGCAGGAAGAATAAATAAATCAGGAAAATTCATCTCGAGGAAACTTTATCCTCTTTGATAAATTTGCAAAATATTAGTGTAAGAACACACCACATGACTAATTTCGATGCTTTAACATCGTCTTCAAAGTTTTTCCTAAGTGCTCGAAAGAAGTTCTAATACTTAAAAGTTCTTCCAATGCTTAAGCATCATATTCAAAGAAGATGATACTTTAACATCGGAACTAGTCGTATGGTGTTCTATTACGGTGTGGTACTTTGCAAAGTTATTAAACAGGATGAAGTTTCCTTACGGAACATTATCCTGATTTATTTATTTTTTCTATTAGCGTCTCATATTCCAGCTACAATTGATAATAATTTATTTAATTGGAAAACTTTTACTGAAAATTACAAGGGCATTGCTTTCAGAGTAAGACACTTGATATATTTTGGGAAAAGAGAATGTTAAAACAATATTCATTTCACTCACTACCTTTTTCAAATCTGCTGTAATAAACAAAATCCCTTTAAAACTTACAGTCACCAATGGGAATTTAAAGCATAATTTTCATTTCACTCACTACCATTTTCAAATCTATAGTAATTAAAAGAAAACCCTGTAAGTCTTACAACCACCAATGTCATTTGTCTCAACTGCCTCTGGTACTGAATTTATCTCAAAAGCATATTTACATTTACATAATGACTCTGCTAGCCGCTAAAGGTGTATGGCAAGGGGTGCAAAAACACAAGCATAATAGATTTATGTATCTCTTTCAAGAATCTGACCTTGAAAAAAATGCCTAAATTTACTTCCTCCACACTTCCGTCATTTTTAGGGGACTGTCTTGTTGACGAATAGAAAAATTTCAATCTTTATCTTAATTTAGTTCAGAGTAATTATAAGTATAGGATACAGTGTAATAATTACAGTTTATTCAGTAATTATCTACCTTTAATTTACATTCGTCTCTGCCTAGCTTATTTCAGTCTTAAAGGTGAATTCTAAAGATATGAATATTGCTGGATAATGCCATTCAATTTAGTCACTCCTTACATAATGGAATTAAAGGTGTTACAAACAGAGTTGTCTTTAGAAATACTACTGTATTATGTAATTATAGGGAAATGAATCGATGTAGATTCTCATCAATATTCAAAGGCTCTGAAAGAATGAGAAAATTATTATTATTGGACCCTTTATTAGGCGAGGTTAGGCCCGAGTGGGCCTCTCTTCCACCTAACCTCGTATGAAGATACATGGTATAATATGTAAAATAATACTAAGAGAAAAAAGAAATTTGATTTGTGAGAAAAATCTCCATAACTGAAGGTTGATAGAGAAAAAACCCACAGTGCGGGAAAACACCCACACAAGAAGGGGGGCGAAAAAAACTCGCGAAAACATATTGAAAACATGTAATATATAAAATAATTTTTAAAGTTCAAAAATGGTAGAGAAAAGTACAAAAAGTAAAATAAAAAATATATGTGTATATAAAATACACATAAATAAAAAAAATATATAAGTGTATATAAATAAAAAATATATATAAGTAACTCCAAAAATGGAGTAATGACATAAGTATAATATAATAATGAGCTGCCGATGTCATATGCTTGTCTCTTCCTCAGTTGATGAAAATGAGGCTTAAAAGAAAAAAGAATGCATGGATTTGTTTGAAAGGAAATATGATATGTATCAAGGATCGCAAATACTGTAGGATAATCGTGATCATAGAAGGGCATTTGTGTGAGTATATTATGAGACAATAACGAATGATATATATGTATTATACTAAGAACACGCTCTCGCAATCCGTGAGTCATTCTACTTAAAGCACTTGGACAGCGTCTTTTCAATGTATCTTCGCAATAGATTTCCTTCTCTCCATTCCATTTCCTCTCCGAATGCCATCTATCTCCTCCTGGTTCGCCTGCTTTCAATACTTGTACTCCCGCTGTACCGGATTCTGCCCTTCTACTGTAGCCACCTATGATTGATGTTTCTAGGTTCACCCCGCTGGGACTCAAAATGGCAACGGATGATGGAAAATCCGCTCCGCTCTGTTTTTCCATAGCATTTGACAGTTGATAAGGGTCGCGTCAACGGCCATTGTAAAAGGAGACATGTCTGCAATAATGGTGGACAACATCCGTGCAGAAAATGGATCTCGATAAACAAATATGAAATTAAACGCGTCCGGTGATGCATTGCCATGGTGAGGGTTCACGAAATGGAGAAGGATATCATTGCGTGTGCTCAATGGATAAGTGAAGGCGATGTATTATTTAATCTCTTGAAACTGATAAAAGGTTTCTTCGTGCCCCTTACGGAAAGATATATCGTGTGGTGAAGGTGACGAATGATATTAATAACTTGGAGTGTTTATTGCGTTTTGGGGGATTCGTATCAGCCATCGGGATAAATAATGCGAGAAATCCATCAAAAAGGGTCAGTGATCAGTGGAAATATCATTTATTTTAACTATCGTGTGCTTTTCGAGCTTTGATAAGTAGTCTCAATGAAAATGTATATGGCGTGTTAGGACGATTTTTCAAAACCGTATGACCGCATCTATTGACCAAATCATTACATGACCCCAAACAATGATAACTCTTTACATTTATTGAACTAAATTGAACTAAATATTGAACATTATTGGAATTACATCAACTCAAAGTAAAATTCACAAAAAAATCAAACACACAACAGTGTGCATAGTGCCTGCGACAGCCAAAAGATTATCAAATCTTGCCCGGCCATCCACCATTTAATTGCACATACAATGACTTGAAAAAAAAGACATTACATAACATCAAGGTACAGTTGAAGAATTAGGAAATTAAAAATTTCTATTGTTTACAAATAATGAGTTTACAATAACAAAATATATAGATATATATGTCATCATACAATACATCATATTACATTTATTACAATACTATCCTAGTATAATTTTTAGGAACTTCTATTTATTTTTTTTGGCTGGCATTTAATGGCTAACTTGGATTTTCTATATATATTTTTGAAAATAATTGGGTTGTTTAACATTAAATACCCTACAAGATTTTTATTTTTTTCGTCAAAATCCACGCGCATTTCTATTTGAAATCGATACTGCACGACAGAAATAAGTCTAAATTTGATTTATTGTCTTTGAATGCTTGTCTGGATTTCGAAAGACACTTATTTGCTACATCAATACATAATTAATTGCTTTTTTATTATATACCTCCCAGTCTGTTGAAAATATGCACATCCTGGGATTGCGTTGAGTTTCTTAACGTCGCGTCGTTTTATTTCTTATCCAGTAGGTATTTTCGTATTCTAAACTTGGACACCATCAATGTAACCCATAGTAAACAAATGTTTGTGAAAAAACAATAAATAAAGATTTTATGAATTATCATCAATTTCAAATTATACTGTAGATTATTATTGTACCGCAAAGTGCGATTTTGCTGCATATGAAAATGTAGCTGGAAAAAGTACCAAGGGTAATGAAATATCGAATTTTTATAAGATTTACTGAGACCGGGATCTTGTTTACTAATGTAATCCAGAATTTTGTAAATATTTTTATAGACAGACCCTCTCAAAAGTAGAGAATATTAATTATACTACCGGTGTCGTTATTTACATATTTAGCTGAATAGTATACTATTTACCATTAACTGGATTTGCTATAGAATTTATGGATAAATTAAACATTAATTAACCTATGATAATCTTTTATCGACAGAATAAGTGAGTGGAGAATATTTGAATAACTGGTGCAAAATATTGCTAAATGAACCAGCTTGTGATTTGAAAACCGAAGTCATAAAATTTTATGGAAGGTAATCAGTAGCGACGACGGCTATGTTCGTTTTATCATCTGAAAGAATGATTAGTGGCCGAGTATGGCTTTTTATCCTAATGAAAGGGAGAAGGTCATTCAAGAAAGCATACGCCCAGTTAATTTACAACTGATTCTCTGGCAGTAATTGCCTAGATTGTGTTCGCCTGTCTTCGAGGACTGAGGGCTCCCATCACATACGTGACTTTCCTATTTTTTATTGACCCATTTCGAAATTAGGCCCCTATTTTTCAGAACCAATGGCGCGCAAGAGATTCTATGAGTGCAATTATTTCCAACGGAAGAGAAATGGCGCTTAATAATCCCATTGTGCTTTACATCAACTTTTACGAACTCGGTATTTCAGCTTTAATATGAGACTTTAAGTGCAGCACGTCTGCGTCATTCTCATTTGGAACGTAAATTGTACGAAACGGATGATTCGGAATTTACGGCATTGCTTTCCAAATCTCTATTACCGAGTTTTTGCACGTTCCAACTTTTTTGCCTGAAATTTGCGAATCCAGGGATTCACAGATTCGGAATTATTTAATTTATCAAGTGCCGCATTATGTAGAAAATGTGTAGATAAAGCTTCTCCAACCGAATATGCAATGCTTGTATTTTGTAACGTAATCTTGCAGTCCATAAGTAAACTATTTTAACTAAACAACTATTTACAACTACGCTCATTTATCACATTTTATGTCTTACAAATAAATTGGTGAAAAATAGTTAAATTATAAATGAAAACATACCACACATCTACCCAATGGATATGTGATGGCAATCTATTGTATATTTACTAAAAATTGAGCTTATTCTATCTTTACTAGAAATTTACTAGATTGGTGATAAAAACAGTTAAATTATAAATGAAAACGTACCATACATATACCCAATGGATACGTTTATGGCAATCTGCTCTATCTTTACTCTACTGGGACCTTGATGACACAAACTTGAAATGACTTAAGGTTATACATATTATTTTATCGATATTTTTGTTAACTTTTTAACATATTTATGTAACAAATTATATTATGGTTGTATGAAATTAAGTTATTAAACACATATAACTAAATTTTATATTACATTTGTTTTCTTAAGCTAATATTATATTGATATAATATATAGATAGAAAATGTAATGATTAGATGAACTAATGAATATATTAGAGTTATTGTAGTATTATTAAAAGTTATTTGACAGTTGATGTCTTTTAGCTTGTAGGCTCCCACCAGGAATTGAACCCAGGACCGTTTTCCAACGCACTGATTAGATAATTAGTAGTTAGTAAATAATATCTTGGGTCTCAGTATTTGAGTTTGAAAAACTACTCAATTGGCTAATGTTACATTATTGGGAACAGAGATATGCAAAATACTAAGAAATAGAACTATCGATTGTAGGATATTTTGGATAATTAATATAATCCCTAACTAATGAGTGACAAAGAATTGGAATTGTCCTACTAAAAAGAGCAAAAGCAGAAAAACAGATATCACAGGTCAGGAGATAGTGAATTGCTGCAAAAGTCAGATATTCTTGATTCCATTGGTTGTTTCTTCAGCTTTAGTAGCTTTTGTCATATTCTATGGCTGATGATTGCTTATACGTCAGATGTATCTGTTATATTCTATTTTTGTTAAATCTTATCTTCTTACCCAAAGATAAGTGTGTCTCACATTGTAGTATGTGTTACTTTTAGCTATCTCAATAGGTCTAAACTTCAATGCCTGATTCCTTAAAATTAGCACCTCGATGATAATGTGGTAGCGCTGAGTTAAGCCTTTTAAATCCAGGGATGATTAACTTCCTCATTACCCGTCATTTCACACTTTAAAGTGTTATTCCAAGCCGGAAGTAATTAGAAGTTGCAAGAGCGCTAACTGGGAGCCAGTATGCATTGAGCCTTCGTTTAATAAGTTTTTTGATTAAAGGTGCTAATTTTCTTCCACTCAGCTGGTAATTTGATCTATGAGCATAGGAGAGTGAGAATAGGATCTTATGCATAAATTGGTTGAATTTTAGCGTGCAAAGATCATATTAATCATCATCACGAGAAGAGAGAGTTGCTTAAATTTGCATTTGAGATTTCTTTGAAGGATTATTTCAGTTCTAATTGATGACTGGTCGCATTTTTATACTTTTAAGTTCTGCTTCAATTGAACCTCCTGATATGCAGTTAAATTTAGGAAGAGATCAAGGGTTTAATTTAATTGCAGTCACGAATAAATTCACCAAATCATTGTTAATGTTGTATTCAGGTATTGTGATGGTGACGAAATGAATCGAAACAGTGATTAAAACCTTTGTTTATTTATCCATAGCATTTTATTTTAATATGCACGAATCCACAAATGTTACGAATACATTAATTACATTTCGACAGTTGAGGACAATAAACTAAGAAAAAATAAACCAGAAGTTGGACAGCTTTCAAACTTTATACTTTGGCAAAAATGAAAGTCGCATTTAAACTTATCGTTAGAGTAAACATTGTGATCATTGAGGAATTGTATTTTATGGAATTTAATGCCAATACAAAGCCTTCAACTCTTCAAGCTCTTCATTCTCTTCATATTTTATTTGTATAAATTATTTTCGACCTTATACAGATGAGAAGCAACATGATTTCTATAGAGGTGCAGTTGCCCCTGTATTTCTGTTAACCAGCAATTCAATACGCTTTGATAACGCAACCAGCCGCGCAGATAAACATTGCGTGTTGCCTGACTTAAAGAAACAGTTCCTATAACCACAGGGTGAGAAATATGATGTTTTGAAATAATGATAGCTTATACTTTTGTTGTGTCTCGTTATTTGATGTATTATGTTCGGACATAACTTTCACCATGGCTTTAGTAAATTTTAGAAAAAGTCCTTCAAAATTATATTCAATAAAAAAATATAATTTTCTTCTTATAAATAAAGTAGGTTTTTGTAAGTTTATGCTTTAATACTCACTGTGAGCTACAGGACCATAAGCTACAAAACTTGCAAACTTTTAGGTTATTTAAAATCCATGCTCCGCTTCTATTAATGTAGATATTTGACCTCCAGTTCGACCCTAGACGAGAAAAAAGCGTTTTGAAATATGTATATAAAGTTCGTTTTAATCGTTTTCAGTTTCTGTTTCTATCGAAAAACTAGATTAAAGAGGAACATCGTACGAGCTCGAGTCAAGTTCAAAATAGAACAAAGTTCTAGAAAGTTTTATTTTCTTGTCGTAGATCTTGGATTTTGATCGTAAATTATCATAGAAAAGAATCAACATTTTCGTTTTGGATAACTTTTCCCACTAAATTATGCTAATACTATATGTGAATGTGTAGTATGAGTGAACAAGTTAAAATGAATTATGTTAGATTATAGATCAAATATGCTGATCTACTTGTGTAGGAAGATAGACTTTTTGTTGCATTTATTATTGTACATACACCCTGATACAGAAAGGCAAGGAAATATACGAAAATCAATGAAAGAAGATTAGTCGGAGTCGGAGAATTTGAGAAACGAAACAGAAAATCCAGATGAACCCAAGGGAAACGAACATAATTATAAAGTTTCCACCATTAAACAGGGACGGTCATTTCCAAACATTCTTTCCTGAGTCGGGTGATAACAAAATCGAGCAATTTACCTTTGGAACTTTTCGAAACTTATCCTCCTTCCAGCAATGCTGAGTAATGGAACCAAGCTAAATTTTTAAAATTATTATATTATGATCATTATAAATTTTAAATTATTTTTTAATTGTAATACTGTAAATATATTCACAATTTAGTAGTTTGATGTATTTATAAATTGTGTTTAAATCCGTAAATACTTCTATATTGAAAATTGAATCCGTAAATGTTGTATTTGAATTGCAAGAATATCGCTTTTGGCAGATTTTAGATAGCCTTCCCTCATAGCTAGACTGGTTATATTTTTTTACTATTCCCTTTATAATTACTAATGGCTGGACAATAGCCAATTTGGTGCCTTTCACGTATATAAATAGATATCAACTGCTCATGGGAAGTCAGTATAGGCTAGATTTCAAAGCACGAAGATTAGCATAAATAGTTAAATATAGGAATACGCAGGAAATGATATCGGAGAACATTCCTCCGCTTCGTTCTCATTTGAATTTGAAGATATCCTGGACATGTTCATCCGCATGCAGACGGGTATCCGTCATGGCAGTGACGTGGTGATTGATTGCTTCCCGCTCTAAGTTAGCGAGAAGAGGCGGTAATTGGAACTGCCGTTGAGTGTGCAGTTTGGTAGCAGTTAAGCACAATCTGGAGGCATGAAATGTCTCCGCGTGAGATGAATGCCTAAGAATACATTCAGTTTCAGATTTAGTCGACGGTGATCAACTTCGAATTATTCTCCGTACTTTACTCTCATCATTTTCGTAGTTATTCAAATTTGGTTTCTCCAGATTTTTTTTACTGAAGATCTGAGATGAATGATTAAGCTGCGATTGGTAATTTACTAGTTACGGAATGATTGACTATTGTTTTTTATAATATGATATCTTAGAAAATTATAATTAACCTAATTGTTTACATTATAAGTGCCAGGAAATTTCTAAGTGATTTACAAATATTTGACAGGATTACAACCATCATCTCGTAAAAATCTCTGGTATTTTTTCTTAGTATTCACATCATATTCCTTTGTCAGTCTGCCTCGTTTAAGTAAAAACAATTCATTTAAAATTCGCCTAACTTTGAATGACTCCTTTCGGAGGCCGCGGAAAACTTTTCTTTCAAAATTTTATCTTCCAAACTTTCTGTGCGTTCTTCGTCTTTAGTGTGCAGAATCTTAAAGTCGAGTTTTATCACCTTGTCTTCTATCTCAAGAAAGGCCGATTGTTTACTTCGGTTATTAGAGTTGTGATAAAAGATCTCTAAATTAAGTAATAATATTTATACCCAGTTTTTATTTATATTCAGCGTTTGAGGGTCCTATTTAGTTTTATACATAATCGATTTCTCAGACTTCTTCATAAAAAATTCATGCAATCGAAGAAAAAACTACTCTCATTTAAGTGCTCCACAGGTTTTCAATCCGTTTTCTCGCTTTTTCAATTTACTGGTGGGTATTCGAGACTTATCTTTTAAGTCTTATAACTATTTCACCTTATCTTCACATATTTTTATATTTCGCATTCTGTATTTTTATCACTTTGAATTTAGGTATTAATATATATAAGTAAGGAACGGATCGTACTTGTGTTGACAACCAGATATGAGTGATATTCATACATTCATACAACGCCCTTATCAGATAAACTTGGACATAGAGGATTTCCTTTATTTAAATAAATATACTTACTATACTGTTTAATGAAAACATCATTTAGGATTCATTATATCATGGAAACATATTATTGTCTTTATTTCATATATATAAGAATTGCGCATTGTCCAAGGTCGACAAGATTAAGAAGCCAAGCAGTGGTATAGTCCGTCTTGCCATAGTAAGAATTCATGCTTGATCATGACCCACTTATTTAATGCCAAAATTGGCATTTCTTTGCCTTGAAAGATAATTGGATAGAATTAAAAAAAGCAGAACCTTTAATAACTTGTTTTTGTAAGTTGAATATCTCGTGCTTCTCTGTAAATCAGCAAATATCTTAAGGAAGACATAGCTAATAGTCGTAATGTTTTCGCAGTTTAAAATTATTATTTTAGGGTGTATTCGTAATATGAAATGGAATACAGAAAGCCTATAACGGTGATAAGCAGTGTCTAACAGAACGTTCCGTTGCTAGATTTTTCGCTTTTTCATTTTTAAATAGACCTAGGTTTTGCATTAAAATCTGTATATTCTTGAAATCAAATACAAATGATATTGATATTAACAGAATATTTTCATCGTTTTAAGTACCCGAGACGAACACCTTAATCTGATACATATCTTTTTTTTAAATAAAACGATTTGCTGAAGTTTCTTACTCTCTGAATCTAAGCTCTCGGTATTAAAATTTAATTCAAAGGTAGTGCAATATTTCTTCAAGTAATACAGTTGAAAATTCAACTTAGATATACTTTATAATTGATGTTGCTCTCTAAGGCCGTATTTTAAAGTTAGGGCCGTTCGGTTGATTTTCTAAGTTAACCTGGATTCAAGGAGTAAGGATAAGGTATGAGATTGTACTATTTCAGCACAGCCTAAAAACGCAAGGAGAAAAGAATGTGAATAATATCGACGTGACTGAAACTCTCAGGTCTCTCTTTTTCCGGGCGGGTATTGGGAAATCTGGCTTCAAGTCCCAACCATGCTTATATTTTGGTATCTGTTTCACCTTGGGTTCGAGAGGAAAAACTAGACTATGTCTCATCTAGGACTATAGAATCTGTTGCACGAGTAGAATTCATGAGGTAAATAGAATCTATTAATTTGTCCTCAAATTCACTATAATGAAAAATGATTAGAGCACTTATAGCTTCACCACCAAAAACTCGGTTCTATTGTCATTCTTCATTATCGCGAGGTAAATTTATCTACTCAGACACACATTACTATTGGAATAAATTTATGCACTTCTCCCGCAGGACTCACCAAAATCTACCAATTGAATAACAAAGCTCTCCACCGCTCGTAGAAAATACGCCATGACCCATTCACGTGCTTTCGGGTCTCATTTTCTTCAACATTATACGTATCTGCCACAAACAGCGCGACCTGGATCTATTAGTCCATTCCGGGTGAATCGTCCGCAAGATTCATTCAACTGGAGATTCGATTTCGGCATAGGGATGCAAACAGACACCAATTTCAACAAGCCACACCTAGTACCTCGCCCCACATTGCGGTTACGTGCGGGCGTATTTCTGCTCCACGGACGTTTAATTTACGGATAAAGGACTTTGATTAGCGGGTGGCGTAATAGAATTCGCGCTCTATAGACTTTCGTTTATATCCCGTCCCGACGTAATTCTACTTAATTTGTGTAACTCCTATATCTCGCCGGGATTGGACTAAGCGATTGCTCCAAGCAGCTGATTGTTTCATCCGCAGATGCGTTGAGGTGTCAGAGGAAGACTTTGCTCTCGTGTTTACTATGTTCTCGTTCCAACGTCGATTCGTTAGCACGTTTTTTCAGAAGGTGGTTTGTTTGTGTGATTAACGCGGATTGTGTGTACGTAAACGCTAGGGGCCTTCGAATCACCGAGTTTCTTTCGGAGAGAATCTGCGGCCGTGATTAAAATTCGAGTCAGGATTGAGTTCGTATCGGAGAGTGTTACGCTTACGTGTTTTTATAGATCTAAGCCTAAGAGATTAAAAATAGTAAAGATGCTTTTAGTCTCAGTTTTTATTTTTGTTGTCATCAGCAATTTGTGTTCTTGTTTCAGGGCTGTGGAATCGGGTTATTGAGGCTCTGATTCAAACTCCTATCAGAACTATTTCATTAAACGATCTGAATTCAAATTGGATATATATAAAATAGTACTACGTACAAAACATTATAAAATTTTCGTATTATATTGAATTTATTTTTGCTTTCTTCTTTTACCTTGGAATCCTCGCAAACATTGTATAATGAGCAGTTGTCAAAGTGTAGAAAAACGCGAATTTTACCTATATATTTGATTTTATACCCTCCACGGAAGTATTGTATTACCAGAAGATTTCTATTACCTTAAGTATCAAACTATATCAACTAATTTAATAATATAAACTATCTTTTGTTATACGGGGGCACCGCAAGCATTTCTCACTTGGGGCGCCAAAATACGTTAGGCTGTTATTAGCTGTGCATGTATGAATAAACTGTTTAAGGATATGTTGGCTACTGCGAAATAATGGACGTCGAAATGCTGTGTACTTAAAATCCCAAATGGCACAGGTTCTGTCATCACATTGTCGGACACACTACAGATGCTGTAATCGTGCTTCAGCTACGTCTGTTTCCATTCAAATTTACTACGAAATTGAATATGCGAGCTATGTCAACACATTTAAAACAGTGATGGAATTTATGTAGGCCGTAAGGGTTAACACGAGTTTTGTTAATCTTTTTGTGAAACCTTGTACGAAAAAGCTCAGAGAAAATGGTTGAAAGCTATCAATAGGGTAAATGGAACATCCCTTCTAATTTTTTTTCAGAAAAAATTGCGAGTCATCTGTCTATTATATCTTTCCTTTGCTATGCTTTGGGGAAAATAATTTCAGAATTTGAATAACTTGTGAAATTTCGGTCATCATAAATTGCTTTAGAAGAAGGAAAATTTTAAATCTTCTTTATGTTCACGTGATAGAGACAAGGAATCAAGACTTAAGAAATAGGCTTCGTTTTAAAGAATTTTGTTCGTGAGAGGAACTCGTAATCGAAAAGAAAACACTTTTGTTTCTTTTGCTAACAATTTCAGTAGTAAAACTCGAATATTTTATCGCCGAGAGACTACGACCGATAAGGGAATAAAGGCCAGCGAATAATAAAGTTTACCCTATGACGAAATCTCAAAGTCATGATCTCGAAAAGAAAAATGTCCATTTGCTTTTCGGAGCTTCTTTTGTTTCGATGGCTAATGTATTCATCGTCGATTCGAATCGAGAGAGGGGCATTCAATGCGAAAGTTTCCGTAGTCAAGAAAATAAAAAGGGCTCTCTGTGTTTTGGATTCCGTCCCAAAATTCTCCTTTCTTCTCCCTGGAATCGGGGTGATTCCAATTCATGCTCCTTTTCCTCCGATACTTCTTTCACTTCCGAAAACTTATCGTAGAGCCGACAGAAAAGTGATGTTTGTTCCCGTGTTTCAGTGCCACCGTTTCGCTTCATATGTTGAAGTTTCTACTAGAATTGTCATCGCGAATCCTTTCGTACACTTTTCGGTCGTCACTTGCTCACCATGTGGAACTGTTTTCAGGAAAAGCCTCTTATCCTTTCTGAAAATCTCTCCGAATTAAAAGTTGTCTCTTGCTCATATTTTTACAAAGTTCCATCTTTAAAGAACGAGTGTACTCTAGACATTTAAAGTTATTACATTTTAATCTTTTACTGGTTGATCGTTTCTCTAATTTCCTATTAACATAATTTACATCGTAATATAAATGAAATCAAATAGAAAATGTTAGTATTAGTACTTTTCAAAACCCCATAACGGCTGAGATAATTTTTATCCTTGATAAGATAAAGGGAAGGGTAGATCTCGTACGGTTCCTGGAAGTTAGACAGCAGTGACATACATTTATATGTCGCGGGGCTGCCTAAATACGATTTTCAGTAGCAAATTTTGCATAAAGAAAAAGAAAGCACAGAGTGCCAAATTATTTTTGAAAATCTTCCTAGAGTCATCCTGAAAGTAGCCACAAAGTATCGAAACCCAAAAAAATATCCGCTGGAAACTTCCTTGAAATTATCTATGAAGGAACCCTAAAAAGTAGCCAGAATTTGGCTAAATCCAGAAAAAATATCACTGAATATTAGTTGGAAAATAACATAGTGTATGTACGCTTCTTTAAATAGAATATCAGTTCAGAAATTCAGTAAAAATCACAATTAAAGAACTTAATTTTATTTTGATTTTAGCCAATGAGGATATCGTCTTAGGCAGGTATGCGAAGCTCGATAGCGTAACTCAGATGCTAAGAGAATTGGGTTGGGAAAAATTAGAGAAACGAAGAGCAAAGAAAAGGTTAACCTTATTTTTTAAATTATACACAGGAGCTAAGTCGTTAGAAGAATTATCAAATAGAGTCACTGGAGCAAAATTTCATGGTAGGAAAGACCATAGGCACAAAGTTAGATTATTGAAACAGAGAACAAATATTAGTAAATTCTCCTTTTTAAACCGTACTGTCAAAGATTGGAATAATTTACCTGCAAAAGTCTTCGAGCCCTTCCCAAAAAATCATAGGGAATTCCTAAAAAGATTGGGAGGAATTATTAATGACGAGTGAGCTTGGCATTGACGAGTACAGGTGGAATAGGGGATTGCCTGGTGGGGTGATGTACGGTGGGGACTTGTCCCCGGGACCGCTACGGTAGCCGAGAAGGCCTACCAGGAACCCTGAAAAAACTTGTGCGACTGAGGGGGAATGTTTATGGGAAGATGTCCATATTTTATATATGTAAATTGTTTTGTTTGTGGGAAAATTTGTATTGTTTTGTGGGGATCGCCAATATGATTGGGGTGTATTTAGTTATTGTAAATTTTAAGGTAATTGGTATTGTGACAATATTGTGTTTGAGTGTTGTAACTTTTGGGGACTAGCGTTGTTGTTGTATTGTATTAAGTGTTGCCATTTGTAAGATAATTAGTATTGTAATTGTATTGTTGAGTGATTGAGTTTTGTATTTTTAATTTAAAGTTGTTATCTTGGTGTTTGTTTAATTTAGTATGTTGTTGCCACCAGACTAGAAGTCTAACTGTAACAATTTAATTAATAATAATAATAATAATAATAATAATAATATGCTCGTACTTAATTATCCGTTTGGAAGTGGAGTTTGTCATATCACTGTTGACGATATATATACAAACTGAATTTTCGAACAATTTTTTTTTATATCAATAGTGATAATTAAATGGGGTTTTAATTAATTATGATGATGTAATTGAATAATAAATACAATCATATGAAACATTAACAAATTAAATGTTACAAATGTGGTGAACCATTTTCAGATATATGTGAACATTGAATAAAAAGATAAAATTATTTAAAGATAAAATTATTGAAGTGATAAGTAATTTTGAGTTTTGATATTACATTAATGTGAAAAACAAAGATATTAGATCTGATGACATAAACTTTACTCAAAAACACGTTTGAAATTAAATGAGAGTTTCAGAGTTATTCATCGCAAATGATTTTCTCTGCTATTTGTCTCTTTTTTCCTCGTAAATTCTTTTTACTTTTGTTTGGTTTGATGAACTGAAAATAAAATTCTATCGTTATTTGGATCGATTTCACATGGGTTGGAAAGGTCACCTTTCGATGTACATGCTTAGCGTGGTTATTTATATTCATCCACCAACAAACTGAGCATTCACTCAATAAAAATCTGACGCCTACAGGATTACTTCAAGAATTCATTAGAGGAAATTTTTTTAATATCCAGCCCCAAGAGCGGTCGCGAAGCAACGGAAGATTTAAAAATGACACGTATGCATTAATTGCGGGGAAGCAATACATGGGAGATATGAGGGAATATGCAGGGGTTAACGGACGTGCCTCCGCTCTTTTAATCATCCTGGAATCATCCGCCGGAGTTTATTGCTCCCGAATCTTCATTATGGCTCAGTTTCTGCTTGGTTCGCTCTTCTCCTTCCACATTGATTGACACCGGGATAACTTCCTTCACCAATACGCATCCTTGATCGCATATCTCCGTTAACTACAAACCGACAATGACTTTTGACATAGACAAATGGCCTTGGAGGAGTTAGCAACAGTTATGCCATAATTTAATCATTGTATGCTCCAGCGATAGGTTCAAGATGTTCCAGGAATTATGGGACACTGACTGAGTGGTGTTGTGTTACGTAGCTGTCGGGGCAGGGGAAGAAGATACTTAAGCATAAATCAAGAAAGGAGTAACAGATGATTAGGATAAGATGAGATCTCCGCAGATTAATATATATTTTACTATGTATACCATTATTTTATTCTTTAAGCTTTATAGATTTTCTTATATATGTTCGCTTATTGATAATATGCTACACCCATTGGTGGTCTACAAGTCGATTGTGTTCGATCTATCGATCTGGACATTCGGTCGATTGCGACTTCCATTCGAAAAATTCTTATCTTTCGAACAATTCTAATTTCATCAAATATTTAACTTTGGAGTTCATCTGAGTTATTCTCCTTAGAAAGTCGTCATCATCATGAGTATTATATTTGATGATTTTTCCTTTTTTACGTTACAATGAAAAAGATGTGTTATTTCCTTCTGAATTCCGAATTTTGTTTTCAATTTTCCGATTTTTGTTTAATTTAAAGTTTCTAGTAATGATCGTTTGATTTTAATATATTGCAAAATTTGACGATCTACTGTGTAAGATAGGAAAATTTGATGATTTTATATTAAATAATGTTCCACTAGAGATATTTATCGAGTAACAAGGAAAATTAGTTTTCATAAAAATATGTTCTCTTTTGTTTGGAAATACAATGAAAGATTTTTTATTCAAAATTTCCGAATACGAAGGAACACACCATTAAATATTCTGTTATTTTATCTACTCGGCCCATGTTATGCTTTTGATTAATAAAATTTCGTATTCTTTTTTAAATTCAATGCTGTCGTTACGAGTTAGATTAAAACTCAAGATTTTATTTTTTCCAACGCGGAAGTTGCGCATCTCATCATTGTACATCATTTTCCTAGGAATATGTTATCCCAAAACTTATTTGGAAATGAAAACTCTATAACATTTACACTATCAAAGTATCCCAAAAGAAATTTTCATATTCTTGACAGTTGGATGTAATTGTAAAACTTACAGCCGTTTCAATCAAGAGGTATTTCTATCCATTTCTGCCTAACGCTTTCTTTCACAATTTCATTTCGTCTTTAATGATCCCTTTTCAATGACTGAGTTCATCTTCCACGGAGCGTAACTGTGCGATATCCATTCCCTCCACTGTTTTGATGTGATCATTTGGAAACGATTTACAGCCGGGAGGTAGAGAGATACATCGAGGATGCTGGAAATAAAATAATAGCGCCTTTAATTACAGCCGAAATTTATGGAATGTTCTCCATCCATGCGGAAAGCTTTCTACGGCAAAACTTCGATAATCTATCAAAGGAATTCGAGGAATGGTTCATTTGAATCGGGAAATATAGACGGGGAAATTGATATTGTACCCAGCGGAGTCCATTAATTTATCTTTGTAATCAGAATTTATAATCATAACAGTGAGTACTTCTCCAGAAAAGTAAATATTTACTCTATATGCGGGCTTTGTTGTAAAATAAGGATTTATCCATGGAATATGTTGTCATTTCACAAGGTAATTTCTTTTAATTATTATCCTTTTTAATATACTCTCTTCATGAAAGAATTTTCTTGATGTCCTGGATGAAATATGCGTAATGTATGGTTTCTCTTTGTGGATGTGGGATGTTGGTTATTTAATGGCGAAGACTATATAAAATATTTTGAATAAAGATAAGTCTTTGAAAAATTTACTACTCTTACTGTGAAGTATTACTTGATGCAGTCCATGTTTGAAAAGTTCTAAGTTTAACTTCTATATCTTTTTCTTCTAATATGTTCTAGATGTCTATCATTGAAATATATCCTCAGAAATTTTAAAGATCTCGAACTTTACAATTCTGAGTGTGAATGATGTCTTTAGTGTATTTTCCACGTTAATAACGACCTTTCCCACAAAAGAACAAAAGGGTTTTTTTTCAATTTTTTTGAATTTTTTATTTGATTTTAATTTGATAATTAAATTTATGTTCAAAGTCTGTCATTCCTGATGTATTCCGAATCGATATATGTCCTTCCATGGTAAAAGATATGAATAATGAAGGAAAATGTAGGATATGTAATTTCTTTCTCGTAGAAATACCAAAGTATAACTTTCGATTTGTAGCATTTTAAAGGATATTTCTTAAAACAAATGAATTTGCCCGAAGAATGTGAATGTAAATAGAAATAAGTAATATAAGGAAGTAAAATTTCAAACAAATAAACAAATGGAAGTAGCAGCTGACTAATTATCCATGTTAATTAAGATATTTTTTGATTGTGATTGATCAATATTAAATGTTTTATGCGGGACATCGAATAGAAAACCGAAACGGAAAATTTTATTCTGGAATTCGGTGTAACGTAGTGTATTAGAGGTTTCCGTCCTACCAAAATCCCTGAGGATGATAGCGTGGCTATCGAAATGCCCATTTGATGATTCTTAGAAGTTGATAATCCTGGTCTTCTCCACCCTCTTCGGTAGCTAAAAGACGTTCGCCCGACAACTGACGAGCGGAATCTTTTCAACTCCTATTTTATTAACGGTTATGTCCCAGTTTTCTTTTCCTAAAGTAATATGATGTATATGAAAAAAGCTAGAAATAATAAAACAAACATTCAGAAGTATATCATTTTGTAATGGTGAGAACGAAAATACGGTTCCAACCATTCCAACGTTGGCAGGAGCGAAACCGGAATTGACTGAAATTTTATTGAAATCCGTTGAACCGGAGCGGAAACTTAAAGGAAAAAATACAGTTCTTTTACAACGGTACAATATCCTCATCTATTACTCGTTAGAAAAGAGAAATCATTTAAAAGAGCGAGTTTTCTGTTTTATTTTTTATCAGTTAAAAAGATAAGTTGGATACAAAACGAAAAACTGGAAGTCTGCACATTACCGAGGTTAATTAAATTTCGGCTTTTTTTATTCTTTTACGCAAACAGTTCTTGGAATTTGAAAAGACCTGCAGGGTGCCAAAGAAGAACAGAAAAGTCTTATATAGCTAGAGGCATTCAATCTCCTGTAAATGTAAGAATGTCGGTGGATTTTTAATGTTTAATTTCGTCATCAATTTTTCAGTGTTCATTAGCCTCCACATCTCTGAAATCATTTCAGGGGAAAAACATTTTGGCTCATTTCAGCTATTTAACGAAACGTTCGTTTGAGTTTGTAACACTGAGTTGGAGGAAATTTTGATATTCGAGGAAGCTGCTTGATTGAATTATACCTTACCTATGGAGTTCAGTAAAAATATTTTTGGATGACAGAGGTAGGAATTCTGAGTAGCACAACTAGCAATAACACTAAGGCAACATTTTGCAAAAGAAATATTTAAATACAGAAAATTTGCTTAGAATGACTGTTAAGCGACCTGTTTGTTCGTTCCTCTGCGAGATTTCGTTACATTCGATATTCAGCGCTTTTTATCATGCAAATCATAGGATTGCAGTCTTATATATCATTGGTAATTTGAGCTTCAACAATTTACTATCGTGTTACAAAAAATTTCATTATATAATATTCATTATAATGTCGCTTAAACATATGTATTATTATTTATTGATAATGGTCCATCATTCATAAAGCGTCACACTAATCGGCTCCTTAGTTATGAATCGTAATTTTTAAAAATTGAAAACTCTTGTTCAGTAGTTTGTTTCTTATTCTGTCTGTTTTATGTGTTTCGAATTTTGTCTTGTTGTTTAACAGCGCTATGATATGATCCGTTTTGCAATAGATATTACAGAAAAGTCTGCATGTGAAGATTTATCGTTTGCATCTAAAACCTGAAAGGTACGATAGCAGTATTGTGATCGTACGTGGTCATGCGTGAGAATAATCCATGTTACGGGAAGGAGGGGTCAGGTTAGGTGAAAACAACATTTTCGTTGTATAAGAGGCAATAATTGGCTAAAGGACCAAATACGAATAACCCATACTTGTCGTATAAACCCTGCTGAAAAGTGTTGTATTCGCGAGATAGAAAAGATACAACGAAAGGGAATACGATTTGTAAAAAATGCTATGATAAATCGGTAAGTGTTACACAGATGCTTCAGGAGGCAGGATGGGAATCCTTAGAAGAAAGAAGACTCAATCAGAGATTTAAATTACTAGATAAATTCAGACAGAGCACGTTCATAGAAGACGTAGCCGATATTATGCGCCCTCCTTGCTATGTAGGCCGTTCTGATACCGCGAGAAAGATCAGAGAAATAGATGCTAAAACCAGTCGATTCAAGAATTCATTTTTTTCCGAGAACAATACGTGAAAATAATCGACTAGGAAAATAGAGTCGTGGTGCTTGCACCCCCTGCCACACGCCGAGAGGCGGCTTGCAGTAGATAATAATAATATTTGTGCCCATAGGGATGTCCAAAGTACCGAGAGAAATCATCATGTTATATACGGGATTTCGTTACTGACGTGTCATCATAAACGAGTTTTACTGTAGTAAATTAGTAGTATTATTAAAATTGCTGGTTAAAGGAAATTTCTCACGAGGGATCCGATTGTAGCATTTCCTTTGGTAAAATAACAAATCCTTCTTCAAAATTTTAATATCGATGTAAATGTATTCGTGCGAACTCTTCCGCAGTTTCTACCGAAATTTCTACACCCGTCTGCCTTTAGAAGTCTTCTCTTTCGAAGTTTTACTTCACGTTTGAAACTTGTTCTCGCTTTCGATCCCATTGAATCACTAGTATTCGCCCTCTCTTGATAGAAACAGAAACGGTGATTTAACTATTTGCAAATTCTTTGATAAAATTCTATCTCAATTAAATAGAATTGAATTCAACATCTCTCTTTATATAAAAAGACAGTAGAAACCAGAATTCAATATGGATAGCGTAAAAACTCTGATTGTCAACCTGTTCATTTCAATTTGTAGCTTGTCTATTTGTGAATAGAATTGAATACAAACCGGAGGCACGTAAGAGATACACGTGTGAGAGATGAAAATTTAGAATAGAATTTTCACGCGCCGTGCATATGTTGTGTATTTGTTAATAATTATAACAAAGCATTGGAAGACCAAAAAGGATAGTTTTCCTCGAAATTGAAGACAAACGAAGTCAGCAAAGGTTATCGCAATGAGGAAAATTGTCAAAGTTCTTTGACCCTTTATAAGGAAGCATTTTCAGTGTGGTGCTTCGTTTACACGATTATTCGTTATTCTCTGTTTTTTTGCGTTAAATATATATAATGGGGCGTATTTAAAAAAATAGCCGTTTATTATATGTATATTTTAAACCTGTCCAACACCAAAATAGAATAAATCGCTTCCAAACTCCATTGCTTCTCACATGATATCCTTTTGGATACACAATTCCTCAATTCCGAACATATTTCTACACAATATTTATATATTCAGTTCCCCTTAGTTACGTTTCCCTTGAAAGTATGCTCGCTGTAGGTCATTACTCCCAAAATTACATCAGCGGCTATTACTCTATCTCACAGCATCCTAGAAGATACAAGAAGAAATAAAAACAAGGGCGGCTTAATTAAGAAAAAGGGAGTAATTCGACCACGATCGTTAATTTAATTAACGTTATATATGCGGCGTTTTTTTAGTTGAAACCTTCATCTGTTCTTCCTCCTGAATTACGATTTTAATAACTTATGCAGGATCCTCAGCGTCAAGTTTTCCGGTTTAATTCGCCGCGAAATTAATTGCTTTTGAAAGTAAGCTTTTTGTTGGCCGAGGGTGCCTCCTGTGGTAGGCTCTGTCCTATTTTTTCATTAACGAGATTAATCTTCACTTTCGTCCATGACTGATTTCTGAAAAGAGTCTCTCTCTTTTACCAAGCGTCTGTCATCTAATTCTTATTCGTCCAAATTCCATCCGTTTCAATTTAGATGATAAAATAAGCCTTTAGTGTGGCGTGAAATATCTGTATCGTAACCAGTTTAAAGGAAGCATATTATTTCTTTGTTTTTGATTAAAACGCCCACTTAGAGGAAAATTAATGCCGTTCGAGGAGTTAATTAGTACTTCTTGAAGACGTCTTCGAAAGATCAAAGCGTAACTTCATTTAATGTACCTTTTAACGAGATCAACTGTCTCTGCAGATATGGAGGCGGAGCTCATGCTTTTGGTTCGCTAGGCTTCACTATAATTAGGTTTGTAACCAAAATTTAGGTAATAATGAACTGGTAATACTCACTTCATTGGTTTCTTATACCTTTATGTGACATACACGGATATGAGCCTCTGTAATCCACATATTCGAACATTTTTGTAAATACAAAGCGTATAATTCAATATATATAATAAATCAACTCTAACTTCAGTCTTTCCCCGGAAAGAATATTCTGAAAGATTTCATAATCACCATTTTTCTCTTCCTGCCTACTGTAGACTGCCAGAACGTAATCTATAGAATATGAATTGGAATAGGTAAATAGTAAATCGATAATTATAGTTACAAAGACTTGAGGATTACGATACATGCTAGTGAACTCCCCTTCAAAATTGAAGGAAATGAAAGTAGCTTATTTAACAATGTAAATTCATGATGATTCATGATGTATACATGTAAGATGTAATTTTGTGTGAATAAACTTGAATAAAAATAATTTGAGTAGGCTGGACTTCGTGGAACGCCATGAAACTTGGTTAAAAATACTAAACTTAGAAAGTTCCTCAAGATGTTTTATTATTACGACCGTTATTACCATTTATACATGATAACAGTCATAAGCTATAACCGGACGCAATAATAAAAATATCTTAACTAGTGAAACCCTCTAGTGTTCTTTACCAAAAACCCTCCTGTATGTTTTTTCCTGGAAAAGAAATTAAAAACATGTAATTTTCCGGTTTCATCATTACCTCTATTATCCCGTAATCTATCTATCACGTATCTAACGCAGTTTTCACTCTATTCGATTGAAAATCGCCTTAACCAGGGTTAACTGAACCATTATTGATTGTAATCATCATGGGTCTTCACGGCTCGCCTATTCATAGGCAAGAAAAATGCACCGAAAGGTGCGGGCTGTGAAAATACAGGGGCTAAAGATCGTATGCCACTGCCGTGACAGAGAAAAACAAATGAGGACAGTTACAGCGTGATGCTTACGTGATTCACGCAACACGAAAGGAGATTCTTGTATGGAATTCGTGTTTCAGCCGAAACCTGAACATGCCCAGCAATATTACAGAGATTTTAAAGCCATAGTTATAACGTACTGGAAACTAACTTGCTCGTAGCAGAATGAATGGTCCAACAAAAAGTGAATTTTAAACAATGTTACGATGTTCAATGGTAATTCCTCAAACTCTTTGAATTAATTTCTTTATCTTCCCCTCGACATAAATCTGATGAACTGAATCTGATGATCTGAACATCCGAATCAGTCAACTCAACCGTATTGTAAAGACCGATTCGAACCAAATACCCTACACCATTGCCTACAAAATTCTTAAGAGAGGGTATTAGTTTCAATGAAGAGAGTAATAGGTTGCTGTTTCATTCTTTTATGAATACCAAATGCTATGAAAGGACGAAGTGCGCGTATGAGAAGCTCAATTACTATCTGAATAACTCTTTTCGAATGTTCGAAGTAAGTAGTGACCAAAATAAATGCCATTACTCAGAACATTTAATACCTCGGTTGCTTACTCGTTAACCACAGTCATTAATAGGATAGGAAAAAAGTAAATAAAATATACATCTCTTTCCTGTATTAAAAGATGAATGAAAATATTCCATTCATCTAGTTATGAACGTAATGATTGAGTATTACGTGTGGTCATAAAATACGGAAATCATTCATGAATTATGGAATCAAGTCATTTACTTGAGTTTCCCAAAACTTAGAAGTACGTATCAATAAATACCATCGATAACAAGCAAGATAAAATTTAATTTTCATGGGAGAACAGTGGCTTACTATAAAGTGAAATTTATATTTCACAACAGCATCACTTTATATTAAGACATTGAGTAGTCGCGCTCTAATGATGGTCTTGACAGTCTCCATTTTCGTCAACAACGAACATCCTTTTCTAGAATAGGTGAGTGAGCAGAATAGAAGGATCTATTTCCTTGTTTACTCACAGGTTCCTCACCAGTTAGCTTCCCCTTACCCACCCGTTTCACTTTCCTCTTCCCCTTACTTCAACGCATTTGGGCGCATCCTTAGTGTAGTGTACGAATATCCATCGAAATCTCTTTCAAACTTTCATTTACTTCGAGAGAGTCCTTCTAGTTCTCCATGACCCCTCCGTTCACACCACTTTCAACATCAGCTTCGCTACCGGAACCAATCTTCCACCCCTTCCAAAAGTGTCGCCTACATCCCCACACAGTATCAAATAGCGTCGCTTGCTACTTATTGGTCGGTGGTCTCGAAAGGCACCGAAGTGACGCGTGTCTTTTGTGCTCGAGCGTGGGTGTGGCGGTGGATGCGAAATGTACACCCGAAGACGGAGAGGGGTTGACGGGCAACACGAGAATGTCTTTAGGGGAAATTAAAACGAGGATCTTCGTAACGCCTCGGTAACGAGAGGTGTACTCGCATGTGATTGGATTACAAAGTTCATGTCCGTGGTCTTGTTTGGGAAATTAGCAGCGTTCGAATTGTAGTAGAGTACATGAGGCGTTATTTACTTGTAGTAGGGTGTTAACTCGGAACCGAAAGGAAAAGTTAAGGGGAATGAATCGTTATTTTGAAGGAGTGGAAACCGAGCCCGATGCGATAAATTACAATACTTGAACCTGAATCGGAAAGGTAAACCGTTACATTTTTCATTCCGAGTATTGATTCGCATTCTTATGAAGCGTAACGGAGGTTTTATTTTACAAACACAAACAGCGGTTACATGAAACTTATTAATTTTCGTTTGAAGTTTAATAACTGAACTTATTTTTGTTATTTTCTATATATGTATAATTTTATTCTAAATTTAACTAACACAAATTTTGTGTAGAGGAAAAAGCCCTGCACATGGATTATTTTATCGGAGCATAAAAATCCGGTTCGACGGTTTATGTTGGAGAAGAACCGGAACCGAACAGAAATTTGATTTAATTCAATCGGAACGAAAAATGTTACGATTTGAATTCTTGCTCAGAGTAAGATTTTAGTTTATGCAGGTGTCAGCCCTATACTAGCTGCAAGACCTGAAAATCGCTGGTCTCAATGTTCCTCAATGTTATGTTAATGGCACTAGGTAATATTTAGTCACTTTCAGTCATTTTTTATCTTCATATTTTATGTCATTCCTTCATATTACATTGTTATAATCATTCTTCAATCAGGAATGAGTAAATTTATGTAACGTATTTTGAATTTTTTGAAGTATCTGTATGTATATTGTTGTGATTAAAAGAGCTTTTCGTTTTGAGAGGTCCAATTATAAAACAGGAAGAGATGAAATTCATATAATCTTCCATGAAATTTATCTATATTTTACCAAACAAATTATCTATGTAATACACGAAATTTTGGATAATTCTTGAGATATTTATGATACAAATGAGGAACGTTGAATATTTTTTCAAAGATATGTTTGTGATACAACTGAAAATTTGCTGAAGTATTGCAGCAAAAAAATGTCAGAATTACAGAATGTATGTGGAGAAATATAATCTCGGAACTGAAAATCATCAGAGACCGCTGGTCAACCGTATTCTTCTCTTTATTTTATTTTATTAACTGTTTATTTGCTATTATATTGGAAATATTCTCTATCATATTGGGAATGTTTCTGTCTTCGCTAAATTACTTTAATGTGTATCCATATAATGCTTCTACATTGTAATGACGCATTGAAGGTATAAATGAACGTTGTACTTTCAAGAATTCAACCTTTTTATCTTTACTGACTTCACCAATTGCATGTTCAAATTAGCGAACGTTTTCTTTTACAGCAGCTATTCAGAACATAAATATAATTCTCAGTTTTTACACTCAGTGGATTTTTCTTTCCAAATCTTACGTAAGACCATAGCTAGCAAGTAAACATATTATGAAATGCTTTAGAACTCTTGAGTTGATATATAATAGGTCTAAGGGAAAAAGGTTAGAAAACACGGCGGCGGCCAACCAACAAATTTTCGAAAGACAAACACGCAAGAATTCCATTGAAGCGATTCCAGTATTTTCATTCACTTTGAAAGCTAGAGCGCCACTCTTCTTCTCTTTTCGAGTCCGGCCATTCTTTAATTTCGAGCAAACAAGCCATTTAACCCCCCCGAAGTAAAAGCGTAACGAGTAGGCGAGCTTTTTCGCTCAGTTTTTTGCCGCTTCGAAGCTCTTTGTGTCGCTTTCGCATCCCACTAAGTTAATGTAATAATCCCGCGCGGTCCGCCGTAACTTAAACGAGGGTATGGTAGAAAGAGGGTGCTGGCGCAAGTATTTTCTTATTATTTAAACAGCTCCGGCAACGAAAGCCCGTCCACTCCCCTCCATGAAATTCCACGAATTCTGCGTCCCCTCCGTTTTCATCTTTTTCTCCCGCGGCTTCTCATAAAACGCCTCTCACTCGAAACGCATAACTTGGTCCATCCAAAACTTCTCCACGGGATTCATCAATCCCAAGCGTAAACTTTTCCCCGGCTCTCCCCCTCTCTCCCTTCCCTTGGGTCCACTGTTATTCTCCCTCTCTTTCTTTTGCTGGTTCCCGCGAAGTGCTTCCCACGAACCTACGATTTGAATACGAATTCCACGGGAGGGGAAGGTGTATTTTCGTCAAGGTGCAGACTGAATGGTTGAGTGCATTGGATGGGAGGGGAAGATGTATGGGCGTCCAGGAGTCCGTCATATTTTTTGGGCTGTCTGTCCATATCCTTTTCAGAGTTGGAATGCAAAATGATTGCGGAGAGCACAGAGGAGGTACCGAGGAGGAATGTGGTGAAGCGTACGAATTCGATGGAGTCTTTGAGGGTGAATAAATCATGTGTGTTAATATAATAGGAGACGGCTATTTTTCATTTTATATTCATTGACAGGGTAATTTTCAGACTTCATGCTCGTATGTAATTACTATAATCCTCTATATATTATCATAAACATCTATTTTCGGTGACCAGGACTTTTCTCCCTTCATTCTCCATAAAAACATACAAACGACTGACTATTTGAAAGATAAAGTTTCCAGGCTCTTGCTAAAATTGCTCTCATTGCTCAGACCAATGAAGATGCACCATTTGGTAAAAAAATCGGGTTAAAATTTTAATTCTCGCGTTTCGTTGTTGGATGTGTAGAAATCAGCATTGTCATGTTTGGAGTATGTTATTTACTTGGCTACGTTATTTATGGTTACTAAATAATTTTTCTCATCGGACGGTGATATTCATTCTCGGCCTTAAAACGATTGAAACAGTTTTCGCAAGTAACATTATATATTCTCCATGGACGAAGACTTCGATGTCGTATGCAACCACATTAGTTTAATAAACCGGCCACGTTGCATCATTTGGAAGCAGAATGATAAACATAGAAACATGACCATTGCCGAATATTAAGGTTTATGTCACACTTTTAGACAGCTTAAATTGTCATTTTATTCAAACTACCGCTTTCTTTTAATTAAATTGCATGCATCTCAGTGACCATTTGTACGACATTTTTGTGCGGGAAAACAAGTATAGTAGTATATAATTTTCGTATCGGAGATGTGAATGCAAGTATATCAAAGTATTTGAATAAAGACAATCCGGAATAACTTGAGGCGTACGGGACAAATTATACATATTTATGCATAAACACGTTTCTATGCCTTCCATGAATAATTCTGAGCGTCACTAAATTTAGGGCGTTCCCTCATTGAGAAATTTAGGCCGCCTATCGATATGCCCCTGATTCATAGGAAGAACGAGTATGGGGAATGGATGTGAAAATGTATATGAAGAATAAATATGAAGAGTGATTATGAAGAATGATTTTAAAGAATGAATGCGAAGAGTGAATATGAAGAATGAGTGTGAGGAATGAATGTGAAGAATGAATAGGAAGAATGAATTAGAAATACGAATGTGGAGAATGGTTCTGAAGAATAAATAACAGGATTCTTTACGAGCTTAAAAACTGAGGTATTTTTTGCATTACATTTCTTATAAACCATGTAATAACGACTAAGAAGAGAGCAAGTAACGATTCCTTTCGAAGCAATAAATTATCTTATTGATTAATTTTATTAGTGCTAAATCATTCATTTTTGTAAACTTTCGCGTGTTTCTTCTAAAAGAAATTTCAATTTCAAAATTTTCAATTCATTTCAGTCATATCATATGCAAAATACCTTTCCCAAAAAAATATAAAATATATATATCACAGTATATATAATGCTTGAGATTGCCAAAAGATTACATGATTAAATTTTTCCGGCTATCTATAATTAAAATTAAAATTCATTAATTGTAAACAAGAGATATTACATAAATTAAATATTATGAAACTATTTCTTATGAAAATTCTCTGAGATTACCAATGTTAGGATAAAAGGAAAAAAACCTATACATAAAATAATTCTTAATAATAAATAAATTTTATGCTTACAAATTTTTATATAGGTGTATAAAAACTGAAAAGAGGAGAGAAAAAACTTCATAATTTTAGAGTTTGCGATAAAGAACAGTCTTTACATGACAAATCAGATTGTTAATATCCAGTGAGTTGGACCGTCATCTCCGAATTAAATGATATTGTTATCGGTGATATGAAATATTTAAGATTTTTGTTCTCAGGCGTCCTCTGTTCTGTTCCTCCACTCCTGCTTTGCCTTTAATCAATTATGGATGCAGAGATAACATTCTGTCAACTTTCGGAAGTTAAGATTTCCACGAGAACGAGTCGCTCATCTTTCCTTTGTCTCAAGCGTGTTCCTTTGTCCAGCTTTGTTCGCATTGAGAGAACAATTAAAAGTTTCCAAAAGATAACACGCCATTTCCATTCCTCTCATCGCACAACTTTTACTTTTTATTCGTGAAAGCGAAAGCTTCAAAGTGCCCTAACATATATACTTTTGCATCTCTGATACACTTAATGGTTATCTAGCCGTCCTTCTCCAAGATTTCCTGCCTCTTAAACCTTCTTCTTTTCTTAGTGTTATTCATTATGTTAATTTGAGACCCTACTGAAAAATCTCTGAGTCCCAGCATTATATTTTCTCCTTCTTACTTCTTCTCAAATTTTTTGTTCTAACGAATCCCTGTGCTAAAATAATGGGAACTTAAACAGAAAAACCCATTTACATTTCTAGCTGTTTTAACGCTCAAATCTTGCTATTTTTATGGCAATAAAATTCCGGATTAGAGGTTTTCCTTTTCTTAATTAATCGTCGGCTTTTACGACACCCGTTGTTTCTGGAATTAATTTTTTTACAAACTTTTTATATGCTTCGTAACTCGACGGATAATCACAATGATTACTGTGGAGACAGTTTTTGCTTATATGAGACCTGATATGAGCTTTTGGAAAAGGATTGTGAATTAGTTGGTACTTTGAAAAAAAGATAAATTATTTACTCATTAGAGAGATTTGACTACAAAATTCCGTCTCTTCTAAGATGTACGAATCATTAAATTATCAATTTTAATTTTAAACAATGCGTTGTTAGAATGAAAATTCCATATTACTATATGTCACGTTCCATATTACTATATGTCACGTTATTTCATTTGCGAATAATATGGTATGTTTTAGAGTCAGAGGTAGTATTTTTATTTGTATAAAGTTTCACTTAAACCTTGTATTTACACAATTCAGAGATTCGTGAAAAATAATTAATTAATATATACATGACTCAAAATATTTGTTCGTCCAGAGTCAACCCTCAGTAGCTTGGGAAAAAAATATCGATATTTAACAGACGATTGGATCTGCAACTAATTTCTCAATTTCAATATTATATCTTGTCGAGAAATGCATGAGATTAATTTTCAAAATTTTCTCCCATGTACTTCTTTAGGGGGTTACTGACATCGGATGGATAATGATATAAATATATGCTCATCGGTGATTATTGTGTAAGATTGTTATATACGAGGGTGGTCTGAAAAGTTTCCGACCCCAGATTTTTCAGAAATCTTCAGAAAATATTCAGAAATTTTCAGGAAATTTTCAGAAATCATGTCGAGAAATGGCGAAACGTCGGAAAATTTTCAGACCACCCATATACAACTACGTATCGTTTTTCAGCTACACCAATAGAGTGGTAATTCCAGGACCTATCATTCCGTGATGTTTCAACCCTTCTCTCCCTTAATTTTCTTTCGTATCCTCTCCTTCCATCTAAATTCCATCTCCATCCCTTTTCGTTCTTTCTTCATTCCTTCCTTATTCCCAGCAAACGTCTTCTCCCGCAATCCCAGCGGCCATTTCGGTGCCAACTTCTCCCAACTCACGGCTAAATCGAGCGAAATCGCAACATCTCTCCGACAGACAGGATTGAATCCGGGAAAGAAAATTTTCCGGCACATGTCCACCGGTTATATTCGCGGGATTGAGTAAGGATTTAATTATTCCGCATCGAGAGCGAGATTCCCAAACGTGGAGGCAACAAATGCGCTGGTAGCGTTGCTTTCACACCCGTGTTATTCTTCCCCTGGCGTGAATTTGCAAATAAGGTTTCTAGTGGGTTTAACAATTTATGCTTTTTCCTAATTATGATCGTAGAGCCTTGGATTTGTCCGGCTTTCTGCCCCTTTATAATCATGACTTTCCTGTTCCCGAAAACTAGCATATTCTTCGTCTAATTTGATGTTCTTCATTAAAAAATAGAATGGATCACGAAGAGCAACGAAATATTTCCATGTCGAATCAAAGCAACTAATTTGGGAACTGTTCATTTCATATAATTTCTCAAATAACATTTGGAAATGTGGTAATAATTTTGCAATGGTATAGTATTATTTTTTGCATAACATTTCATAATGCATCGCCTTTGGAAGGTTATTGGAGTGGTATTTCTCCAACTATTTCACAGAGATTTTTATTTTTTATTTGCTTCTTGAATGACTCCTACCTGGAGTGTTGTCTGTTTTAGTCCTGACATATAAATAAATAATATACACAATAAATAATAAAAATAATAAAATATGGGTGCGTGAGAGAATTTCATAGTAAGATAGATAAAACCTTATAATTTCACATATTTCACCATACTTCTTTCAACTAACATTAAAAATTATGGTAATAATAATGTTTATCGTGTGTAATATGGCAGTATATATTCTCAACGTATCTCAATAAATATTAAAAATTTATCCCTCCCTAGTTAAAATTTGGCGTGACACCTTCCCAACACACGAGTGAATAAATTAGTATTTGCTTCATTATTCAATTGCTATTCGGTTGACTTGATTAGCTTCCGTTCCAAATGTGTATTCCATTGATAAATTGCCCATTACGAATATATAGCTTGAATATACGACGTATTCTAGCCTCACGCGCTCTATACGCATTTACTGCGATGGAAATATCGCTAATAAATCTCAAAAAATGGAAAATAGCTGCACATTATGTAGAGATTCAGTAACTATAAATCAATCGAGAATTCATCCTAAAAACGGATTTGTATGTTAGGTGTATTAGTATGCTTCCAGCATGAACAAATTTTATTGGTTGATCTTGAAATGAATCATTAAAGGGAAGATAATCAGATAGCATATCTGCGTTTTTTTCTTCATTGCGAAGAAAATAGATATACTTTCCTCGCGAAAATCTTATTGTTAGATAGATAATTATTCTTCCTGATTGAGCAGGAAATTTTTTCTTAGATCATGTGATTTTAATCATCTATCTGCTGTAGAAGAATCTGTTAATGTTCCATATGTCAAATGCACTGAGAAGATTCTACTTTTCTAATTCTAATTTTCTGGAAGAAAGTATCTTTGGACAGGATTTGAACCACTTTTAATTAACTTGAGATATTTTGGAAAATAAATGGACGAGACACTCTAACCACTCGAATATTTTGATGTTAAAATGCGATCAAAAGAATTTGGTACAATACAACCAAAAGAATGGTTAAGTAGGCTACTGCATGTGCCCGCTATATAATGACAGTTAAAATGACAGATACATTTACATTAATAGCCCGCTAACCACCGTATGGCACCCGTATGGTGTGAATACCAACAGATAATACCTTAATGCACCGATTTTATTTCCTTTCCATCCTTGATTATGAGCTTTGATTGATCTGCGGTTGCATTAAAGTGTAGGCCCTGATTTAATTTTACATAATTTGCATAAATAAATACAAAGTAGTCAAAGCGATATTTTTCAGTTTATTTTAGGAGGTATACAAAGGATCACCCATTTTTAAACACTGATCTAGAACATAAAAAATTCTCACACGATGAGAGGATAGCACAGATATTAGCCTATATTTCTGATGGCCGCTATCCTCTTTATTCCACGACTTTCGAGCGAGCGAGATTTTTCAGAGAAATTCTCTCGAAAACAGAGAGACTAAATTTATTCATTCCACGATTACAGTCGTCAAAGAGCCGAGAGCTCTTATCCTATTGCACCAAAATGCACCAACGCCCAGGAATGAATAGGTACTTGCATCGCAAAACGACGTTGGATAGTGGAAATCGGACCGGCGTCCATTTGACGTCGTGAAATAGATCGATAGAATGGTTAGAGATTAATTTCCAAGGCGAACGAACAGCACAACGCATTTCCCTCTTATTCTTCCCTTTAATCTTCATTCCATCTTTGACGTTGGAGACCATTCCGCCTCAAAAAATGTTAAATAACAGAGTGGAAAAACCATTCCCGTAGCTCGGCTCTTATTGGCCGTAAAACCCGACTCAGCTTTATTGTCATCTCTTTCCTATTCCTTTCCCATCCTCGCGAATGGCCTTCCACTTTTTATCTCACGTAATATCCGCTTTATATTCCATTAATGCGTAATTTTGCTTCATGTGCCGTAGTCTGATCTCGTACTCTTTCTTTCCTCATTCCATTCCACAAACGTCTAATGCATTATGATCGCGCAATACGAGACGTTTGGTGTTATGCAGTTTATCTATCTCTCCTTGCTGCGTAATTCAATTCCATTAGGTTCTTACTGCTGGATTTATCCACCGGTTAATGTACGTACTATTTCATGATCAAGTGGACATGATCGCGTGGACTTTAGATTCAAATGCCAACCTTAACCTAACGGCGGAATTGATTCTTTAGTGAGACCGTCAATTTTAATGGGTTTCTCAATTTAGCTCTGAATTATCCGAATGATTCATTTATTTACCCAACGATACAAAAACATGTCTAAAACAAAACATTATCATCTCTACTTACATTTGATTTCAATTACATAATATTATGTTCAATGACAATTATGCTTTTATTAGAATACTTAGCAATTACTACGCTCTGCAGTTACAATACATTACATTCTATTACAGTCATAATGCATGAATTTGTATTACAACTACTATATGTAACGAGTATTTTCTAGGAAGCATGATGAAATGAACTTTGCATAGTTTCAGAAAAGATCAAATCTTTTGTTGAACTCTGTATGGTTTATTTCACCATGCTTCTTAGTACAGAATTCCACCAATGTCAAGGCTTCGACGATTGAATTCATACATTATATTCTATACGATTACAACACATTGTATTTTTTGATAATTATGTATTAATTTTTACACGGTTTCTTTAATTAAAACTAATTATAACATGTTTTCATTCATAAAACCGTCCACATTATGATATGTTTATGACAGTAGATATTTCTTTATTTTTTTTTAAATTATATATTATCACTATTTTTGCTGGAGCCAGGTCCTTTTTTATAAATTTTTGTGTCATCGTATCAAAACAACTCCACGCTAAACTAATTGTATGGGATGGGGTCTCATGGGTACTATCAGGATTTATAAGTTTTGACGGATTTCATATGATTCGTTGTTTTATGACTTGTTCCACATTGTATAGAGCTTAATAGATGTATGTGATATAAATTAAAGTGCCGAACTGTGCGTCCTCATGAATGGGTCATGCACACCCGTTTTAGAAAAACTGAGTAAAACTAAAGATTATCTAAGGAATTTATTACTAAAATCGGTCGCTATACGGTTCAGTTTCAGTGGACCTTTAATAAATGCTCTAAATGCTATATATTTATATGATAAGTAATCGATTCTATGCAAAGGAAGTTCATTAGTGTGTCACCTATTCATTGCCTCGAACTGTGCAAATTTTATTCCTGATTCGGTCAGTCTTAAGGCTTTAGTACGGAACTTTTTCGTCAATAATTCTTCGTGAAATAGCAACAAGCCAGTGTTTAAAGAAACTTTCCTAATAAGAAAGAGGGGAAAATTGCAGAACTTTTAATGGAATTTATTTTTTGTCTTAAGGCACCCTGTCACAGAGTAAGGATTGAAATTAATGAGCTTTGTTTTTCTAATATAATAGTCCAAATACCTTCTTATTTGATTTTTACCTCCCTACAGTTTTTTTTTAGAAAATATGTACGTCTGCGTAAATGAATTTAAACCTCAGAGCTTGAATCCAGAGATATTTTTAAAAACTTAAGCTACTTAAATTTTCTAGAAAATTCTAAACTCAAATTAAATCTAAATTATTTAAACATATTATGATATCGTAAAAGCGATTTACTTACGGTTGGTCGTTTGAGTATTTGAGGTGCACGAATACTTGGTCTGAACGAAGATAGAAACGTGAATCCTGTTATTAAATACTGCGAATCGTGTAGGAACTTGTAACGTAAGCCATCGGGCTTCTGGCAAACTTCATTTGCGAATCATTACATGACGTGAAATTGAAACTCCGGCTTAGAGAGTTCGACATATTCCTCGAAATGCGGGTGCGTGACAGTGTGCACCAGGTCATTATTCTTCTCACTAGAACCCCCGCATACATCAACTTTAATTTCCTGCTATCATTGGTATGGATTTTGTAGCTCTGCTTGAGATATGAGTCTGTTTAATGAATAAAGATGAATCACTAGAACTGACAATGAGAATATCCAGGACACCTAATCAACATCACCCTTTGGTGATTCATTAACATGGAAATGTTATCGCGAATGATGTTAACTTCAGGCTCAATTCCTATCCCGTGATGCTTCTTAAACGATGAAATGAGATTCAATTTCTGACGTCTGAAAATAATGGAATCATACCTCTACGAATCTTATTTAAAATCTAACATTTGGAAGCTAATTCTTTATTAATTTTACAATTTTGCCGCAGTAAGAATCTGTAGTGAGTGCTGGGTCATTGGACGACTTAGCTAGTGATTACCTTACTCAAAATTTAACAATTCACCTAAATAATAATTTAATATGTAATAACAATGGAACCTGCTAATGTGATATACTAACCATAGTGACCATATACCTAATTTGACTAGTGGTTTTTTACTAAGAGACAAAGGTTCTCCAAGCGCCGACAGCGGCAACCGTCTAGGACGATTCCCGGGAAACGGATAATCGCTTAGCGGTCACCAGTTATTCAGAATCCGGGATTATAGTGGTTTTTTGTTAACATAATTTTTTACTGGTCCTCGTGGAAGTAAAATGAATCACGTCTTATTGTTTGCTCTTAGTTACAACCACTCTATTGAGGCCATGACCACCTATGTGGAGAATGGTTAACTTAATATATCTCCTTTAAAGTGACCAGTTTAGAACAATAATTTCGGATTCATCCTGTGAATGTAAGCTACAAGATGATCATAGATACCACCTTTACCTAAAAGACATATTAATTGTTAATAAATTAATTAATTTATTAATTTAGTTCTCAATTGCAGGCTCAATTTTTAAAATGGGTAAAAATTTATCTCAAATCACATTACACAGACTTATAAAATAGTATGAAAAAAATCTCCCTTTGTGAAAACTAATCTATGAGGTTTTCTGTTTTGTTTTATTGCCTTTAAGTTCTTTGTATCTTTTTGAGTGTTTATAACGTAAACTGAAATTATATATTTTTTCAAACAAATTGATATCGAATTATTTAGTGATCACATTAAATATATTTTTTTTCAGTGGTCACATTCAGTGGTTGGTGAAAAATTTGGAACGGTTTTACTGAAGTTACAAAGGTATCATGCTATATGTATAAATAACTAATTTCAATTTGAATACGAATTTACAGCTATATTGAAGTAACGTCAAAAACATCAATATTTCTTGATATGCAAGATTTATCAGGGTTCCTGATAGACCTTCACGGCTACCGTACCTTCCGGACCTAAGAAACGAACAAATGTAAAATAAATAAACCAAACTGAAAAAGGATGAATGTAAGAATAAGTTGGATTTGTGGGGTCCTGAATCCTATTTAGATCATCCATATGAAGAATTTAGTCGGAAAGAACATGTTAGTTTGAATATTAGAGCACACAGGCTTATAGATATGACTTCCTGAAAGTAACGTTCCTTGGAAGATGCAGCGGAAGAGGGTTTTACAGCAGGGGAAGAACTCCCCTCATTTCCGGAGACTCCATGGGAATCTTGGAAAGTTTGCAACTTTAGTGATTATCGCAGGGTACCGGATGAGGTTTATTAGAAAATTTCTTCTTTCCGTGTCGGCATACTTTGGCCCTCTTTACTATTTTATCCAAGACTCTTTCCAATGAAATTTTCCGTTCCAAAGCAAAGTTACGAATGATTCTAAGGATGTAAATCTTCAGAATTTAATTATTTTTGTATTATTACAAATTTTGCAATTAATACCATCTCGTAATGAATTAATACACATCAAGGAATCAGGAAGAGATTGGTAAAATCCTTGGTGTGGAGTGTAATGTTGTACGGGTGTGAAACGTGGACGTTAAGAAAAGAGGATGTCAAAAGATTGGAGGCTTTTGAGATGTGGGTATGGCGTAGAATGGAGAAAGTAAGTTGGGTCGATAGAAAAACGAACGAGGAGGTTCTAGAGATGGTTGGGGAGAAAAGAGTAATGATTGAAGTAATTAAAAATAGACAAAAGAAATGGGTGGGTCAAATATTAAGAGGGGAGGGATTGTTGAAGAAAGCGATCGAGGGAAGAATGCTAGGGAGAAGACAGAGGGGAAGACAAAGACAGAAGTTGTTAGACGAATTAAGGGGTGGGATAAGTTACCGGGAATTGAAGGAGAAGGAATTAAATAGGGAATGTAGGGGCACATGAACCTACAGAAAGGTAGAGCACTTTATATATATGTAATGGCATTGTCAATATGACCAATTGCGATAAAATATGTCTTTGTGAGTGAGGTAGGGAGGGTATTTTCGAATACCATTGTCAAGGTCAAACTTCATCCATCTCCATTGCTGTATTCTGCCACCACCGTTTGAACCAATAATCACATCAAATGTGGAGAAAGAAGAGGTAACATAATAATTTTGTGAAACGACGAGGAAAGAATGTTTCATCAGGACAAAGTTTAGGAAAGTACAGAGGGATAGATTATTTGTACCTCCTAAGAAGTCATCAAGTACTGAGGGGGACGATTGCCTATCTGAATCTGCCCTTGTTACTGAGGACAGACTAAAAATATGCTAAGGTTTATCATGGAGAATATAGTCGTAGGAGAAGGAATTGAATCCGGCTTGTGGTCTGTTCGGAAGTTACACAAGATTCAAGGAGAAAACTCGGAATTATGATTGATTTCAATGAAATGCCTCGAGAAATGGAATATTTTACATTCTAATTAATTATAATGCATATTCAACGCTTCCAATACACTTTTCATATTTCTGTTATGTTATTTTCTGATTCTTGTGGTTACAAACAATCAGCCGGGTATCATGGCCGTAAATCATGGTCAGTGGGCGAATCTATGGAATTGTTCCAAAGTTAACTTTATCTTTTTTTATTTTAAAAGTTTTTACCTTACCGACCGAGGTGATGGAGTGGTTATCGTGCTACCATCTCCAACGCTAGGGTCTCGGGTTCGAATCCCGGCTAACCGGATTTTTCTAGTTATAAAATGGTCATATGTGTTCCTCTATTGATATCGTCTCTCCTGTAATTGTCCACAATTGAATATTTGTGAGATCAAGAACTAGATAAAATACAGTATAATTTCGGATCTCTTTTCATTATATGGTATGTTAATCGTCGAACAGAAGGGTACTTCCATGTACGTACGTTACACCCACGCAAAAGGGGCTAAAATCCCCAAAACTCCAATCCTTACACGCGCTACGAAACTTCCTGTTCCTCTGCGGTAATCCTTTGTCGAGGAAGAACGTGAAAGTTTATTCTCTAGGCTAACCGTAGTGGCTCTGCAGAAACCGAATACAACCTTAAACTTTTGTGCGTTAAAATCAGTCCCTGTACTTTGGCCGACAAGCTATTCTGCTCAGCATCCTGTAATATCCTTCGTTACAGGATTTTCGAACTGGATATTATTTATTTTCTGAGGAAAGAACTAAGCTTCATGAGGAATACTTATAAAAATATTGTACGTAAAGCTGTTTTAAAAGATATTTTATGTACTCGGATCACTAATGAATTTAATCCTTCGCGCAGTCGTCTTTTTGAATGTTAAATGGGAATTTACGTTTTTAGCAGGTTTCAGCTTAAATAGAATTAACTTTATTCATGTAAGGCTTTAATTTATTTTAATGACGTTTTTAATTTCGATATCCCTCTATTCTTGATCCTCAAACGTAATTTTGTCTCATAATTTGATCTATACTTTATTGAAACGAATTTCTAATGTATGTGTTATTACCTATAAATTAATATTACGCACACATGGTAGGAATGAAGAATCTTTTTTAAATCCATTTGCCCAAATGTTTACATCATCATTTATTGATGCGTTTAAAGTATCTGAGCATTCCGGAATACGCCTAATTCTCGGTATGTACCGTTCTTAATTAGTAAGGTAAATAAACAAAGGCCATATTTTCTTTTGCTCAATGGTTAGATTTGGATATGCACAGTTGACCTATATACATGCTTGTAAAAAATAATCGTTATTAGTTTTTCGTGCCTCGGAAACAGCTTTTTGATACAATTTGTAACAGAAACGAAAAAGGATTTTTCAAATACTCTTCGTGTGAAAGATAAGAATTGGAACAATGAGTATGATATTCAGATAAAAAATTATTATGGGTTACAATATTAAAGAGGAATGTATAAAAAGTTACCATCACTTTCGTAAATGTTATCATTAGTTCAGGTTGATTCACTTGTCCAGCATTAATCATATTAGCATGGATGTTGCTGTAACTAGATTTATTATCTTAAAAAATAATTTAAGAACCTATGTTTTTATTTATATAAATATAAGTTTCGATTTGAACGATTTTTATTCTTATGGCGAACCTATCTACCAAAAAAATTGAGCGTTAAGTGAAGTTACCAACAGGATGCGAGAAAATTTTAATTTATCTAAGAAAGACTGACATAAGTAATTTCGAAGTATGAGGGAATGAATCTTAGAGTAAAAGGAAATACAAATATATCTATTGGATGAAACCAGTGACATCTTTTGAGGAAAACAGTGAATTCATCGCAGTCGCATTTTCAATTATAGATAAAAGATAATCTGCATGATCATCAGGTATTAATGGCAGAATAAGTCATGTGTTTATTCTTTCAAAAATATTCTCAAAAGTCTTGCCCTCATGCTCAAGGTAATGCAATTCTAGACCTCGTTATAAAGGTGATCATACTTCATGAAGTAATTCTTGCTTTGTGAATGCATACATACAATACGAGCTCAAAAGTACATCACTTATTTCTTTCCCTTAAATAACCCTTTATTACATCGATTTTTCCGAGTAACTTCTCGAGTGGGCGACCCTGACCTCGGGAATACTTTTAAGAATTAGAGCAACTACTTCTTCTTCTCGAGACATGATTACGCTTAAAATTTAAGCTCCTAGAGATTCCATGGAGGCCATTTTAATCAAGAGACGGCTCGACAGCAGAAAGTTTCTGAGAGAGGAATTGAAATTTTCAATCCTTTCCTTTTACAGACATATTTCTTAATTAGCGAAATGGGTCTTCCCTATTAAATTTGGGGATTTTTTATAAAAATTTGATAATATTAAAAGGTAAATAAGTGATACCTCTCTAGAGTGTAGGTTTTTCACATTACATTTTCTACCGAAAATAATGCTTGAAAGTACGAATTTCCTAAACGATTAAGACCTTCATGGAAAACTTTTTAGATGTACATAATTAAGAAAATTATTCCACAAAGAAATGGTAAACTTCTAAATGATTCAGCAAACTCTAAAATAATTAATCACCATCAAAATTTATAACATTCTTACAATAAATTAAACTAAAAAAAATTGCTCGAAATTCCCAGTATATCAAGGTTCGTGAAAATTTTACTATGTATTTCGGCATGGTAACAATATAAAAATATTAGGTCAATCAGGCTCTAGAAAAAAATTTTCTGCTGCTAGAGGGAAATTTTTAAAATAGTCTTTCTTTCCTGGTCATTTGAAAGTTGACAAACAAAATATTTCTATGGATTGATGTCATCGAACTGTTAGAATGAGGGTTAAATCAAAATATTACGAGCAGGAGCTAAGGCATATAAAAACATTAACTTTAAAGTTTCATCTCTTGTAAGGTTAGAGAACTCATAATTTTTCTGGCAGTAATGAAACGAACTCTAATTCGTGAAAGATCTCGCCGAAAATTAATCTTTCTTTTAAAGAATTCTTTTTCCGTTTCAGCTCAATATTTTCAGTTCGCGATTCGACTAAAATTTCTATCTTGCAATGAAAATAATTTCAATGGAAAATTATAGGTATTTTATTAAATTATCGCTTCTAATGGAAGCTGTATATATTATTTCGCCCCAGAAAACATTTCTATATATTCTTTTTATTATTTATAGTTAAAGAAGATAACCTTTTCCATTCGTTAATTGGACACAATAAGGGGAAATTGAATGAAAGTATATCTGGTAGATCGGTCTGACGTAAAGTTGCTAATATAATATAGTATTATTTATTTGTTATACTAAAATTTAATTGGGACATGTATTATTTAAAATGCAATAGATGTTTAGTATTTATAATATATCATAAACGCTACTTGAAAATTAAAATTAACAAGTGAACTATCTTAACGATTTATTTTAAAAAGGTAGTGTTCTTATTAATTGTTGTGTTTATAAATATTTTTATTTATTTATTCATAATAATTATAGCTGTGAGCTAACGTGAACCGTTCCGCTAGCATCCTACTCATTAACAACATTTCTTGCGGCGAATACTTCGTAGCATACTCCCAAAACTTGCTCAAAACAACTCATCTTTTATGACGAAGGCTGTATTTCTCAGCTGGCGTCCCTATAACATCTCCTTATGCATATGCATTCCACATACACAAACGCCTGGGTCTGAAATATAGCAGTGCTTTTTCAGAAGGACATTCGTCGCATCGCCGTCCTCCATAAACGTCCAACTTGCCTGCAGATGCTCGTCTCTCTTAATATCGCGCCGACCGCACCCAACCAAACACATCTCGCGCCACCTGCCCCCCCTTTCGACGTCACCGACCGAAGCGCCCAATGGCGGAGGCCCTCCCCAAGTGCCCCCTACAAATTTTCGGGGCCCGTCTTCAGGACGGCCAAGGGTTGCCATGTTTTGCTTCATGTTTGTCCATCGGATCGAATGAACCCCTTCATTCTGTCCACTGGCTCACATCTCCATAATGGAACTTGATCGATCTCGACGGCTTCGAGACCTGATGATGAGCGGTCGCTAATTAAACGTTTGGTTTCCTGCGACAACACTTGGAATTTGCGTGAATAGAAGGGGAACGGCAAAGAAAGCGGTAAACTCAACTTATTGTAAAAATTGGGAGTTTATTCTCTTTGAGGATACGATTGATTGTACTCGAATGCTCTGATTTTGATTCCGCCAAAAACGTTACTCTCATTCATTTCCATAAAAATGAACTAGTGATAGTTTATTAATATATGATACAAATCCTGGTGAGCTAGGACTTGGAGAACATTCTCCCTCTGTATTCAACTCTCGTTCTTTGCTGAGCGTATTTTTAAATTAGATTCATTTCGATTTCTGTATAATAAGAAAAAAATAATGCTTTATCTTGGACATTGAGTTCCTATGTTTCCATCTATGTGCTATATAAATGCAATAGTATGAATATGCTTAATATTGCAGAAAGGAATAAGTAACAGAATATTTCAAAGCATTAATAACCCAAGATTATAAATATCTGCGATATTTTTGCTAGTTCTAAAATAAATATTATTATAATGATCTTATCACATAAATACAATAATTAATTCGAAAAAAACTGCAATCGTTGGGAGAAACAAGAAAAATGGTCAAAGGAGCTCACAATGTAAAGCGATTTGCACAATGCACTTTTTACTCACAATTCTCGTTTGCTTTATGAACCAACGTCACTCGAATTGAGTTTGAAAAACTTTTAGAATCCGGTTGAACTCCGCTATTTTACCCTAGGGTTACATTACGTGAGCTTCGTTTGAATAAGCCATGTATAAAATAACCGTACCTGCACATCGAGAAACTTAAATATGTGGAACTCGCAAAAGGAGATGTTCATAATGCTGCACAGAAGATGTAAAAGTTGCTGGGAAAAGAGAAGTGTCACAAAACGATCATGTCATAAAATTGTGAGCAAAGAATGTCAGAACAATTTCGAAAAAGCTATAAAATGATGAACGATTGAACGCAACGTGGTCGGAGTTTGAAAAACAGAATTCCTCACTTTATTTGTAAATGCGAATTCTGTGAAGGATATAAAGCAGGGGTTTCAAATCTTTTGGGCTTTACTTCCTTCTTATTATGAATAAGGGGTACGCAGCAATTTACTAAAAGCCAGGGGGACTATATCTAAATTGAACAATGCACATTCAAAGAAAGGAGAGGAAGTGGATTATCGTCAGTGTGTACGTAACAGGAAAAGTCACTAAAACTAAATGATATGCTAAGAAATAACGATTAAGAATCCATCCACTTTAGGTATATCGTGTTTTATTCTGACAAGTACTCATTGGAATATGGGACTTCTAAGTCCCAGGTTCGCTCACAAAAGAAATTTGTATTGTGCTGTATTGGGTTGTATTGTACTCTATTCGATTGCATTGTAAATCGAGTACTATCAGAACGTTTTTACCACATCTTCTGGGGTTACGCCTAACCCAGGTTGGTGTTGCCTGATATGAGGGAAGGCGTTCTACTAGTCAGATGTTATATGAAGATGATGCACCATAGAGGAATTTTTCATTTTATTGCGATTCCACAGTTTATGGAAGGGAATGAAATTTTTACACGAAAATGAATTACAGAATTTCATCCACTATCTCGAAATACACTTAACGTAACGTCATCTCGACAGATATTCAAATAACGATAAACGTACTGATGGCGATAAATCAAGCAGAAAAAGGCTTCTGTATAGAAAGGTGGACAACATGTTAGCTGTCGTTGAAGCGGTCTTGAGTTCGATTCGCAATGGGAGGATTACTGAGTTTTTCTTCACTTTCAGTATGTGTATTTTATTACTGAAGTATAATATAATATAATATAATATAATATAATATAATATAATATAATATAATATAATATAATATAATATAATATAATATAATATAATATAATATAATATAATCGTTATAATTATATTTTATGATAATATAATATAATAATAACGATTAATTAGCCATAATTCGCCCATTCTTACTGGAAAAATCTGCGAGGACATGGTGAAATAATATTACTATATTAAAATAAGTAAATCTATATACTCAAGATAAATACTTAATATCAAAGCATTTCATAGCTAGGGCTCTCGGATAACCAAGTGGGAAGCGCGTTGGACTTTTGTGAAAGTGTTCCTGAGTTCGATTCCCGGAGAGGGCCCACATGCACTAAATGACCTCAGCAGTCGACTAATAAAAAATACTATAAACACTCAATCAGAAAAACTCACCCCATAAACCATCCATAGAGCAGAAGTTTTCATGGCTCACGCAGTGAGTTTCTTCCGCTCTACAGATATCATCGATAAAAAACTGACGTCGCTCGATAGACCTGTAAGCGATAAAACTCTTAAACGTAATCTCGGGAGACGAATTCGTCCGAAATAAAATTAGTGATCGTCGCAGCAATTGCATCGGACTTTACGAGTCCTATGAGTCACGCGACTTCTACCGAACGCATTTTCCTTTCCCCGTCTGCGTCCCTTGTCTGCTTTACGAGAGGGACAAGTCGACGCCGTGGGAGGAGCGGCGTCGTGTGGGGCGGTTAAATGGAAAGGAGAGAAGAGAAGATTAAAATGGGCCTGCGATGTGGGGGAAGGGGAGACGAAAGATGGCCGAGGACGATGTTTGATTGGCCTGCTTTTAGCAGGGCGTGGAAATGATCTTTTTACTCCTCTCGGGCTTGTTAAGCAAACTGATAAGGTAACTAAGTGCGTTGAGAAATGGAGCAGATGACGCATGGACGAAATTTCGGGAGTTTCGAGTGTACGTATTGGATAACGATATTGGGACAAATTGCGCGGTGGTATTGACACAACCCTCGGCCTTTAAATTAATGAAATGGGTTTCTCTTTTGAATTAGATATACTTAAGTGTCATTTATGGAATCGAGGCATGATGTGCTAACATAACACTTGGTGCTATCTACAAAATTAATGAATTGCGATTGTGTCATCGTCGTGTTGGTATCATGAATCAATGAATGGAAATATTTGAGGCCCTTATATCATTTGAAGTGTCTGGGATTAAAGGAGCTATGGTTGAAGGAAAAAGGAATGTAAAAGAGTAACGTTGGGAATCGATATCGTAACAATAATGGTGCTGAGTTATAACGGAATGAATGTCAGAGGGTGGAGTACGTATCTCATTTCCATAAACAAATTGATTTGAATTTATGAGGCGAAAAGGCTTATTTTTTGTATGTACAGGTCTTAGAAATTTAACATTTTTTTCCTAACAGGTAGTAACGATAAAATTGCAGAATATTATTAAAGTGATATTTAATAGAGAATATGCTAGAAAATATAAGTTAAGTAATATAAGTTAAATAATATAAGTTAAGTAATATAAGTTAAATAATATAAGTTAATTAATATAAGTTAAGTAATACATGTTAAGTATCGAACCTATAATTCGCAGTCTGGATCATATCTGTGAAAATACTATATTAAATGAAGGTCGAAAATTGGGAATTGCCAGATTATTTAATTTTCTGTTACCCGAGGTCTTAAAGTTTAATATATACTCAAAAGGTTAAGAATAATAAGAATAGTAGGATAATAATAAGAATAGTACATTATGAAATTACGCGAAATTATAGAATCATTCCATTTTTTATTGATCGCCAAGTACAATATCACCTTTCAAATGTAATTAGACAGCACAAGAAGGAAAATCGAATCTCATCTAATCAAGGAGGCTTTCACATCACTCACATTGAAAATTAAACTTCCTGCTGCTCGTTGAGCGATGATAGACTTCGCATGAAAACGAAATTGAGTTTTCAGCGAAAGAGTTCTCTTTCTCTTTACGATTACATCTCACGCGTTAGCATGCTTCTGTTTGTGTACACCGAGATATTTTTATTTACAAATCGTATGATTGATTTTCCTACTGATTCAGCTAACCACAATTAAAGTTGGCCGTATGAACAGTTTTTCGTGCAATTTATTAATTAAAGTAAATATTTAATGTTGTAATGATATTAATTCGTTAGTAGTAGAACAAGTGTTACTGCTTCATATTGATATTAAACTATTTTCGTAAACTTTACTCTGCTAAAAATGTTTGCTAAGTTTTTATGGATCAGAAGGAATAATTTAAAATATTCATATTATCTAGTTTCTTTTTGATAATTTATTCATCATGGATGATATTTGCAATCACAAGTGATTTTCAGTATTTTAAATCCAACTTACTAAATTTGGATTACAACCCACGTAAAGAGTAAGTTGTAAAATATTACGCTCAAGTGTTTAAAGCTTTTATCGTTTGATATTTTCTCAGTTAGCTTTGCATTATTTCAATCCTTAGAGATCTCACTTAATTTTCTTAACGAGAACCACTTACGTGAGTAACTCTTTCCTCCTTTCGCGGAGTAAATGTTACTTTGCGAGATATTCCGGCGAAACCAAATTTGTAGATTTCCAGCAGAGAAAGCCTCCTGCGCAGCGGCATTTTTCTAGAAAATTGGCTCTCTCTCTGCGAGATAGCGTATTAAAAAAAGGAAGAGTTAGTCCTTGCGTTGCGTCGACCTCCTGTTTGAGTGGTTGCGGATATGTATGGATTTGTTTAGCGTAAAATAAGCTCTGCGATGACTGCAGAGTTGGCCTAAAGGAGATGCACTACATATATCCCCGTGAATGTCCTAGTGTCTCGTTTCGTTTACATTTGCAAAAAGTCTATTAACTCAAATTGGAACCGAATCCGTTTCAAATGCTACAATTTAATTTTATGGATTATAGAGAATTCTCTCTAAATTAACATGAAATACGCACTACTTTTAGTCTAAATTTATATCTCTTATAAAACGCTTAACCTATAACTTTTTGACAGTTCTAAAATTGAAAAGCTGCATACGAGTATTTTTAAACAATGATTTTCATGAAATCAATATGTTCTGGTGTAACTTTGTGAAAAGTCATAATAAATTATAAAACTTTGTAATTTTCCACAGATTTTTAGTATTGGCTACCGGTTTCGTAAGAAGTTCTTACATCTTCAGGCTCGATATTAAAAATCTGTGGAAGATTACAAAGTTTTATGATTTATAATGATTTTCATTTTTTTTGAAAGGTAGTTATCTGAATCTGTCTGTACTTTAAAGGGCTTATCTATATGGGACGTATTTGAAAGAAGTATTATATCATTCTGATAAATCCAAAATTATAAAAAAATTGTTTATCGTGGTAATTTACTCTTCAGAAACTTTTTCTAAATCACTGGCAAAATGTATATGATTGGTTCATACTGATGTTTGTTTACTTAAATATGAAGTTACTAAAAAATTATTAAATTAAGGCGGAAGTCCTAAATCATTAGTTTTCTCAAAGCATAATTATCTGCATTCCGGGTTCAATCAATCCTTTCTAGCAAAGGTTTTATTTCCATTTCCTTTTTGCACCATTACGATCTGCATTTTAAAGTAAGCCGTTCCCTCTTTTTGCGTCTCATTCAAAGCTTTTTTCAGGGTACATTGCACCTTCGCCTGATTTCCTCTTTAAGCTTCCACGTACTGGTTCAAGTACCTTCTTTGGATTCGGTATTAAATCAGTAGTTAATATCGTTACTTCCGTTCACTAATTACAGGTATTTAATAAAAATTAGATTCTTGCAGCGTTACAATGAAAATTGAGGTACTGAAAAGATTGAAGATAATTGATTTTGTAAGGAAATCGTGAGACATTAGCAAAATATCTCTAAATTTCCTCTTTTTTCCATTATTCATTATTTCTAACATTTCAGAATCTTATTAAGACTTAATGAAGTACTTTTACGTTTTCCGTATAATATTGCCTTTAAATATTTTTTAAATAAAAATGATCTAGAGAAACATTGATCATAATCAGCGAGTAGTTACTGTTGAATTAAACTTTGTTTAATAAAAGTCGAATTGAAGATTTTTTAAGCCATAGTATATGCTTTCTCCAATTGTCTACAGCTATCAGTTCCAGTTTAAACGGATCAAAGTATATCGATAAACAAATGAAAAAACATCTCATATCTAAAAAAATACGACTTAAATTTTCCTTAGAAAAAGACTATATAAGGAGCTTAGAAATATTTAAATGTGCTGAGATACTAAACATTTCCAGCATTATAAGTCTTGTAATGGGAAGAAGGATTATGAAAAATTATATAAATAACCCGTAGAAAAAATTCTGCTCATCTAAATGAATTACCCCAAAGATATGATTTGGAACAAGAAAGTCTTTATCGCAGACGTAAAAAGCATGAACTTTCCAAAAGACGCAGTATGCCATAAACACATGGACCATAATAAAGATGATTTACGATCTTTTTTCGTTGCCATAAACAAGTCGCCTTTGCCTCGCCAAAGTCAGTGCAGTGTGGCCCAGATATCACGTATAAAATGTTCTCTTTAGTTTTTTAGAACTTTTGGAGTCTACTTGGCATCGGTACAAAGCTTAAAATTGCTTTGCGGTATATTATTTATTAATAAAACAGATAGTATATAAATGAAAGAGATAGAAGTGGCTGCTTTTTCAAATTAAGGCATCGTTATCTGATTAATTTGATTGAGCGTTAAGTTTAGAAAGGAGAATTACGAACTTTACGCTTAACTACTGCTATTGACATTGTATAACCACTCAGTAAGCGGTTGATGATAGCAATAACATAAATCTAATTGATTTTTTTTAGATATTAGCTAATGATGAACGAGTCACTGTTCGACTTAGTGAAATATCATAACCAAAGATTTTTCATCTTTATTTTCTCATGAGAAAGTTATCACGTATGGCATTTTAAATTGCTTTTACTTTAAACTCATTCGATACCTTTTGAAAGACCATGTTTTGAAAAAAAGTAATCAGACCTGATTTACTTGAATCGCAGAAAGATGTGAAAATTATAAATAATCTTTTTAGATTCCCTTAAAAATTATATGGTTGCATTATGGGCAAAATGTAGATGTTTTGTTGAGTATACATTCTGTTTAGTTACAGTTCTCGTTTGCCCATCTTCTGGTAAAAAAATAGTCGAATTAAATTTTCATCGCTAAACTGAAATTGAATATACAATTCTGTCAACAGAGATCGTATTAAACACTTACTGATTTAATGCAATTAAGGTTAATCCTTAAATTGCATTATTTTATCATGAGCATCAGGGTTACCTAGGTCCGTAAAATATTTATTACGGTTTGATACTCCAGCAATCCGCTTCTCTCGCAAGCGAATTATACAGACAGCGACCTCCAACAGAATTTATGGCATTTGATCCCAGAAATGGAATGGAATCTTGCATATCAAAGCTTGGTGTTAAGCCTCCAAGAGATTATTAATTAACTCCTCAGTGCACATCCATCTAATTATAATGTTCCCGCTATGCTTGCCTACCATGCTGTTTCAAACAACTTTTAAATGAGGGGAAATCCTCTATAAAACATTTAATTTCCTAAAATAACGGATTAATACGATGAATCTCAAACTAGAGCTTACCGCTGATGACAAAAGTAACCACGGATTACAATCTCCATAAAGTCATCAATAATATTTTTATTTAGCAAACCACATGCATTTCTGTCCATTGGTGGATTTAATGTTAGGAAAAAATCCATAAATTTAGGAAACACACCAAGACATTTACAACGCTTCAGAATATAAATATCAGGCCCAAAGTCCATAATCTTGGAGTGTAGATTACGAAACCAGCTGTATTCGTTCAGGGAATGAAAATTGAACAAAGTACCACCTTCCATGGTCACTATTGTGTAACGACACAGAAACAAGGCAAATATGTTAGACAAAGGGAACAAGTGCCTGTGGAGCAATAAAAATAATGGCGTCGAGAGGGAAAAACAATATAAAATATAGCCAAAGAACCTTAAAAACGGAGAAACAAATTTAGAGTCCACCAACCAAGTGATTAAAAAAATCCAAGGTGCAACAGACCAGAATTAAAATCGGAGTAAAACATTAAAAGGTGTAAAATATGACAAAATAAAAGCGGTAAACGTTAGAAAAAAACTAAAGATCAAACAAAAGCTTAGAGCTGATGGCAAAAGTAACTACGAAAATTATCAAATTATTGATCGCTTTATGAAAATTGCGACTCGTGGATGATAAATCGCATTAACAGTATTGGTTATCATTGAGTGACGATTTCCTTCCATGAAACCATCCTTCTTTTTCTTCACCTTATTCCGAATGAGTAAACCTTACAAAGAGCTCTGCTACGTCAGCATGCAACATCTTCAGCATGATATTAAGCAGATGCATTCCCTTAGGTTCTAAGATGCTTAAGACCTATACTGGCAGATGAAATAGCCTGTAATTGGAACATTTAAAGCGATCATACTGGATATATTTATCGAAATAATTAGTCCAATTAAACCAGTTCATCCTTAATACTGTGTTCATCCAATAAGTATTCCAATATTCCAATATTAAAATATTCTAATGTCTTGTTGGAAAGAAAAAGATGAATCTTGGCGTGATATTTTCAGTTCAGCGTGAGATCATAGCATGGGCAATTTAAAGACCTATGAGCGACAACTTTTTTATAATTATTGTACACCATATTGGTTTCTGACACACTTTTTCAAGCCGTAGAAAAGAAGTACATTCATAATTTAAAATTGACCTTTCAAAAAATCCAACATATTCCGTGAACGTAACCAGAGTACTTAATTCAAGCATCATGTTACTTTAAGATATACTGATATTAAGATATGCGGATATACTAATATTACTGATAGACTATTACTTTATTAATAATGTTTATGCACTCTCAAATAATCAAGTGGGAAGCGCGTTCGCTTTTGGTAAATACCGTCCCGGGCTTGATTCACGGTTGTGACCCATACGTGCGAAATGACCTTCGCTGTAGAAGCTTTTTTCAAAATACCACTACTAACATAAGTGGTGCAAACCGATTTCAAGTTGAGTATCATTGATATTGCAATAAATTAAGAATGTGAATACATGGCATGGATAATTATGAAATATTATATTCGAATATTTGATAATCATCAGGAATCGGATCTATGCTGATCAGTATTCCTTGAATAACAAAAGATAAGTAAAATCGAAATAGAGAAAAAAGAAAACTTTACAATTTTTCCACAGGCTTAATCAACACTACAGAATTTTCGTTTACCCTGCTTTGTTTGAATTTATCTGTTTCTTTTTTGGCTTTTGAAATCGAAACAATAACAGTAATAACTACCACATAAGAAGATGAGAATTCAACATCTAACATTTACATTCAGCCCATACCTCAGCGTATGGTAGCGTTTTGTTCGAAGACGCGTCTGCGTGAAAAATATCTCTCCAATTCAAGACGAATCCAATAGATTTTGCCCACGCGATAATCTGAATTTCCCTTTACAAATTGGAATAATTTGCATTCCGAGGAATAAGACATTTTATAGGACGGGAAGCAGTTTGGTGGGAGAGAATTAATGTTTAGGACTCTCCGAAGTGGAAGAAAGGAAGGAAGCAATGTACAGCTCGCGTGCTCACTCTCAGCGGATGAGCTAAAACTTGGGGAAATGTTGGGGTCGAGCTCGCTAATTGGATTACGTCTCACCTGCCTCAATTAAACTGTGACGTAAGCAATTTATTTCCGTAGTTTGTGCAAAAGGAAGGGAAGGTGGCAGTTGTAAGGGAGCGGAACAAGAGCATCCGTGTTACTCTTTCCCTTTCAGTGGATCAGGGAGACGCAAAATTTCCGCCCCGATCCACAGAAAACTACCAGCCGGTATCATTTGCGTTCCTCCCATAGAAATTTTCTAATGATTATTCATTTCAGTCCGACAAAATTGTATTGGAAAGGTATCAAAATTAGTTTTTTTTCCACAGAATCAGGCGAGGTATTGTGGTAATTCATAATGGAAAGGGACTTAAAAAGATTTGTACGTTTTACCACACGTGGTAAACACATGTACCACGTGTCCTTTCCATTATTTTTTTATTGTTATTTCCATTAATTTTTTATTATTATTTCCATTAATTTTTTGATTATCATTTCCATTAATTTTTTAAATTATTATTCCCATTAATTTTTTTATGATTATTTCCATTAATTTTTAACTGAAAGATAAGTTTCACATAGTTAATTTTACAGGATAGTTTCCTAATCCCGACATTGGAATCTGCTGATCTATTTCTTACACTTAAATTTTATTGTCAGAGGAACTGGTATTGAGAGTTAATCAATCTTATATATTTTATATAATGTAATAACTGGTTTAACTTAGAGGTAAAGTCTACCTAATAAGTTTTAATGGATGGTTATTAGGTTCCGACATTATGAAATTAATCAGCTCATATATTTCTTACCCTCAATTATTTACGAAATGTAATAATGTGGCTCAAATTCATGGTAAATTCCTCGTCTGTTTCACGTTTTATTAAATGGTTACTATTAGTTCTGCTAATTTTTATTGAGAGGACGGATGATGATGATCTCAAGATGATGTCTTTGATAAAGAAGAATTATGTTGCTATAGCCTTCTACAGGATGTTTTTAGGACATCAGAGCAGACAGAAATCCTCAATAAGAAGTACTTGACCATATGGATGTGAAAAGTCGACCACAGGAAAGGAGAATGCCAACAAATGGGAGGCCTTCGAGATGGAAAAGGGGCTTAGAGTGGATAAGTAAAGTTGGACTGATAGAAAAGAAACGCTGAGGTGGAAGGAAGGGAAGGTGGGAGATGAGAGATCCAAGATTTGATGCAAGAGAAAAGACAAAGGTCAATGGCAATGTTGGATGATACGAAAAACAAGGAAAATTATCAAGAAGGAAAGACCATACGATACAGATTTTTTGTGCTCATGAGCCCTAACGTAAAGTGGAATACCTATGGAATAATAAATTCATATAACGTAAGCATAAATTTGATTACTAAACACTATGATATGCATTAATATAAAGTTGTTAAACATATAGCTTGAAAAGGAAAAATTATAAGTAAATTACTTCAAGTATCTAGAAAGTATAGTTACACGGAATGGCAATTGCACTAAAGAAATTAAAAGTAGGATTTCGCAAAGAAAAGTAGAACTTAGCAAGATAATGGAGCTGGTGACAGCAAAGAATATAAAGATAGATATTAGAAAAAATATTCACAGAATGCTTTATATGGAGCACTTCATTGTATTGATTCGAGACATGGACTTTGAAGGAAAGAAAAGTACTTATTTTTAGTAAGCTTCGAAACATCGTTATGGTGGCGAATGGAGAAGTTTGAATGGAAAGATAAAATTAATAATGAAGGAGTGCAATGGGGAATTAAGTAAGAAAGAATTATGTTGAAAGAAAATAAATATTGTCCCTATTATGAGCGAAATGGAGTCTATGAAATCTCGTATTTAGCCGAAGAGGATTTTAAAATTAAAGGAAGAAGACAAAATGGATTGGACATATTATAAGAAAGAATAGGTCACAGAAATTAATATTAGAAGGGAAGAGGAAGGAGGAGGCACGAAATGCTGACGGGAATCAAGAAAGGAAGGAATGATGAAGAGAGAGGCTCAATACAGAATGCTGTGGAGGCAGCAATACCTTAGAAACCTGTCTAAGAACAGAATCATCAAAGAAGATTTTATTCATGAGTACAAAAATTAAGCATTAATACCCTCCTTGTAGACAATCCATATCATTGGAGAAAATGCATAGTAACCATGCTTAAATTACGAACCAAAGTTACACCGAATAGTGTTATGATTAATATTATAAATTTGTCCCTCTTTAATCTCAAACTCACATGCCACCAATGGACGATGCCACAAAGCATGTTCTCCAATTTCCCCCTTCCTCTCTCTCTCTCTCTCTGTCACTTTGCCATTCCCATCATCTCTTTCCCGTCACCGAAAGAATTTCCAACAAAGAAAACTCTCAATACAATCTCGTCGTCTTCAAAGCATCACAGGCTATTTTTCGCCCCTCTTAAGACCAGAATCTCTCTTTCTCGAAGAGGTTCCGTACTCGAGGAAGTCACTCGTCATAAAAGGAGGAGATGGTGCTTATTCTCGCCGTTTGACATCCATTCTTAAGACTCCGAAATAAGGAAAAGTTTCCAGGCGCCGAAAATTGCGGCTGTCTCCAGAAAATTTCATCGTATCGAAACGTGAATCAGATTCGTCGCTTTCTGCGGTACGGAGAGGAAAATCAGTGGAAAGTATTTCTCAGAATCGGATTCCTGAAGCTTATGAGTTGCTGGAACCACACTCTGGTGCTCACATGCAATTGTAGATGGGCTGTAAAAGGTTACGGTTCATCGATTCCAGAGAAAACTTATCCTAAGTGAGCGTTCGCTTTGAAATGTGACATTACGTAAGTTTCCAATAATACCTCAGAATAATACTTTTAAATATTCGAGTAGGATGCGACAATGGTTTGTATTAAATAGACTAAATATTTGTATACTTTTTTAATAGTTGTAATATTCAATGCATCAGCAGATGGCTTTGCATCGAAGACAAGTAGAATTGGTTTTAATGTTATCGAATACTACGCCTTTATTTTTGTTGGTCACAAATTGATTGTGACGTGATTAATAACACTATGATTTTAATGTTTACATGTAATCCTGATATTTTGTTGTCTGAAGTGTAGAAATTCAACTGCACACCACTGAAAGCCAAAAATTACTTAAAATATTCTTGAGTTTCATGAATCGAATGATTTAAAATTTCAGGTCAGTGAAACACATCAAAACTTTGACTACACATAACTTATGTTATTGGGGGCTTAATCGATGTAGAGGTTCTATTATGGCTATTGGCTGTTGTTTCTTATTAAGTACTCTCGTCAAAATATATTTGTATTCATGACTATTTCTTCTAAAAACTCGCCCAGTCTAACAGTTTGACCGCCAATTTGAATCAAAGAATTGCATTAGATTTCATGAAACGGAAAAACTAATACTTAGAACATCTCCTCCTCCTTATTACCAAAGTTAATGAAGTATTTGTGTATCTCAACACGATGAAGTTTGAGTGTTTGGTATGTTAATAACGTTAAATATACAAAGCAATCAAGAAAGCAATTTCTACGGAACGTAAGGAATTCGTCTAATAATAGCTTTCTTCTAGTTGAAGAGTCCTACGGAGGAGCGGAATTCCTTGAGAGCGATTTCGCCATTGCCGATAACGAAAAAGGAATTTGTACCGTGAAAGACCGAATTGAGATTGTTAGCTGCATTTAGCTCTCGTCTCCTGAAGTATTCAATTGAATCACAGGATTCACAAAAGAGCTTATAAAACGACATTCAGAATGGGTCAAGTCGGAAATTCGTTTGCTCCTCTGACTCAAGAGGATGGGAAACTGTTTTAAATGTAATATAAGCGATAACAACAAGGAATGGGTAATGGGTGGTTTTGCACGTAAGGGCGTGCACCCAGGAAAAATCCCAAGGAAGAATAGACTTGAAAATTGCTTCGTTGAAGCCATGACTGCAAATGATGCCGCTATGCGGACGAACTTGCAACGTCCTTGCCCACAAAGTCTCCCGAATGGCTTGAGAGAATGTTCCGGCGAGATAGCTCAACGGACAGAGCACCCGACCGGCAATCGGGAGACCCGGGTTCGATTCCCGGTCTCGTCGGACTTTTTTCAAGTCTATTCTTCCTTGGGATAAGCGATAATATCTGCTGAATAGGTGGCAATGATTTATCTGAAGTTACTGCCCGAGGTTAATTACAATTCATATTAATTTTTATTCATGCTCTATAAAATAAGTGTGAAATGAATTCAGTCGAATAAAAAAGAGCCGGTTTTTTTTACAAATATTTTCTTCTTTTACAGGTAAGAAAAAATCCAGTACCATCTACTACTACTCGTAAAGATGTATATAGGGTAAGTTACCTATTTGTCACTTTATTTCCTCTTTTGTTATCATGGTAATTTAAAGCGTACCCTTAAGTAACCATCTCTTTCCTTGATGATCAACACCCTTTGACACAAAATCCTGAGATCGCTAGTTAATTATTTCCTTAAGCCGATTTCAAACAAATGAACCCAACGGAACGTTCCTCTTCAACCACACACTAAGTCCATTCTTTGATAGAGTTATACGAAAAGGTATTCGGAGACTTTACGATATCGATGGGAATCAGTTAAGGGCATCGCTTGACCAAAACATCCAAACTCTCTTTGTTTGGTCAGAGAAAATGCGGAATTATACGTCAGATTAAGCAAAAGTTGCAAAATGCAGAGACGTGCTACTCATCAATTTAACATTACGAATAGGAATCTAAATATTTTCATAACGGATACAGACCCGGAGTACCTTTAAAATCGATTTTTTGTAGAAATATATACTAATCAAAAAGGATAAAATTTAATGAATCATAAAAGAACAAGTATAATTATATAAACAAAAATGATTTCAGGAATAGCATGAAGGTGAATTTATACGTAAAGCTGGGCACGTAGGAAAATTCCTACGGAAAACATGGTGTCTATTTGAAAAGTGAAATACATAATTTAGTACTAAATTTAAAGGAAATATTTCCTCTTCCTCTGAATTTGAATAGCTCAGAAATTCATTTGAAGATAAAATATATTTAGTTTCGATACTTTCATTTTAATTTAGTTTTATTCATATGGGTTGGAAAACCAATGCAAATACAGCCATTAAAGTAGGAAACCGGGTTCCCGGTGATTCTCAGTGCTGTATATCACCATAAATCCTATAAATTAAGTTGCAGTATTAATTTTTTGGCTTGAAATCCAAATAAGATCCCTTACTAATACATCTGGGGTCAATTTTAGTAAATAAATTTTTGACTACAGGCTAGAGGACAAGTGATATTCCCTTATTATTTAACACTATTCTTCGTTTCTCCTCACTGATATTATCGGTTATTTCCGAGCCAATAACGTAGGAATATGTTTCTTTAAAATATCTCAAATTCAATGAAATGATCAACCGAAATAAATTACCCATAATACCTCATCTTCTACCCAATCATTCGCCGTATTCCTCATCAATTTCCTTAGAGCGAGTATTGACCGCATTCCGGAAACTTCCCTTTGCCAGTTTTGAAACCAAATCGAATGAAAAGAGACTCCGTATTCGGTCACCGCAGACGGGTTATCCATTCAATTGCGTTCCCTTAGAGACACTCTGGTTGTTAAGGCCATCCTTCCACTTCCATCACCCTTGTTCTGCATCCCTCCCCTATCGCCAGGCGTCTCTCCAATCGTGTTTCTCACCCACGCCCTCTCTTTTCCCTAATTCTTTCGCAGCTATTTCCATTTACGGCTCGGACGGACTGGCGCTTTCCTTTATCTCGTAGATATTGCGACGAAGGCTGTCGTTGGCTGTGGAACTATGGCAAAAGGGGCTAGAGACAGCATCAGGAGGTCTATTGGATATTTTTGTGTAGGGTAGAATGTTTTTTGACCAGCGTAAATTCAAGTGACATAACGTATAACGTACAAATTTAAATATTCAGTTTTTGGTTCATTCTTATCCACGAAAAACGGTGGTCATCTTTAATTATTCTGAAATGAACTTCTCTGATGTGAATTGATAACATAAGCAAAGTTTATTACGGTTTTATATGTACTGTACGTAATTCTGTGCCTTTTCATTGCAGTAATGGCTCTCTCACGTAAAACTGCAATATTACTGTAATGAAACGGTATTTACGATCACAAAATAGGACAGTATAAATCTGTCTGACAATTTAAAAAGCGGTAATTTCATGTGATGGGTAAGAAATTTTCCTCTAAAAGACGTTTTGCAACTTAACTAGGGACGAATTATTTTTCAGAAAAATGAGATCTAATTGGCCAAAATTTTAATACTTTTATAATGTATAGAAATGAAAAACATAAATGAGAATCATCACAAGATGTAGCTTTATCATACATGTACTTAATATATAGGATTTCCAAACTAGTACCAAAAATATTTTACAGAGCTGACAAAAGGCTAACAATAAGTAATTCTTAAATAAAGATAGCTTCACTTCTATGAAATTATATTTTAACCAATAATACTTGAAGCTCTTATTTTTAATGAACCATAAAAGATTTTGGCATTATTATTAATCCATTTTCTTTATATTTTTGCTTGTATTTCAATGCTCTTTTCTATATAAATGATAAATTGCCACCAGTCACACACCCAAGTTGCTCAGAGATTACGAACTACTATCGATGAAACTTTTATTCTACAACTAGCATATCCATCAAGTCGCATCTTTAATCTTGTTCCATTTTAGAAATGAGAAGTACTTCTTTCGTACCTAAAATACAAATTATGTTATTCTGAGATTAATAATGCTCAAATTTATGTCTTGTGATGATAAGATAATTACTAACTTAGGGTAGCTGAAAATTTGTATACCGGTTTCTTGGACTGCTGATTTGTGTTCAGTGACTGCCAAACATGAACCTAGGGCTTTCATGTGATTAACGTTGAAGTAAAACTTGAAATCATAATTTATTAAGAAATTAAGAATAATTTAAGAGATGAAAATACACGACTTCCTGTACGATTTACTACTTTCAAAGATGTTTTGTGTAATTATTTTATTCTCATTATAGTTATGAATACGCTCCGTTGTTCGGTGTCAATTTGGCTCATTGACCCATTCCCCATGCTTTAACATTCACAGTGCTCGGTGGTTTTATCGTGTAACATATTAATAACTTATATGACTTTAATATTTTAGGGAGTGCAACTAGAAATATAGCTGAAAATTTTTAAGAGTTAGTATTAAAGATGTAATTACTCCAAAATTTGTGACCCTTATGAGCGCGATTCCAGCCCGGCTCGAGATTAATCACTTTGAAGGACAGTTTATAATTAATGTTGCTCCAGACGGCAACTGCCGCCTGCTCCATATGTGGAAACAATGCAGAGATATGCTGGCGGTTGCGGCAATTAAGGGGCAAACCACTGTCTTTTCCAAAAATGAATTGTACATACTTGCTGCTACGATGGGGTAAATCTTCTAGACTTGGGCCTTTCGAGATTGATTCGAATGAACTCCTCTCGGTTGGACAAATAAATGAAGAATTATCATTATTTGATAAAATAATACGTATTACCTTCAGAAAAGGTGCTCATTTCCTCCGTAGCAGAGAAAACTTCCTTAACTTTCTTAAAAGAAAGATATTTTCAAATAAGATTCATCGAAAAATTATCCTCAGAGGAAATCATACTTACAAGGCCTTGAATTGATAATGATTCTTTTTGTTATCCCCTCAAAGTATTAACCTGTAGGTAAAACTTTGTGAATGAATTAAAGCAAAGAAAACGAAAAAATACCAGAACCAGGTGTCCAACTCGGATCTTCCACTTTCCGGGCAGACGCTTAAGCCTTTCTAGACAAAACTCAATCTAACTAACTCTATCTAGTTCTGGCTAGATAGAGTTAGGACTGATTAAGCTATCCTTCCGGAAATTGGGAGATCCGAGTTAGGTTCCTGGTTCTATCAGACTTTTTTCATGACCATTTTTCATTAGGATTTATCCTAGATTCACGCCTTTCGTACATTAGTCAACTATGGTAATAATAATATTAGTTTCAATATTTTTATATTATACCATTTATCTATTCAATATAGATGCTGTAACATCGCATCATCTTCTTCAAGTCCAGATTCTTTCAAAATTTTCTGCAATTTAGGTATATCGTGGTAGTTTGTGAAAAAGATGGGTTAGGTCATAAAGATTACTTATAAGTCCATTAATTAATTTATTATGTGATATACATGGATCCTTACGACTATGACATTCTTCGACTACCACAGATATATTCCCGACCTTTAAACAAATTTCCTACAGTTTCATGTCTGTTTCACTCGAATAGGCTAGTTTAAAGATTTTTGTTCAAAATCATTGAGGGTTTAAATATCAGTTTATAAAGCAATGCTCTACTAATCCAGGATCTTTTCTGTTTACCCCAGTTGGTGCACAATTGTTTCATGCTTATCCTGGTAAACTTCCTCATATGCATTATTTTCCGTTTTCGGATGAGTGAAATTGACACAATCCTTCTCAAATTCATACTATTGCATATTCATATTTATGAGAGGCGAATTTCTTTACCACTCCGCACAGATGTGTTTCGAAAATTTTGTTTCCATACTTCAAATCTTAACGGAACGTCATATTTCAATTCAGCTCCACGTTTTCAAACGCATCACGAGTTGCTACCTCGTATAAAAACTTTTCATGTTCAACGCATAAATCATAACCCTCATTCAGCTCAGTTTTACGAGAGTGAGACATTTCTCTGTTTATTTGCTTCGGGTTGAGGCCGAGTGGTTGAGTTGCGGGCGAAGGAGTGCCTTTCAAAAGGTTCTGAGCTGATGAAAGGGTTTCTGCCTTAAAGGAATTCGGAGGAGGCTGTGAAAGGAGTGAGGAATTAAGGGGACTGGGGTATTTCAGTTGCCAACCGACGCTTACAATGAGGAAACTTAGATGTTCCACCAAAGGAAAGCTATCTAGATATGAACGTGCTGAGGGAATTGACACTTGGATCGTGACGCAAATCTCCTCAGTTATTACACCGAATTTCCTGCGGGGAAACTATCAACTGCGATTAGATGTTTGTAGTCTATGTTCGAGTGCATGCTTAAGCTATTTACAAGATCGCAATCGTTTAATTCGATGTTATGGTATGAATATGCTTGATGAATGTGGAGTTCAAATGTGTTTAAATGTCATTTAACAAGACCGTATTCTTTATATTAAAAATATAAATTAGAATGTATGTATATGTATTAATTTATATGAATATTTTTATGCATTTATTTATGCAGAAGTATATGACTGCAAACCTTCTGTACAGCTATGAAATAGTTGTGGTAATAGTATTGTTATAAATGCTTCGATAGGACTGTTTATTCTGCACTGGGAATAGAACCCAGGACTACTTTTGTCAAAGTCAAAGCAGCCCACTGTTATCAGCAATGAAATACTTTGATATCTTAAATATGTAGATTTAAGTACTTTTATATGCCAATTTTCTAAAGTTGTTGTCAACCATGTCAACGCAGATTTTTTTGTATGAATGGCTGAAATGTGATGAAATAAATCGTTGCTATTAATTTTAGCCATTTAAGTAGTAAATACACATCATGAAAGTGAAGAAAAACTTAGTAATTTGCACAATATTAAATTTAGAAAACGAGCGGTTATAGCTTGACTGCTATCATCAAGAACATGTACATTAAATGCAAAGACTTTTATACAGTTGAAAGATTTTCGAAGGAAGCAAGTGATCAAATGATTGAATGGGTCGCATTTTAAGTTAAATCTTGGGGAAAATACGAAGTTTTTCTTTGCCTTCATAATGTCCTACCGCGGAGTCCGGCCAACGATAATTGGTCGTAAACGAATAATTTTATAATCAACTGATCTTGTTGTTAGCCTTCCGATCTTCATTGCAGCCAAAAGCAGTTAAGTATTCATACTAATTTCACAAAATCAGATAATATACATAATAAGTAAACTTCATTTGAACCCTGTTTTGACCTCTAAAGGGTTATATATGTATATAGGAGTTATATATGTAATGGAAAAATAACTTCAGTTTCCGTTTCATTGTGATTTAAGTTGAGAAGTAAATTGGAAAAGACAAGAATATACGCTAGAAAAAGAAGTTATTGATAACCGTGTGCCGCACAGGTTTGACACGGTAAATATAAAGGATTGAAGTCCTTTTACCAGTTGAATTATCTTAATTGCCAAACACGTGAGTCTTAAAAGAAAATAAAAGGCTACGTTGCAGGATTTAAACAGGTTAAGGTGACGTAAAATTAATAAGTATAATCTAAGCATATCGGTTAGTATATAAGCAGTTGAACTCAATTGTTTTCGATCTTATATGGGATAACTTTCTCCTAATCCCCAAGTTAAAATTAAAGCAAATGTTTTTCTGGCTTCAACGAAACTAATTTTTTTACTTTCATGTATACATAAGAAGATTGAAAAATTAAATTAATGTTTTAAATATAACAGTAACAGCATATATTTGGAATAATTTCCTTGGTATTAGATTTCAGGGTGACGGAAAACTTGACCGCAAGTTTTTAATCATCGGCGAGATAGGAGTGGAAAGTAATGGATATTCCACGACATTAACTTCAATATGAGTGTAGATTACCAACTGCCTCCCTTCCATGGATTGACCTAATGTAATATTCAAAACACGCTGACAGTAATGGAGTGGCTTGGATTGCATTACGGATATCGTAATCAATGGCATTATTCGTGGATGGAAAAAATCGAGTAACAATGCAAATTATGGTCGGCTATTGAGATATCGCGTTCACGTGGATGTATTACTGAAGGAAATTACCATGCTAAGAACGTCTGTTAACGGTTCATCATACGTTTGACAGTGATCACTTTATTAAGTGGTACATGTCCCTAAGTGAAAATGTAACCTTTTAAAAATTTGAATAATAAGTACTGGAAATAATTAGACAATAATTAGGTGAAATTGACCGCGAAAAATAAGATAGAGAAAAGTGTTTAATAACGTGAAAGCTTTAAGATTAAGTACTCCCTAGCTCATCCTAATTATAGCACAAAAGAATGGGTTATGACTCAATCAAAAATTATCAGTGCTTGAAAATTTGCTTATTGGTTGAATAGAGTGTGTTGATGTAAAGAAAAGCACTATAAACTGTATCTATCTAATAGAAGTACCAAAATATTCCCTTATTCATACTGTGCGAAATTACTTTTATTAAAAATAACAGAAAAGGTTTCCCTATCGTAGTATCCAAGCGATATATCAGCAATATTTGGTAGAGTAAAGAAATAAATATAATTTTTAATTTATATAAATGCCTTAAGTTTTACTCTTTCGTAAAGGATGCTTCAACTTTTTCTCCAAATCTATCGGACTCAACGAAATCTATATCGTCCTCTTCTAGAGAATTCCCTCGGTTTCGGGAGGCCCTAAGTGAGAATGATGTCATCCTACTTTTCACAGAGGCACATTCTGTGGTAGAGAGACTTGTATCTACTTTCACAGAGATTTATAAGGGCTAGATCCCCTCAGCTAAAAAATCGCAGACCTAAGAAACCCCGCAGAAAATTTGTCTCGCTCACCGTTTTTTCAGCATCATCCTGTTTTACACGCCGTATCTCTCCCTCTGTCGCTTCGTTCGCCGATGTTTTAATGAGGTCTGAATAAGGGGAAGAGAATGGATCTTTCTCGGAGTATTTCTTTCTCCGCGAAACATTACGGACTGCTAATTAGAGGGAAAGGTGTAAAATGCCATCTTCCCCGACCTTCTTTAAATTATTAATACTTCCCCCGAAGCTCTCCCTCCGGAATTCGGAGGATAAATTCCTTTGGAGCAGGTGCGAGAGGTCGAGGGAATGGGCAGAGATATCTTTTTCTCTCTGAATTCGTTAGGTGCGATGGAACAGGCCACTTTCTCACGGAAAGGGAGGCATCATTCACGTCCTAACGACCTTCTTTCCCCTCCTTTTTCTCTATGAGAATGTCTCGCTACGAACGGTTTGTTCACAAATGCGTTCTCTTTCTTATCAGCCAAATGGTGCCGTATTGCCCGAAGTGTTAAAAGGTTAAATTAAGTGAAGTCTTGTTTTGAAATGGAGTAGGTTTTTGGTTACTCGGTCAGAAAGATTTTTTTCCCAAAATCTGATATGGATTGGGTCAGTCTGCTTCTGAAACGTTCCACGTCTGCCTCTGTGGTTTAGAAATTAAGAGGCAGAATCTTTTATAAAACGGATATTTTAATCAAGAAGAGTATCTCTTTCTTGGTAGACAGTTTATAATTCTAATTAATGACATTGAAAAGGAGTCCTTCACATGTCATACTGTCTCATTTTCTTGTTAAATACTGTCAATTAACACTGATAATTATATAGTTGAAACGTGCGTTTTTCCTTCGTCATCATGTCTCTCAGTAACCCTTCCATAAATTTTGTTACCTCTAACGTGTGATTCTCAATTTAATGTCTTGTAATACTCGCGAAAAAGCTATAATTTTTATTTAACATTCCGGTTCCTATTCCGAAGAAGAACCCTTCTATGTACTATGGTAGATTTCTATTTAAATACTGTCTGAATTTTCATAATAATAATAATAATAATAAATCGTCTTTATTCGGGCGAGATTGAGACTGAAAAGTCTCTTCTTACATCTAACCCTTCGTCAATTTGAAAGAAAGAGATAGCAGAAAAAAGTGCACGGAAGAAATTTATATTGTGGGCTTAAAAACATAGGATAGGAAAAATAGCCCACAGCAGGAAAACACCCCAGAAGAGGGTGTGAAATACCTGCGAAACCTACAGATAGATAAGAAACTGAAATTTATAGAAAAGGCTAGAATCAAAAAGCAAGGAACATATTTACACTTCAAACTGCATATAAAAATAGTCCATAAAAGAATAACAGTTAGTAAAAAGGATAACATAAAAAAACACTGAAAAAACAGAATGTTATAAATGGAAATGACAAAAAATTAGTATGCATACAGAAAAAAGAGAAAAAAATAAAATAAATAAACACAAAAAATCACTATCATTTAACAACTTCGTCAATGTTCTTTCGAAGAAAAGAAGAGAAGAAAAAAGAATGAAAACCATATACACATAAAAAATACCCGACACCATGAAAAATAATAAAAAGTGAGAATTAAAGAGATGAAACATGCATGAAAAAATAAAAATATCATCACCTATCAGAGTGAGGCTCGACAGATAATACATTACAATAATACATAAAAGAAGAACAACAGCATGAAAAAAGCTACTTCGTACTTATATATACATATTCAACATGAAATGGGGGAGAAAATCGTTATATAGGGCTAGCCAGCAGAAAGGTAATTCTACTGACTTGATATCTGACATAATATCGCGTTTCACTTGACCAAGTTCATTCCAAGTGATAATTTTTGACAAGAATATGCTTAAATTCCAATCTAATGTGGTATAAATTAAAAAGTTCACTTCTTTCAGAACTCACTCCATACGGTACTGTTAAAATATGTTGATCATCCTCATACCCAGTGGTCCGCTCCGGTTCTAGCGAACCAGTTCTTAGAATTTCCCAAGTCGCCGAACCGGTTTCTAATCTATTCGATACGATAATAGTGGAACGATACACATAGAGGTACTAAAATTCGCTCCTTACAAAGAGAACACAGTTTCGGTGTTGGTTGAGGAAATAGCTCATTATTATTTCATCATAATTTTCTTTAACAAATTTTTTTAATAAGAATAGTAAGGGGAAATATACTTAACACTGAATTATATGGATGCAAACTCATTAGGTATAGAACCGCCTAATTTTTTTTCAATCTCACCATAGACCTTTATTTAGGTACTTTTCCATCATATAGGTTAGAAATAATGGAGAAATAGAATTTGTTTTACCAAATGTTGCGCATTTCTTCTATGCTTTCTGTTGTTTCAATCAACTCTTAGCAACCCTACTTTATCGACACCCTAATTACGATATTTATTTTTTAACAGGAATATGTTCAAATTTTAAACAATTTTTTATATTTGGAAGGAGGTCAATGTAAACAATGACCCAATTACAGAGATGCATTAACTGTTATGTTGTTACCTAGCTAACCATAGTAAAAATAAAATGCATTTAACAGTAAAATGCAATAGAACCGACCAAATAAGCTAAATTAAAACTAGACCACCGAGTTAAACAAGTTCCAAGTAACGATAAATTTAGCCACATAATTTTATTTATTTTTGAGTGATATAACGGGAGATAAAATATATACGTTGAATCCGGGTCAATACAATATTAACATATTGTAATCAGATTCCTATTTAATAAAAGCAAGCAAGAGGTGTTCTATCAATCATCTATTAACTATTTTAATCAGAATTTCATGTAATCAAGTTATTAGTGGATGATTTGTACAACATACGTTGCTTTTTTCATTAAATGTTAGAACAGAATACCGCTAGATATCGCTTGAGATTCATTTTTATCAGATTCTTGTGTTGTGTTCCTTTGTTAGACTTTGTGCTTCGTGTGTGCTTCGACAGATGAGGTTCATTTTGCTCATTTGGGAAAAGGGCCCCAACTAGGAATCGAAGCCTGGACCGTTTTCCCCGAATTCGAACGCGCTACACACTTGGCTATCCGAGAGACTCCGCGAGATAAATTTCATTTCGAAAATGTGTAATGAACTATGTGTACAAGTTATATCATCATTGTCATACTTTCTTGGTATGGCTAGGCCAGAAAGGCCTTTCTTCCATTTAACCTCTATAGATATTACATGGAGACGTACACGATTAATGCAAAACTATCGTCTACAATTAGCATTCATTAAGAAAAAATCTCTAAACGAAACAGAGTAAAGATATAAAATGTATACAGATGGTGAAGATCTTATATATGAAAACCAATATAGTAATAAAAATAGTTACAAACTAGATTAAGATGCAATTATATATAGAAAGAGGTGAGTTAAGGAAGAATAATCTCCTTACCTGAAAATCCACGAAGAAAATCCAATGGTCCGGTAACACGCCAACACCAAAGGGGACGAAAAAAACGTAAAAACACTGTAATAGAATCTCTTTTGTAAGTAAATTAGATATAGTGCGTTCCAGATTCTCTAGTCAGTAATGATGGATTATATGAGATAAAAAATCCTGTGTATTTTTCTTCATTTTGTAAGAATAGACTCCTTCCTGGTCGTTTCTATACGGCTTTCCTCGATCGGATGATAAAAATTACACTTCATAGCTCGCACTTCAATTATAGATTTCCGTTGTCAAACTTATTATAAAAAGCTGGAACGCAGTATAGAGAAATGAGCATCTGCATAAAGAACAAATATGTACATTATTGGGAAATCGCAGCTGCACGTGCTCCTTCAAAACTACTGCCCCCTTCGGTATTGAGCTGCGGTCCACTATTTCACATCCAGGGTCGTTTGCGCAATCCACTGGGATGATATGCTCGCAGGGTGGTCAAAGCTATCGCTAAAGAGACGAGGTCTACAACGTGCACGCTCTGTAATTGCCCCTGCCATTGGAAAGAAACCAAGTCCCCCCTTTTAACTCTAAGTGCCCCAGACCACGCGCGAGTCGCGTAAATCCTGCAATCTCCCAAACTCCGACGCCAAAAACCACGGAGCGCAGTAGCACGAAACCGCCGAGGTCACGGTGACCTCTTCAGCGAAATGGTGACACTTTGATTTGTTTCGGTTGCAGGAGATACAGTTCCCGACGCCCCATCTAAGTTCGTGATCCTATTCTCTTGGAATATTACCAATGTGATTTTGTTAATGGTGGGTTTGCGGGATAGGGCTCCTTCCTCATGCTGGCTGCTCGTTGAACCCAAGAGGGATATGAATACGAAACTTACTCCATTTGCATGGAATTTTTAATTAAAAGTATCAAACTTAGCAAAATTTTCTGTATTTATAAACTGTATTCATAATTCGTTTGTGTTGGTGAGTTTGATTTTTGGTATTTTTTCAGTTGTTATTCGTTCCATGAATTACTTTAACTATAATTTTAATCGTTATAATTATCCGTATTGTATTATGGCGAACCATCTACCTGGTTTTTAACCTATCTGTAACATTAAATGTACAATCATATAATCTATATGCTATATATATATGAAGTGTTCTACCTTTCGGTAGGTTCATGTGCCCCCACATTCCGTATTTAATTCCCTCTCCTTCAATTCCCGGTAACTTATCCCACCCCTTAATTCGTGTAATAACTTTTGTCTTTGTCTTCCCCTCTGTCTTTTCCCTAGCATTCTTCCCTCGATCGCTTTCTTCAACAATCCCTCCCCTCTCAATATTTGACCCACCCATTTCTTTTGTCTATTTTTAATTACATCAATCATTACTCTTTTCTCCCCAACCATCTCTAGAACCTCCTCGTTCGTTTTTCTGTCGACCCAACTAACTTTCTCCATTCTACGCCATACCCACATCTCAAAAGCCTCCAATCTTTTGACATCCTCTTTCCTCAACGTCCACGTTTCACACCCGTACAACATTACACTCCACACCAAGGATTTTACCAATCTCTTCCTGATTCCTTTATCAAGTCCCCTCGTCATCAGTTCCCTTCTTTTCATGAAAGCTTCCTTTGCCAATGCTATCCTTTTTCTAATTTCTGTTGAACATCTTCCATCCTTAAAAGAAGACTTCCCAAGTATGAAAACTGTTCTACTTTTTCTAGTTTTTCCCCATCCACCCTTATTGTTAACTTAGATTTCTTTCCCTTTGAAAACCTCATAATCTTAGTCTTTCTTACATTGATTTTCATCCCAAACTCCTTTGCTTTCTCGTTTAGTGCATTTACTAGGATTGGCAAACCCTTCTCCGAATCGCACACAATAGCTTTATCGTCTGCATATCTTACTGACTTCATATATGCTATAATATTATATTTTATTTTCAAGAAATTCTCACTTCGCCAAAAAGAGTTGATTTTAGACATTTAATTAAATGTAGAACTTTTAACTTCAAATGAAAATTTCTTTAAACAGTCTTCTTTAATCTCACTCAAGGCTTTGAATGGAAGATATCCTCTTATTATCATTACAATTAATTATAAACACTATGGAAAAAAGAGTAGAGAATAGTTAATAACTATTTGATTCTGCTTTTCAAAATGATATCTTCAGTTAGGATGGTGATGTTTTGAAAACCCACTCCGTTACCTTGAAAAATTTCATTTTAAATTTTAAAGGTGAATTCTTCTATTTCATCTCAATGTCTATCATAATATAGATGTTAAGATAATTTATCTACCGGTAATTTTTATCCGCACCAAAAAGCAATAACAAATATTAGATGTATTGTAGAAATGACGATAGGATTCCATCTCCACTTCAAAATGTTCGTCTAATTAAAACTTACATATATCGTTAGCTACAATGAGAATAAATTTTGTTGAATTGGTCCTAAAGTATATTTTACATTTACATTTCCATAAATATTAATGAAATAGGAATGTTTTATTTATGTTTGAAAATATATATAATGCCAAAGATATCGTAAAATTAATCGAGAAGATATTTAAGTATTAATATAGGGTGTAATTACACCATCCATTTGAAATAGATGATTGTTGGCTGAATAATCTTTTGTAATGGATGTTTAAGTTTATCATCACCACCTCATCTCCTCCTGCAATTAGTCAACATGAAAATGTAAATTCAAAATTGACAGTTAATATAAGGAAATTAACCATCGCAAAAATTTCAAATGTAAATCGAAAATTTTCGAGTTGAATATGTAACCCTTTCTCAAAATATCACATGGCCATGGAGGATGCTGAAAATGCATTTAGAGGAAGGGAAGTCGGGGTCCAATGACCGATCGTTCAAGTGTTAAGAGTAAGGGGAAGTTCTGAAGGACCCCCAATTATGAATTATGTGGAAATGCGAATCGGAATATTGGAAAAGAGATAAGAGTCCTCAAAGACTCGAAGTGAGTGGAATGGGATTTTTATCGGATCAAAGCTCTTACGGCGCGTTACCAAGTTGACTTTTATGGAACGAAAAAAAAGTTTTTTGTTCCTCTCCTCGTGACGGAGGGTATTAAAATCCTCTGATATTCCTCTTTTATCGACCATTAAATTTTCATCGTCTAATCTGCCGAATACAAAAAATAAAGGCTCGAAAAGGCTCAAAGCATTCGTTTTCATAGAGCAGAGACAATTACACTTTTCGAAAGATCCCCGCAGAATCGGTGGCTATAGAAAGTGTTAATTGCTTTATTCAGATAAAAAGGGTTACTCTCTCGAGAAGAATTCACGACTGATGATAAACATAAACATTCTAAAACGAACTTAATTTTTCCCATAACGTTTATATGACATTTATACACTCCATTTGCCGATATATTGGTGTAAAAGGTGTAATGGGTTCAAGCGGTGAACTCTTTCCCATTTGGTATAATCCGAAATGCCGCGGAGATTTATAGGTGGCAGTTAATTATACTTCAATTGAGCGCATCGCATAATTTAAAGGCATTTATGGAAAGGGAGTTTTTCGAATGCAGAGTTGCGAGTATATGCGGATTAAACTGTCAGGAATCCTCTTAAATCTCGGATAGATTTATTTATCATTTACCATTCAGTACAGTACAAAACTCTTTATTGGGAGGAAGTGGTGCTCGGAAGTCCCATCTCGCTTTTAATCATTATCAAAATGTTAACAAAATATAAAATGGATTGATTTCAAAGAAGAGTTTAAAATGAAATCCAAATATTTTTAAATGAGAACATTGCAAAGGAATGGGAATAAGGAATTAATATATTTTTTCGTCGAGAGAAAGATGATAATTTTACAAAGAAACTCGATAAAGTGTACTTTTTTCACATTTATAATTTAAACAAAAAACAAACGACCTGATTCGACGACTAATCATAATCATCAGGTTTGTACTCGTGTTATTCTTGTGTTATTTGTTTAAATTAAACGTTGCGGAAAAGTACAATTTGCCTAGTTACTTTCCATTGTGGATTCTCACAACAAATCGTCTGTTTATGTAAAACTTACGATATTTTTGATCGCAGAAAAAAAATTTCCACTTCAGAAAATCACCCAAAAAGTGAGAGTTGTGCGAAGTAGGAAAGAATAAAATATTGACAGAAAAAAATCGTTGAGGGGAATAAAAATTACGAATGGAGGTATCAAAAGGTTACTGGTGTATCAAAAGCATTGAGCCTTAACTCCTGAAGGTCCTTAGAAACTGCTAAAATCTTTTTCTAAATACTCTATAAAATTTCTATTCGCTCATTATCCTTTTACTTAAGAAAATAGGCTACATTGTTTAATTACAGAGCGTTTGAGATATTTCAGCTGTTTTCGTAGCTTTCCTCATCCAGGTTTAGATATATAGCTACGTGTGAAATTATAAAATTCCTAAAATAATACATCGTTTCATTTACTCTCTAAGGTATAGCTAGAAAGGTATTTTACTTTATCAGAAATTGCCGCAACACTGCCAATGTTGAATGTTTATTTCAAATGCGTTCATGGTGTTTTCTGTTTTATTCCGCTTATTTCAATAATCTGCTTATTACGTAGATAATATCCGAGTTCTGGAATGGCATTAGCTACCTCGCCTCATCCCTCTGAAATGACTTTCTCTTTCTAGAATTAGATTGGCTGATTACATTTATCATCCTGGCTCAGTAGAACTCATAATGAATGACTGAGGAACTTCATGTAAATGAGTCTATAATTTGAAAGGGAGATCGATTCCTAAAAATCGGTTCATTTGAGAGCAAAAAATTTATACTACCCTCACTTTGGATTAATATTCCATCGGGAATGGCTTTCAGTGAATAATCAAGGGTTAAAAGGGAATGTATTGCTATCGAATCGGCCTTTTATGCATTTTTAAAGCGAATTTTGCGGAAAATTTTGCGCGAAAATGGCTCAAATGTGATTTAAACGACATTTTTTTAAACAATACATTTTTTCGCTTGCATATTAATTGTGATTTAAAGTGAGTGAAAGATTCGTTTTTGATGGTTTAATATGCCTCACGGTTTTCCATTCGGAGTACCCTCCATTTCCATTCTCAGTTCTAGCTAGCTCAGGAATTCTCTATAAAACATTCTAATGTATAATTAATAATTATCTTCTCTAACTTAGATAATTCAATAAAAGTGTTTCTTTAGCCATAGATAATGCCTATCTTTCAATGTCTTGATAAATGCTTGCGAAAAAACACTTATTTTCATTTTCCAACTAGACTAAGGGTGACCAAATTTCAAGCCATTGCGAGTCACATACCTTTATAAATAAGTATGGGAAGTCGTAATAATTTTGTCAGTAAAATTGATTTCAGCACTTCAAAAAATTCCATTACGGCTTGATTCTGTGAAAAATGTCTTAGATAAATTTAACTTGATTCATATTTTTTTTAGTGAAAATAAATACAATATAATCACGCAAGATTCTTCTTTTCGCATTTCAGTTGTTACTACACAAGAAACTGATAACTTATCGATGTCATGCCAAAAATTAGCTTGGGAAGCAAGAAAATCCATAGGTTGTTATTAAAGATTATTAGAAGTAAAAGTAAATACTGATACTCTTACTAACTTTAAATGCTCATAGTATTGATATACCGAGAAAGCATTTTCCAGAAATAATAAACTCTTTCATGAGCATAGGATAATTTTTCAGATAAGTTTATGTCATTTACATGTGTGGATACACCCTGCAAGCCGCCTTTCGGCATGTGGCAGGAACCAACACTCTACTTCCTTAATCAATTTATTTCGCGTATCTTTTGAAGAAAAACCAATTAATTAATCGACCGATTTTAGCATCTATTTCTCTGATCTTATTTGCGGTATCAGAACAGCCTATGTATCAAAAATGGCTACATCTTCTACGAACGAATTCTCTCTGAATTTATTAATCAAAGCGAGTTTTATAATTAGGTTAATTTATATTTTAATCACTCTTTTTCTTGCCTTAAAGATGAAAAAGTTTTGTATCACATCATGATGTGATGTTTGTATCACATCATGATATAATCTGCCTGAGTATTGTGTCCAAAGAGTTAGGCAACGAAAGAGGACCAAAATCTTTTGTATAAGGTCATAGAAGTGAAAGAGTTACTGAAACATTGTATCTAATAATTTCCACGGAATTTCCAGTAGAAGTTAGCAACATAAATTAATAATGTGGAAAAATTTTGATTTTAAATATATATTCCAAGATTGCGTTGGATCACGTATAAGTATATGTATTTTTTAAATATTGCCCCTAAATCAAGCACCTAAATCAGTTAAAGATTTTAAGCTTAGATGTGTTTAAATATTATAAAAATGTATTGAGAGGTGGTTTGGGATTTTGTTTATTATTAGATATTGTTAAATACATAATGTTTTGTTGTAAAAAGTGACCTTATCCTGTTGGACTATATGATGTTATTTAGGAATGTTAAATGTAATAATATGAGTGTAAAAAGGGGTTGTATTTTAACGATGTTTGTGGCTGACACCTGACTAATGTCAAATTGTAGCGATATATACTAATAATAATAATAATTGCCCGCTTTGAATCAACCGGAGCGCGGAAAATCACCATCAATTTCTTTTAACGTAGCAACCAGTGCCTCAGCGTTCTCAAGTAAAAAAAAGGCCCAAGTCTAGAATTCACGTGCAACCTAATTAAATATTTATGACGCGGAGGAGTACATCAAGCTTAATAGATGCCCCGTTCGTTTTGTGTGAAGGGATGGAAATTAAAAAACCACTCCAGGTGGAAGTCTCATCTCCTCCGCATTTTTCGGGAAATATTCACTCCGGCACGCGATTAATGCTCGCAATATCTCCACGACACAAAACAGGAGGAAGGGTCTTCCGTCACCGAGGCCGCTTCCTCAGTCAGCCGACCTCTTCCCATTCAAAATGAACGCTCTCAGTATATCAAGCCATGAATTAGCCTCGGACCCTGGGAGCTGACGTCACCATCCGACCTGATTTATCATTCCCCGCGATGAACTCTTCACTTCGCGGAAGGCCTTTCTCCGCACCAGAATACCGCTCATCGCTTCCTTTCGATGCGTCACTTCCGATAAATTATAGAAGGATCTCCGCACCAAGTTTTAATACAATCCACGCAACGCGCGGATGGCTCTCGACTACTTCGGAAGGCAGCGGATTCTTCCATGTGGGATTTGAAGGTGGTGACGCTACGGATGCTAAGGTTTCCTCTAACTTTCACTAATACAAAATAAGTGGATTAAAAGGGAGATGATACAGGAACGGTTGGGGTTGAGTGAAGGATATTATAACGAACATATTTGGATTTTTTTACGAGATTTTACGATAAAGGAAATTATCTCGAATGCACTATTCTAAGGAGTTTCACGGGCCCTTAAATGTGAAACCACATTCATATTTATCTTACTTTTGGGTATTTTTATCGCCTTTTTCTTGGTATTGAAACAACAAATTTTATTTGTAGATGTTGTCATAGCTACATAACTAATTGTGAATTCTTTATTATTTTTTACCTTAATTCTAATATAATTTGATGTAACTCTGAGAAAGCACCATCTGGGTGTATGACTCATTGAATATGGATTGATATAGGCATACTTATTTTTTCGTTTCATTGCTAATGGGTATCAGTCCATCACTTCATGACAAAGTCACATAAATGTCGAATCAAGACGTTTATTGGTTTATGGTCAGTTTACGAAGAGATAGCGATAAAGAAAAACAACAGAATTTTTTGACAAACTTTGCTTATATTTTAGTTTTTAATATAGCAACAGCTGCCAAAAGAGATTCTCCGCAATCCATGACTTTTTATGCCTTTTAAGATATGAATCATTTTAAAAAATAAAGTGGCTATTGGAAAATTTTAGCATCTAGTGTTTTTTGTAATCTGTAAATCAATTCATCCTACTCATCGTCATGAGGTACGAGGGGAAAAAGGGAAAAGATTTAATGATTTGAGGTACAACTTCTATCATATCCATCACATTCTCCAGATTAAGCTTCCAGCGACTATTTACTATTTCCAAATTTAAGGAAATGGCTCGATAGGATGAGATTTCGCTTAAATTATGAAATCATCACTAAAATAATATATATTTTGAGGTCCTCGACAAGTCCTATTGTTTGGAAGGGATAAAGTTATAGGAGAAACGTTAGGCAAAATGTATAGAGCTAAAAAGAGACAATGTTGAAAAATAGGTCTTTTGTTGAAAAACCTGTCTTTCATTTAAAAGGTCACGGACTTATTGATCCACCCTCGTATATAAATTCTATGGTCTCCTTAGCTTTAAAAACTTGATTTACGGAATAATTATTTAATAAATTCAAAGCTGATGTTGAATTCAGAGTTGTTGTGGAAATTTAAAACATAGAATGGAAAGAGGCGCTGTACTTGAAAAGATTTCTTTAATAGTATTCTATAGATTCAACTTCCTCGAACAATTTAAGATCCTTTCTAACAACAGTTCCGCAAATTTCCTTCTATTGAATGATCCTTTTCCCTTTACCCATCGATTCAATGCACCCTACCACACACTGACAGGGTTTCTCCACCTGCAGTTGCGCAATCCAATCCCTGATCTCACCCATTCCTGTCCACCTTGTCTAATCTCTCTCCGTCGCTCCCCCTCCCAAATTCAATACTTCATAATGTTTTCGATATTATCGTCTTTAAATATGTTTACGGATTTGCTATGTCACCTGAAGATGAAGACTGTAGAAATATGGTCGAGTTTTTCATTAAAGAAATATTTTTTTGTAGAAAAAGTACGCACAACACCTCTATTCATTGGAAATAATTATTGAAGTTAATTCGTAATTCAATTGAATAGCTCGATCGATTGTTTTTAGAAAATATTGAAAATGTTAATCCAATAAACTTTGATTTATTGAAACGTGCTTGAATTTAGCTCAACCACGTTACCATTATGTAATTTGTGCTAATAATATTTAAAATATTTTTATAATTATCAACACCTAGATTAAAACAATAGGCGCTCATGAATCAATTTTATATATTTCAAATTTATTTACATAGGGGGATATATTTTTTAAACAAGTCATGTAATTGTTGCTACCAATATAAGTGAATACGGCAGTAAGTTATAACTGAATATTCTGAGGTCACTTGCATTTTGCAATGCCACATCATTGAAGCAAAAAGTTTGACAATGAAACAATATATTTGACAATGAAATTGAAACAATGTATAATAATTAAGGGGATATTTTTTTTATTTCGAAGAATTAAATCATAAGCATACAGTATCGCAGTGCATTACGCTCACAGATTTGGAAAGACAAGTGAGAAGGGGGCGTATTATTTGTTTCTCTTCAGAAGCTTTTCAAAATCACTCATAAGCAATGCGCATATGAATCACGTGTTTGTTTATAGGGAATCTGGTTAGCAATACGGTGTTTATTTGGAGAGCAGCACGTGTTTTCCGGTCACGCAACTCCGTTAAGCCCAAAAAAATCACATCTCCATATCCGTTATACAAAAAGAATCATGCGGTTATCTCACGGACTCTGTGACGTACGAAGGAAGCTCAACAAATGCCGGGAAGCATAGGGAACTAGAAAACCGCCGAGCACGTGTCAGTTTATTACCTTAAGGGTTCCGAGAATCTTCCCTCTTCGAAGGAGCTCTCTTCGACGATCCTTTAAAAGTGAAATGGGGATCATCGGTTTTTCACGAAAAGGGATCCCAGCGAAGCATACTCATGCCCTCTTTCTGGGAAATCTTTCACATTTCTCAAAGAGGAGTCAACTGACTAAACCGACCTTGCTTGGGATTTCTCACACAACTCTCCCACCACGATCTCTGTTACGAATCAATGTTTGATCGTACGAAATTCCAAGGATATCATCCAGCTTACGGGATATCCTCTTTGGGATATTTCCGATGAATGAATCAATCCTTCTTCTGTGACGTAATGCGTCATAATAATAATGCTGCTGCTACGAATCTTCTAAGAGAAATATGTTCCCAAAACTTTCACTTTATGAACCTCAAGGTATGTGTATCAGTTCATTACATCAGCTCGAACTGTTTCGTTAATACATCAAGGTGCGATTACATTCAGACTAATCATCAAGAGAGGTTACGTGATTCCTCGCAGCTCGTAATTATTGCGAGATTAACTCGTTTGATTAATAGTCATTGAAGCTTGAATCAGAAACAATCTCGTTTCTGTAACGCGTGAAAGCCCCTGTTTATGGCAAATTTAGTTAACTTGAATTGTTTCCAATGGCTGCAAATGAATACCACTCTCAGTAATTGAACGCCATGTGCATTCGTATGTAACATTGTAAAATTCGAGATAAATTGTTTTTTCGGTGATAAGAGATTGAAATGAATGCACACTTCATAAATTAATCTCTTTGATGGGATCATTTAGATATTTATTGGGAAATAAAGTATACTTTTAATGGAACGCTTACAACGTTTTTGCCTAGTATAATCCGTGTCATAATTCCCTCTGATCAAATTAATCATTTCCATACCATTTTGCGTCGGAGAGCAAAATAACGCGACGCTTTCGTTTTCATTATTTTCCTCTTCGACACATCATTCCAGATAATTTCTGGAGGACTTTTATCTCATTTTTAGATTCCAAATGTCATTAATATAATTGAAATATAATTTTATTGCATCACCTTCTTGGGGATCACAAATTCCTTCGATTTATCTATGTAATATATTTCGCCACTATGGGAATCCGCTAGGAAAAATCGGTTCTTTCAGTATTCCGTTTTCCAACCGAGTATCGCATCTTCTCCTTCCTAGGCAGCATTTTCTCCACGTCCCTTCCCCTCTACACTTCGATCCATTCCCTTAAAATGCACATGAATTTCCCTCTTTCTGCGGAAGCAACGATATTTCAGCTTTCTTTCGCAGTTTATTTTTCACGCGACAGCCGTTTGCCTACCGTTTCACTTTTATTCGAAAAATAATTTTTCAGAGTAACGCTTTGATTAGCCTAAGGTAAACGGAGTAATAACTTTGCACCTAAAAGCATGCACCTAGGAATATTTCCACGAAAAACGGACATGAAAAAAGTGTAACAGGACCGGGACACGAACCCGGATATTCCACTTTTCAGCGGATACATTAGCTAGTGAAACTAACCTGATTATTCCGAATCGCTGTTTAAGAAGACTTTATAGTTAAAGTTAATGGTTTGGCTGATTGTTTTGGATAGATAACTTAACTGGCTAATGCATCCTCCCGGAAAGTGGGAGATCTGGGTTCCTGTCCCGGTCCCCTCTAACTTTTTTTGTGTCCTTTTCTTTTTCTTTGGAGCGTTAATTAACCTTACTTACAATTATTTCATTTAAGTGCACCTTAAACTATAGTATACCTTCGTTTCTCTTTTGAAAAATTTCAGCATTCGTTGATGACTCGAAAAATATTTTGATAATGTCTATAGTCAGTTAACCTTTGAGTAATATTTCAAAATTCAAATTAAGAGTGCGGCAATTTTTGAAGAATATCTTGAAATTATGCCACATACCACTTTCCGTAATTGATGTTTTAAAAAACTCATGTCACAAACACGTTGGAGTGAAAGTAGTATTCCAAACATTAAACCCTGATTTTCAAGCCCAAGCGGAATTCCATTTACCTATCTCGAGAATTGTAAAAATGGGTCTTTAGGAGCTATTTAAAAAGGACACGCATTTTAACCGTTTTCTCCTCTTTATACTTGTGTATATCTCCATCTTATACTGTTTGTTTCGCTCTTTATGCATCCGTTTCTTATAACCATCTGGGGACCCACACAGAAGCTAAGTTATATTTTACTAAAAGATACTCCGCATCATAATTCCGAGCTTTTCTTAAGCGTTTCTCCACGAGATGACAATCTATTTCGAAAATGAAGAAAAAAATGAAACGGTGGCTCGAGTCCCATTTCAATAAAAATGGAATTCTCAACGTCCGCCATTTCGTTCGCCTTCCGGAGAAAGTAAGTTATGCAACATCAGCATATTTCATTTAGGAGCGTTCATCTGCTTTCATTCGGTAGCAAGCATTCCACCGCGTCTTCTCAATTTCACTTCCCCGGACATTCTGCAGAGGAACTCCCGACCTCCGATGTCTCCGAAGGTCGAGAATAAAGGAGAAAGTTGCTGTAGGATTCCACTCTCACTTTAGACGCAGGATACTCTGTAGCATCAAGGGAGTACTACTTCGGCGTGTTATTCTCTCCGCTGGCCAAGAACTCACTTTTGCCCTCTCAAATACATTTTCTCATTAAACTGGATACGTTCTCTTTTGCCTTAATACGCTTAATAAATGATGAGCAATTACGGAAGCATTTCGACGTTTATTCTCATTTTCTCGGGAATTTGAAATTCCGATTACGCTCATTCATTATGAAGTACGTAAAATGGAATGATGTTCAAGTTAAATTGATTTTAAGCGTGAGTTAGGTCAAAACATCTTTTCCGAAGCGCTTTTCCTTTGGCTTGATATTCCAATATGAAATAATATCGTTTACTTTCTCTAACCATGAAATTTAGCTGACATTATTATTTCAATTTTTGTTCAGAAGAATATAAACTCAACTGTTTGTCTATTTATCAGTAGGTTTGTATGCTTCCTTTAATGGCCATATTTTCTTCATCTTATTGCTTAAAAAATAATGAATAAAAGAAAGTTTAAGGATCACCATCAATAGATTATCAAAATAAGTTTTAAAATCGCTTTCTTTGCATTTCTCGTTTTTCTCCTTTCAATTACTTACGTTAGGCATTTATTTTCCCCGATTTTAAATCCCTCAGTCCTGCTTCCGTTTATCTCATAGCTTTTCTCTTTCCTCACCTTTAACTAGTATCTCTTTACCGCTATTTTCAACACTTTCTTGTTACTTTATATGACGAATCAATCTACCGTTTCTGTTCTCCAACTTTATAAAAACTCACAAAGAGCCTTAGCCTTTCCTGGTATACACGTTTCATACCCAAAAAGTTGTGCTGTCCATGATAAGAAAAAGTAGTCTACTATTTAAATTCATCTCTTCGATTCCTTTATAACTGCCAATCTTCAAATATCACTGAAGCATATTTCTTCCCAATAAGTCACTTCCCGGTTTTGAAAACTGACTCACTCGTTCAAGCATTCACATACCGGTCACGTACAATGAAAAATTAAAATCATAGTAATAACAATCAAACATTCATTTTTAAAAGGCTCACATTCCAATTTTAATTTCCTCTTACTAGTTAAATTTTACTAATTTACTGTACAATTTTATGAAATGCATGACTAGTAGGAAATATGTGTAATTTACGACGTTAATTTAGCTAGGAAAAGGATTTTAGAATTACTATACAGAGGAAACCGTGCGCCAGAAAAAATGAAAAAAAATATAACTTGGTGGGACTAAAACCAATATATTTCACTTTCTATGCGAATGTTCCCAAACATATTGATCTCTCACGTAGACCAGCTCATCTTAACGGAGACTTCTTGCCAATTTCTTAACGGGGTGTTCATTTACTGCTGCTTTGTGGGTCGGTTGCAACTGTGAGGACCGTGGCGGTAGTGAGTGCCGCTAAGTGAAACTATTATGCGTGATGTCTTAAGTAGTTTAGAGAAGTGAAAGTCTTTGTTTGAGATCCAGTCATGTAGGAATTTTTCATTTACGTTTATTTCTTTTAGTAATTTATCCCCACAAATTATTGTTAAAATGTTGAAATAAAATTAATCATCGTTTGCTGGACTTCCTGGAAAGATATAACGAAGGTAAAGGTAAAATTTCTTGCGAAAATATAAAAAAGAGTTTCATATGGAGCTTGGAAAAGAAATGTAGCGTAGTACAATTGAAGTGAATGTGAAGGGAATCGCTGTAAAATCTTCAAAGAAACCCTTAACCCTGTTGAAACGGATTCAGGACAAGAACTTAGCGATCCAATTAATATGTTAATAGGGTCGGCCCCAAAACGTATCAACTTCACACCTTCTGTCGTTCCGTTTACTTAGCTAAAGCTTTTCTGTTTAATCCTCTTAAGGCGTTTGGATAGGAGGATTACTCACGATAGCTTTTTAACATAAATTTATGACACCTATTCATTATTCTTATCTTAATGGTATCTAGTAATTGATATTAGGTCGCTACTCTTCATCCAACGCACTACTCAATATCCAGACCTCTCTGAAGTATTCGTAAATATTTATCTTTTATTCAAGCCTACAGAATACAGTAAGATAAATAGGATTAAAGTTAAGAAAAGAGAATGATCAAAATGTTTTAATGCCACCAATATATAAGAAAATTATTTCCAAGATCAAATTTTAATGAATGTTTTTAGATGAGTTCAAGATTCTCGTCATCACTGCAGCTTCTGTAATCTACTTTGCCTTGCCTGTAGCGAATAGAGTTACGACTGATTTCGGAAAGAAAATTTTTAGAGAATATTTTCGAGGAAAAGGGCCGGTTATGGCCCGGAGAACACGATAACTGGTCTGATTTATTGAATCTAACTGCGTAACGTTTGCTAGAATGTTCTGAATTTCAATATCTGCCTTACAAATTTGAACAATGCACTAAAATTTTATGGTTTAGTTACTTTAAGCACATTAATCATTCCTACCAGTACATTATATTCTTTCTGCTTCCTCTATACGGGGTTAAACTATTTCAAATATCGTAGAATGATATTGGGGACTTTTTCATCATATTTTTTTCTTTATCTTCCGTTTAATTGAAACCTAACGCAGGAACTTAATTATTCAAACGACGAGAAGGGAAACAAGAACACCAGGAGAAACTATTCCAAAATTTAACATCGAATGAAAAAGAAAGCTTTATTTTAGCCAGCAAAAATTTTATGAGGAGACTATTTAAGGAAACGAGACCAGTCATTTCATAATAATGATGCTTTCGTAGAAAACGTAAATTGCGAGTGGTGAGTTCATACACTGTTTATATGGAAAATACCCGTATAAAATGCTCCTACTTAAGATGCCACCTTGCTCAATACCAGGTGTTCTTCCAGTGTCGACATGTATGTACTTGGGCATGGACATGGGTATGGACATGGGCAAAAATGATGCATAAGACCCGCTTTTTCCGCATTTATTCCGTCTCTAAATGCATTGCAATGAGATTTAGTCAATCAGTTACCAAATTTGATAGAACATAAATTATTTAAATTATGTGTCTTGGTCCTCCTATCTTTTTTTTGTTGTTTTTTATATTTTTGGTATGTCTTGTTGTGTTTTATAAGCTGTTTTTATGTGATTTCCCTAATCTTAGCTTTCCTATCCGTAGGTTTCGCAGGTTTTTCACACCCCCCTTTCACACCCCACATCTCTTTTTTAATCTTATATGACGAAGGGTTAGATGTAAGAGGAGACTTTATAGTCTCAATCTCGCCCTAAATAAAGTCTTTATTATTATTATCTTCTTCTCTCCTGCTTCGCCGTGTCACTAAAGGGGTTCTTTATGGTTCTTTTTTGGAAAGACTGATTTTGTGCGATATCGCGAATCGGGGGAATCTTTACCCTTTTGTTGAAGCCGATATGAACTGTTAGATAAGTTGTAATCTTCTGTGACAGTTTTGTCTCAAATCACAATGCTAGGTTGAAAATTTATTTGATGGTTTTTTTATTTTTTCGCAATCTCAAGAAGTTGACGCATCAAAAAATATTAGAAAAGGAGTGTTCCGTAAGCCGTAGAGCGTTGTCTTGGAAAGATCGTGCTTTGTGATGGCCTTTCACCACTGTCGTCAAAAAATTCGCTAATCTTCCTTAATTGTTTATATGGGAAATGTTATTCACTCTAGAGAGGAAAAAGCAAAAATAATGTAACAAAGAAGCCTCTTCTCCGATCATTTTCTGATTAATATTCAAAAACACGACGAGAAATCATTCAGAATTACCCAACAGATATTCGCAGACTAAAGATTCGCTAAGTACAGTTGTGGTAAATAAAATAGGGCTAGCTATAAAATATTCCTTTCCGTTTTAAAATATAACTAATTTAAATTAATAAACACAAACACTTCCCTTTTTTCCAACATAAAAGAAATATAAGCTTATCAAAACCCTTTTATAATACTATTCTGCTATTTACGCAGTTTTCACTTGGTCCTCTGAAAAGCGTCCAACCGGGTTTTACTGTATATATAACTGAGTGTATATACATACAGTCACACACATAGTTATGTACGAACTAAAAATCGCACATACGCTCGCTCCTCACGTTCTCATATCCGCGTCACGTCTTTCACTTGTTCAGAATCAGCTCACGCGACATATTCATTCGGTTCATCAAGTATGCAGACCACATGCAAAGACGATTTTTTCCCCTCCCTTTTCACGACCCCTATCCCATCCCTTGTCTCTCCTCCCTCTTCTCTCCTATTCCTAACTTTTTTCCTTCTCCTCTTTCGAAATATTTTCTCACAATTGAATACGCTGCATTCCCATACACCGGCCTATAACCCTTCACGGTTGTTCCTCTAGTTTCTCCAAACTTCAATTCTACGCAGCGCACTTAGCGATTTTATGCTAATGGAATCGTTTTCCTGCTGGGATCCAGTTCATTCGCAGTGCTCAGTATCGTTTCCAAAGAAGCGGTGCCGTTCGCAGCTCGGATACGGTCTTCCGAAGCGCGATATTTACAAACATGTCGGCCTCATCAATATGCAGATGGTTATTTGGTGAAATATCTGGAGGGCATCATTTGCCGACATCAAGGACGAATGTTCCTGCGTTCTGCCGTACGGTCGATACTCGAATGCGGATAAAAATTCCGATCCGTGTTGTTTTATTTGCTGCGCGGAAAGATTGGGATAACTCGGGGCACCAAAATGGATTAATACGGGGAATATTTACCTCCAGTTTGTTTTAACGATATATTTCTTTTCAAAGGATAAGTCTTTCCTCCGATATGTAGCCCTTTCCTTCAATTAAGAATTAATTCTTGTGCTATATTATAATATTTCTTTCTGTTTCCTAATATATATGCGCAAACTACCTGAAAAACGTTTTTGATAAAATTTTATCAATTCAATTAATACACATCGAGAGCTCGGTAGAAATGTATTACTTCTGAATTTATGTAGAATTATTTTCGACAACGTTATGGAAAGGTGTAAAAGGGAGAAGAAAAATTAAAGAGTGATTTATGCATTCAATATTACACCAAATATCATACAGATTTTAAAGTTAGTTGAATCTATGTAAAAAATTAGGAAATTTTAACTTTCTAGTCAAGTTTAATGAAAAACATCACATCTTATTCTACAAGGCTTCTATTTTCGTGAAATACTAAAGAAATGATAAATATGATTCTATTAGTATTCATCTTCATTTGTACCCAGTGAGAAAATAACCCTTCCGTTTCTTTTATTATCATTTAATTCTTTTATAATCATGTATTTTTCTAATAATGCAATTTTAATAGAATAATTTTATTCCTCAAACCTTTCTTTAGCATATAGACGAAATTTAAGCATTAAAAACAACAATTAAACACAGTTTGAAAGACTGCAGCAGGGGTCGGTACGGGGTAGGAAGTCCGGGTCGATTCCACGTACTGACGCTTTTCTTGAAGGGTTAAATTATTAAAGACCGAATTGTATAAAATCATTCCAGCAGTTATTGCTTCACCAACATTTCCGCAATATTCCACGTAGATTTATTTATTTCAAATCCAATGGGGAAACTGGAACCGTTCAGAACCTCTGAGTTAGGACCTAGGACAACAGATTTCGATCGCCAGAAAGTCTACAACGCTGTTTGTCGCGATACTTTTTCATTCATATTTGCAACGTTGCAGATTCTGACCTAATCCTGCGCTCTGATTGTTAGCTAAAATATAAACAGATTGGAGCTGAAATTTCTTCGCCAAACACAATGGCTCTATGCATTTCTAGCAGAAAAGCCAACAGAGGCGTTATTTACATTCCTAAATTAACATACACTTGGCAAAATTAGGCTTTGCATTGCATCAATTATTTAGCATCACAAGGAACGGGGTTTGGAGGTTGAGCCAAAAGAAATACTTGAAAAGTACCGAGGAATTTTTGATTCCTTAAGTACACTCAAATCTGTGCTATTGTAAAATAAGAAACGAATGCATTTACCTAGTCCCATTCTAATTCTTATGCAAAGGAAGAGGATTTACGGACAAATTTTGCATTTAATCCTGATTTGTTGCTTCACTGAAGTCCGAACAAAAGTCAAATAATCAACAACGGAGATCAGAATTCAATTTTCAATGCAGTTTGAGCGTAATATAGGATGGGCGAAGCGGATATTAAAGAATTTTCAAGCAGTAATGAGGAAAAATACCCTTAAGCGGAACCAAATTGCTCCTTATGGAGTAATTTTGTTAACTTCATAACATAGAAACATCAATAACTGCTTCAAAGTCGGTCTTATTAAGTTCCATTTGACCTTGAAATAATTCTTCCGGATGCATGTTCTTGAAGCTAATATATAACTTAAAGGTGAACATTTTAGTCCTTCCTCTCCTGTAAGTGAAAAAATATTGTTCGAGAGAGACCCATAAAATAATATTAATTACCTATCTTATTATTCGATAGTAAGATTGTTGCAGTGGTTCTATCCAAATAAAATGATACATATTAAAAGAAAAATTATACCATTTAATTACGAAAAAACGTTCCATAACAGTTTTATACTTCCCGAGGAGAAACTGACCTTAAAGTCTGACGGGTATTTTTCTCTAGCTTAAAGTCCTAATAATACATATTTTCATTGGTTTAACCGTAAGTAAAGATTCCTATAATAAATTCCACGATTGTATTCTAGAACGGGCTTTAGCATTTCGAGTACAGCGTAGCCAAATTCACGATAAAGAATAGCATGGAATTAAGCGTAGCAATTGTTGATACCTTATGTATTTTAAATAAAATCTTTCGCGTGAAGGAAGTTGAGAACGTCTTAAAGTAATATTTTACCGTACCTCAGCGCGCATTAATGTTAATTAATTAATGACCACAGTGGCAGAATGGTTTGCGTCCTACCATGCTAACGCTTCAACTACGTGGTCCGTGGTTCGAATCCCGGCTAATTAGATTTTTCTGGTCAGGGAATGGTCGTATGCGTTCGTCAGTTGTTAATGTTGTTATTCCACTGTAAAGGCTTTGTGCTGTTTATAAATTTATATAAATAAACAGCATGACTTGAGATACATAGATTGCGTAAGCGCTGCTGTAAAGTGAAAATTTGGAACGCATTATTAGGGACATTAAGACCTAGAGCCCATCGAAACCGCAAAGAGTAATATGTTTCGCAGATAATAATGAAAAAACGGGAATGAAAACATTCAAAAATTCTGTCCAAGATATAGATAAATTTCATGTAGAGACGACAACGAGAGACCAAGCGAAATAATCCCCGGCGGAAGAAACCCCGCTGTTGGGACATGCAATTATTCCAGCTCCTAGATATCGAAGCGTATGCAGTTTGTGCCTAAAGCGGGTCGTAAATTAGGACGGACAAAGAGATACGGCAAAATGAGAGGAAATTTAAGTGTATGGAGTGGTGAGATGATGTACGCTCCCTGATACGCGCGTGAAATCTTTCCGAGATACTACTATAGCACCAGCTTCCAAATAGATGCGCTCTTTCGAAATGCTCGCAAACGAGTTCACAGTAATCCCATTCTCCCTGCATGTCTTTTCATCTCCAATTTAAAGCCGTCGAAAGACCTCTCTTCTATCCTAGGATTCTCGTTACTACGGATCCCAGTACCACTGTTTTTACCCCTGGCAACGAGCAGGATGATTTTTCGTTTCTCATGATTATTCAAAAATTCTTTCCCTCGCAAATACTTCCGGAATGCATTACTTCCACGGATGTTTTAATTCGAGATCATCTCTCAAGTATTCAAGTAGGGCCGTAATGAAATGAAATATTTTAGTTGGATGATTCCCCTCGTGCTGGATTAAATGTTAGCGTCACGAATGACGGTGCATTTAATATTTGAATGGTGTTAGCGTTGGTCTAGAGAAGATAGGTTTTCAAAATATAAGGCCGTTTTAATAAGGTTATAATAGCCAGAGGTAGTACATAAAAATGATGCGTCACAGCTGAAATATATGAAGTATTAGTTTCTGCCAAATTTTAAAGATATTATGAATTTCCATCTGTTGAATTATAGCTTGACTTTATATATATATATATATATATATATATATATATATATATATATATATATATATATATATATACATTAATAAAACCGAGATTTTAATTTACTATTAGTATCTCGGTCATCTTTTAAAGATGTAACCTTAATTTTCTCATCACAATTTTCATCTCAATAACAACATAAGTTAAGAATAAGCTTTCATGATATGAAATACGGCTGAGATTTCTCTTTATACTCATAATCGATCCTTCTTTTTTTACCATTTCAGGGTCAAATTCTAGATTATATCAGGTTTTCTTCCTCAAATAAGTTTTCGCTCTATTAAAATGAAAACATTGAGAAAGAAAATCCTTTAAGGATGGTGTTCGATTTGTAAAATACATACGTTCCATTCTAGACGATCCTACGGATTTGCCTTCACAGTCATTTCATGAGGGACACAAATTGTGAGATAAGGAGTAGTTTCTCTTCAACTTTAAAGCGGATGTCTACATAAAAATAACGGTCTTGAAAGAAGGCTAATAAGGAGCACAGGCAATCATAAAGTATACCTCATATAGTATGAATATCTTCCTATTTTTCAGAATGTATTTCTTGGTAAGCATATATGTGAAACGAAATTTTAAAAATTTTGTTTATTCGCTGGCGTTCAAGATTCGAAAAATGTCTTTACTCCAAGAGTATGTTAATTAATGATTAATATTCAAAAAAGTATTAATTCACAAAAGACCATGTCTTAGGAAAATGAAATTTATATAGAACCATTTTTTGCAGTGTTAAGTAAAACGCCTACGAGTTAGTCGATAGCCGAGTGTCATAAGAACATAACTGCCAATGTACTTGAGTATCACTTATTCGACTGGAAATTTTTCATAAATTACTATATACCCGCGATAAGAGCTTATTCTCAATATCAGAAAAGTCGTGAAAGCACTGCTAGCCACACCTAACTTCAAAAAAAGATCGATATCTAGGTCATTTCATATCACGGAGCCAACGATGAGCATCTCTCATGGAGGAAGAAATCGAACCGTCATTCTCGGAAAACAACCCAGGAAACGAAACAAAAAATCAACCGTAAAAACAGCCGACCGCGCCAATTCCCCTCCGAAAACATCTCACGCCCTCTCAAACGAACTTTCAAACAGCCCACTTAATGCGTCAGGTTATAGTGTTTGCCGTAAGCATGATTTGCCTTTATAATTTCCGCGTGCGGAGAATACAACGTCACTTGTCACTATGGCAACCGCACATAAACCCACGCCACCCCCATCCCAATCCGCCCCGAAATTTGCATGTCTCCTGGAAAAGGGTATCTCAGATTATGAGGTTTCGGAGCGGTAGGCGGGTTATCGCGGCAGGTTTTGATTCTGGGGTTCCGTACGAGGGAAAAGTGGAACGAGGGTGTGCTGTAGATTGGGTTTCAGGAAGGAAAGCCGCAGCCATAGACCGCTAACTACCGCGCTTGGATTCGGCTCGTTTAAACGGAAATGAAGCAAAAGAGGAGATGCGCCGGAAGGATTCGATGGGAAATATATTCGCGAATTTTGATTCCGAAAGGATCTTCGAACCATGAAGTGGTGCTTTATATGTTTACGTGTGTGATATTTATGTTTTTTTATGGATGGAATGGTAAACTACCTCACTTCTCATTCCCTCTCCAAGGCTTTTGATGGATAATGGTTCCAGGTTGGAGATTCGACAACCCTCTGAGGGGGTTGTCGAATACATATATGTAATAAATAAGCATAAATAAATAAAATTAGTTAATTATCGTTTGGCTTCGTAGGTTTTTCATTCTCCTCCCTTCTTGCGGATGTTTTCCTGCTTCGGTATATTAATTTTCTTTTGTCCACTTTTTTAAAAACTATTCCTTTGTTTTAAATATTACATAACAGAAGGTTAGATCTAAGAAGATACTTATTAATTTCAAACTAATTAAGTAGTAATATTGTGAAAAGTGCTTCGACAGCTGTGGTCATTTCTCACGTGGGCTCCCACCGGGAATCGAACCCAGGACTTCTTTTATTGAAGTCAAACGCTCTGCCCACATGACTATCCGGGAGCCCCAAACTAATTAATTCCTATAGAATAAGGAAATATGAAAGCATCTTTTTGAAGGACAATAGCCAAATCTCAAATTTACTATCTTCTGAAAATAATAAAATAAAAGGAGAAACTATTATGTATGCAAATTAATGAAGAATCATCTTTCGTCGAAAATTAGCAGTAGCTAACTCATAGTTAAGTAATACATGAAATCGCGGAAAAAATACAAACGATGAATGCATTTATTCTGAAAGAATATCGGGTAAAACAAAGATTTTAAAGTACTATCGGGTAGAATACGGATCGTAGAAAGGTTGAAAACCAGCCTGTCAACCTTTCTGAAGTTTAAAAAATAAGTTTGGACCCTTTGGATAAGTAAAGCATATGAATATTTATTAGGGATTAAAGAATAGGTGCTGAAGAGATTTACCGGATTTATGCCGTGTCCTGCTAATGAATTCATCCCAAAGCCGATCCGAATTAAATTAACAGAACAATAAATTATCGGAGATCTATAAGTCTCCATGTAAGAAACGACGGCGTTTGTTGGGAATGTATTTGCTGATGAATTCATGAAAACTTCATACACAAAGCTAAAGTTATTAGTAGTGGTAATATAGTTATTAGTGATAATATACTCCTATTTATAAAAGAAATAGCAACATTGTGGTAAATACATATCAATACGAAGCCAATTGAAATCGTTTTTTATGTACTACGTATTTAAATATCTCCTATTGATCTGGAGAGATGAAAGGTAAATTTACAAATACAATTCGTAGACTACAGTCGAGAGGGGAAGCATTGGCTTCAATGTCACTGAAAAGTGTGGGCCCCCCCTATCGACCTGAAATAAGCTCCTTCCCATATGTACCACCACTAATATGGACGGTCAAACATTATATTAATAATGATTCTAATTCAATTCTTTTAAAATTAGTTCAAAGCTATGATTTCGTTCGTTTTCTTTTCATGATATTGCTATTTCGTTGTATATAAAAATTAAAGAATAATAATATTAGTGGGGAAGAACGGAGTACTCAGAGATGTAGGGAAAGGTACGAGACTGGTAGTAGGGATATGTTTCCTTGAAACCCCAATAGCTATGTTCTCGACTATATAAAAATCAAACGTAGAGTCTGACAAGCTATTCCATTTACAACACAAATGGCAAGACCACAATCCCTCTTAGATAGCCGCCAAAGTCCTTAGATGATTACACAGAGAAAATGCAAAGATCCATAGAAAAATTTTAATGAGTTGGATATTAAACTATGTCTTCGTTGGCGTTATCAACAGTGCTATTTTAATATTTGGTCAGGTCCTGTTTGGATTTTCCTAATTTCCAATAATTTTCCGAATTTCCTGATAATCCTGAAAAGGACGATCATATAATTCATTTCGCTGTCTTTTCTTTAGAAATGATGACCTTTTAACCATTTATCTACCAGCAGAATATATTTCCCAAACTGTGTCCAAAATCCTCCAACTTCCGTCCGAGCTTCTTTGATTCAACAAAATAATCCATCTTAAACCGCGCTGTTGTAGACTCTGCTGAACCACACGCTAAACTGCCTGTTGAAAGTCCACGAACCAAGCGGAGGCGAAAGATGTATGTTTGACAACTTCGCAAAAGCACTAACGAACAACAAACGAGGTGGCTTCCACGGGCACAGAAGAGCACGCGCGTTTCGCCGAGAAGTATCGAAAAACACGCGGGTCCATCGAACCTGCGGTCCTCTCCATCCTTTCTGATCCTTTCCTCCTGAGGCATAATTTATTCCGCTGATCTCCTCTTGCGTTGGGCATCGAGGGTTTCCTTGATTTAACTCGTTGGTGTTTCTATCCGCGACCTCAACTAAACCCTCCCCTTTCCCTTAAGCCATGATATACAGGAAGGCAAAGTTTTGTTAGCCAGCCAACACACTACATCCCTTATCCCTTTCTCAACTGTCCCTTCCAATCCCTTGAACTCAACCCTTCCGCCCTTTCGAACCTCTCCTCTCGCACCTCGATTTATCGTTTCGTCACTATAATTCTAAAGTCGAAAGAGGATTTATTCAACACTCCGCCTTCAAGGATCCATCGGGGATTATAGATGGTGGGATTTTTCTGAATTCGGAATCGCCTGGGTATAAATTTTGGCTTCTTGATTTACGCCACGAGTATTTCGCGGCTATCTGCTCCAGTTGCTCCAAATAAGGGAGGTGGCGTCTCCTTGGAGACTGCTAGATTGCACCGGAAGACCCTTAAGGGAAATTGGGTCGGTAGGGTGCAGCGGAAGTTGGCACGGCGCTGGGATAAGGCAGGCTGCTCTGGTAGTTGGTGGTGTTAGTGATATTAATCAGTTTGAGCTACTCAACCAGACCAGAAACTAAGGGAATAACTCTAAAATAAATATGTTAATCTAACCGTCCCTTTCATATTTAATTATCATTCAATTATATGTGCAGGAGTTCGCTTTTTCTTTATTCAATAATATTTCCCTTTACTAGGATTACGGAATATACTTACGGAATATTGAATCCATGCTAAGGATTTTAATTCCAATTTATACATAATTTGCTGATAATTATTAATTTCATGATTGTTAAGTGTATGCAGACGTGATAAAAGGGAAATCAGAATATATCTCAGCATTTCATTACAGAAAACCTCACATGTAGCTAAATAATAATGCATATTCATTCATATCATATATGAAATATCAATAATATAATAGATAAGGCGGTGTATTGTTGGTATATTAGACGGCGAATTACATCAATATTTTTCCTGTGCATGGAAACAGAAATCAGAACATTCAATTCGCTAATCGCTAATCTCATAGCTTTCTATAGATTCAAATCATTAATGTATTTTCTTCCTGGTGGGCACAGTCTTGTTACCATAATTTTCGTCTTCTTCGTGCTATTCCAATCTTATTTTTATCCTTAACACTCCGTAAACCATCCTATATCTCAGTAAACCTTTCGTTCTAGTTATATTTTGCTACCTTACAAAAATACGCACTCGATTTCCTTACCTAACTTGCATTTTCACCATTTTCTGCTTCACCATCTGTGAGCTTCTAGCAATTCTGATCGTTAAATAAGTTCATCAGGTTCTGGTGCATTGCAATCTGTAAATGATTCTATCAGTTTCTCTTCGTACATCTTGGTAATATCGTTTTTCGAGCTCGGTATTTTCAGGCTCATATGAAATCCGAAGAAACTATTAGAAAATTACCCTCTATGCTAGTCTTATATGCTAGATGTCAAATCAGGTATGATTGAAGACCACCGAAGATAGGTTATCGGTGACGTACTTCTCCAAAGAGTTCCAAAAATTCGTAAGAATTTTACCATAAATTAACCTGTTGAATGATGTTCTTGGCAGTTATCAGTCGATACAACCTTGAATATATATACACCTAAATGGCAATGTCAAATCTATATGTCATATGACTCTTAATCTTTTATAAAAGGAAATTTCGATATTTTGGATAATATTCCTATATTTCTATCCATTTATATTATTGGATTTCTTCTCAGCGAAGAAAGAATGTATTTATCATATATACATTGACAGCTAAATTGACAGGACAGTGACAAATCTATAATATCTCTTATATGCCGTTGCATCTTTTATAAAATGAGAATTCGGTATTTTGGATAAGATGCTAATGTTTCCATTCATTTGTGAGATCGTATTTCTTCTCAGCGTAGAAAGAATAAATTTATTGAAAATATATACTGACAGCTAAATGGCGGGATAATGGTAAATCTATGATATCTCTTATATGTCACTGCATCTTATATAAATGGAAAATTTCTTCTTAGCATAGAAAGAATGAATTTATTGCATTTAATGACATTTCAGAGGGGTATCGCAGAGAAACGTCACTGCTGCTTGAAAGCTCAAGGTGATCATTTGTCATCCTGAAATTTAATGTCAACTCTTTTCGTGCGTCAGAATCTAAGTTAAGCTAATTTCTTGGCGTTTCGAGTGGTTTCCGTTTCCGATTTAATATCTGGAGGAATCAATGTTTAGCGAACAACTCTTTGCATTCCTTTTTTATCGCTTTAATTAATTTTTCCTCCGATATCTGGGTCGCTTTCTTTCATGACAGCCCTACTTAATTTAGAATGACTGAATTAATTATTTTGTAAAAGACTGATATCGTATACTTCAACGTGTATCACGTTTGTGTTATGTGAAAGGGCTCATATATATGAGTAAACAACCTGTACGTAAACAACCGTACGTAAACAACCGTACGTAAACCTGTACGTGAACCTGTACGTGACAAAAATTCATCTAGAAACGCTGTGGACAAACGGTAACTGAAATTAATGGCAAAACTTGTTGCTATAAAATTCAGGACATCCCTTACCATCCCATCCCAAATTGTTGCCTCTAAGTTTTGGAACTCTTTACCAGACCAAATTAAAAACTCTACTTCGTTGCCATCCTTTAAACAAAAACTATTTAATTATCTTCTGGTTTCTTCGAATTAATTGTAAATTTTTCTTTTGCATATTTTTATATATTATGAGCTGTTTTATCTTATGTATGTGCAGATATTTTTTGTTTTGTATTTTGTTTGCTCTCACGGGACTTTAAAAAGCCCAGAGCATAATAAAACTTATTATTATTATTATTATTACTTTTTGTGAATATTTTGTTCTTTAAATGTCTGCATTCGCCGTAGCAGCAGTTTTGAAACATCTAGAGATTGATTTATAAAGATAACTCGCCAACATCGGCTAACTGATAATAATGTGATGTTATCAAAGTTATTATCACATGAAATTGCTCTTATAAAGGCTCACATACAAATACAGAATATCAGTTCAGAAATAATTAGGAATACTAATAATAATCTGACTAGTATGACTTACAACCAGCCCTGTTTAAGAGTTTTAATTTTTATATGAATTAGCAATTACTTTGGTATAGCATGTTCGTGACTCTCTATGTAAGATTTTTCAGGGTTCCTGATAGGCCTCCACGGCTACCGTAGCGACCACGGGGCCACGAAGTCCCCACTGTACATCACCCTATCAGGAGATCCCCTACTCGTTTCACATTTCGTTATCTGTTACGGCTTACTCAATTTATTTTACTCGTACCCTAAATGACGCATTTGAAATTTTTTTATAAATGTTCGAATACTTCTGCTTCTTGATTTCCATTCATCGGTATCTCTTTTTATAAATGAGTATAATCGAACATCTATATGATTTTTTAATATGTATCTCGCCTTTCTGTCTAATGACATAAAAGGCAAAAGAATTGATACTTTCAGTATGAAGCAGATTCTTCATGGCCACGCCGGAATTTAAATGGAGGGAAAATATTTTCCATTAATCATTTATATGCTTGGGGAAAAGCGCCGAGGATCAATAAAGTCCATTTCGTCAATAGCGTGAACTACCCTCTATAGCAGACAAAGAGGGTCTTGTCTTTCAGCTGATAAATTATGATGAATGACACATACTCAACCACTCGACGGCGGGGTCATTCTCTCCTCTTCCCTTGCATTTGTTTTGGCATTCTAAAATGTCCGCTGCTTGTTTACGAATGTAAACCAGCTAAACACTGATGTTCCATACTTGTATAACCCCTTACCAGAGGAAACAACACTCAACCGTCATTGTCCATACACATCGGGTAAAACGTTTTTATTTAAGTCGAAATTTTCTTTTGATAAAAGGATACTCGAATATATTAGAATTTAAATTCCATACCTAGACTTTCACTCACCTACATTTTCCTACATCGCTTTCTAATTTTTATACAATACAATTTTTAATATATACGTCAACTTCCAGTCCAGTTCCACTACATAAATGTCAATGTAATTCTCTTTTTTTTTGATGGCCATGCAATTATATGGAAAGAATTCCACATTTTTTATTCAGCCGGGATAAATATTAAACCCATTCTAAAAATTTTAATTTCAGTATATTTACATAATTTCCTGAAGAATCTTAATATCTCGATTAATTGGTGGATTTGGAGGTCCCAAAAGAGAAAATCCGAAAATACTCCAACCTTTAATCATAGGAGGACCTCATGTGGATGATAGCTAAATATAGATGTAAATAAATAGATTAATAACTTTAATGAAATGTCAGTAATAAAGTAAGAATAGCAGCCTACTAGCAGTAAATTATGCCAGATACCGAATAATATTTAAATTCTTCGCTTCATTTAAGGGAATACTGATATTTAAATTTAAAATGAGTAATAATACACTGTCAACTCTTACCTCTTAATCGAGTCTTAAATTCCCTTTTAAAAATGGTCATGTAAATGTAATACGAGGTTTTTCATAAAGTTGGAGGAAATGGAAGAAATTGCCAAAAGGAGATCTTTTGGGATACAAGCAGAGCTCAGGTGGAACTGAATACTGAAATACTCGCATTGGGAACGCCTTTGGAGTTACCTCAAGGGAATTCTCATACATTGCCGTGGTAAAATTGAGGCTTATACCAAGAAATCTCTCACTGGTATTAGATGCGCTTTACATGTTACCAGAGGCTTATAGGTATCCACAGACCGTGTTAGAATCTCTACTAATTGAAGCAGTTACTGTTACTTTGCTCGTAAAGCAGTGTAGAAGTTTGGCCAAAATTTTCAATTTTGTGCTAAACGTAGAAATTTATTCATTAAATAGTTTACGCTTGGATTTCTTCTTTCCATGCGAAAATTCAGCCCTAAGACCGTTTGGAATCAAATTTATTCCACTATTAGCTACTAAAATCTTTGTAGAAGGAATATGCCTACTAATAGGTGGGTATCAGAGATGTTATGAGTGATAACATACAAGCAAATGTACAATTCTATTAATTTTATTCGTTGTAACATTCCATGATAATTTACCAAAATGAATACCATTATCCAGTATCACTGATATCTAATTTTTAATATCGTAGCCATGAACAAGACTTTGTCAAATTAAAGTTACATTTTTTTCTAATCTTTATGAAAAGATAAATGAAATATTACATCAGTCAATGGAAGGAGAAACTTATTTTTATTCAAGGTTGAACATAATATGACGACGAGTTGTCGTTTTAACCATAAGAGTTTCTAGGAAACTTGACGTGCAATAGTTATATATAAAAATTCTATCCAATAATTTCTTTGACGAATGACATCATATTCATGATTTCAGACCTTTTTCTAACTTAGCTACTTTCCACGTTCCCATCACATTTTCAAGAAAGAAGACTCAAAATTGGAAATTTCAGAATCCAGGAAATTGTTTATGGAATTCAACTCAGAAAGGTCAAACATAGGCTTTAGAAAAGAACTCAGAAAATCATCTCTGGAACGCCAGAGAAAGAATCTTATTTCATCTTGAACAAGAAGCGTTAAAGGATGTTAAGGGAAATTCTTCGCATTGTCACTCCATAGTTTCACTTAAATCAGAAATACGCAGAGATTTTAAAAGAATATTTTCCCATTTTTAGATGAAAAGGCAAATATATGGTTATGGTCTAGTCAACTTTTTTTGGTTATGAAACGAGCGGTCTTTTCTATTAGAATTTGAACCTTTTTCAAATTTCAGCAATACACTTCTTCAGCTTCTTTTTCACTAATAAAGTAAAATGAAAGAGTAAGCATACTTCTTCATTGATTCAGTGAGCTCTATTTTCATCTTTATAGCTCGGATTTTGAACTGTTGGATGTCATAGCATTTCTAAAAAACGCTTTTTGTTGACTTACCATCCTCTTGGTGTTTCATATTTCGCACGTGTGTTCAACGTTGTTATGAAAGTCGGTCTCTTTCTAATATTTCTTATTTCGCATTGCTCTCTTGTCTCTAGTTTTGTTTCCAGTCGGCAATGCAAGCAAAGCTGTCTTCTCTGCCGCACACACGTGTGACGCTCTTATGAAATACGACTGCCTTTACTTCGCAGTTTAAACGGCATTCGACCAATCTTCAGAACGTATCAATAAAATCTTTCTAAAAATATGAATCTATCGAAAATACCTATGAAATTTACCACCATGATATAAGCTTTGAGGCCCGAATCCAGGTCGCGGGCTTATTTCTCGCTATATTGATGATATAAACCAAGAAACAGTCTTCATTTAACATCAAAGTTCGTCCAGTTGTAGAGCGACTAAATTTTGCTTATTCGAAGTATTATCATAATGAATTATTACCATGATAATAGGAAATAATTATTTTAAAATTAAGATTATTTTTATCTTTTACTTGGTCAAAAAATAAAAAAATTACTTATTTAAAATAAGAATCCACACAAAAAAACCAAACTCGCTACGTTTAATCATTATTTTCGTCCATAATTGTGACAATTGTTATGGTGAAAATAATTATAATATAATTTATATAATATATATTTATAATAAGTTTTTGGCCGTACTTCGTGGACAACCATTTCATTGAATGAAATAAAGAATATCTTGGTAATTTCCACAAAATATATTTCAGGACATGATAATTATAATAGCTAACATAGCCCAAAAAGGAATGATTCAACTCTACAGACACGTAAAATGGAGTGATAATACATCAACATCACTATTATTGCAGCCAAGTTTCACAGTTTATGCACAACTTCGATATGCTAGTTTGGCTCTTCGATGAGTGGCTCTTTGCTCTATAAACAAATATGTATTCGCCGCTATGAAACAGATGTAATTGGACTATCATCTAAACATGACCTGCGTGCAACTAATGACGCATACGTTGGGAACTGCTGACCACGGTGCATAAAACTTCCATGTGTACATTGTACTTCAGAGACGCAAAGGGTTTGTTTCCTGCCGCAGGTCACTTCTGCGAAAAAAAGCAAATTGTATACATCCTTTGTGTACTCCTGAGTGACCCTCGATGCCAAATAATTGACACGGGATACGAAATATCAAATTCGGTTTTTAATTGTAAAGCTCTTACTCTTTCTGTCCTATTTTGTAAGCTTAAAATATATCATATACATCTAAATAAGTAATCCAGAATAGTGTGGGATCAATGTCCCACTATCATCCAAAATGTCCGAAAACTCGAAACAAACGAAGTCTTTCAAAATATTCTAGAGTTTCTCATTTATGAGAAAGCCTCAATATTCAGAACAATTGGATGATGTATTTCAAGAAATTTCAAGGCAAATTCTACTGAAACATATTATTCCCTTACTGTCATTCTGGTAAAAATTGCTTTGTTATGGAGTGAAAATGAACAAAAATAAGCAGCAAATTGAAAAGCTTTATCGATGCAAAATATAGACCATTCTTATAAAACATATGACGAGAAGGCAGTTAGTATTACATAGTTATAATTAACAAACTCTCTTTATATCTGTATCTTTGTTGAGAAAACTAGGAATATTCATTTTCGATTTTAAGATATTTAAGCATTTATTTAGATATTAAAAGAGCCTTAAAAACTTACCTTTTGTTTGTTTTCAAATGTAGAATAAATAAATATTTATATCCCGGTTATAATGTTAGTCCGCATAAAACGCGCTCTTCATTCGGTTCCATGAAAAGCATCTTCACCGGATTATACTGTATTTGAAACCTCTCAAACATGCTAAACATATTTCAGCTTTGCAAGGCCATCGCCAGAGTAAATTCTGGAAAATTTGCAGCCAGATGGAGTGGGCTGCGGAAGATCAAGTACAGCGGATATTGCCAAGCTCTTCTATCGTCGAAATTTAGAGTACTTTCATCTTTATGGCATGAAAACCCTTCCTTTCATCTCCCTTTCCTTTCCCATTTTATTTCCCTTTGCCTTTCACGCCTCCGTCTTTCAACGTGACAACTGCTCTCATGACGTCTCTCTTTTCCCCGACCACGCCCACTCTCACCTCAATCTCCGATCCTAATAACTTCACTCAAACAGTCGACGGGGGATATGAGGGCAAATTTTCACGACCATCCCGAATCAACAGCCGTGAGCCACCTCCAAATTACTTTCCGAGGTACCAAGGGAAATGGAGTCTTTTCGCGTCGGCTCTGGGGGAACAATCCGTGTGATTGATGAGGAAATGTCGTGAACCAAAAGTTATCCGCCGGCCGACCTTCCGATGACGGCTTTCCCCCCTGCGAGGAACGATTATCCCGAGGAAAGAGGCGCTTAAAAGTTACGCCGGATTCGAAATTTGATTTTTTCGCCTCGTTGAGTTGACGAGATTCGTTGATTTATCTCATCTAACGGATGGGGTTTTCGAATTGCGGATTTCAGCCTGCGACGGACTATCTGGCTCCCGGATGGCCATGTGGGCAGCAGGTTCGAGTTTGGTGAAAGTGGTCCAAGATTCGAATTCTGGTGGGAGCCCACGTCATCCACAGATATCATCTGTTGATGACACATGATGATAATGGATATCATCTGTTGAAGCGCTTTAAACAAAACTATCACTAATGCAACAGACTACCGGAGTGAGGTATTTAATCATCCACAGGATACAAATTGCGCGATAGCGCATCGAACAAATGGTCTTATATAATATCATGTATTTATTTGTATTTTCTAAGATATAATATGTATGATAAATATCTAGAATGTTATACATTATAATAAATATAATAGATACATTGAATATAGTAGATGTGGACAATTTATCTCTCGTTACGATCGACTATGTTTCTGATATTTCGGGTACAATCGATATAGAGAAAGAAAATTTGGTCTTTGTTGAAATAAAAATTATTAACGAATCTATTTTTTCTCCGAGAATCATTTTGTATTGTATGTTAACTCTGAAATCTTATAGTAAATTTGATCGAACTTGAATACGTCATAAGGATAAATCCTTGAAGTAATCGAATTTTTTCGAAAGATAAGAATTTCTCTAGATCTAGCAGCGATTGACCGAATGTCCCTCAACGAAAGATGTGTCAATCGCGATCGACCTGTTGACCGCCCGTGGAATATAGTATGCTTATATATAAACTTTCTTTGTTCTGTTATCCCATTAATTATTCCTTACTATAGGATCTAATCTCAGACGCGGTGACAAACAGAAATAATTTAAATCGGCATACAATTTTAAAGCCAGATGCCTTTTATGACGCCAACCTTCTTTGAAAAAATAGTAGAACACATATTATGTAGAACATAACTATGTTTATATTCCGATGATATGCAAGAGGATGTCCGTTTTTATTGAGTCGACGCATAAATGCATGAACCAATTCGAGCGGCTTGTAGATTTGACAGCAGTACCTGTGGGGTTAAGTTGTGGATATAATGAGTTAGTGCGGAGTTCTATCTAAATAGATCGAGATCTTCGTAAGCAATATATTATTTAAAGAACTTTCTACGTATTTCAAGTTGAAGGAGTCAAATTTTCGAACAAATTCTGTGCAAAAAAGCGTGAAAATGTTGAAATTTTAAATTTAAACTATTTCAATCTTTTCACATAATCGACTATTTCAGCCTTCAGTTCGTGGAACCTAGAAATATCATTCATGGAGAAACAATTCACCAGAGTATTACGGTTTTTGCAATCGTTAATTACCAACGAACTACCGGTTTCAACGTCAAGGCGTCATCATCTGGTCTGAAAAACCTTTATCAAATCTGATGATGACGCTTCGTTGGTAATAAAAAAAATTAGGAAATCATAATGCTCGGGGGAATCTTTTCTCGATGAAATCTTATATTTTAATCGTTTCACAAGTTTATTATTACGAATAAAAAATTAGGAGCAAGGACAGTTCTATTCGCTCCCGTATTTCCACTCCATACTTATAGAATATATTTACTTCTTCCTCGTTCGGATAGAGGGATTCCTTTAATCCTTCTCGCTACCGTTCATTCCACGGGATACAGTCACACTCCGAGCCTTTTTCCTGCGAAATCCAACCGAGTGACGTCTCTAACTATTTCCAAATACCACTCTCTCATCCGCCGTTTGCAAGCGCCGCCTTTCAGTTTGAGCTGTTTTCTGAGGCGGCTGATGAAAAGAGAAAGGAGAGGACAGGAAATGTGGGCGTCTGTCTGTTGAAGAAAGACAGGGACAAGTGGTGGGAGAGGAAATGAGGCCAAATCCAATTAGAGGAAGGATACGCTGAGCTCCAAATAGATTTAATAGTATTCTACGGCGTTTTACGGGAAATAGGTTGGCTAGAGTTGAAATTAAATAATACGCTTTACTTTAGGCGTCTGCTAGGTGAAGCATGGTCACGCTAAGTTATTTTTTTTTTAAGTTTCGAGGAATCGTTAGAGGAAAGTATGCAAAGTTTTTCCTACGTTTGAAAAAGATGTGAAATATATGGTGGCAAAGGCAATGCTTCTACATGTTAAGGAAAAGTGTTCATAGCTTCTAAATCATGCATTAAGAATACACATCCTTCCCGAGTTAACCTAAATGAAAACCGTTAAGTACTTCGTAATTTCCACAAATTTTTGTTAATATTAGGCCTGAGCACCTTGATTTTTTACGAGTTAACCTAAAAAGTCTCCCAAGAAATAAAAGACACGAAGAAAGTCTTACGTAACCGGGACTCGAAACCAAATCTTTCATTTTCGGAGTGGATGCATTACCTAATTTAACTATCTACTCAGAACAGTCAGGATGCCGCAAAACATTTTGCACGTCCGTGTTTCCTTGTTTTTTTTTGCCGAAGAGCATTGTGTATGTATGTATGTGCAGTATCACTTATAATTCCTTTTACTATAGAAGGCCCTCATGTCATATAAAATGCAAAAAGTTGTACTTTTTCTGATGTACATAAGTATCTACGGCAATATCTTGAAAACCAGTATATTTTCATCCTAATTATGGTACAGGACAGAGTCAAATTGATGTTTCATTTACATGTGCTCAAGTCTTAAGGAACGCTTCGATGATCTGAAAGCTACTGAGGTATGAGTAGTGTCGAAGGAAAACATTAATCCTTGTCACACCCTTTTGAATGCTAAGGCAGGTCTCATTCATATACTCATTGTGATACGATTACGCTAAATTTTTCCGTTTATGGTGTTTTGGCTCAGTGAGAAATGGAAAGGGAAACTGACTCATTCCTCATCTTGCGTATCTAACCGCAGTCCCTCTTCGGTGCTTTTAGTTGCTAATGGTGGAAGATTCGAAGTTTAGTTCCGCCTTCAGGCTATATATTTTATAGATAGACCTTCCTGCAATTGTACTATGTTTGTCTTGCTCCTCATTTTATAAATTTCCGTAAAACATGCTGTACGACTGTGCTTCCCTGTGCGGTTTATCCTCGTTTTCATTATCTACCTCACCTTTTACCTCGTTCCTTAAAGAGCATAATATGATTATAATCGATAAAAGATATCGCAGGGGTGGCCAACAGATCGATTACGATCGATTTATCGATCTTTTATGGAAATTACGACTGTTAATCAAAGATACTTTTTGTATCGAATAATTTTTATTGCGTCAAATATTTTCCTTCATATTATATCTATGTTAACTTAAATTCACTATAAACACCAAAGCTTTGATAAAATAAAGAATAAGTCTCGTGAAAATGATGAAAAAAGACGACTATTAATGATATTATAATGATTTCTTAGTGCAGGACGGTCGAATGATTAGTGTCGAAGTCAATTGCAGCAGATGATAAGTCGACAACCTCTGGTATATCATATACCAGTAATGGGAAAGGTATTCAAAGATCTCAATCGTGATAGAAATTGGAATTTCATATTACGGAAATGAATATCGTTAATAAATATCATTTAATATCAATCATCGAGAGATCCCGCTTTAAAAGTATCACATTAATTAATCCCGCCAAATTGATGCGGATCAATTATGCGCATTTAATACACTTGATTTCAATTGGGAAAAAAGCGACGATTCGTCATTCACGATGCGATGTTTTTCACCACCGAAAAAAACTGATGCATCATCCCAATCGGCGATATCCGCTTATCCACGGACACGGCCGCCCTCAGCGAGACCACTCGGAGTAAAAACGAGAAAGAGATTACGAAATTATCGGGAAACATTTCCAGGTCAATACGGCGAGCTTAATTGTGCTTTTCATATCACCTCTTTGGTTCGCTACCCCAAACGATCAATTACAGGAAACGCGGAAAAAAGAACTGTTTATCCCGTCCCGCAGTTTATGAAGCGTGGGCCTCGACTAATAGGATAACGGATTCGGCGTCGAAATCAAAAACGAAAGGGTGAGGGAAGTAATTTGGGCGATTTCCCGGGAACGAGTCGATGAAGCGCCGCATAACCTCACGCGACGTCCCCTTCATCCGAACGAGAGATATCAACCAGGAAAAACAAATGTGGAGGAGAGTTGGAAGGAAGCGGCGGTGATGTTGAGGGAGGAAAAAATTAAAAGACACCATCACTTAAGTTCTTTCGCAGCGTCAGCTGCTGATTTCCATCCTCTTCACCAGGAAATCACTCCCTCTCCGACGCCGGTTGACTTGCCCTCCGCTATCTTTCACGGGGAAAAAATGTTCGTGGCGCCGCTTTTTCGGTGGAATAAAGGGAAGTTTTTTTCTATGGCCCTCGTCCCGCGGTGAGTCCGTGCATAATTGGCCTTTGGGAAGAGCGGAAAGATTGTTCGGTAAAAATGGGGTTCTCGCGCCTTGCATGCCAACGACCCGCTGATTTCTTCCCTGTTGATGAGTCGAGGGTCGGATGCTCTTGCGGAAGGTGTTCGCGGACTCGTATCTGTATTTAAAAGATCGCGAATGAACGGAATGTTATGACAGTCGATTGATATTTACTCACGTTAGGAGTATTATATGCTTTTTTTATTACCATTAGCGCTGCTGGGTCTCTGAGAGCCAGAATATTTGTATGATTTTGTTTCTAATTATGTGTCATTTTATTTTCAATTTGATGTCATACTTATACATATTTTTCTTATTTTTACTGTGATTACAGGTATATTATTGTTTTAGTAAATTTTATTAGCTCGAAGAAAAAATTGAAAATTTATAAACATAACAGTTTCCAGATTTTGGACAGTTCTTTGATGTCAGTCTATTTTCATCTAGATATCTTAGTTAACGGCAATAATACAACTTTAATTATAATTATAAAATTTCATGTAAACAGTGATAACATACAAAATATTATCAACCATAATAAATACGCTATAAATATTTCATCGGTATGCTCGAATATATGTAAATTGTGTAAGGAATTTTAATTTTTCTCTTGATCTTACGTGCCATTTATTGGGATTTATTGTGTTACTTTTGGCGAATGCTCATTGGGTTTTCCATCATACATCATCCACCATACACAATAGGCAGTTTAGATTTCTGGGAGTGGAGTCCAATTGGTTATAAGTGTAGGGGTTGACACTGCCTACTTGATCTCTAAAACACCGTGAGATATGATAAAGCTCACCATTTCTGATTGAAAGACTATTAATATTCATTTACATGACAGAGGTTTCGTGAACGGATACTTAGATGCTTCATCGGTGACACTTTTTGTGATTCGCAGCATTAAAAAACTTTCCATTGTCGGATAGATAGGGCGGATACTCTTCCACACAGCAGAGTATATACCCTTGTTTTATAATAATCTATAGACAACGACGTTATAAAGCTATTAAATCAGATAATCAATCACCAATGTATCTTGATTCATCCAAAATTCTGTCAACATAAATTCAAATCATTTTAACATAAGGGACGAACTCGGATGACGAATCATGTGTCAAAAATCATGCAAAATGCGAAGCTTATAAATGAGATCGGAATGAAATGAAAGTCGCATTCTTCCAATCAAGAAAACAAATGCGGAATGAAAGGGAAATGATGGATGGTCTCGCCGAGCGGTAGGCAGAGATGTATGAATATTGCTATTGAAATAGCTTTCCGACGCCCAAACTTTTATTAGTGATTGAAGAATCGGTCGATAACAGTTGAGTAATTAAATCCATCTTCAATATATCGAATTACTCTCTGATTAGCTAAATTTTTTGTAGTCTTCTCCCCTCCCATAGTGCTGTTTGATTAAACATCCTCTTAATATAATTCTGATTTTCGGACGATTGCTCGAAGCGTTCCTCCAAAGATGTGTTTACCCGAAGGCGTTACACCAAAGAGACGGGAATCACACCCATTTCGATAATGGATAGCCAAGTGGGTAGCATGTTCGCCTCTGGTGCAAGCGGTCCTGGGTTAGATTCCTAGTGGAGGCCAATATGTGCGGAATGACCTCAGCCGTCGAAACACTTTTAGCAATATTGCTAAATATCGCCCAAGTCTTATTACATAAGGATTTTTAATTTTCAGTTCACTCATGAGATATATTATCCAATGATTTGGTTTTTTATCAAGTATTGTTTCTGTCTTTATGAAAACCATTTTTACATCTGAAGACCAGAAAATAAAAATTTAAGGAAAGGAATTTATTCCAAACTGTCTCAGGTTTTAGCCCTGAGAATCCATGATAACAATAACGCTTATTTTTTTACAAGAATATTCAATTCTCTATTACGCTGAACAGGTCTCGTCTCAAAATCGCGATTACACCTGAGAATCTCTTATTGTTAGATAATTACATGCCCCCTCCTTCGGTAATATGAATATAAGTGAAACATTGTACGAATATAGGTAAAAGTATGCGGCATATGGAAGAATTTGAGCGAAAAATTTCTCTAAGTAGACGTTATATTGCATTGAGAAAATTTGCAAGTTCATTTAGCAGTTTTTTAAGTCCAATTTTAGAAATAGATGTTTAATATCTACTTATGAAGTGTATACTAACTATACTTCTGACGATTTCGCTGGCTGGAGAAACGAAGAAGAATCTTAAGCTTAAAAAAATCTGTAATTATTATTCAAATTCTGGTCTCGACTGGACTCTTGCAAATTTCTCTCCCCTCATTAAAGAGGTTAATTCCATCATAACATTACTGCAGTTTTTCAACCGTCCGTCCGGACAGCATACTTCGTTTTTGTTTCGGTAGGGTAATCGACCCTAGAGGGGCGCCATTTCCAGTCCATTGAAGGGATTAAAGGGAATTCGCCGCAGGATCTGAAGGCCACTCCACTTAAACTTCCGTTCTGTTTCGACCGAAAATTAAAGAACTAAAAATGAAGCATTAAACGCTATATCGCCTCTGAAGAATCTCTTAAGCAGTAATAGCAAACAAATTAGCCAGCATCCGCTCATTAGCTGGCTGTTTCGATAGCCCAGTTTTTGTGTGGACCCAAGGTAATTTTCCAAGTTTGATGACTCTCAGAGAACATGAAGCTTGATTAGCTTAAATATCCATTAAGACATTATACACACAGATATAGTGTCAGTACAAGAATACTTTTTGGGAGAACTACAAGCTCAATTGCTTCAAATTCTCTCTTTTGATATATTTTATCTTATAAAACTAATCAGTCACGGTTCGACTTCTCATCCCCTTTGAAATCAGCTACAAAAGCTTTGAAGAGCGAATGAGGCTTACTATGGAAGATGAGGAGTGAGATGATTTGCCTTTTCTGCCTTACTGAGTCAGAATTCCATGAGTGAAATATATGCAAGGGCAGCACAATGACCGTATGAATACATTTTCACAGCATTCATTAAGGAGAGACAATAGTACGTGTAATTCAGTCTCATTTAAAACTCAGTAATTTGACGCTTTCACAGCTATGAATAAGACTGAATCAAAAGTAGGTAAGAGATATGTATTTCTCTACATCCACAGATATTTTACTCCTTTTCTTCTCCAATTTCACATCTCATTGTTCGTGAATTTCCAATATGCCTCCCGTGATTTTTCTGTCTTTCCGTACTTCCAGCAATAACTATTCCAATCCATATCACCCCGTTTCTGCTGGAGAATGAATTTCTTAGTATTCCAAGAGCAGCATACGACTCCTTTCTAGATCTTATCTCGTCTTTCGGTCGTTGGAATTCTTTCCATTCAAAGCTCCGTATTAACCAATTTTCATTTTGGAACATCCCTTGTTTATTAAATTGAACTTAAATGGAAAATTATTCATTCTAATGGAAACACATCTCCGAAAATATATTCCTATGATAACTACGTTTCTATAGGAATATATTTTCGCACTATAATCTCAGCGTTGTTCTCATTCTATTCCTCTGATATTCCATTTGCTTGACACGAAATGGGAAACAATAGCAGCATAATTTAGCAAGTTTCATTTAATTAAGTTGTATCTGGGTGAAAATTTTACTAATTACGTTGATTTTGACGATATGGCCTCAAACGGAAAACTGCAGATGGCAATTTTCAATTAAGGCCTTTCTAGCACTCTTTGCCAGATTTGACGCGTAAAACTTCTAATTTTGTGTCTTCAATGTTTTTAACATGCACGTGTACATTTTAAACGACTCAAAAATTTATTTTCGTGTATCCTCGCTTTAATCAGCAATCATAGCATAAATTAGAAACGGTCGCTTAATTAAGCCGTATCTGGGTGAAAAGTTCACTAGTTAGTACAAAATGATAGTGCGCTCAGAGTTTTTCCACTTAAAAATATTTATTTTTCGTTACGGTCTCAAATGGAAAATTGTAGATAGCAATGTCTAATTAATGTCTTTCCTGCACTTTTACCAAATTTGACATTTATTAACTAAAACACCTAATTTTGTATTCGATGTGTTTTTTGTTTATGCGAACTTTCAAATGGATCATATTTTATATTATTTTATTTCCATAATTGTTATACATTTTATATAATTTATAATTTATTATTTATGTATAGTTAATTTTACCATGTTCTAAACTTCAATCAACTTTTAGAGTTGGTAAAAGTAACGCTAAAAGTATTACTTATGTAAATGTTTTTTTGCATCAAATTACTCTTTGAAAATCCTCAATTTGTGAATCCCGCCATACAAAACCACTTCAGCCTTCCTGTTCACCATCCCAAATCGCGGTGGAATTCTGTGGTCACAATATTCCCCTGCTTGAAGCATTGAGCAAGGAAGTTATGCTTCTATTTCCAATAATGGCTTTGTTTGCAGCTCCGAGATCACCACCATAATGTTGCTTTTGTATTTTAACGCCCGAAAATCAGCAGAAGGATGTGTTGTTAACATGCGCAAAAGCACCGCAATCTACATTTCTGCATATGTAATATGACGTTGGGGATTGTTTTGTGCCAACGGACCCTTTAAAACCCAAAATAATGGGTATTCATTCAATGTTTGTGTTTTGCTGAGTGCGGTATACGGTAATTAGACGGTTGCGTTTCCAGCAATCACGTAAAATGAATAACGCATTTCAAGCAGTTCTGGGCGCAGGTGTAAATATATTTAGCCTTGTCAGTGCAACTAGGAGTTTCGACCAATTTTAACTAGTTCTCGTTGGATGGAATTCGCGCTTACGGTTATTGCTTGAAAAGTCTATATTTATTGGATCATTAAACGGAGTTTAGAATAAAAATATTTTAATTCGAAGGAATTAATGTACTATATAATGGATTATTTATGCAATGTATTACTTTTATCGCTTAGGTTTGATTTATGTAATCAATAATCAGTAAACTTAAATAAACTTATCATTTCTGAGATTTCTTTTAATGTTTTAAAATCAAGCTTCAGTAGTCAATACTTTAAAGGTGCTTTGACCTGTTAGATTTTTCGTACCGGTTTTCGCTCCGGTTCAATGAAGATGTAGAACTTCTGGTTTGGTTCCGGTTTATGTCCGGAAAATACCGTCAAACCGGTTTTTCGCTTCGATAAAAATTGCCTAGGCAAGATTTATTTTATCCATGACCCTTACATATAATTTTTCAAAGTTAAAGTTTAGATTAAATGTATTAGAATAAATAAAATCTTCGAAAATAAGTTATAACATTTAAATTATACTAAGTGAGTTGCAGTTCAAGTCTGCGTATACTTATTTACCATAACCTTTATTGTACTTGATAAGTAAAAATAACGGTGTATGGCTTAGCGTAAGGGTTCAAGGATTTTTATTCATCGGTTCGGGTTCATTTTTCACCCCTTCAAAGATAGTTTTTTCTTTTTCGTTTTTCAATTCAATACCGTGTTTTTTCATAATTTATCCCAATTATTCCATGGCTCTCTAGAATTTGGAATCGAGCTTGAAATCTCTCGATGAATTCCTTTATTGTAATAACTATATTAACCCAGTTCATCGTTATGCCACCGATCTGATAGTCTTAGGAGACCAAAATAATATTTTATAATCTTTCCAAACGAATTTAAATCAAGAATAAATTCATAATTTTAACTCATTCACAAAAGGATAGCTCAGCTGTCATTGTGGAATGTATAATTAGCGTATTTTATCTCCATCGAGTTTAAAAAACTGAAGCGACCATGACAATGAAAGGAATTCTTTTCCACTGAAATCTGCCCTCTTCGGTTTCTCCGAAATTCCAAATATCTTTTATCTCTTCCTATGGAAAATTTTATCCTACCTCTGAGATTCTCGATTGAAAGGATTATTTCCGAAATCTTCCCGTAATTCAGTCCTTTATTTTTCACTCTCTGTTAAAAACCTTAAATAGGAACTGGTCGCATTCGAAGTACTTAATCTACTTTTTTCATTTCAGGTAACTTTTGAAATTGGCTTTTTGGCTATTGAAGATTTGAATTGCTGCGAAAGGTATGCTACGTTTCTTCTATGTTATGTAGTCCCATTCATGCTACTTTCCATGCTTTTATTCTTCAGTTTATTTAAATGTAGACGTAATCACTATCAAAAATTTCATTTTATAAATAATTGAAAATTATTGAAGTTCACCGCGAGTTTTAGAAAGAAGGTCTTTAAATTAATTCCGCATTTATAAATCAAAGCCTTGGGCTAAATTAGCAAGGGTATAAATGAAATTGTAGAATACTATGTATGGAAGTAAAGGATGAACGGTGCCTTGAGTATGAAAGAATTTCTCAAAAGACATGTTTGCAATATTGATGTTTTGATCTTTATCATTAGAAAAAATCTTTTTTGTAATCTAAATTTCTGACACTGAAGGGCTTAAAACATTTTTATAGCTAAATTGAGAAGTCTTAGTTCTGTTACTTTACAATAGAGAGGGTGTGATAAAGAAACAAAAATAGTATTTTAAAAATTTTAAAGATGAACTCTACTGGTATATTGAGAAAAGAATTTTTACATTCATTGATTTAATTTAGGCCTTCTAGAATAGATCGACCCATATTTCTATGTATGAGAAATAAATTGGATTGGTGCTTTCTAATTGAAAAACTCTCTAAGATGCTCATTGAATATCTTTACAAATCACTGCCAAAGCTTAAGTACGCAATACTGCAATTTACCATTCTCTATCTAGCAAGAAAATAGGATATTGGTTTGACTCCATCCATGAACTCAGACTATTCCCGTCTACCTCCCTCATATTACCAGACGTCCGATTTGTGTATCCCCATCGTCCATACGAAGAATATTGTATTCTTTCTTGGACAGAGAGATTTTCGTGGATTTATATCTTCATAACAGGAATATTGGTCCTCTCCCTTAATGGAGCTAATGTTGCCATGGGGACGAGTAGGGTTGCTGGACCTCAAAATTAGATTATTCATTCCCGTGGACCAGATTCTCCCTTGACGTATGCATCACGGGAATCTTTCCTAACGACACGAATGTAATAACAGGAAAATAGAAACTGGATGATATCCTCTTCTTTTGGAATATATCCTTTAATTCCGTCGTAAAAATAGTCGAAAACCGCTGAAATTGTTACTGCCGAATGAAAGGATGATTTCTAATGCGAAGTGAGCGGTATACATCTCGAATTCATACAATTTTAGTTCAAGTATGAAAATAATTGTCAAATTGCCTTAATGAGCTACAAAGAAGAATCATTACACTGATTAACTTTCAGCCTCTGCATCATTACGGATTTAAGCTATCCCCAAGAGTTATGCAATAGTTTTTCTTCATTTCGCGTAAATTATCCATTGTATGTAATTATATAATTACAACGTATACATATAAGTTACTTTACTATTGTAATATTAAACCTTACTATACACATTTATATTTACATACATATATTATATTTATGTTGGTAATGTTTAGTTGGATTTAAATATTCATTATGAATATGAACGTGATGTACGCATATTATATTTATTAAATCCAAAATTTTTGTTTCTGCCGATTTTTTAATTAGTAATTTATTAATATAAAATGTATCAATTTTGGATTTGCATGATTTGAATTAATTTTGACTGAAATTTTAACTTATTGATTTAATTGTATTCAGGTTTATAGTCAAATATTCTTTTAATTTTTTAAAATTTTATTTTAATTTTAAATTCATTGAATTTATAATATTTTTCTGCTTTAATAATCTGCGTTTTCGAGGGATTTTTTCGTACCTTTCCTTTGTGTTTGTTTTACAGCACAGCGGGGTTTTTGTCTTCTTCTACGTACAGTTGAAAAGACTTTTCCCTACAAACCTAATTATTTTCGTGTAGTGTATTCGTGTATTTTTTCTATACTAATTTTAACATTAAACTCAAATACGTGTCAACAAATGAGGTTAGGTGGAAGGGAGGATAACTGGGGCCTAATCTCTGAATAAAAAGTCTATTCATTCATTTCGTACGTTTCTCTCTCTATATCGATCACTTTATTCTTTTGGTACTTTAAAACGGAGATTTAATTTATATCTGTTTAATATAAAAATGGATTTTTTCGCAGGTTTTGGTTTTACTATCTGAAGATGAACCTATCACGAAACCCTTCTAAAACCATAAATAATGTGCCACGCCTTTCACTTGATTTTCTCACATCACAACTCCCCAACTAGTACATCCAATAAATAACCTTCATTAACTTCAATGCTTAAAATACCTCTGGGATTGTACCCTCTTAATGTATTTTCGCAGAATCTCAACGCTGAGCGTTCTAACTTTCGGAAATTGAAGTTGAGAGCTGTTGATTTCACGTTAATTCAACGTTAATTTTTAATAATTTTAACTCATTTGATGTGGTATTTTAAGGTCATGACCTTAAGTAAATATTCTGTAAAATAAGTATGATTTCTGAAATTATATCGAGTTTGCCCTTTCACGGTTCCTCGTTAGTAGTGTAACATTTTAATATGATGAAAAGGTAAATTTGAAATAGTATTTTGCACTATTGTATAGATTATAAGTACTATTTATTACATTTGTCTCTAAATTCTTCTCCATACTAAAGAGGTCTCACATTTATAGACTTATGCATCAGTAACGTTTAGTAGTAATTACGCATCTTCTATCCATCGTCAATATTTAAACCTCTTCCAAGTAATATACTTGATGATAGAAGTAATTTTAAGACTTACGCACTGAATACTGTGTACATATATAATAAGGAATGGAGTTTGTATGTATACCATTTATATTTAATTTTGTAGTTAATTGAAATTAATTAATTTATATACTTAATACACATGGGTGGTCTAAAAAGTTTCCGACATTTCGCCATTTCTCGACATGTTTTCTGAAAATTTTCTGAAGATTTCTGAAAAATCTGGGGTCGGAAACTTTTCAGACCATCCTCGTAAAATATGGGTATCTGATTGAAAGTTATAATACATAGATTGTTAATATCATCTCATTTGGGCATACTTTTATGTATATATATATGTTTTGACCTGTTATACTAAAGTGTGATAAATTACAAAACAGTCATAAACTATCTTTCGCACACGCAGTTGTAATCTTTCCGTAACGTTCTTTTCATTGAATTTCCTCAAAGATGAATTCTAGACCTTATTTCCACAGTTATCGAGGAAGTTATTCGCAAACGTTGGGCTTATTAGGCCTGACTCAATCTGGGAAGCTTTTCCCTAGAAAAGAGCTTATATTCCAGAAGGGAACGCTAATTTCGCCAGACTTTGGTAGCTCTAGTTCTCAGAACCCAGTCCGAGTCACACTCAAAGACCTGCCCCTGAAATCCGAAGAAACCAGCCATAAATCATGCCTGTTCTAAATGACCCTGATGGGGGACAATCCCATGAACCGAATGCTTTTATGGTTCACTCTACATTTAGCAGGAATTCCCGATCTCTCCCCATTGCTAACAGCCTCTCCAACCCCCTCTTTCTTATCCCTCTCCATGATTTTATCCCCAATGCTTCCCTTAATGGATTGGGTCTTCGCCAATGAGATTTCTGCCTAAGCGGCCATGCTGTGTTTGCATTAAGTTATCCACGGACACACAGAAGAACCCCCGTTTCCCTTTCTATCGATAAGAAACGCATCGCCTCGGAGGCAATGAGCATATGGGGAACGGTTCTTGTCTACATTCCGAACGAATTCTTGCGACTGAATTTCTACGGGAATTCCTAAAGCATGTGCTTCCCCGCGCACTGTGGGCATCTCATTACTCTTCTCCATTTTATGAAAGCAAAGGAGTTCCCAGGGGATGTTTTTCCTGAGAGGCAAATATTGGATTCTATGTTTTTGAAACTGTTTGCGGAGAAAATTCTCCTCCGTAGAAAAACGTTTCGTTTCTTAATTTTCAGGAAGACGATTTTTCCCCGGAGCGTTTTATGCACAAGTTTTTTTTTAGGTCTTAGATCTGCTCTCTGTTTTCTGCGGTTTGTGGGGCGTTTACGTTGAGGTTGATTTTGTAAGGAAGTCTCCGTAATATAAAGTGTAAAGGATGAGAATGGAATAAAGAGTCTGGAGAATCTTCTTTAGTGAGGTTCTTTAAGATATCGTTCCCCTGAATATAATGAAATAATATCACTACTCTCGGAGAAGAAGGTAAAATGAAGATACCTGAAAAGCTTAAATCAACAAATGAATTTTTTGCAATATTTTTAGGCTCGGTTCCCGAATAAGACCTAAAAATATTTTTTTGGATTTTTATGTTTGAACATAGATTTTGTGAACTTCCAAATGAAAACTATCGAATAATTCGAATGGAACGTTTTAATTATTGACTATATCTTTAGCACGTCGAACAACCGAATGATTCTGTTTGTTTTTTACTTGCTCCTTCTCATTTAGTGAACAATATGCAATATATTCTATATTGCACTCGCTCCATACCATTGAATGATTTGTTCTAAATTTCACTCGTTTAATCTATATCTTTAAATAGCGTGCAGCATCCAGAAGGAATTAACCAGTTTTCTATCGAAACGAATGAGAAATGAAGGTCAGACAAAGGAAGATTTTGGCTAACAGATGTGATTCCGGAAGGATTTATCTTCCGAGGTCTAATTGAGCTTAATTCAATAAATGAACCTTCTTAGTAAAACATCACACAAATTAATCTAGGAGTACTTGACAATATTCACAATCTGACACCAAAGAAAATAAAGTGCTCATCGAAATAATCTGTATAACTTAAAAGTCAATTTTAAGTCAATTTCCCTTTCTTACTCTGTTTATTCGCTGATATTTTTTAGTACAGACAAAAATATTATTCATAGTATTTATTGATAAGAATTTACTTTAGTCGGAAAAGACTGGCTTGAAAGTTCTTATTTACTTTCTTCTCAAACTATGAATGCTTAATCATATCCAAATTGTAGAATTTGATTTTCATTATTGCATAGGATATTGCATTTCTATGCATTGCATAACTATGTGATGGTGAAAATTACGGCTAAACTAACAAATTTTCGCTCAAAATTTAAGCAATAGTTTTTTCGAATAATTGAGCTTAATGGGAATTATTTAAATCTTATTTTTAATTGATCAGCTACTTAGGAGTATTTTAGACTAAATTAGGGTATAACTGAATTGTTGGTTTTCGGAAAAGATTCCTTAAGAAGATTCTGCTAAAGAGACATACATCATTAAGTCTTATTACGTGCTACTTTTTGAATACATTATTGTGAAAACTTATACCACCCATGTATACCTGAAGTCGTGCTGACTAAGGCAAAAAATCTGAATGAAACTAAAATAGCTGAATATTTTATCGAGAGTATAAGAATATTGATTTTTAAGCTTCGTCGGTAAATATGTGCATATTAATTTAAGGTTAAAGAAAGTATACTCCACAGGCAGAATTCGTTTCAACTTTTTTCTTTCTCGTTTTGAAAATCTAATCATTCCTCAGACTTTGCCATGATAAAATACGTACTTACAAATTTGAGCTGCGGGAAAAGTCAGAGCACGCAGAAGCTCTGAGTAACATAACTTGATATTCGCCTAGAAAACACGCGCTACGTCGACCGACTATTTTTCAAACACCGCAGTGCATGAGTACGTAAAAACCGTACAAACGGATGGTAACAGAATTTCTCTCCAACGGCGTTTTAGCTGATTCCTTAATTGCTCTTATTACATCCAGAAGGCGTAATTCCATTTCACCTTCCGGACTTTAATTCGTCTCAGCGGAGAACACTACAACTTTCTCTCCGTTTCATTATCGGGACGCAGAATCCAATTGTAAATTAAGCCCGAGGCTCTCGGATGAAATCCGATCGGAAAAATCGCAGATTCGGCGAGAAATCGATAACCTAAAGCGTCGGATTAGAAAACAAATCTCGTCCCAGATGATGTGTCGAGAATTTTTCGAGCGGAACGCCCCTTTTATTTTCAGGTCTTCATCTACGTGTATTCTGCGAGCGGACTTTCAGCGTGTGCTAGGGGTTGTATGAAGCGTAAGTTTAGTTCTCTAATCTGTTACTGTGTCTATCTTCCGCTTAAAAATTAATTTTGAAGGATCTTCAACCATCAATTTACCTATTTTTTCTTGGAGAATCTGATGGGCAAAGGGTATGATATCTACTTTGCATTTCAAGAATGTAATATTACCGAATTTATAAATTTAAAGCAATGGATTAAGGTGTACTTATGAGGCATTTCTCAACGATTACAAGAGATAAAAGAAGCCAACTTCGTGAATTTTCCATTTAAAAGTTTCTCTGACGACCCAGGCTTTGCTGCTGAGCAAATAATCAGGTGCGGAAATTCATTATTTTATGATTCTCTTCTCCCTTGTGTAATTAGGAAGTTCAACTTAAATTTTATTTTCTTTTCTCTAAGGATTTTCACCCTATGTCGTGGAGTATCTTGGTAATGCTTATGATCGTTCATCGAAATTCTTAGCAAAACACGCGGATATTCACTGGATCTTTTATAATTTTGCCCTTACGCTTGTCTACAGCTCCTCATATCACAGCATGTTAATTTTAGAGGGTGTCTAACTATAGCCGACAGCGAAAAATAGGCACTTCAAGTTCACCACCCAACTACCCACCGGTATTTAGCTACATACCACATACACCACCACTAATATGGATGTACATTACATTAATATTGTTTTCTAATTCCATCTTTGAAGATTAATGTAAATTAGTTCATTAGGTTTTTTAACGTAGTAGCATGCCATTTGATTGTATTTGAAATTACTATCAATTGTGTTGTCCTTCACTTAGTGGTATTCTATGAAAAATAAGGAAGTTGACGAAATGAATTTATTTATAAAACACCACAAGAATCTCTCTCATCAAAAATGTTTATTAGTATAGTATAGAACAACACAAGAATAAGATTCACCCTTATGGTTCTATAAATACATTTATTTTGCCATCTTTCTCGTATGTATTTAAGAATTACAAAATAAAGCTATGTGTGGGGAAAAGGGGAGTATACAGAGGTAGGGATAGATCGTTTGCTCTTGCGCCAATAGTTGTTTTCTCGATTATAGATGGGGTTTAACCTGCGCAGAGCAACACAGCTCACAGACTTCCTCAGATGAAAATTATATTCTCGACTTCATTAGGAGGGGAAGAATTACATCGCGTTCCCATCTTCGCGAGATGAAAATCGAATTAAAAATATATTATCTCCTGGAGGCGGCATTATTACGCGGACCTACTTTCATTGAAAGTCTATTTCCTCCGGGGAAGCATTTGAAAGTCTAATTTATCCTATGAATATTTCACCGAGACCTTTCATTCTTTCAGATGTTTTAAGGAGATTAATCTCTCCGCAGAGCTGGGAACACTTTCTTCAAACTCTTAATTTCCGCTTGGTCCTCTACTGCGCGGGATTCTTCTGTCTCCATCTCTCAGACTTCCTGAACATGAAAACTTTTCCACGATTGTATTTTCCATTCCCGCTCCTCCTCCTCCGGGTGCGATTAAAAATTTAAGAATTTCGCTCACCACTCGCTCGTGTTCAACAATTCTTTATTGAAACTTTTCGGCGAAAGTTTTTCGAAGTTAAAATTGGAACCTGGTCCACTTTATTGAAGCTTCAAATCCGTAGGGAGATGAAATAACTCTCTGCTGAGAGTCGGAAAGAAAAATTAACGTGGAATTAGGGCAGAGGAATTTCAGGATAGATTATTGATATTTGTTTGCAGCTGCTGATTTAAAGGTTTATATTTCAGTGCTTCGAAAAACATGGATCGAATTCTCAAACACTATTGAATGAATCAAATTGTATATCAATAATAGGTTTACATTCAAGTTGCGGTACCATACCATTATATTATTTTTGGGTTATTATTTTGTTTTGGTACCATACCATATTTTATTTTTACCAACGAATAAATGGACGTGAAAAATTTTGCGGGAATCGAACCTTGTGTCTAACTTATTCTGAGCTGGCGATCGTATAAACTGAAATATCTCGAAGAGAATTATATTCCATTTTTAGAGGCCAAGCGTGAGATTACTCGGGCTAAACTGCATCCAGTACCGCAATGGTCATCACTGAGTCATCCGGTCAACTCGAATGGGCTTTAACTATTGCTCAAGTAGCATAATGGCTTTCAAAATTCTGCGATTCTCATAAATGATGGTTAAATCTAAATTTTCTTTTACCTTTGAAGGCCTATGAAAGGATTATCTTATTGCGATTGTGATATAAGCTTTAGAAAAGAGAGATTGTATCGTATGATTCAGCTCGCACTGAAATGATTCCCTTCTACTTCGGTGGCATTAATAGCTAATGAAGAAGGAGAAAATCTATTTAATGATTCAAAGAATTTTGGCGTACAGTCTATAAAACAGTGTTTAGTATCCTTTATCCCAATATTTCTTCCGCAATACCTTCGATATCTCCATTCGAAATTTATCCAGCACCCCTATCTTTCCCAAACTACTCAGAAGTTGAATTAAAATTTAACCGATCGTATAAAATGTGAATATGATTTGAGGCTTTCTTCGAAAATATATAAAATTTGGTTCAGAAAACTTTTTGGTCTCCGTTGAAAAATTTTGAAATCGCTTTCATTCATCTCGAATTGAAGGTCCCTTCGCCATTGGATATCGCAAGCTGTACGAGCATTTATAGCGATTCCGAAGGTTTCCTCAACTCCTTATTTTGCGTTCAAACGAATAGAAAGGTGGAATGAATGAGGCCGAATCATTCAGAGGAATTCGCATCTAACGAGCGAAGTCGAAGGAAGTTGTTAGAGCAGTGGAGTTAAATGAAGGAAAAGTAAATTATGAGCTAGAGGTATGAATATGGAGAGAAAATCTTCCTCTGCTGGAAGAACCAATGCTTTTATGGTATATTCTTTGAAAACCCTCGTGAATCAACGCATCATTAATACGCATACTTTAATTATAAGTATTGCAAAAAGTAGCAAAAGTCTACAATTAGGCCAATTATTCGTTTTCGTATTTATTTCAACTGTTTCTCTTCTGAATTTATGACTTTTCCATTACTATTTGTTGCAATGTAGGTTTGAATCTTTTTTGTTCTGCGTTTGAAAAATTCGCACCAATATCCTGTTATACTTTCTCAAACGGAGGAAATGTCTGAGCATCGTGTGACTCTATTAGTAATCATATCATATTCTACTTGTTACTATTATGTAGGATTGGAATGGGAAATTAAAATTGGAATTAGCATCACATAAGCTATCATCTATATCGAAAATTAAAGCGGATACATCAGTCCCTTCTTCGGAATTCAGTTTTTGGTATCGTAATATTTACAATAGTTTATCTCTTGTAATTTTAAAGGAGACGTGAAGTCGTTTCTTTGACAATTTTAAAGGAATGCGTATCCCCTTTAGCTCACCCTGAATACGCACGCAAGAGATTTATTGAAGATTAATTTTAAATCCACGATCCGATTTCCTTAATAATTTTTTCTTCCCAATCTTAAGCAAAAGTTTAAATAACTCAGCTATTCTTATGGCACCTACATATCTTTATCACACATTTGGATCTAACGTCAGATTCTTTCGAATTTGAGTGAATTTTATAGCTGAAACTCACTGCGTAGCTATGTTGCGTTCCAGAAATGGTTTCTAGTCATTCTGATTCCTGAAAACAGTATTTGAATAAACGATACCGATTCAGGTGTAACTTTGTGGTAATTCTTAGTATTAAAGTACATACGACCGCTACGAAGCCTTGGTCTTGGTACCGCTACTAAACTTTGGTCATAAGTACGTTATTCTGTGTGGTTTAGTAAAAGTTCACTCTAATGGAGCGTTTTAATACTTCCAGTATTTGAATTATTTTAATTTTAGCCATGAGTCTTAATTTTAAATCGAAGAACACTGCACAAACACTACCTAGAACGAGACTATTCCTGAAGTAATGAGGACTTCTCCAGTATCCTATCTAGTAAACTATCAAAATTGTAAATTAAAATTTTCGAAAAATATTAGTAAATCAGTGTAAATATTTCACTAATATTTTACGTGCATTATCCTCTATATATTATATTAAAACATGCTTTTTTGGTAATCGGGACTTTTCTCCCTTATCACTCCACCAATACATATAAATGAATGACCATTTGAAAGGAAAATTTTCCAGGTTCCTGCTAAAAATAGTCAGACATATGAAAAATCCACTATTTGTTAAACAAATTGAATTAATATTTTAATCATCGCGTTGCTTCCTGGACGAAAAAATGCAGCGCAAACACTACCTAGAACGAGACTATTCCTGAAGTAAAGAGGACCATAAATAGAATTTCACTTCCATTTAATCCATCATTACCGACTAGAAAAACTGGAACGCATTATGGGAGAGCTGATCTCTTCGCCTCAAAACGCTGAAATACTCTCCTTTGCGTACCACTCCCCATGGCAAGGAAAAGAGTTCGGCACTTTATGCGTTTCCGCTTGTTTTACGAGTGTGATTGAAGAGGTACGAAGTATGAAATAATGGCAGCGAGAGACGCAAGAAAAAAAAAACGAGGGCTGAGAAGGAACGCGTTCTGGCGCCGAGTTGACCCCGACGAAAGTGGCTCGAATATTATTATTTTGGTTTTAGTGGGAGGAGTGCATTTTGCGCCTTACTGCAGTGTCTGCTTAAAGGGGACATTCCCGCGGAGACATTGGTAAATGGACGGGGATCTTGAAATGTCTGGCTTCGCTTTCCGCTCGTCGCTGATGAAAATCCCGAATTAAAATTCTCTCGCTCGCTTTCTTCGCGCCCACGGTGGGGATTTGAAGCGGGACGTTGCACCCGACTCACGTATTGTCACCTTTAGGGAAGCCTAACTAGGGGTATGGAGCTAGAGACGTGCTCATTTAGGATGAAAGATAGAGCTAATCAGCTTCGTATTCACGAAAAACTACGTGGAAATCGGGTGAAATAAAACGAAATGCAAATATTAAAGAAACTTGGGGGAAAATATTTTATATTAAAACTATCGAATTGTCAATTAAATTTTTCGAAAAATATAAGTAAATCGATGCAAATATTTCACTAATATTTTACGTGCGTTATATAAAATTATTTAAATTCATTTACAAATAACCTAAACAACAAACACCTCCATTAGATTCGATTAATTCTTCAGCAACTCATGAAAATATTTCCCTGCAATAAGTTAAAATTTTCAATAATGCAGCTAAACTCGATTTACAAGTTGGTGAATTCGGAGTGCTAAACATAAATATATGCTTTCTTATGTCTAGATCGTAATTTCTTGAGCGGAATCTTTAAAAGTTAGAAGGAATCGCGCAGTCTCCAATTTTACTTAATGAGGCATTCACCGAATTTGAATCCCAAATTCATTTTCTAAAATACCTGTAATTAAAATTTAAATAGTGATTCATAGATCAGTGAAAACGAAGAAAACTTCTTTATTTGTCGATCTAAAGCAACAAAAAATATTACGCAAAATTTCAAAAAAACCTTTCCATTTTTCGAGCTAAAGTTGTTATTACCAAATAAACATAAATAAAAGTATCTCAGTTCATCGTCTATGCAAAAATCTAACTTAAGAGTCATGGGCCAGGTGGAATAATTTAATAAGGAAACAGCATCTGCAAAAATGAAAATAGATATACAGTACCATTTCCTGTACGACGTAAAATTCTACATAAGGAGAGGGAGGGGAACTCCGAAATTTATGTTATGCGTCAGTAACTATCTTGGGCATTTCACCACTCCATTCAACACCGGTCTTATCACTGATTTTTAAAATATCTTTACTAGTATTTAGATCCTCTGAATACCGCTATTTAAAACTAAAAATTCTAATCCTCAAATAATGTCAAATCCTGCATCAAAATGGATCCCGGAATAATGAAGGTCCGCTCCGTATGAAATCCTGTGAATAAACCACTTCTGCGGCGGAAATTAATGCTCAACTTTTTAAGGCGTTTTCATCTGGTCCATATCGCCATTCCTCTCAAACCTTAATGATGCGACATTTTTATTCCATGCTCCGCTTTCATTTAGCGCTAAGAGAAAATGTCTCGCCATCAATTCTGAGTAATGACCCTATTAAAGCCCTTGCCATATTCCGTAATCTCAAAATCTGGAGCGAAACTTTTCTCCTATAAAAAAAACCGGGGAGAGATTTCTTCGTCGTGTAATCTTCTGAATTATTGTTGGATATGGAGATGAAATCGTATTAATCTCCAGGATAAGCTCCGAATTGAACATTTTTGGGACCACGATTTTTTTCCTCCCTCAGTCACAAATGCTTACTCAGAAAAAAATTTCTTCGGGTATTAACTATAAACTCATTTATGGATAGAAGAAAGAAAAAAGGAACTCGGCGTTCAATGAGCTAAGAGACAAAGGTTCTCCAAGCGCCGACAGCGGCAACCGTCTAGGGCAATTCCCGGGACACGGATAATCACTTAGTGGTCACCAGTTATTCAGAATCCCTATGCGCATTTCGAAAGCAATGTTTTCATGATCACTGGGGGTCCAATACTGAAAAAGGGATTCTATTCATTTATGGATGTAGAAAATTGGGATGAATCCGAACTGTCAACATTACAGGAATATTAAGAGCATACAATACTAATGAAAATCATTGGATACTATCCAACGGGATGCTGAATCATGAAATAATCAAAGTACGGTTGAAAGTTATCTGTGGATGATTGAGAATATGGAGGATTGCAACGGATAAGTTTAAAAAATACCCTGTAATCGCCGAATACGCCGGTGAACGTCAGGCCAATTCTTCTGAAGGAGAAAGGAAGCCGCAGATAACCGATATGTGCATTTATCCCATGAGGATGGCGGTATAGTTGCCGAAATGCGCATTGGGTGTTTCTCAGAAGGTTTGTTATCCGCCGCTTTCTCCTTTTGAGGAATTAGCCCGACGTTTACCGGCATATTCAGCAGTTGGACAGTTTTTCGAACCTCTTATTCACTACCAGCCGAGATCGAATTTCTTTTCTTTCATTCTAAGGGATATTTTCTGGTATTAAATAAAGAAATTGGTGAGAAGGAGATCTTATCAAGATCTAAATGTATATTAATGGATCTTTATAGCAGTTAAATAAAATTTTACACTAATAATGTAAACAATAATGTAAGTGAAAAAGTGAGCTATCCAATATCATATTATAATTTTATATTCTTGATGATGATGAGTTAGTATGATCTAGATTACGAAATTATGTATTCTAGATATGACTATCGTTAGCACTGCAATGAGAAGCTAATTAGTTTGCAGAGGCAATTTATACCCAATTATTTGAACTAAAAAGATGGTATTAATTATCATAATTTTGAAATTCTATGTGATTTACTGGTGTTTTTGGGCGTCATTACATCTACTTACGTATATTTTGTAATATGAATAACTTCGATAATTATTTACTAAACATTCTTAAACCAGTAGTCGTGAGATATCTAATCTTATATTCATGCATGCACCCATGAATGTATTGAATGACGTTTCGGGAAACAGTATATGGGATGATGGCATACATTTTTTTATTATGTCAGAAATGGAGCCCTCGTTTATGCACCCCTGGAATTCTTCCCCTTTTCTTTCTCGACGCGTATTTTTCAGCCTGAATAAATCAAATCGGATTCTGTTGTCTTGTGAGATTTGCATAATATGAATGGGCTTCCTATGAAAACTGGAATCGTTGAGTGGAAGGTCATGTCTTTCGATATGAATCGAGGAAAAATTTTACTTAGCAAAATGGGCCATTAGGAAGAGTAAACAAAAGGAAACGTTTCTATCCATTAGAATAGATGGTTCAATTTAAAACCCCGTAACTTTATATAATCCAATTATATAGTCAACAACTAATTCTAAATTTATTCTTTATCATAACAGTAGCAACCTCTTGAATCCCTGTGATATTTATTTTCATTGTAATTGCAAGTTCTTATTTTTTAAAATCAAAATCGATGCCGATTTGGTAAATTATTAGATCTCTTTTCCTCATGCTATATTAAAGCGATATAAAAGAATATTTTGTTTAAAATTCACTACGACTCCGATACATGTAGTTGATTCGCACATAAAATTTTAGATCATTAAACTAATTTTCTTTATATGAGTTTTTGGTACATCTAAGTTATGATAAAGATTTCTCATATCTCTTCAGAGTATATCGCAGTGGTTCATAATCTCCGAGAAATATATAAAAATTATACACATTTTTTAGCACTAGAGAGAGAGGAATGGAGGACTGCAGTCAACCAATCTACGGATTGAATGACCTAGTACGATGGCACATTTATATAAAATTGTAAACGAAAATCGGCGCTAAAGAATAAAATACATCATCAGACTCGAAATTGTTTATCAAAAAACAGTTGACTGTTGATTCATAAATTCATTAAGATGTATACTTGCCTTTATAAAATTAACGGTATTTTGGCAGTCTGAACCTATTCTGATGTATAGAATCGAAGTATCTTTTGTTTTTTATAAGTAATTCTTTAATTTTAATGTTTTTATAGTAAATCTTTCGTTATTTTTTCAGCTGCGCGCATATAAGAAAATCTATTCTCATGAGACATCTAAAACATCGAAACCAACGAAAGAGCTCGTAAAAAATGAGGTATTTAATGCCTTATATTCCTACTTATTTGCTGAAGATCATTGATACGTTCCCATTTAGCAAAAAATTACTTGTTTCATGTCGCAGGTTACACCCATTCAGGCAACACAACTCGTGCTGAATTTTCTCCACGGTTCCTCAAATGAGTTGAAGCCTTGGTAGAGCTCTCGCCCATTAATTTTTGTAATTCCGCCGCTTGGCCCCCTTAATGAATAGAGCGTTGACCCTGTCACAAGAGATGAACCTAACCAGGGTCTAGTAACTGTCTCGGACTACCGAAGGAGCTGATGCGGGTCGGAGGAAACCATAGTCATACCCCTTTGTACCCCTCTCCAAGAGTACTTTTGGCCCTCCGTTAACAATGGAAGGAAGAGAATCCACCCTCAACACAAAAAAACCTCTTCCTTTTACATCGTCTTGCTCCTTTTGTGTCTCTGATTGCAGATACTTTTGTAACAGTTCGAGTTCCAGTTGTTGGTGCTGTTTAAGGGAAGGATGGCAGTGGTGATGGACTCGGATGAATGTGTGTCCCGAATAACTTGGAATTAGGAAATTACATAATATCAGTCTGTTACCACACCATTTATATTAATTGGGGCGACGATTCTTTCGCCCCGCAGGAGATTCTGTCTTCTTGGCAGGCGCTTTGGAAGTCGCTCATTGGTGTCATTGTGCTATATAAAAACGTTTTTTGACTCAAATTAGGTTACAAACCTTCTTGGCCACCGTTTTTGTCGCTCATATGCATGAAAATGGGGGTTTTCGTTATTTATTTCCTTTTCTGTCCCTCTTCCCCTTTTTAAAATCTTTTTATTCGTTGTGCTTTCGGATTTTTGCTCTCGTGCGGTACGTGAGATTCAAGCTTTAGTTATTGTGCTCAATAGCTGTATTTTTTCTTCCTTGAGTCTATATTATTGTAATCACAATAATAAGAAGGAAAATCTTTCAGGCGATAAGTTTGTATCGCTACATTTTTGCTATCAGAGAGCTATCTTTATGTTGTGAATTAATATCACTTAATGATATTATGATTAATTACTACATACCAAGTTTAGACAAATATAAAAAGTAACTGTTTGACATCAATCAAACAATAACACTAAGTATTTCGGCTCGTAATGATGTTATTTTCTTTTCGAATGAGAATCTATTTAATGAATTTTCACTAAAACTTTCCGTAATTTTCTTCTTCTAAAGGAGCTAGATTCTGTAAAAAATGACCCCAAAAATTCTCAAAATCGTCCAAATTCAATAAGTTAATAATAAGAAAGTATTTTATTTTCTTAAGTTAGGGTTGTAAATTCTCTTTTCTCTCTTTAGAATTCTTTCTCATCATTGAATATTCATCTTAATAAGAATTTTTTACTTTAGTGTCTCTTTTCTTATCCTTATACCTTTTACTCTTTTCTTTCATCAATAAACGTATCTCTTCTTAATGAGTGACTTTTTGTAATCTCTGCTATTCCTGTACTTTTCCCATCATAATATCCTTATATGTACCTAAGGTATTACCATTTCCCCGAAAGGTAATATTTTTCAATCGATTGGAATATTTCGATTCCTTTTCTCTTTCCAAATGATCATTGAACATCTTATTTTTCATTTCTCTCGCTCTTTTAATTTTATCCTATTTCCCCATCGACGGGGAGCTCTCTTCTGACAAGATCCACGATTGTTTTTTCAAAGGATGCTCCCATCCTTCCTTCCCCTGTTTACACTATTTATGGTTCCTTTCCTTTGAGTTATGAATTGCCAGCATTTCGTGTGGAAGTGTTGCCAAGTTTCATTTCTGTCTGGAGGTGTTTCCATCCTGAGATGTAGACCAAATTGAAGAGACTTATTCGGCTTTAGTTTCCTAGGCGACCGAACCGAATGCTCTAGATTGTTTCCGAGTTCTATTTCCTCTTCACACCTACCCCTTCTGATACCTTATGTTAGCTATAACAATTCTGGAGGCCTCTTTCGGCACAAGTGAACGCTGCCTTCAGTGGCAGTGAAAGGCGCAACCTGTATAGCATCCGTGAAATTTGAATGTTCAAGTGTGTTCTTAAGCTTTTTCCTTTCCCTTCGAGGGTGAGTTAAAAGACTGAATGTTACTGACACCGATTTCTTCCGAGCTCCCAAGGAGATACAAGCTCCTTTCATGAGAAAACGCAAGTATCATGCAAATTTTGCTATTGCTCGCTTTGTTCTGTTTGTTTTCTTTGTCAACCATTTTAGAATTTGGGGAAACTTTCTACGAGCAGTATAGTACAGGTTGAGCATGGAAAATCTGAAATTTTGAAATATTCCGGATTTCAAAATCAACATTGTATGAGCTAACTTTTCAGTACTGTTTTTTAGATATCTTTTGTTTGTGTGAATTACAGCTGAACATCCTTACCAATATATAAGGCAAAAGAAGGACTACACACAAACCTTCTGGAATGAGGCTACTGAGATATTGAAAGGAGATATTTAAAGGTCCATCTAGTACGATGTCTCTTCTTCATCCCTAGAGGATTCAGTTCTTGGTCAATTTACCTCATTTGATAAATAAATATACGTTTGTATACCTTGATCGTTGAATATTTTATAATGTTTTGCATGACGAAAACATTTTTTCTGATAATCTGACTTTGTTTCAATTTTCTTAAACTCCACCGAATAATCTCTTCAGTAGTCCGGAAAATTCCAAATTTCAAAACAACCATCGTCTTAAGCATTTTGAATCAATCATACTCTACCTGTACAACTTATCTGTAATAGAAAGGCTATTTCACGAAAAAGTTCCCTTGTACCTACTTCAATAATAACTACTTTTTAATTCTGTCAAATATATGTCGACCATTTAAAGTTAAATACTCCTTACGCCATATGTTGCAAGATCTTCCAAAAAAATTAATTCAGCAACAAATTGCGGAGATTGAATTGAAGTTAACGAGCAGATGTGTGCAATCTGTTGTTGCTGATAATTTATCATTAAAACTTAATTTGATTAGTTCGTAAAAATTTAAATTACTTCCAGTCGAGGAACTCTTGTCGCTGTAGCTGCTGCACATTTATACTTAGAATATTGGTGGGTAATGAAGATTAACGATTATCGTCCGTATCAATTGAGTCCATCGTATTATTAATTATATCGATCCCTCGTTAACGACCGTGTCGCATCAAATTTGCGTCACTCATAATTACGTTTTATATTTCGTGTTCACCTTCAGTTTTAAAAAAGAGAACATAAAATACTTTATTCATCCAGAGTATGGCACTTAAAAGTTAAATATGATTAAATTATATGTAGTAGTTCTTCAATTAATGCACTCATCTGATAATTTATGGAAGAAATAAAATTTTACAAACAACAGGGCTATATATCCTGAAGTTTTATTATGTTTAAACGCTTAATTACCACTCCTTTTAAATCAGGATTCATTTGTCCTGTCCGGCGTTGGCACTAAATTTCAGAATATCATTCATAATATATACATAATATATACATAGTATATACATAATATATACATAACATACACATGATATATACCTAATATAAACATAATAATAATAATAAATACACATTACCTTGAATCATTATGTTCACAATACAAAGCATGCATGAAGGGTCTTAAGGAAGATCAACCACTCCAAAGAAAAAGACTGTAGATCCACCTTGTTTACCACCGGGACAAAGTTGAAAAGATCGTGAGGCTTCCCCATGAGAATCTTCATAACGAAGAAAGAACCTTATCTTCCTCTCTTCCGGGGGATATTCTCCTTCTTCTTACGTGCAAGGGCGATTTTTATGTACGATATTCACTCAGATATAAAGTGATTCTTCCGCCAAACACCTCAAATCGACTAACATATCAGCGCGTTCGGAATGTACGCACATCTCACTCAGAAACGAATCATGACTCTTACTTTTAGGTTCAGGTAAGAAAGTGTGAAAGAAACGTATCGCCTCCACTTTTGGGTTTTCTAGGAACATTCGTTTCGGTAAGAAGTATGACGCAAGAGCTGTTATGGGGAAGGAGGGGAGTTGTGAGGGATGGATGTTCCCACATCCGTAAGGCCCACTCCTCCTGGGATGTGGAGGAAGGGAAGGGTTTGAGGGATATGGATGACTGCCATCCGATGGCAGAGAGTAGCAAATAGTCGCCCATTTGGTTGTTTACCACGTGTATAATGTTTGGGGGGATTTGGAATTTTCGGAGTGAAAGGATTCATTTTTTACCCAGTGGAAGTTCCTAACATTTCGAAAAATCCTCCGCTCTGTCTGTAAAGCGGTCAATAGGTTGGAACATGGATTGCATACATAGAGGGCCCCGTGTATTCTTTTGATATTGAATTTGACACTGGATATGTTTCTAAGATATCATTACGATATTCAGGTTTGGATAGCTGCACGGACCATTTCAATTCGGACAAAGATCTTAAGCCCACTCGTGTCCTGCTCTTCAGTTATGAGCATCTCTAACATCACACATTTTAAGGTTTAATGAGAATAATTTTATCAAGATTTTATGCTTTCATAGGGATAAAAATATTGCTTAAATCGAAAAGGAATGAAAGTTTGTATTTATCACTCAAGAACATGTTTAAAATGTCTTAATTCTCCTCAAACCCAATATGAGACGCCGTGAATAGTTATTATAAACATTATTTGTGGAATTTTATTTACTTATTCTATGCTCAGACCTACGGATAGTTTGATTTGAGTTTGACTGCTGTTTAGCTAATTGCTTAATAATGTAAATTCAGCAGTGGATTAAAATCGATATTTCTAAATTTCTTAAGACAAACTTGGGCGAGATATATCCCTCCACGACAACGATGACAAATTTATGCTATTGCCATCCTCAGTAGTAGTTGCTGACATAGCAACGCAGGAGAACTGGGTACGAATCCGGATTAGGGTATGGTTGTTTGTGTTTGCCCATTGTTGACATAAGGGAGCTTGTCCCACAGAGATTATCCAAACAATGGCCGCGAGGGGGGAATATTTCGAATAAATATGCGATAAAACGGTTATATCGGTTTATGGGATATCCTTAATTGCTCGTGTGATAAATGCACCCCGAATTCAAATGGAAATGTAATGATAATAGGATACACATCTATCTGATATTTCAGCAACGTATAAAACCATACAGAGATTCAAAGAATTGAATAGCCATCTTATTAAATATTACGTATATTTCTGGGAATAATAGAGAATCCTGAGTTTGATGCCAAACCGGTGCAAAATTATCTTATACGAAATGCATGGCGGCGATTTCCAGATTTTTTTGGGTATTTTTTTCGCCATAGTTAAGATACCTATGGGTCTCACGGTGAATAAAAGTCGTGATTATATTTTAAACAGCAAACGATGATCCCACCTTTGTTCTCGGTTCGTCTTCTGGACGCCTCAAATATTGTTCCTTAAGAAAGGTATAATAAATTCGGAACCTTTTTTAAAGCGCTTACCGCAATCACATTGACTTGAAACTCTATATGTAATTACTGGAGATGTTTTCGTAACAAAATTTTGAAATCGAGACGACGCCATTCATGATTCAACCCCAGGAAGGTACAAAATAATCCCAGAAGAAAAACGTTAAGTTAAATTTTTGGAAATATTCTTTAACCATTTATTCCGAAATTATGGATGATTGACACCATCATGACGATGGTGGTCTTGGTTTAGTTATATATACGCCTCTGACTTATAAAAAATGACCCAGATCGCTGTAGATGTTCTTCCATAAGAAATATATATAAGAAACTTGGAAAGGGGTAACTGAGAGGCGTGACGTTTCGGTAGCAGTTTGGGACTCGTTGGTCTTAATAGCTTCTTTAATACGTTCGTCTTATGAAGTGGATATATTTAAGTGTACAATGAAGGAATGATTGGTCATCAGCTTGGTTCTTGGATTCTTTTGATTGGGTTCTGGGTCCTCCCGGGACCCCCTGTTGATTTCCTCGGTGGTCTCAGGGGCCCCAGAGTTGGCTCCCCTTAGATTCAGAATGGCTTCCAAAGTAGGGTAATGCGCCTTCCTACGTCCCACTTTGCCCAAAAAATTGATCTTTATAAGTCCATTTGCGGGAACAACCTCGGAGGATGAGTGGAAAGATATCACCCCTAAGGCTACAGACTGCAAAAAAATTCCACTCGTGTGTGTATATATATGGAAAGTAATTTCCTCTTCTTCTCTTACCTCCTATCCCTCAATGGATTTTGGTGATCACATTTAGCATTTCCTTCCTGTTGGATACTGTGTGTATTAGCCTCTCAGCAGTTGATGCAGTTCATTGTTTTAAGTTATTCATCCAAGATGTTCTTATCCGTCCTCTTCCTCTTTTTCCTTCGATTTTACCTTCAATTATCAAATGTAGGAGGTAATATTTATTGTTCCGTGCCCTAGATATGCCGTTTTCCTTTTTTAATTGTTAATAACAGATCTTGCCGTTTTTGTATTCTTTTGAGTACTTTTTCCTCTGAGTACTCCTTACTCTTTCCGTCCATGATATTTAAGGTATCCTGCGGTAAGTCCAAATTTCAAATGTCTCGATCTTTTTTGTTATTAAATATTTTTACTCAGGTTAAATATAAAATAGCTGGTATTTTAAGGGTGAAATATCTCAATATCCGTCCGAAGGAGACTACAAAGGTTAGAGGAGAAATGTTTATAAAGAATCAATTTCTGGTACTCCTGCGATAACCAGTCCGACGTCATTAACCGTCAAATTTTCGTCATGTATAAATTCCGAACACGTGCATGTCAACATGCCCGTCGTCGATCAAACGCAGAATTATCCCGCTCCATATTTATGGCTCTCTCCGATAAGGGATACACGATAGCCCTGGGGGGACAAAAAAATCTTTCAAAAAGTTTATTCGGACATTTTTTTCATAAATTAAACCTTTCTCCCACCCATGCTTTTTCCCCTTTCTTTCTTCCTTTCGACCTGGCCATTATTATTATCGCCTGCCCCGCCGACAGCGCCACACCCCCTCTGCGGTTATCGAGCGAAATTTCGATAATCGCTTTTCCTTTTTTCTCACTTCCCTAGTTCGGGCTCCCTCTCTCCTCTCTCCCGCCATCTCTCTCCCTCTCTCTCCCTCTCCTCTTCCTCTACTTCAACGGCGCCAAAAGCATTCGGCTGTTATCACGGTTGGCTCCACTCCCACCCCGTCAAACCACATGGAAAAAATCAACATCTCCCCTTCCGCCATTTTCTCCCCACGTCCACGAGATGGAAGACAAAGGGGATTTTAACGTAGAACTGCCTCGGAATCCTCGCGAGAATTCCCGTCTCTTCCTCCCACGCTTTCATCTATTTTTCACCAGGGAGATATTTCGAAAATTATTCAAAAGGTATCACTCATAGTTTCAGCGGATGTAGCATGCTTGCTGAAGCTGAAGTTGACAATCGTTGTCTGTAAGAACGAGATACATTAACCGTCCTTCTCATCTCTGGCCAATGTGGAGATGTCTGTTAAAAATCAGGCGTCAGAAGACTTTAAGTACCACGTTTTAGCCTTGAGGTGAAGAATTTCTGGGTCGAAATTGGGATGAATTTTAGATGTGAGAACGAGAACTCTTGTATGTAACCTATTATCCTAAGCATGGTGGGTGTAATTGCCAGTGAGTTTTACTTTGAGATTTAAAATTAAGCCATCTACAAGTAAATATTTAAATTTGATCTTGCATTTGTGCATTAAATTCCAGAATATCATTTATATGATTGCAATGAGTAAGATTGCTAAACATTTTTTTAATAATAAACTGTAACTCTTTCACCTCGTGTAACTTTTATTTTCATCGCTATAACACTCTTGATATGTAATTAAGATAAACTTTTTTCAGGCATAATAACAATTAAATTATAATATTTTCTTTTCTTCATTTTAAATAGAAATAATGAGACGACGTTGAGTGATTCAAAATCAGATGAACTAACAAATTTAAATGTTTCAGGGAATGAAAGGTCTGAATCCAGATGTGTAATTAAGCTATATGCGGGAGTGTAAATAGTCATGATTACATTACTAGGAAGTCAACTTTTCTAAGAGGGTGTAAGTCAACTTTCATACAGGGTACAGAATATTTCAAAAGAAAAAATCCCGTCCCGAAGTTAATGAATAATCTTTACGACCAGACTGAAATTTTCGGCCGGGTTATCTTGTGTTAAGCTCTCCATTAATGTGACCTAGAAAAATATAAATCACTTCCGAGGTCTAAGGAGGCTTCCTGAATACGGAGCTCTTAAATTTTTGTGCCCAAAACTGTTTCTAAAGTTTCTTCTAACGAGCTATTCTCCGTTCATAATCATTCACTTTAATTTGAAAAGAAATGTCAGTTGGTGGTTAGATATATATCATATTTAATTTTAGATTCATTACAACTGGGCTAAAAGTAGGTGTGCTCTATTATTGTAAAATGTATGTCATAGTTTAGATTATATTATCTTAGAGCTCAGGATGTTAATAATGGTATTTAAAGGTTCTCTGTTGCTAAGGTAACTAGCAAAATCAATAGATTTGCGAGTAACTTTGTGGTATTCAATGACAAAATAACAAAAAACAGGAAGAACTTTTCCACAGGAATCTAATTCCTATTTTTGTTAAAACTTTTGCACAGGGAACAGTCTCTTGTGGCTTGTGCAAAAGTTTCAATAAAAATAGGAATTAGTTTCCTTTAAAGAAGAAGTTCTTTATTATTTCGTATGGTATCCAAGGTAAATATTTGTATATTACATACGGTGGAAAGAACTCAAGACGAAGACGAAGAAAATCTATATACTTTTAGTCCTACTGAACCAGGCTTGTTCTTGTATAATATTAAAGTTTACCCTAAAGTCTCGTTGTCGTGTGTTTCAGCATGCACAATTACGTAAATCCCCTGAATTCGCGTTTGTTGTCTTTGCATAATAAAACTCACTCTAAAGATGTTCATCTTAAAGCTATTCGTACGTTCTTTAGGAAGAGGCGGCACATCAAACAGATGTACGTACGCAACGCAGACATGAAAGACCCCTTTCTCTTGAGATTCCGTTCTTCAATTCTGCAATGATTAATAGAGGACGTTGTCCGCCTTGAATTTGAAGATTAAGGTCACCGATTGCAATATCTTTCGGTATCTGGAATGAGGAAATGGTACCGGAAAAGATCCGAATCCTATACAGTAGTCTTTCGACGATGGGTCGGCGAACTTAACGCGGTCTGTGTCATCCAGCTCCTGCTGGTCTTTAACTAAATTTTCTTTTAAAATAAAACTAAATGACGGCGTTTTGAGCTATAAATATACTATTCTTTCATTTATTCAGTTCTTGAATTGTGTTTGGAATCGTTGAATGATCCAAACCATTCTCTTGTTTCTTTTTTTATCATCTCACCATGGTTGGCTGCAAAAATGGGATATCGTTAACTATAATAGTAACCATGATTATAGGGTTTATTTATCTAGGCAATATTAAAACTTCAAATTTTCTTTTTCCGTCTAATTTATCTTTCATATCATTACAACAAAACGTAACGTTTTGTGAAGAAAAGATGTGAAAAAAAAATTTAAAAGCCGTGGATGAAATATATCTGAGAGATTATCTTAGGAAAAGAAAATCCGCAGCAGTAAAAAACCTGCAAATAAGGAGGGACAGCGTGAAAAAAATTTCACAAAACCTACTGTCAGTGAACGCTTAAAGATATGAAAAAAAATTGTGTATCATCAACCGAAATCATAAAATCAAAACTGTAAACACAATATACTTATAGTTGATCATAGTTAATATCGCAATAGTTCACCAAGAAAAAGGATCTTGAATAGAAATTACACTTTTTGAAAAGTAAAATATGAAACATACTATAAAAATTACCTACTACCGTAAAAATAGTAAGTTTAACTAAAACTAAGTCTTATTAAGAATAGTAAAGGATCCAGAGAGAGTGATGAAGGAATCGGAGGGCATCTCCTAGTCTCTAACTATTCGATCTCTCCTGCTAAAACGGAATTTCCTTGAAGTCTGTTACGTAGACACGTCGATCAGTGGAATACAGTCAACCAATAATGGTATTCCAACTCGAATTACGCCATGCATTATTCAAGTTTCGCAGCGAGTGAGGGCGGAAATCTTCAAGCAGAACATCTGCTTTCTCTAAAGATGCTCTTTCGAACTATTTTCCCAAAGACCTCACGCTACGTTGCAGCTTTATGTACCTTTTCGCCTCTCTAGTGGAGTGAATCTGCGGAAGAAATCCTGGCTTAAGCGCACTCAATCTCATGTTTGTGGTGTATTCGATTTGGAATGCAGCGGTTTTAAAACATTCGAAATCCACGGTGACTTCGAAGTAATTGTGGATGAGTATTGGCTATAGTTGTTGGACCATGACAGTAAAGAAACTTCATCGACCATGCGATTCGACTGGATTAATAAAACTATTTTATAGCTCTTTATCCAAGAAAAACAAGGAAAAATTCTTATATGTTATTTCTATACGTCCATTTTCGGTGCACAGCGCTTTTCTCCCTTCAAACTCCATCAAAAAAATGTAAATGACGCGCCAATTTAAAAGAGAAAGTTTCACACTTCCTGCTAAATATAGACCAACAAACATAGACAACAATGACATTAAACAAATCAACAACCATAAAACAACAACAAAACCTACAAACATAAAACAACAAATACAGACAACGAACCATTTGGTTCATACATCGAGTTTGAATGTGAAATTTGAATGAATAGTTTTGTTATTAGATGTGTAGAAGTCGTTGTCCATCGATACAAACGAGGTATATTGAAATGGAAATTGATACAGAATATCAAAGTGTTTTTAGATATTTTTTAGTGGTTGTGTATTCATTTGCAGTGATTGGAGTGTTTGTTGAAATGTATTTGGGAGGAGAGATGGAATATTAATTGGGGGAATTAGTATAATCACAAAAATAGATAAACGTAAAATATTACAAAAATAATATAATAAAAACTGACAGAATCTTTGCAGTGTTTGAAATTCAGAAAAAAAACTTCGAATATTTGAGTAATTGTAAAAACTCATAATATTCAAGCTAAGCTAATAAGCTAAGGAAAGAAAATTTTCCGATTATATCAATCGCTGAGTCGTATTTTCTCTAAATTTCTCCATAGAAAGGGAAATAACTGTATTTAACGGGCATGTACGGAAATAAATTGAGGTTTAGAAATGAAAGCAATTAATATCACCGTTAAAATGCATTGACAGTGTTCTGCGATCGTTTGTGACTTACACCAAAGCGACAGTGCGCGGATAATGAAATTAAAACTTTTTGATACAAACGCGCCGGAATACAATCGCAGTGTTATAATTCTGATTCGGGAAATTTTCTGTGTTTATTTCAGCCCAAATGTCATCTACAGATATAATGGTGGCTCTAAATCTGTCTCTTTTGTGAATGGACAGTTCATTAGCATTTTTCATTTAAAATGCTTTTAGCTACTCGTTCTCTCTTATATTTTGCGACGAAATTTGCACTTCTCTCAGATAAATGCCTATTTGGAAAATATGAATGTCTAAACTGTAAATATCAGTCCTTCTGAAGCTCCAATTTTGACGACTTTGGCCCCATTTAAAACGTCATCGAATTTTATTTTCGCTTACCAGAAAGATATGATTGTAATTCAGTGCGATTACCAATAGAATAAATTGTGATGGTTCAAGTTTAGAATATATAAATATATCGTATTTTATACAATTCATCGAAAGCCAGGCAGTAAATTAAAGGCTGGCTGGAATAGGTTAAAGATATATGTGTAAATTTCCGCAATTTTATTTCGAATTTTAGTAAATTTACAGGTTGTATCTCTTAGGTAAGTTTTGCTAACTACTCGAGAGTCCCTGTGAAGTTTCATTGAATCATGGTTTAAATTCGTTTAAGTCTAATCCCTAAATGTCTTAGGTATCAAAATTCAGCTTTTGCAATCGTTCGCTATTGATTCAGTCTTTCATATAGTACATACATTCAGTATAGTGGTAGCAGTAACAGCGGATTTTTAGTACATGTTTATCTTGATATTGTTTCGTCTCAGTGAAAATATTGTTTAATAACGTAAGTATTTCATTACATTCTACAAAGGACGCATAGCATTATAAAAGAGTAATTTTTAATTAGCCGTTGCCGTTGCTTGTTTTCTAAAAATACACAGACAGCTAAGTTCAATTCGTACGTGATTTCCCACTGAGAATCGAACCCGGGATCGCTTTCACCAAAGTCAAACGTGCTTCCCACTTAGCTACCCAGGGACCCTAACAAGCTATTCTCACTGTTTATAATTATTATAATTTCCGAGTAAAAGTTGCTTGCATACTGAAAGCTAATCGGTTAATATTTTAAAGAAATAACCGCTAATTAATCTAATTTTCTCTTTGGCTATATTTTCTTTATTTTCAGTTCCTCATTAGAATGTTTTATATTTCGTTTTTGTTATTTTTATTTAACTTCTTTAGCGATACTTTCACTGGCGACTATACTGTATGTGAAAATCGAATAAATAGATAAATAAATAAATTTCTGCTCTCAAATTGTTATTTAGTACAGAATGACTTCGGGTTAAATTCGCACAATTTTTTATTGTAATACAAAACTTTTACAATATAACCACAATGCGCATTCAGGAGCTTTCTAACTCTAATCCCTATTCCCCTGCGTAGATCTTTCACGTCATTCCAAAGCCGCCTTTGAGAGCGTCAGTCGATCCAAAAGCGTGGACAACCATTTCAAAGCCTCCCGCTCCGGGCGGTTAGTTCGGGGAAAACTCAGAAGGTGCCACCACTCTCGGAATCCTTTCGTACTGCCTTCCCGAGCCGTGTGAGTTGAATTGGAGAGTGCCCTGCAGTCGCTGCTAGCATCGAAAACTCGTCCCTTGTGCTTCTTCCCGTTTCGACGCGCCGCTCTAGACACCCTTAAATACGCATTTAATTCCCTCGTTTAACGACGCCCTTCTCGGCGAAGGAAATAGATAAAAACGTTCCGTTGGAAAAGGGTTGGACTTGGTATCGACGCAACCTCAGTTTCTCCTCAAAGTGCCACTGGTAAAAAGGGTTCATTCGACAACTGCGCGGAAAGAATTCAACCGGCTTTCGGAGTTCCAACTGCCCTGCGAGGAAAGTTAAGTTTCGTCTGAAGTGATCTTTGAGTGTCACGAAGGAAGGTACTTGAATCGAAGGAAAGGGGTTAATCCTTTTCTTCCTCAAAGTGAAGTACTTCTGGATATGTTATAAGGGGATCCTCGATCTGTACTCAACTCATGGAGAAAATGGATTGGATTTATCTTCTAGTGATCGCCTCTACTTTCTTATCAGGTGAGAAGTTTTTCCTTTGGTTATTTGCGGTCCTTTATTGGTACTAGGCCCCAAAAGTTTGTATATATATATTAATTTTTATCGAGTCTTGCGTCCTGTATCGGTACTAGAAATAACCGGTCGCAAATTCTGTTCCCGTATGCATTAATTTTTATCAGTCCTAAGTTACTTGCGCTTGTATCCCTTTATCTCCATTTAAATTTACATTTTAACCCTGCAAACTGCCACCGGCGTATGGCAGGGGGTGTAAAATACCGAAAACCCCATCTACCCTTGACTGCTGTTGGCTTCTCTAATACTTCGTGGAAAAAATGACCAGAAATAACTGTCTGTCCGGCAACTATTTCCCTGTAACGCTTCATCTTTTTGTCTCGAAGATCACATACGCTACTGTATGGTATGACAATATCAACTTCCACCTCTCTGAGCTCCGTAGTGATAAATTTATTAAAACTTCGCTCCGGAATCCAAAAAAGTCACATTTGCGTCATTTCTACCTTTCATCCCGCATCGGAGTAGTTTAAAGTGGGCAAATCAAGTTACGATCGGCGTAAGTAGATTACGGAGACGTATTGGAATTATCGGTTACGTAACGATAACTGCGCCGCACCTCCCCGTAGCCACACAAACTTTTCAAGCCATTCCTTTTTTTCTCAGTTTGCGCCATCTTCATCCATAACTCAAACGCGGTTTTATTCCCCATCGACGCACGCCGAGAGATATTACCGCTCCTCCCAGCACGGTCAGCTTGTTTTCCTGCCAAAAATGTCGTCGGATACCCATTTCCTCGTTATTTCACACCCCTCTCCTTTCGAGTTATAAATCCCGTACGTGACGCGCAAGTTCAATTAACGACGTTCCGCCCAGCCGAACCTAATTCGGCGCTTTTTTCCCGTCGCCCTATAGCGTGCATATAAATATCAGCGTCACGGTTCTTCTCCAGCAGTTTCCCGGACGTTGAAAAGCTCGCACAAAACGCGGAGGGAAAAAATAAGGTTTCACAGTCGGAAAAAATAGGTCTGTTTTTCACTATGCGGTGTGTGTATCCCTGAGTTCGTCATTAAGAGGATGTGGCCGACCTTTCTTAAGGAAACCCGATGAGGATTTTTTTTGTACCGCTTCCCAAAGAGCGTTTTAGGCTTTCTCCGCCGTCTTTCGATCATTATGTCAGTCCATATGTTTTTCGTGTGGCTAACGTTGGGTTGGTTAATAATTTATGTATTAATATGCCATTGAATTGGTCAGTAATATACTTATTAGTGTTCCACGAGATAGATTCAAAAGCAAGCATAGTTTCAGTTCACAGCTTCACCGACGATCAATATTATCGAAGGAAATTATTAATTTAATATTAATTATAATAAAAAGATCTGTGAAATTTGCTCGCAATGATAATCCTTTCGTGCCTCAGTTTTATTTCATTACATAGTTTATATTATAGTGTATATTAGTTTTATTTTATTATGTAATTTTGAATAATTAAGCACAAAAATGATTTCGTTTTCATACTGTGGTTATGATTTATGTATTTTGGGTGCGTTCTACTTCCATCCTAGAAATACCGTATTATTTTCTTTTTGATAAATAATTTATTGATCAGTTTTGCGCTAGTCAGGATGGCCACCAAATGAAGGCAAAAACCATTCAGTATGTGCTACATACATCTCAGCGTGTGTTAGGTTTTGATGTGATTATAGGAAATCCAAGTTCGATTCCAGAAGTCGACTTCCTTTGAATTCATTAGCGTGGGATTGCCATTCTCTCTAAAGCAGGGTTTTTCTCGCGCTTTTTCCCCATGATACACTTACGTTTTTCCTTCAACATTGCGGCACACATAACTTGTTAGCCACTGTCGGAATTAATTTAGGCAAATAAGCGTGAAATGGAAATTTATGATGTATGATTAGTGTAGGTTGAATTAAAGAAGTGAAACTATATATGGTGGATATAATGGTGATGACACTATATATACATTTCTCGTTAATGTTGAATAGCACAGCAAGAGCTTATATTTAGATTAACTCTCTTTTAAGGTGAACTAAATGGTGAACTATTCTCTAAAGATATCTTCATTGATACACAAGTTTCTCCAAGTTAAAATCAGGCTATAATATTACAGTAAAACCTCCACCATCCCGTCATTTCCTCCTGTTTCGACAGCTAAATGTATATTCACGGCTGATAATTTTAACTTTCATCGCCGGAACATAATTTTCTCCATTTATTTAGTTCCTCAAACACTTGCATTCAGGTCATAACGTTTTCCCCCGCACGTAAAACTTATCCCAGTTCGAAGTGGAAATTCAAGTATGACCTCCCAGTAAAAATGACGGAATGCGACCGCATTTAAAAACGAGCACCGTTCGACCAAAACTTTTTCAGCTCACTTCCACTAATTGGTTCACCATCCAGGAGGACGGAAACTTCACCAAGTTGACGCAGTGTGGTTCCAGAGGCGGGGTCACACGTGTGGGTGGAGGATTTAAATAACCCACGGAAAAGTCACCATTGCCAAATCCGTTTTTTTTTTAAGTTCGTTTTTTTCCTCCAAGATTACTCTTTCCAGGGCGAGAGTGCAGGAGATTTATGTGCGCTATGAGGACAGCACACGTCGTCAGAGACAGAAATATCAAGCACCATACATAGTACGATCTCTGATCAATACGTAATGAAGATCTGATCTCTATTGGTCTAGATGGGAAGTTTTGATGGCGTTTGGTATGGATCGATCTATTAAGCAAAACTCAACTATATATAGAATGAGTTTTATCTGTATTTCGAGATCAATTCTGTATATCGATAGACATTTCATACGAAGATACTTATGAAGAAATAGTCGGTAGTGGAGTAGACCCCATCGAGTAACTGCTACCCGTGACGAAACCAATAGCTCTACCGTGACATTGCCGATTTATACAGCTTTTCAGAACTTGAAATTGACACTGAGATTGTCGGCCATCCGGAGCATAAATATGATGCTCCGAACCCAATATCGTCTGAAACTGACAGGTTATTAAGAACTGATTTCGGAGTGACAAAAGGGGAAGATATGATAGCATTCCGTAGTACTTTAATGCCTTAGAAAAGGACAGCTAGGGTTATATGAAAAGAGTTGCAGTGAAAATGAAGTGAAATTATAGATAGAAGAAGAATTTGTTCAATTTGATCCCGGCTAAATAAAGACGATTATCTCATTTGACAATAACAATATTGTCACAAGAGAGAATCAAGCAGGCGAAAATTTTGTAATACGAGCTAAAGAATTACAAAAGCTTCTAGAAGCAGGAACAGAAACGGAATATAATGAAACATAACCAACGACCTAGAAAGAAAAGGAATGATAAGGATCAACTAAGTGAAAGGGCTCCCGGATTGCCGAGTGGGCGTTCAACATTGCAGAAAGCGGTTCCGGGTTTGATTCCCCAGACCACTTTCCCGATGTGGGCCTACATGCGAAAAATGACTTTAGCTGAATGACTTTTTAAAGTGCTCCACTACAATTGAGTAACATGGCGGTTTTTGATTTTTTAGAAAGTGCTTCGACAGCTGAAGATATGTCGCATGTATGTGTTTCCATCTGGAATCGGACCCGGGACCGCTTTTACGAAAGTCGAACGCCTATCCCACATGGCTACCCTGAGGCCCGGCGTAACAGTTTTTAGATTTAGATTAATACCCCGCAAGCCGCCAGTGGCGTATGGCAGGGGGAGTTTAGAACGTCCACAGGAAAAAATGGGGGACCTAGGTTCGAGTCCCAGTGATGCCGATTTCCTCACTACTTTGCTCTCTCTTCTGTTTCTCCCAAAGGAATGATGCTGATATGGTGAATAGAGATGGAGCTTTTCCTTTATTTTACTACGGCCGTTATAAAAGTATGGTGAAGCATATTTTGATCATCGGTCTGACGTTTTAGTACGCCAGCTGCGTTAGCCGTTGACGGAGTTACACGACATACAAAGTTTAGGGAGAGAAAAAGCGAACGTTCCTTGCTTCTTTGGGACCATCTTGCCGTTTTTTCCATAATACATGGAGAGGATAGGCGCGATGGAAAGATGCGGGGGGAGGGGCTCCAAATGAATCCCTTCCTGCCTCCCCCTCCTTCGGGATGACTCCCCCCCCTGAAAGAGAGGGAGAGACCGAAGCAAAGAGTGGGGAACGAGTGTCCGTTGCATCCCCACGTACGTACTCTTCACTCCCCTAGCCGAGATCTGTAAGCGTGATTGACGCTAATAATCACTGCCGCACTTTACGGAGTCACACAACAATTCTCTTTTTCTCTCGCCTTTCTCTTTCTGCCTCACTCATTCTCCCCTGCCCACACTCTGTTCTCTCTCGAGCGTCGGGGTCATGTTTTTTTCCTTCCATGTCCATAGGCGATGCCTTACGTAGCCCTTGCAAAGAGGGAACGCCGGAGAACTCTTCTGTTTTTTATTTCGGACGGAAAGGTGGCCTTTATGAAACAATTGAACGGGAGATGTGACAAATTGGAAGAGTTTGGAGAGTGGTTTCCGTGACGAATCGATACGGAACGTGTGTTTTTAATTCGACGCTCTCTCTTTCGCCTTTTTTGTGGCTGGTTCTTACGAGTGATGAGACAACGCGCTACTGTGAAGTTTTTCGATCTCGAGTGACCTTATCACGCCCTCGTTTGCATCACGATTGATGGTTTGTTTTTTGCTCTGGGATAGTTGTGGTGTATTCTTTTTGGGTTTTAATGGGATAGATGAAGTATTTGCTTCTGCACCACGCGCTCGTTTGTCTGAAGAGTCAAATTGGTCTGCGGGAGTTATTAGAATCTAATAGGCTATGATCTGTGTTGATAAAGTTGAATGAATTAATAGGAGGCTGTTGATTAACTTAAAAGGGGACTATAGAGTTTCAATTAACGCGATGTGCAAGAGCTATGAAATGATGTGCAAGATCGAGATAAGCCTTTGCCTACCATGCTTTAGAATGTTCCTTTTCTGTGCCGTGTCATGAATAGCTGCTCCGTTTCCAGCGGGTGCACAAAACTGCTGAATTAAATTATGTACTTTCTCAATTTCTACTGAAGGATTCTCCTCGTTGTTTAAGTTCTTTGATAAGAATATGTTACGTTTTCTATCTTTATGGCGATGAATGTTTACAGATAGTAGTTCAGATGCTGAATAAACATCTTGCCAATTATAAAAAAGGTAGAGCAGCTAATGTTTAGATGATATTAATTTTATAGCCATTCGTTTCTGTTGGTATATTTATCAGTTCGTGTGGGGGCTGTCCTTCATTAAAACCATTAAAATCTAGTATTATGAAGGGCAAAGGACAGGTTTATAATAAGGAATTATGTTTCATCCGGTGATTTTCTTCATATGGGTTCAGAATCGGCTTGAAGTAGAATTTCGTAAGAAATCGAAGATCAGCTTTTTTCCCAAAATTTAGTGTTTTTCGCGAACTTCTATCTCCTATATAATTTTGTTATCCAGGAATGAACGTAAATGACTTTCACAGTTTTATGCAGAATATATTCAAGAGTAGAGCGAACTTTCAAAGAGTGGAGAGTTTCGGCACACAATATAACTATTTTTGTATTTTTGGCTAGCTTTTTCCGATTCTAGCCCACAGTGCGACTTGACAGTATTAGCGGAATGATGGCTAACTTATCTTTTAAACAAAAGTGTAGCCTACAAGAGGTTCGAGAAACTCTCTGTTAGCCAAATAAGTCAGATCTTTGGGTTCCATCCTCGAATTGAGAAAGACGTTTTACATTCACCCCGTGAGGATGGGGCTCAGTCACCGAAATGCGCATTGGGTAATTCTTAGAAGGTCGGCAGTCCTCGGCGTCTTTCTCCATGTTGGGAAAAGGCTCGAAGATTCTCTGACGTATTCGGCTAACGGAATGTTTCTCGAACATTTTATTCATTAACACCCGAGTTCCAATTATTTTTCTTTCTAATAGTAGCCTGTCCCCGTGAATGTCGTGAAAAAAATAATGAAATATCTGAATCGTGAGCATGTCTTATTCCGCCAATGACCATGATGTATCCACTATACTAACAATAGTCTCTAATTGCATGTAGACTATTTCCAGTTATAATGAACTAGAACAATATGTACTTTCTCCACAAATTTTTATTATAAACCATCATCACTTGATGATGGAGATCGATCTCCGAAACTAGTTGTTTTACTGTCCTTTATTGTTCATAATAAAAATGTGGAAAAAGTACAAATTGTTCTAGTTCATTATGGCATATTTCCACAAGACATCGCCGGTTTCTGTGAATTTTATTTCCAGTTAGGTTCAAGAAATGTTACTGTAATGGCAAAAACTAAAATGTTAGTTTTTTCCACTTCCTTCTTGTAGCTTCAGCATTCATAATAATTTTTTGAAAACTTCACGTCCTTTTTGCTTCAGGAGATAATTACTTAGCGTGAGGAGGGAAAGTAAGCTTGGGGAAAGATAGGGGGATGGGGGCTCGTTAGAAGGAAGATTTTTCAGCATCTAGATGGACGTAATAGATTACGAAATTAATGTGAAAAATGAGAATTGCTCATTCGTTAATTACTATTTATATCCTTAATTTAGCTTCTGCTCCATAAATTATACAACGGTTTCGCTGATAATATGGGGTTCCACTTAATTAGAGAAGGGGATGACGGAAAAGGCACAAAAACAGTCTCCGCTCGGGTTCTAGCTCCGTTTTTGGAAAATTCGGCCTTTTAACATCGCTTAAGAGTTCACAAGGAATAGACGTGGATTTGTTTACTCTGAATTAAGCATCTCGAAGGCCCATGAATTATTCATCCTATATCAACATTTAACTGGATAGCTCAATAAATTTCGCGAGATTGTGAAAGGGGCTTATATTTCATGACTGATTTGGAACCCATTGGTGAATCACTCACTCGCAAACTAACCATATTACTCACGGGTGATTCATTGAAATATATGCGGAGATTGATTTCATTGTGTCGACTTTAATAGAAGTTGAATGTCCGTACTGAGTGAAAATAACTTATAGAGTAGTTATAATAACTTGATAATTTACTCGAGGAAAGCTGTTTATAAGCCGGTTCTTCAAAATTTAATCAAGAATATAACTAGATTTAATATAATCTGTATCTTCAACTTATAATGCAACTAATGATATATTTCTGTATTAGGACCCAGTGACTTACATACACATTACATCTTTTTTTAAAGCATTTCCTGTGAGAATTCGTCATAAATTCAAAAATTCTTTCACTTTTTTAAGGATTGTTGTATTTTACACAGAGCAGCTAGAAATTGAATTGTACACCATTAGAATTTGGGTGAATTAGAAGGGTTTTTAAAAATCAAATTCGAAATGAAAACATTGTGTGCATTTGGAAAAGATTTATTTCCTTTGGCCGATATCAATTAGGTTGATTAATGAGATTGAATTTGATCAAGTTTGCCAAAGGGAAGATGAAAATTTTGATTATATGCTCATCGAATCCGTTTAATTATAATTTCAAAAACGATGAGAATTTTTTCCATATTTTCTGGCGTGAAACCTTCCTTTTGTTACAAAAGAGAGGATTATACTACATTTGGGTCCTAATGCATAAATATATCATTAATTGCATTATATGATACAGATTATATTAAATCTAGTTATATTCTTGATTAAATATTGAAGAATCTGTTTATAAACAGCTTTCCTTGAGTAAATTCTATATATTTATAAATATATTGCGTGTAACCTTCCTTTTGTTACAAAACAAATGATTAAACTATATTTGAGTCTTCCTTGATGTTATTGGTATATTTTTTCACTTTATTATCATCCTTGTACCATAGTTTAATTTGCAATTCAATCTCCTCTAAAGTAGTTGAGCATAATACACCATTCAACTTTATCTGATCCTATTTCCTCAATTTCCTCTACCATTTCCTCCCCTAATATTATCCTTTAATAGACATCCGTCCAACTGCCATATTTAATCCTTCATTTGTTTTTATGGCCGACCAAATTCTCCCCTTAATCCTCCCCGCGAATTATGAGAAAATTCGATTCATAAATAACACGAGGGGGTAATAAGGGAGCACCTATTCTTGGGGAAAAACGCAATTTTCTCCGATCGGTCGATACGTCGATAATTCAGCATGAATCGCGGATCCGGTGAATGGAAGATGCCGCCCAGCAACAAACCCTCTCCCCGAATTCGGCGTCCATAAATAATCCCCACCCTTCCCAGTCCATCGGAAGTTTCCAATGCCGGGAAACACTACTACCGTTTCCCCCTTTCGGTCAGCCCTAACCTTCTCTCCCCTTCCGACGCTTATACCGGCACTCCGACGCAATACCCCATTGTCATGCCCCATCTCCAGCCGCAGGCCTCGTGACGAACTGCCGACTCCAAGTCACGTACGAAACGCCACTCTCTGCGATAAGGACGTTTCGCCGACACTCGAATTAAAAATGGAGGGGCTTCCGACGCAAATTCGACCGACGTTTTGAGGGAGGAACTTGTCAGATGGAGATGGATCTCGGTAGCAATTAATGCGAAGCCCCGGATGGAAGTTGGTAAACGAGCGGTTTCGGCCTCTCGATCTCTCTCGAGGAGCTCATGAGAAATCAAGTGAGAGTTTGGCGTTCGTATCTGTTGCTACAAGGGGTATCTCTACGAATGCGTTGTCTAATTGACGGTTTTGTGGGATAGGATGTAGTGAAGGGGATGTTGGAGGATATCTTTGCTATACTACAGACTGAATGGCGTTGATTCCCTCGAAAATGTGGAAGTTCTTCAGTTCATCTACCAAGGTCGTGTTTTTAACAGCTGAATCGATAATTTTAAAATCAAAAGCGAAAATTGGCGTGTGAACTCAAAATGATTCGGAGTTTTAAAGCTCGATAAATAACCAAAATCTAACAGGAGTTAAGGAGTATTATTATACCAAATGCGGTTCAATCAATCCTCATTTCTTTTCTTTCTTAGCTTACTCTTCTTCTTATGTAATTATTAAATCTCAGTTGTATGTTAATATATAATGGATGTCAACAATCGACAGATGTTGAGTGATTATAAATCATTGTTTGTATATTACATGCATGCAGATTTAAAGGAATATAGTTAAAATTCGTGAAAAATTACCCTTGATATAGATGTTTGTAGGATAAAACTACAGTTTTTACAAAATGGAATTAGTTTTTGCTGTTGACACTTGAAGTGCTGCGTTTAATCAATTTAAAACGTTAATCTTTTAATCGTTAATTCCTTATGATGCCATTTATGCCATTATTATAACATTTAAACAATATATTCCTTTGATAATAAGCCTCCGTTTGGGTTTCGATTAACATTTATCCACCGAAAAGTTACTGTTGATAAATATACTTTCTGTAACATTTATTTGCTTAAGATTCAATGATTTAGATCTAAACATGATTTCATGTAAGCTGTGAGTTGTAGTTTCTAATTCGTGATCGATATTGGAGATTATCTTAGATTAAAATATGCATAAAGATAACGAAGGTAAAACTACAGATATATTCAGAAGATGTAGATCTAAATAATTTCATTATGAAAATTTCATATTTGATGGTTTTAGGTCTCGGGAAGGCTAAGAATCTTTGAGAATATTAATAACCTAAGGTTAAGATATTTAGAGTGGAATATAATTGATAAAAATATTTATTCCCATGGTTTATTTTATGAGATATTAGAAGCGAATTTTTATTGGCTCGTGTTTCCTAAATTTTCTTCATTACTGTATTCATTACCATGATTAACTTGCAAGTAGTACCATAAAGTGTCAATAAACCTGGATTCAGTGGTTTCGTATTTGAAGAAAATTGGATTTTTAACGTTTTAGTTTGTAGTTGAATACTCACAAGGTAATCCTGGAAATTAATTGTTACCGATTGCTCAGCATACATTAAAAATCTCAAAATAGATGCATCCTAATTATATTAATGAATGGAAATAAAAGCTTACTTATCTTTAATGCTTCATTTCTTCATGGATATTTGACAACCCAGGTGGAATGAAAATATTTCTCTTGACGCATCTAAAGGGTTAAAAATAAACATAAATGTACGATTTGTAGCGTAATAGTGCCTCTTTTTCGATTTCGGATTGGCAGGGAAAGGCACAGTCTCATCTCAGCGGGGACGGGATCACATTTTCCATTTCTTCCCATAATTTCTTTCGGAGCATTCCAATCCCCTCCGGTCGACAATATTAAGTTTGGCCGAAAAAAATCGAACCGAATTTTCTCGGACTACCATCCCTCGAGGGTTGAACATTGAAGAATCACCTTCGTAGGAGAGCATCCGTATTTATGGACCCAGAATCCTCTCACCTCCCTGATTGAGACGTCAAAAATTTCTCCCTCGGAAATCGTTTTCGAGGAGATGTACGACCCTGAAAATGTTTGCAGCTTTGATCGTCCGCCTGGAATTCGTCCGATGGCAGACTCCTACGGCAACACGCCCATCTCTCCAAGGCCCAGAGGCATTTATGAAGCTACCGTCCTCTGACACTCTCACAGTTGTATCGGACGCCGACGTTTCATTCGACTCCCACTGGGGAATCCGAACCAATACTTCTTCGCCCAATTTCGAATGCGATTGATCAATTTTTTAACGATTTAATTCTCAATTTTTAGGGTATTTATGATAAGGAAGGATGGGTAAGGAAGGTTAGAATGATAATACAGATATGTCATAATTTATGCAAACTTATTGTTAGAGGGATTCTGAATAACTGGTGACCGCTAAACGATTATCCGTTTCCCGGGAATTGCCCTAGACGGTGGCCGCTGTAGGCGCTTGGAGAACCTTTGTCTCTTTGTTCAAACTTATTGTACTGAATGCCATTACACTTACTGAGACATTTTATAAGCCAAGATTTAGAGTTAAACGTGTCTACAGATCTCCGGTAGTCTAGTATTCTTATTAAAAGGTAGCGCGTAGCCATAGAAAGCATCAATTTATATTATCTTCTGATTTTTTTTTGGTTAAAAGACATTCCAGATAATTCCAGAGATGTGTTTCAAAATCCGATGATTGAGTCGCATCGCGGTGAAATATTTCATTAAATTATTTTTTGCTAATTTAAACTATGTTATAAACAATATGAATGATTGAAGTAATGAAAAATAGACAAAAGAAATGGGTGGGTCAAATATTGAGAGGAGAGGGATTATTGAAGAAAGCGATCGAGGGAAGAATGCTAGGGAAAAGACAGAGGGGAAGACAAAGACAGAAGTTGTTAGACGAATTAAGGGGCGGGATAAGTTTCCGGGAATTGAAGGTTAGGGAATTAAATAGGGAATGTAGGGGCACATGAACCTACCGGAAGGTAGAACACTTTATATATATAAATTATATGTTAAACTTTCGTTGATAAAATTTTAAAGATGCATTCAATCATTATCCAAATCTGAAATACAATTCCCACAACGCGTTTCATTGAAATGTTACATCCCTTCGAAATGACCCAGACGTTCGTGAGATAAAGAGGTGGTGCGATTTTATAGATTATTCTGTCACACGTTATTCATGACAATAAAATGCTCTTCAGGAGAGGATTTAGAAGAGATTTTCTAAGCGTCAATGTCACTTCTTAGAAAAATACCTCACGGTTTCCCCTTACTTTTACAATGTTAGAAATGCCTTTTGTAGGGATATTTTTGCGTTTTTGCAATTTATTTTACTGCTCGTGTAATTTGTTGAATTATTATAATATTATATATTTCCATACTGCTGTCCGGTCTATCTACAGAGTTCAATATTCTACTAATAGAGATAAATTATCCGATTGATTTGACTCTAATTTTTAATTATTTTAATTGACCAAAGAGATTAATTAAATAGGCTCATTGAGTGCACGATGCGCTTTACCAATCCCCGTTAAGCCAATTAATCGGTAAATAGCTCATTCAAGATTATTAGAGGGCTGTAAAGGTTCATGAATGTATAAGGAGATCTCGACCTTTTCCAGACTATTTTTCGGCCACTATTAAGAATTATTCCCGGAAAGTCGACTCCTGTTAGAAATCGATCCCATGTCATAAACGATTTCCGGGTTCAGAGGGACTTCGCCAAGAGTTATTGATTTTTAGCCTTTATAATATTCACTAAACAAATTTACGAGGTAGTTCATATAGATGGAATTTTATTATGAATGTGCAATTTATATATTCAAGAATATCTCAGTTGATGCTTTCTGACGATACTTGGTGGAACATTTCCATACTTTGTCTTCGTCCACAAATTTTATTTGAAAAAACACGACCGGTATCGAGGTTAACTCATCTTCAGGTGACCGGAATACATTTAGAAGCAGAGTAATATACAAAGTAAAGGCGATTGAGGGGAAGGGCGTTAGTGGGATGAATGCGGGGGAGGGGGAGGGAGGTGTGGAAGTATAGATTTGAAGATGGGGGAAATATTCTCACTGAAAAGATACTCGTTAGTAAGGTTCCTAGAAAACTGCAGGTGGCGGCGTATCTCTAGTTGTTCCAGGAGGTCAACTTTACTCTGGAGGTTACTCTGCTTCTAAATGTATTCCGGTCACCTGAAGATGAGTTAACCTCGAAACCGGTCGTGTTTTTTCAAATAAAATTTGTGGACGAAGACAAATTGTTTTTTTCATATTGAATATCTCAGTTTATAATCTATAGACGTTCTCTTGGCATATGTTGCCAACTTTAGCTGCCCATTTTTAAATTTTAAGGTTGTGACAAAACTTCAATTGATTGATTTCTTGTAGATTAGAATATCACTCCATGAACGTTCTTCTCATGAAACACTTTTCATTACTTAAAGTTGATACATCCTCGTCGATTCTTGATGCGGTATATACGATTGGGTTCCATAGGTAATACTGATCTCTAACCTAATACAGAGCAGTATATACTCGTACGGGTATTACTGAAGGTAACCAACATCTACTATACTTTTCATCATCTCGGCTTTAAATATTTGAAAAGAAACATCATAAGGTCAATTATCACGGGCCGGTAGTCCTAAACTAAAACTTCTCATGCATTTTTATTAAACGTTTTTCAGTATTACACATTTTCATTAAATTATAGCTCTAAGAGAAACTAAGCAATTCCAGCTGAAGGCCAATTTTTCATCCAGTGAAATTACAAAGGTTGAGACTTAGCGAGTGAAAAAGTTCATATAGCTCTTCCTGGATGTGGGTCTCTCTATATCATAATGCCACGCAGGCTCCACGTACTTCCAAGAATCATTATCCCAATCTCATTCCCCTTCAACCTAAGAGCAGTTGAAGGGGTACTCGTGACACGTATTATCTTGACCTACGTCTCGGAAGGTGGAGGACTTCGCACCGTGCTTAGCTATGGCAATTTCCTCGCTCAGATAGCTCGACGCAAACTGTTTTCAGAGAACTGAACCCGGTGATAAGGGAAGCAGAGATTAGGAAATAAATGTAGCGTGCCTTACCGCGTCCAAAGCTTAACTTTCGTCCTGGCTTGATTTCGTGACTATCCTACGGCTCTTAATTTATACCACTTTGCGCCTACGGTCACCGACTGCTCCAGCATGGATAACGTGACATTTGTCATTGCAACGAAATTTGTCCACGGTTCATTTAATTAAGGCAGGCCATTAAAATCTGTTTCGTCCAACGCGGAAGAACCTGCGGCCTTAGGGCGTCATGTGGTCTTTTTTGGCGTTCTTGCGGCTTTTTAGTCACTTCCTGAAATAAATACTCCTAATTAAATTATTTTGTTTTGTTATCTTGCTTATGACGCGATGTGAGAAATGAAGCACAAATGTAATCTTTTAGTTCACTCAGCGAATGAATTTTGTTACTATGTTTTGAGTGAAAGTTAGGACTATACATACGGCTGTAGTTTTAGTAGAAGGAGTTGAAAATTTTCTGTACAAATTTATTATTACGTCTTCAATATTGCCGTCGTCTTTTCTCCAATAAAAAAGGAAAATTTTCTTTCATTAATATGCAGTCGAACCTGGAATTTTGGCCCATATGAGTTTTATTCCAGGAGTATTACATCCAAGCCTAAAATTCCTATTGAAATTAGGAGAATTCATTGCTATTCAGTGTTTGAGAATACATTTCATAAGTTAAGAATAAAGTTCTGCATCAAAACTAATTTGAATCCACATAATCTTGATCAACTCAAAAAGGGTCCAGGCGGATTCAAGCATGGTGCTGTTGTGATTCAAAAGAAACTAAACTAATATCTATTACTTCAGTCTTGCAATACTTTAAGGATAATTTGAACGATATTATTATTTAATGCTATAAATCAATTTATATGATTTGTTTGAGAAGGTAAAATAAATTAAATTGATAAACCACTAATTTTCTTCGGCGCAGAACTGGAAAAAGCTGTTCAATAGTATGAAAATAATTCGGTTCCGGACTTGGATACTCTTTCAAATGGTCCAGTCTGTATTTGAAGCGATCGCTCTTGAATCAATTCTATTCCTGACCATAAATGTCATTTGCTTTCAATGTTGTGCATTTAAATAATACAGGCATACAGACATACAGTTAAATACGACCAAAGTTTATGAAAAATACTAATCTTCGAATTTTTGCGAAGATTTTCAAGCTTATTTCGCACATACCAGAAAAACTTCATCGGGTATAATTTGATTCAGTATCACCTGTTCTTTACATCTTTCACGTTAATTCATTTCAGTTACCATGATTGCATATTTCGTACTTTATTTGAAAAAATGGAGGACCCATACTGTTATAAGTGTTACATAAAACGAGTTTTTAGTCGCCTCCCGTTCATACTACGGCGTGGCAGCATGATCAGAATGGTGGAAAACTTATTTTTAGATCAAACAGAACCGTATCTACATGAAGGTCGCGCAAAAAATGATATCCTCTCAAATGCAGAAAAAAGCCTTTCATAGGGCATTCGTAGTAATGTGGGCATTAGGTAGCAGCGAACGGCTGCTCTAAAATTGTTTAGATCTCAGCAGATTAAAGCCATTAAATTTTATGGACCCATTTAGGGCGAAATTTCCGAATCGATTACGCAAATGGAGTTAATTCTACGGGCTTTGATAAGCTAGATAACTGGCGAACTATTTCGAATCCTACCTCCTTTGATTTCCTCCACCGCCAGATAAAAGTAATATATGGCCGAGCTAAGAGACACTCTTTGTTTTTCTTTCGTCAGAGGCCGTAATTTCCGACCTTTTTGTCCCCGGGGATCAATTCGTAAGCCCGTTTTATTGTGAGGAACGTTCGAAATGTTTTGCAATTTTTCACTCCTTCGCCGAAGTTTTGAAAGAGGAATGAAAAGAGTTTTATATGGGGCGCGAACGGTTTTTTATCATTTTATTGAAGGCTGAATTGAAGAACGATATCGCGACTTTATTTTCTCGTGACATTATGGCCTGTTTAGTGCGTTTCGCGTGTTTAGGCTTTTTTATTTACCGAGATTTTTTTAGGCCACGTCGCCCATTTTGATTTTTAGCGCTTGGGAAGGCACGGAATGAATACAATCACGGTCGCGCTAAAGCTTTTTTGCTTCCCTATCTCCCTCCTCCCGTTGAATGACATTGAAATAAAAAAAGTAACCGCAATCAGCGCAGTGAAACGTATCGCAAGTAAGGTGCGAAGCAATAGCTTCCAAATAGGATTTAAATAATGGACTAACGTGAGCGTGATGCGCTCGACTGTGTTACATACACGTTCATACTGGAATCACGTTGTTCATCTCTCTATTGTGAGCAAGCTTATTACCACTTCTACCAGAAATAATTGATGATAATGATGTCCACCTTTTTTACTTAATTAGTGCAACATGAAGTTGAACAAAACATCGCAAAAAACAAGAAAAATAGGGAATTAAAGGGGTGCCAGGAAGGAATATCTGTCTCTGGGTTACATCAATTTATATTTGCATTCAACCAAAATATTACAATTACGTGAGGATTTACAAAAAATCTTGTCGAAATATTAATGAAAAAATAAGAATTTGTGTAGTTATATAGGTATTTCTTTATACGTTATTACTTGAAAAGTATCATTTTTCAACAGTGGAAACATTTAGAGGAAAAAAACCAAGAAAGTGTATATTTATATAATTACCTCTACGTTCTTATTTGAAAAGTGTCAGTTTTTAACTGTCTTGAATAATCATATTCAGATCTTAAGTTGGTCCAACTACCTAGGAAGGATTACTTATTAATATATACTAATATTTTTATACGTTTATCCATCGAAGAGGACATGCATGCATATTTTTGGGAGTTTAGGTTTCCCCCTAACTTCACATAAAGTTCTCCTCCTGGGACTCTTTCGACCAATTTTTCTCCGATATTCTCTCCGTATGGCCATTTTCATTTTATAACACCTCTCTCAATCGGCTTGCATCTATTTTAGACTATCATTTTCAAATAGACATGAGATTCCCCTTTATTATAAAAATTTAAATAACTGTTGATGATGGGCACACTCAGTGAATCATTTATATTTAAACTTTTTAAGCGAAAAATTCATAGTTAAGGAAATTTTCTCCGTTCATGGGTTCCAAGAATCGCATAAAATCTTTGACGTACCTAGCTAAAAATTGCCTTTTACATTACGGAATACTCTTGCTTATGATACTGAAAATTGTATTTATTATTCAGTTGGGTATACTTGGTTTTGTAGACGTGCTCATTTTAATGTATACAAGATTTTTAATGGTTTCTGATCAACCCTCATAGCGGTGGATTATTATATCTCATCCTACATCTTTCAAATATGTACTTTACTATTCCACCAACTTGTTTTCCTCGACAAGCTAACGCGTCCGCTTAATTACTTTTGGTGATACAAAGAATGATATTCCGAAAATTACCTCATTAAGTATATACTTAGCATTGTAAATAAATCCTTATTTAGTCATGTTTTATGTATAATATTGTTTTCTTCGTACTTATATTCCTGCTTTCCCTAAAGCTTATCCTGACCTTTCCTGTCCCATTGTACGTTATTTCAAGTCAAAAATCCTCCTCTCATAAATAAATAATTAGAAGATAACTACTAAATATGTAGTCGTTTACATTCCCAACTGGCAGGGAGACACAAATTCAAAAATTCAGGACAAGCATAGCTTAACTACTTACGATAGGAATTTCTCGGGCGAGAGAAAAATTAAGTTTGCAATGGCCAACTTCTTTTCGGACTCACGTAATGAGTGACTCCTCCAGGAATCGTTTAGATTCAAGAGAATCGGAGAGCTAAAGGGAAAAGAAAGGAGCCGCTTAATTAGAATTTTCGATGAGTTTAAATTACGGCAGGAGCGAAAACATCCATTTTCCACCGTCGTTGCAGCGCATTTAAATTCCATTGAATGAGCCACGATTATCTCTCCATAATTCAATGAGAGTTTTCTCTCTCCGGTCACTGGGGAGTCTATTAGCTCTCAGCTGGGAATCCATCTGACCCTCGGATCTGGAGCATTGTTCTTGCATTATGAACATCAAATGAGCGGCTCATTATTCATTGCTTTTACTAGTTTTATTCCCTCGCGGTCCTTGGGGAGGGAATTTGACTAACAGTCCATTTTAAACGGGTCACTTGCTGATTCTCTCTGCTGTACGATGATTAAAGGAGATCCAGGATTATTGAGAGAGGATTTTTTGGTTTTAATATCTACATCAGTGTCCCGCGAAAAGTAAATGATTCTTTGTGGAAAAATATAGATTTTTCAACGAATTATTCAACTTTTAAAAAAAGGGAACTGAACCGTATTGGCGACTGGGTGTGATATTTTTTTTTAAAAGAATTTGATTTCTGTGAACTACTGGAGTATTTAGTTAGAAAATACTTTTTTCAATTTCCTTGTCTTCTTTTCACTGACTTATATGCCTGATTCCTTCCTTTTCAGGTAATGAATCAACTTTCCCGCTTACCTTGAACACGTTTGGTGAGTGAACTAATTTATGTAATAACTTTTGAGAAAGTTTGCAAAAATTACAAACCAAAGAGTATAGTTTATATTAATCGGCTTCAAATTAAGCGACCCACGGATTAACCGGCCCATCTACTAGGTACGAGTAACTAAGTAGTAAGTATTATTAAGTTAAAAAAGTATTACGATAATAAAGGGTAAAACCAATAATAAGGTCATCCCGCCTATAGCATCAAAACTGGTAAAATATTAACGTAAAGAAATAAAGCAACAGGAAAATCAATTTAAAAAATTACCTATCAGGATTCGAATCCGCGTTCGCAGACTTTGCCGCCGGACGCACTAACCACTACATCACTGCTGTGGTATGATAAGTGGCCGATGTGTTAGATTTTGTCGGAAATTGATGAATTTTGACGCTTTTTCTGAGAAACGTCTAAAAGTTAGTCAAATGTAAGTATAGTTGTTATCAATTCCAGCCAAAGAACCTATCCTCTTAGCCCAGTATATGCGCTCTTTGCTGTTTTTTTTAAAAGTTTCCATCGTCAGATTAAGTTTTAAGGCATCGTCCCGGTTTCGTTCTGGTTTTGCGCTCTTCAGAATTTGATTAGTCTCAGTTTCTTAAAGTCAGAATATGGTAACCCTACCTATAGGTAATGTAAGCTCGATTATAAAAGTGAAATGGGCCGTTCCGGCTGTTGAATTCAATTACGGTCAAGATTCTTTCGATAACGTTCACGAAGAACTTCATTTCTCTTATTCGAATCGAAACTAAATGATCCGGAATCGTAAACACTCCGCGACGCTAATCGATTAAGCCTCGAGAATGTTATCCTTCCTCGAAATAGATAGCAGGAACATTTATTTCTGTCCGTGAACAGTCAACGGCCTGGTATTTATTCGCCGATGTTTTCGGTTCAAGAGTTTAGGATTCGATGAAAATGCTGCCGATTGCTTACGTTCCATTTGTCAATCGTTTTGTCTTCACTACATCACTCGGACCCCTTCCCTTAACTCATCCCGTATTACTTTAGACTCCTTTCCATCTAACGCATCCCTTCCCCATTCCCCGTTGTTTTGTAGCTTTATCTTTTTAAGCTTCCCCCTTTTTCCCATCAGTCCCTCAAATTTATCGGCTATAAATGCCATTTCAAACGCTCCGTACTGATATTGCATCTTTGGGCCATTGGGCAGGGAAAGGAGTGGAAGGCGGCTACTGGTAAGAGGGGAAAAACCCAGGAGTCCATTGGATGGTTCCTAGGGTGTTTATTTCCTTAAGAAAAAGATGCGAAGAATAGAATCGGCCCTGTGAGATGGAAAAAGTTTTCTCCCTCGGCAAAAATGAAAGAGATGTTTGGGATAGAAAAAACAGGCTGCGTTGGTCTAAAGGTAAATGTCTATTTCCTCGGGGAATAGAGCGGCGAAAGAAATCCGTACGCGGCGCGGATGTGGAATTTAGTTATTTATTTTGAAAGCTTCCTGAAATATGCTGTGGTTAGGATGTGTTTTAAGAAAACTCTATCTCTAGGTAAACATTTTTTGGTTTAGTTTTATTCATGATGAGTTCATTTCAGGAATTATTTAAAAATACGCCGGGATATTGATATTAAATTTCGCGCTGGGATTCTTTTGCTTCTTTGATCAATTTTAAAAAGCGTTTTTGCCCTGAAATTCTCTTAAGTATTTTCAAGTGATGAGGCTATGATGATGTAGAAATCCATCGTAACAACAAAATAATAAGGATATCTTGCTTATTCTACAAGAATAATTTATTTAGAATCATCTTTCTGTTTTTTTTTGAGTAAACCTTTCCTGTAAAAGAAGTACGATATTTTCATGGTTTTAAAATATTTTCGATGAATCATAAATCTCGGAGCTCGCATCAAATATAGAAATCGAGTATTTTTCCATTCTGCGGTGTCATTTTTATTGTGTTGCGAAATTGCTATGAAGTTGCGTTAATTATGCTAATTAATATACATTTTCATAATGAATTATTTGTCCAAATAGAAATATTATTACATCACATAAATTCTCTGTCAAATATGGAAAATTGTATCAGTTATCGCATATGCTCCGCTAAATTCCGACGATAAACAATATGTGTCAACGGTATAAAAGGAAATAATACAGTAATATGCTATCAGTATCATAATTACAGAAATATTTTGTAAATTACTAATTTAATATCGCCGAGATTTAGTTCATTCAAGCGTTAATTAGGTGTTTTTCTTTTGATAGTTTTATGTAAAATATTTTGTATAATGTTGTAATATGTATATGTTCTATTATCATAACACTAATGTTATTGTGTAACATTCCTAAATATTGAATAACATAATATCCCTGTTTTTAACGCACACGTAGTAATATCAATCAAAAATTTACAATGAAAGATTGCTAAAGTTAAAGAATTTTCAATTCTTCTAAAACGGAATATCATAACGATACAAGAGTCAATAGTAAAGATAGATAAAATAAATTCCTATCTGGGCATAGAGGTCGTTAGGAAGTGTTATCTTTAAACTTGTGGCAGCTTAATCGAATTATAAATATATCTTAACTAGCATCAGTCACTTATAGCAGGATATTTAACTTCCGCTTTTAGTTTCGAGATAGTTTCTATATTTCCTACTTTTTGCTAATTAGATTTAGTAATTTTTGCGGGATGACTCAAAATCCTTCATGGCCATTGATTCCGAGATAGGAAGTCAAGTCTAATTAATCCTCAAAAGTTTAACTTAGATACACCTTTCCTTGGAATAAAATATAAATTCAGACAATAGCGTTTTCTTCCTCCTCAGTCTCAGAACAAATGAACAAATTGGTTTCTCTGTACTCTACAGTTTCTAAAATTAGATTTAGTAATCTAAATAATTTTAAAAAATTAAACTGAAACACGCTTTTTCTTGGAATAAAATATATATTCAGACGAGAGCCTAGCGTACTTCCACTACAACAGAACAAACTAGTTTCTCTATACTCTACATTTTTTTATTAGATTTAGTAATTTTGGCACAATAACGCAAAGTCTAGTATCACGATTAATTTTGCGATAAGAAAGCAATTTTAAGTCATCCACAAAAGTTCAACTTATATACTCCTTTCCTTGGAATATAATATTAATTTAGACGAGAGTGTAGCGTTCTTCAGCAGTAGCAGAACGAAATGGTTTCTCTAAATCCCACTCTTTTGTTTATCAGATTCAGTAATTTTGGCACAATAACACAAATTCTTATATTACCATTATTTTCGAGATAGTAAAGCAAGTCTAAATAATCCACAAAAGTTCAACTTATATATACGCCTTTCCTCGGAAAGAAATTAATTGTTCCTCTGGAGCATATCGAAATAGTTTCTCTATACTCAACATTTTTTACGCTAAGTCTTATATCACCATTATTTCTGAGTTAGGAAAGCAAGTCTGAATAATCCACAAAAGTCCAAATTATATACTGCCTTCCTTGGAAAGGAATTAATTGAGACGATGGCGTAGCGTTCCTTCACGGAGTGGTAACGCCTCCGTCAAAGACTCAGGGTGCGTGCCCCAAACAGTCTCTCGAGGGACCAATTGTGTGTTTGACACTCGAGCAAACGAACGAGTCCATGTTTTCTAGATATGAAGAGGGAAGGACATCCTCCCCTCGGGTCCATCCTCTGACCTTGATGACTCTCAGACCTCCCCCGCTGACACGGCGTTCTGCTCGAGTACATTGGGAGGGGCGTTTTTATTTTTCCTTGATGGCAGAACAAAGACGTCAAGGGTCCTGAGCGTGGGGAAGGGTGTGTCCAGACGAGCATAACGGTCCGAAAGAAGTTTGAGGAAGATGAAGAACGTGGCTGGTTTATGAAATTAAGTCTAGCTGTCCGAGGAGGCTTTTTCGGGCAAATTCGCGTGATTTATGGAGGCCGACCTCCACTAATACGCTATTTAAGTATGGAAATCCTCGTTTCTAGAGGATTTATTCCGCGTCGTACATCATTGTGTCCTTGTGTAGCGGAATGGAAAGAATAATAGAATTATGCTTTGGAGATCCATCGGTTGATTTATGGAAAGCGGAAGCGCGCGCTTATTAAGGATCTGATAGAACGGGTTGAGCGAAATTCAAGCTATGAATGTGTAGTTGCACGAAACTGTTGTAGTTGCAAATTTGGCGATTTTCTTAATAGACTCAGCGACTTTTTCCTTCTTTAGACCACATATTGTTTTAGCTACATCTCGCGCTCCATGGGACTGGTTCTGTCTTGCTGGCCGTCCTTAAGGCACTCTTCACATACTCGGCTTAACTTGCATTGTGGAGTGTTAGGAAAAGACATTATTAACATTATACATTTGATTCGTGAAATTTTTTAACTGATATTCTATTTGGAGAAGATTATTGAAAGTATTTAATTTTTGAGGGCACAGGGAAAGGCGAGTTTTAAGAGAACATAGTTATTTTGAAGAACATATGTAACCAGCTACTACAATATAATTTTGAATTACATACATCATCTACCTACAACAATATACTATTACAAAAATAATCTCCTAGCTGCAAAAATACAATACTGATAATTCCCTTATAAATAATGTGTATTCATCTAAAGGCTGACTTATTCAGCACAAATTTACTTAAATATACATTTATTCAGTATTTTACATCCTTTACTTGTCATTCAAGCATTTTTTCAGTCATTTGTGATAATTACTTGTAAGTGGTATTCATTTCTGAGTCCTGCAGCATTTTCGTTACTTTACAGATTGAATCTAGAGGATTTTTTAAGATGGCATTCCTGAGAACGATAGAAAATAGATAACAGGAATATTCAAATGTATATTCCATTGCTTTCAAGGCGTTTCTGTCATAAAAATAGAAAAAAGCAGAAGTTTATTACCAGCATATGGGGCAATATTACCTACAGTTCAGGTTAAAATATGACCAAGCGTCACTTATGAGTAGGTTCGACCTTTCTTACCGTTTTTCTCTCTTGTGCAATTTCGAAGTACGATCGAGATATCGAACGATCTTGATAGATTAAAACACATGATCTTAAAAAAACGCACCCTGAAAACGGAAATTTAAAATTAAATGAAACATAAATTTTAACAGAGCCGATGTAACTTTTTTTGAGTTTTCTTTACTGAAATGAGATGTTTCTTCATTAACTAAATACTCTTCTTAAATGTGATAATTATGATAAATGGCAATTTCGCCATCATTCCGTGAGTTATAGCCTTGACTTAAAATTAACCTTCGTGTATTTTATGTCTTCAAACACGGTAATTTATAACGTTCGAATAAGTTTCTCTGAAGGTTTTCAGTCACGATACGTGTCACTCTTTTATGAATTCCGAATCTGCGTAAAGGAAACCCAGCCCCGGTGTGAACGAGTCCCCATTCGCTACGTATATCAACCAGGTTTATTACATCGGACCGAATCTGGAAAACAATACGGAAGAAAGAGGAAAGGGAATTCCGGCGAAAGAGCTCCGACTGATGGAGGCTTTCAGTGGCGCGATGAAATGCGGAACCGAGTGCGCGGACGTGCGGCGGAATAAACGGAATTTTTATCGAGCGGAGTAAGGAAATGGAAGAGCAAAGTGGAGAAAGGAGAGGTGAAAGGTGAGTGGAACGAAAGCGGAGGGAAAAGGTGAAAAGTGTTTGTACTTGGACGAAAGCGAAGGGCGGGAAGAGGGATGTGGGCTCGGAGTAATGCGGACAAGGCGGAGCGAAATTAAATTTTAAAAAAGCGCGGCCGGGGAGTGAATTAGGAGGACAAAAGGTGTGGGAGATAAATGAAAGAAGAGGGAAAAGAGATATGGGGCCATAAGAGGACAAGATGGGGAGATGTCCAGGTCGGGGAAGATTTAGGTGAGGGACGATATGCAAAACGTAGGAAGACGCGGGATTCAAATATTTAGAGAGGGTTGCTTGAGTGTAAATACTGGAAGAATCATGTGGGAATATTAACTGCAGGGAAATTGCTCTGGAGGGTGAGTAAATTTTGGTATACAAGTAAGAGGAATACTAGCTTCTACATACTTCATCAAAAGGCTTGCTCGTTGAAGCTGAATGATTAACGGAAAGTAACGAAAGAACGAATAAAGAAATTTAAGATGTTATTTCTCGCAAAGAAAGTTGAGCTAATGAGTTTTTGAGATAAAACGATGGTAAAAATTTACCAGGAATGGAAAGTGAAGAGCCAATTACGGATGAGTTTTTTGTGGTTTATTTTCACGGTATACACTTAATCATTTGTAGTGGTAGTATTTTTAAAAGTGCTTTCGCAGAAGTCGTTTCGCAGAAGAGATCCTGGGGCAGTTTTCTTCAAAGTCGAACGGGCTACCCACTTGGCTATCTAGGAGTGTTCAATTCTTGATAAATTTAATGTTAACGCAGACTCTACGGAGAGCGGTATTAAAATTTTAATAAACTATTTATAAGAATATGTATGATAACTTATGAAGTTGATTATCTATTCTGTTTTCACGTTACTTTTTACTGTATATTTTACTAAAGCATTTTCTTACTTTTATTTACTTACACTTCAATTATTTACATTTGACGCATCTATTTTGCTTTTATAGTAACTCGACGCAGAGTCCTACTTGTATGGGCTAAAATATATAAATCTACATCTACATCTACATCTACATCTGTACCCTGCAAGCCGCCTTTCGGCGTGTGGCAGGGGGTGCAAGCACCAGGACTCTATTTGCCCAGTCGATTATTTTCGCGTATTGTTCTGGGAAAAAAAGAATTCTTGTATCGACTGGTTTTAGCATCTATTTCTCTGATCTTTCTCGCTGGTAGTCTCGCTGGTATGAAGTAAATATTTTGATTAAATATCTTTGAGTAAATATGTTTAAGTAAATACTTTCGAATGAATATTTTTAAGTCAATATATTTAAGTGAATATCTTTAAGTTAAAATTAATGAGTAAATTTTTTAACTAAATATTTCATGTAAATATTTTTAAGTGAATATTTTCAGGTAAATATTTTCAAGTTCAAGTTCATGTATTTTGAAGCAAAAATTTTTAATTAAATGTTTTCAATTTCATCTTTACTTATCATAATGAGTAAGACTGAGATACAACATTATTTAAATGCCACGGTGAGTAAAAGGCCACACTAAATATATGTACAGCCGCATATGGAGTGTAGACAGCGGGTTCCCCGAAATACAGCGTGCATGGGAAAGAAAGGTGAAAAGCGGAAACGAAAGGGAGTGTATGAAGGTAGTGGGACGAGGAAAGGATTTATGAAGTCGAGGAAATGGATTTATGAAGCTGAGCCTCGGAATGTGGAAATTGTTTAGGAAAGATAATGCCGAAATCGTGGAAATTGGACGCGCGGAATAATGAAGCAGAAAATCTGAGAAGGAGAGAGGTGTGGGGCTGAGTTGCTAGTCGAAGACCTCAGTAGCTGGAATATTAAATCACGGAGGATCGAGACAACGGCGGTACTTGAAAGGTCAAGTGGAAGGCTATGGAGTAAATAAGGCACGGCTAGAATAGTCAGAGGAAACACGAGTTGGACTCACCTGCTATAGTTCTTTTCGACGATAAACCACAATGTGGAAGAGGTGTGATATTTTACGGAGAAATCTATTGGGTGAGTTGCGTTAATATTGATAACCAATACCATTTATAAACGAGGAAGTGAGTAGAGATTTGGAATATTTGTAACCGAGTAATGAGTTTCGTGTCAACGAAATTCCTGAATCGTGCCAGCTATCCAGTTATAACCCTCAGGTAATTTAATTTATATTCGATCCTAGAAAATGTTCTCATGGGGAAAATAACAAGAGGAGCTGTCGATTAATAAGCAACAGGACGAAACTGTTATAATGATAAACTTAATAGAAATTACCCTTATTTTGTAGAATTCCATGACTAAATTAAAATTTCTACCCACTTTGAATCAGCTTTTCCAAAGTAAACTAGAATAATTGTTTGTTAACATTCTAAATGTCATTGCATTTAGGTTAATATAAATACGAAATTTACTTTCCTCTACAATTTTTTTTCTCTAAGCTTTAATAAGAAACACCATTACAAGTAAGAAGATATTTTAATGATAAATGATACGTATGAATTTGTTATACTTAACTCTGCATAAAGAATTTCATCCCCGTGTGTAAATTATTCGAAGCGTATGTACAAATTAGATGTGATGAAAACTTGTGTAAAATAATTGCAAAAGATCAAATCTTTTAAATGAAATTTTGAGAGAAGTTACAGTGTAGTATCGATTTTCGAATCTTTTAACGAATAAACTTCATGGTTCCGTACAGTCTTGTTTCGATTTTCTTTTAGGACTTCGGAATTGGATGACTTTCATCATCATTCCACTTATTCTGAATACGTTTACAATGCGAATTTCAAATGTTTATATCTTTATGGAGATTATCATCCAGACATTTTCAGCAATCCGTAGAAGATAAAAACTTGGCCAAAGCAGTGAAAATTTCTTATTAGATATCGATTTGTACGAACGCTGCATCTATAAAACCGAGAGTAAAAGTGGAATTATGGCCTTGAGTTAGGAATAAAAGCAAGAAAAGGCAGAAAACTTATCGTATGTATAATTTATGGAAATCTATTCAAGCTAGAGGGGGACGAAGAGCCTTTGTTTACGCCGGGGACCGAAACAATATATACAGCCTCCTACGTTAAGATATTATACGCTCATAAATTTTGAATCAGCCATTTCTGCGAAAGCCATGACGAAATCCTTTCACATACTGTCTATTGTCTCCCCCAGTAAGCCTTAAACATATCCTTGCTGCTTATCGAATCCGAAATTAAAGAAAACTAATTTCCCATTCAATCTTCATATACGTTATTGATCGCCGACCTCTTACAAATTTGACCCAATCAGCTTTTAGTATGGTAATTCAATGGTGAGAGATTGCTTGGAACTAACTTTATTTATTATTATTAATTAATTTTTGAATTTTAAGCAATACTGTCCATAGTGGCAAAGATGTTGATTACAATACCGCATCACAGAGATACTGGGCACCCATGTAGCTAAGTGGGTAACGCATTCACCTTTGGTAAAAGCGGTCCCGGGTTCGATTCACAGTGACGATCCACTTGTGAAATATCTAATTAAAAATAATTACTACGGTGATACAATATTGTATGCAATAATAATTACAATTTTACAAAATTAGTGATTGATAAAATATAAATATTTTCCTTATAAATAATGTTTTCTTTTCATATACTAGCTAACTTATTCAATATAAATTTACGAATATCACCCACTGTTCCTCACCATGCATCCCTTATTTATGGTACATGTCATATTAGAGACATCTCTCGTAGATTTGAACGAATATTTCATTTCTACATTTATTTATACATTTATTACATCACGTGCGTCAAATTCCACAAAGTTACGCTTGAACACTTCAATTTTATGTCTTATAAGGGTTCCTGCTAGGCCTTTGAAGCTAAGTCCTTCCTGTACATCACTCTACCCATCTCAACTCACATGTCTGCAAGCTCACTCTTTCATACTCGTTGTAAATATCTGTTTAAAGCTTTCTTGTGATTTATATATGAATAAGAAGAACCTAATAAATTATAAACATAGATGATATTAAGAGAATCGTCTTTAACATTATTTACGCACTTCTAATGAATATACTATATCGTTGTGGTTATGGAGTAACTTACGAAGCATCTTTAATCTCATTGGAAGATTCCAAACACGAATTTATTCTACATAAACTTGGCGAGATTCTTTGATAAAATGTTATTAAGATCAAACTCTATAGACTCCACCCAGAAAGCTCTCTTCGACAAATGGATTGGTAATAATAAGACAGTAACTCTAGAAGACGCTTTCTTTGCAAATCTCTCTCGATCGTGGAGTCTGCGAATGAAGAGGCAAACGACCTTTTATTCGAAATAGAATATGGAGAATCCAAGACCAGAAAAAGGGAAGCGTAAACAAATAAAGCGAAACATCCGGATGTTAAGTAACAGCGGAATATAGCTAGAAAAACAGCGGGGAGTGGGCCAACACAAATAAAATCCCTAGGTTTACGCCTTGCCAAAAAACAACATCGTCTAAATGAAAATGCCTCTTCCGGAGTGTATTTGTGAATGGAATGATAAAACCTAGAATCCTATTTCAGAGATGCATAATAGAAAAGGATCGCAAACAGTAAACTAGTCAGGTTATAAAATAGTCGCTTGATTATTCAATATATATATATATATTCATTTATTTTATGCTGTATATATCTCGGTCAAGATATAATTATTCAAACCTTGAAATGTGTAATCTTATTATATCGGTAAAACTTAATGAATAAAATAAATGATAAAAAAATTAATAAATAAATAAAAATTTAAAAAAATCATAATAAATAAAAGAAAGTTTTTACCAACAAAGTCACGACCTCCTCCGTGAATTTTATTATATTGGTAGCTTTTGTTACTCTAAGCCAAAGATAATTATTTTCCACAGATAGCCAAGTGGGTAGCGCGTTAGTCTTAGGTGAGAGCCATCCGGGGTTCTATTCCCTTTACAAGGGTCAACTCAGCTTTCGAAGCATAAATAATATTTCTACTGCGGAATTCATGTGAAAACCAGTCTATTTATAAATATATATTGCTAACTCGAAAAATACCAAGAAATACATCAATAAACTCTATAACTCATGGTTAAAAATGTCTTCTTGTAATGAATGAAAACAGCCGAGACTGCCTTTACCCTTACACAGAAATTTAATGAAAGTAAGAATCATGCGGCATTCAGTTACTTCCTTCCTTAATGCTATTTACTTCTCGTTATTTTATACTACTAAAATATCATTCCTCCCGGTTATTCGTTTTTGAAGCTTTTGTTTCCGAATCTTAATTGTGCTACTTTCGTCATGAAGTTATTAAATATTTGGGCTACGGTATTTATTTGTATCAGGCGGAAAATGTCATCCCTAAGGATATAAAAATGATTTCAACTCTTGGCCTTTTATAATACCTAACTCTCGAGAAAGTCGTCTCTTTCTTTTGATTTTTATTTTCGAATTTTTATAGTAAAATTTTTATAGCATATATAAAGAACAAACGCCCTTTTCCCATATGGTTAGTAGAATTTTGGGAAAAACTGTTGTTTTATCCTTCGAAGATAAATTTTTTTATTGATTCCAAATGGTATCAATTAAATTTAGGAGAAAATGTCATATTGTCAATGAAGATGTTAATGTCATAATGTCATATGAAGATTTTAAGTATGAAAAATCAGTGTTCTACTGAAAAAAATTAGGACGATGAGACTTTTTTCACGGATTTGATTATAGAGCTCTTAGGAATGGAATCATCTCCTGCCAATCCAAACCCTTACTTATTCTCGAGAGAAATCCGGCAAATAATTATTTGGAAGCCCTCCCACCAAGTTGAATAGGGAGCAGAAATAAAGACAGACCACCGTAAAGAAAGATCCTTCGGCTTAAGAGGAAAATGTGCAGAAAAGGCTCAGCGTCGAGATAAAAATCACAGGTCTGACATGCCATCGGATGGCAGAGGACAACGCCAAGGAAGGGCCGCGTGAATAATTCGCCAGTGGGAGAAATCGTCAGAGGAAAGGAAGGGTAGCGGTGGTGAAACAGAATAGAAAGGGACCAAGAGAGATATAAAGGAGGCTGAATTGGAGATAGAACAAGTATTTAATGAAACGGAGCGTAAGGAAGGCCTAGAAAGAGAGACGGACTGAATACAAAGCGCTGGAAAGGTCCTTCATATCTTCCTTTTTTCCTTGCCCCCAACTATCTTCCTCTCTCTCCCTATCTTTCTCCCTTTATCTCCGTACCTTTCATTTCAGAGCGGTCGTAGCAGTTGGGTAAGAAAGGTCAAGAGGTCAGCAGGTCCTACCCACAATGTCATACACTGCGGTGTGCTCTTACATAACGTCCGCATTCATGTGACGTGCTACATTTTTCTCCCATTATTAAACCTATCAGCGTGCGCAAGGTGTAATATTTCCCCTGGATTTGCGCCCTATTTTTCCCCGCCCAAGCTGACTTTTTGAAAACGTGCAGTGGCAGGGAAAGAGACGCGGTGGTGTTACTCTCCTCTGAATCTGAAGTACCGCAAAAGCTTACGGCGCATGCGCGGTGGACGAGTTTAGTTTCGGAAGAGTCCATTCTCTAAAAAGAGTTTCCCCGAGGGGTTTTATTTGTTATTTTGTAGTGTATGTTCATTATTCCCAAGCTATTCGTTCTTCTTTGTTTACTTCCGAAACGACATTTACCCTACATTATGCTCACAGGAGTGACGTATACCTTCGTGAGAGCATTTTTAGTTTCTGTTGCAAGTGCAAGTTTTGTCCATTGCGCCGAAATAAGTAGGTAAACAAGAATTGGGTTTATTACTAATGTTTATTGAGACCGTGTGATAGGTCACCTAAGTGCAACATTACAAATTAATAAAAAATTTATACATATATTTATCGCAGTCGAACACAAAGAAGACTAAGAGGGAATTCATATATACAGAGGCACACAGAGCAAAAATACAATAACATGACCCTTCTTAAGATATTAAATGAACACTTGCTGTCTTAAGAGATATTCCTATAAGAGATGTTTCAACTTCTTGATAGTCTACTTCCCTCATTATGGTTGTAAAGGAACTCTAATAATATATGGCGATTACAATAAATGTTCTTTAAAAAGTAGAAGGAAAAGGAACAAGGATTAGGTAGATTAAACGGATAAAACAATAGTGGATTAACATCAAAAGCTCTCCTTTATATAATAAAAATATCAACCGAACACAGATAACATCATCACAATGTTGATTGCAACTCCATACATAAATACAGTCTAGAGGCGTTGAACGAACTGAAAATTGTATAAATTTTACGATCATATTTTTAACTTCAGTGGTCGCGCTTTAAGGATGCGTATGACGGTTACCTGTTTTGGAGTAGGATCAGTTCATACTTCCCTAGACTTCATAAATGGGACGGAACGGAGGGGTATTTACTGTTGGCATACCATTAAATAATCTCTGATAGCGACCGTGAGGTTTCCTCCACCTAGCCCATTTTCCTCTTACTCCTGCTTTTGTATATTTAGGTGAATCTTTAGAGCGCGACCACAATAACTAAACTTAGATTATTTAAGACACCTAAGCGAAATATAAATTCCTGAACTTTCTTTTCGATGACAGAAATTTCATATACTCGCCAATTTTTCTTACCAATTTCAGTATACTAGTTTACCTTTAAGGAAACCATTTTCTCATAAGTCAAGATGAGTTTACTCCTCTCTCATGCTAATTGCCCACCCTGTGAATTGTTTTCCAGCCCAAAGATACATAATGAGGTGGGTTTCAGGGTCCAGTTCACGTAGTAGTCTTACGCATGAGTAGATAATTAAGGTTACGCTGCGCGTGTGTTGTTTTTAAGGACGCTCGTTTGCTTAGAGAGGTCTCTCTTCCTTAATTAGATTACCCAGGAGGAAATTAATTACCCCTAATGGCTTTACCTTTTATAATGTCTCAAAGAATGTAGTTTCTCTCTGGAGTCATGCACTACATTTTGGTGCTCTACTTTGAATTTTGGATATTTTAATACTTGTATTATTGAAGATGAAAAATAATCTTAAGGACTAAATCACTAACTTTAATAGTAAGTAGCACTGTAGAAAGTACTTCAACAGTTGAAGTGATCTTGCACATAGTCTATCCCTGGGAATCGAACCCATGACCGATTTCACCAGAGTCGAACGCGGTGACCACATGGCCATCCAGAAGGCCTGACTAACATTAATTATCAGGTAATTTCTATCCTAAGTGAGCTTTAAAATTGATGCAAAAATTCCGCATATAATGCTCATTCAATTTTCAGAAGATACGCAGTATTATGGTATTAATATCTGTAAGAATATTATAAAAGTTGGATTCAACCTTAGCCATCGCCGCTTTCCGCCGGTGAAAATTGCGCCCCGCATGTGGTCGTTTCGAAAATTCAATTCCGTTCATAAAGGAAGGCCATATTGATCTTGTTGACCAAGAGTTGACAAATTCACATTAAAATTAACTTTCGCTAAACATTCCATTTAGCAGGTAATTGGGATTGCCCCGTTCATAGCGGCCTTAATCGGAGGAAATATGCATGGCTATAGCGATTAAATGCGGAGGAGCAAACAGAACAGCGGACGACAATGATGACGCTCATTAGGGAAACTCTCTTTAAGCTTATTTGGATGACATTCTAAATTCCGGAGCGATTCCCAATTAAAAGGAAGTGTGAGAGAAGGAAAACAAAGCCTTTTTCATCGCAAGAATTTGGTTTGGGGCGTTTGATTTTCCATCATGCGCCGTCTGAAATGGGAAGCAAATAATCCTAATTAATCATTGATTTGTGCCTTAGTAATTATGACTAATTAAAATGGCTTATACATAGAGACTTTTTCGTTGAAGGATAGATTTAACTATATCCTATTCCTTAGTTATGCCGGATAAAACTGATTTGATATTACAAGTCAAACGATCACTGAGTGGAAAAACAATCTGCAGCATCACGATGAATCAATCATCTTAATTTGAACTTACCAGAACCAGTTTTAATTTGTTACGGATTAGACGTGGAGAAGAATTGACATATTCTTACTCTTCTCGATAGATTTTGTATGTATATTTTTAAAGCCTTCGTAGAAATTATAATACTGTAATATGTTATTTTAAAAATAGTGATATAATTGATTACCAAACTCTTCTTAAGTTTATGCATAAGAATTCATTGAAATTTAACTTACATTTTTATGGATACGAAAATAAATTTCGTCAGGTTTTAACTTATATCAGGACCGCTTTCATTGATATTTTCCTTATTGTAATATTATCTCATGTGGATCACTTTACGGACCGAAAGTTAAATTTTCATTAGTTATTAGCTCTTAACGGAAATCTTCAATCAAATGCGATAGATATTAAGGGTGGACTTAAGAAAGTATGTAGATCTCCATCGTAAATGCTGGTTGTAAAATAGACATACTTCGATTTATATACTCTGTATATGAAGTAATAACTTTGAAACCTCATCCATAGCAATCTTCGATACCACTTAAGCTTTTTCGAGGGAATGAAATACATTAGGCTAAATTATGGCAAAAGTATAAAAAAGTAAAGTTTTTCCCTTTTTTCCAAACTGAGTGATTATACACTAAGAGCAATAAGCAGACGTAAGATTTGCGCAAAGACTTTTTAAATAACACTTTTTATGGCATTCAGTTTGGAGCGTTAAAAATATGCGTACGCCATATCTCAGCATGACTCATGCTTCAATTCCGTTCATGGTATGAGAAAAAAAACTGTCGAAAGTGAGTGAGAGACACATGTTTCTCTTCTCTATACTTAAAGACAAATTTTTCAAAAATCCATCAACGTATTCAGCAAGACCATCTTCTAGAGCTCCTATCACTTTAAACATAAAACTCACTTTCTTCCTTCGCCTCGAGTTCAAGTTAAGAGGTCCAACTTTAAGTGCCACTGAACGGCGGTACGTGACTCGCATACGAACGTAATCCCTAAGATTTCCTTGACACTCGTCCACAGGCGCACGCACCATATGCCTCGGATTTTTTTAACGAACTTGGGAATGAGGAAAAGAAAGAGAAATTAGGAGCCCCGCCCTCGCCGCGCGGAAATCGTTACGGCATTCTTAGAATTTTATCCACGGAATGTTTAAAATTGCGGTTCTATCCCTTGTTTCAAAGAACACGATGTGTTCATTCATGTACATCTCGCCAATTTAGTGTCTTTTTATGTCTATAGATCTGTCTTTTTGTAAATCCATAACCTAAGGGAATCCGTGGAAATTTGGAAACAATGTGCTACAAAATATCACGGTGAAAGTCAGTTTATTGCTTTATTGTCATTTCGATTCGGATAGCTATTTTTGGTCGTTCTTCCCGCGGGCTATTAGAGAAGCTAAGAGGGTCGATGAGAAAACGATGATGGTGTCGTTACACCCCCTGCCATTCGCCACCAGCGGATAGCGGGGAACTCATCTGAATCTAAAAAAAAACACTTATACCTTGATCACAGAACTAACAGTAGTTAATTAAGTTGAAATATTTTATTGTATTTATTGTAGTAGATTTAACACCTGAAATATACACTCTCGGCATTAAAATCCAAGATAAATTTAAAGAAAAAGATCCATTAAAATGAAAACGATGATTTCTGCTGAGATTCACCAACATAGAGTTTTGCAAGTTAGTAAGCATAAGGGATGATGTTTTGCCATCTTCAAACGCTTACTTACATATTTCATAAAAAAATACCGTTTCCTATGTAGGAAACATTTTAGTTGGTACAGCAAAATATATAATCACCCTTTTACGATATCAATATAAGAAAATGATTAAACATGAAATGAAAGAAATCCTGTGAAGTATATTTTTATGTAATATGAGATTTTCTTAGAAAATATTTCCTATCTTTAGATAATATTTCCATCCTAGTTTGAGTCAGACCAGAAAAACAAAAAAGTCTAATCAAATTTTCCTGTTAACTGTTATTAACGTTAATGCGTACTTAAGTTTAAAATATTATTCATTTCCTATGGAAGATAAGGCAATCCAACCGCACGGTATATGTTTCCGTACTTTTTATGCTGGTATTAAGAAAATTATCAGCGTTGGTTTGTTGTCCATCCATTAAAAAAGACCAATTAATTCTGCTGAGTTTTATCTTTGTATAGTTTCGCTATTAAATAAGCGTAAGGGTTGATATTTTCTGATTTTGCCATCTTCAAACGCATACTTACACATTTCGTAAAGAATGTCGTTTCCTACGTAGGAATGTATGTATGAATGTAGAATCTCATTCCGACCGAAACGCGAAGAGCGGTAATGGAAAACAGAAATATTCAGACTGTCTCCACTTCTCAAGACGGTACGCTCGATTTGGTCGTTGAAGTCGTTGCTGCAACGGAAGGTCCCCATCACCATACCGATACGTGCGTATGGAGGATGCGCCTTTTCTACACCATTAACTATTCGACTGTTTGCTTTCGCTTGGCTGCACCATAAGGGCGGGATCGAGCCGTGTTTTTCCGCCTCAGCGTGTGGCAGCTTTCTTACGGGTTTCCGGGAAAATGTATTTAATGAAAACGTTTATGGCGCGCGATCCAATGGAGCATTTGTTCGACTAGAGATCTCGCATCCGCTCATGCATTCACTCCATTGAGCTCCTGCGAGGAATGTCGTTCTCGACTTCCCGTGGTGTGAATGCCACGATCAAGCATCGAAAGGAAATGTAAAGCTTCGCTACTATGTTTTAAATTTGTACTCGGATATGTTTCGTATCACATCCAGAATAAGCGGTAACATTGTAAGGCTAAAAGGAAGGAGTTTAACATGGCGTATGAGAATTAGAAGTCAATATAAAATCAGACGGTGGGTAAGTGGAATATGATGCAAAATATTTTCATTATTATTAGCGTTCTGGGTAGGAATCGAGGAAAGATAAATTAATATAACCAATAAACCATCAAAAGTGTAAAACTAATGTAAATATAAATGTAATTTAAAAATAAAATGTAAATTCAATTTATCAATCTAGCTATAATTCGTTTTCGAAGACGGATGCATACATACTTGAGGAATACATTCTTGATTGTTCTACCTTTCGGTTGTTTTTGACTATTAATATTCCCTATTCAATACCCTTTCATTCGTTTCTTGGTAATTTACCCCTTAGTCATCTAACATCTTTTTTCTTTCCTCACCTCTATTCCCTTGAATCCAACTTTCAATTAAATGTCTTCAGCAATCCCTATCTTGTCAGTGTATGACCTAATCATTTCTTCTGTCGACGCTAAATTACTTTAATTAATACTCTCTCCTTCCTAGCCCTCCCTAGTATCTCCGTGTTTGTTTTTCTATTAATTGGAGTTTCGCTTTCCATTCCACCACACACCCACATTTCAAATACCTACAATAAGTTGATACCCTATTTTCTTAAGGTCCATGTTTCACATTCATGTAACAAAACACACAAAACCAAAGATTATACCAATTATTTCCCGATTTCTTTGTCGAGACCCCTGGTCATCAGTGCCTTTTGATTCACAAAAGTTTCATGGCTAATGTTATTTCTTTTCGCGCCTTACCTTACATCCCAAGAAATAGCAATACCCATCGGAGAATCTATTTACCTCTTCTATTTTTACTCCATCCACCCTGACCATTAACTTTGCTTTCTTTCCTTAGACAAACCAGATAAGTTTCGTATTTTATTGCTCATATTTTAATTCAAACTTTTTCGTTTAGAACATTTTATAACATTTATAAACCCTTTTCGGAATCGCACACGATAACTTTTTCGTTTGCATATCTTACTGACTTCAATTATTTTCAACCTCTAGTTATTCCTTTCAAGCGGAAGGAACGGAATTGAAGTCAATAACGAATTTTCGTAATATCTTTGAAAATTATAAACGAAATTCATTTATTTAGCCTGTTATTTTGCAAAAGAGTAAGGAACCATTATGTTCCCATGATAATCAAATCTTTGTTTTGGAGTCATCTAGAAAAACGTCTTATAAAGAAAGTTGACTACAAGTTTTCAAGAAATGGGAATAGCACTCTCGAATACTAATTAACTCTCTTTAATATGTGGACTATTATTATTCTACTTTCTTCTCTTTCTAATTACCATTTATTTTTAATATTTTCATAATTCACTTCAAAAATGACTTCCAAACACAGAAGTTATGTATTAAAATTGACATTAGAATAGCAGAATTTCATTTTCCAATTAGCAGTAGGCTCACACAAGTGTCTTATTAAATAATTAGCTACTCTCTTTCATTCTGTAGCACTTCTAAATGGTAGTAATGTATCTATCGTGTTTATGCCTCCTGTTCGATTACTTTATCATAATAAACCAATATTGATGAAGAGTAAGCCCTAATTTCTCTCCGGGTTATTTCAGCTTTCATTATAACCAAGGTATTTTTTTGCAATTTATGTTCTTTATTTACCGGTCTGCTAACCAGTACATTCAAAGATTCTTCCAAAAAAGACCTCACATTTTTGTTCTTGCATAGAGTTAACCAGTAGGGACAAATTATAAATCTTTATTTAAAGTGAATCGAGGAATTAACATGAAAAATTGTGAGTCTCGCGTGGCTAATAATAGTTATTTTATTAGAGTATAAAATCCTTTCGGTAGAACTGTCACTTCCGTGGAAGCGTAATTTTACAAAATATATTAACTGTTGGAAAGCATCCCTAAAATTAGGTAATTAATTTTTTTCATTACTGAATGTAATCAAATAATTTTCTGCGTCCTTTAGTGAGCGCGCGTTTAAGTTGATAATAATTTAGCCGAAAACACGACTTAGTTGTGACAACATATTAGTATTCATGGAATCTTCCTTTTAGAAACTAATTTTCATAAAAAATGGAAGGGACACCATTTATTAACGTGGAATTTTAATAGCAACCTTTCTGTTACTTCTCTAGTAGTGGTGGATTGTTATAGAAACTCGGAAAAAATTATTTTGAGGAAGAACTTCCTCATATCATAATTTAGATCATTTGAGATAAGAGTTGCTAAAGTATTACTTTTCAAATATTTTGGGGGCAAATGAATGAGCTTATGAATTTGAGGTGATCTAGGAAGAAGTTTATTGAATATCGCTCATAAATTCGGAGGGAAAATTCAACAATGGGAACTTATAAAGCAAGTTTTATTTACAGTAGTATTCAGCTATTTCTGATATTTTTATTATTTTTTCCACTCTATTTATTTCACATTATCCTAGTTTGTATTTACTATGTAATTTACTAATACGTTAATTAATTTACACGAGGTAGGAACATAATAGAGCCCACTGTCAGTATCAATGATACGGTTATCATTTCCTTACTTTGTTGAAACTTAACTCCCAAGAAGGCATCCGAAATTAAGGAAGTTACATTATAAGTATGATACGATAAGGCTAAGCAATTTAGGGTGATCATTGTCTGTACTAATTGCTTAGTGGATCATTTTACATATCAGAATCATATCATTATCAGCACTTCGAAAAAAAACGGCTAAAATATTTGCCGCAGAACGGGTATAATGCTCAGAAAAAAAGTTTCATCCAATCACCACGTCCTCGCATAAACACATCGCGGAATCTCCACAGAGAAGCAGCTGCGAAAAAAGTTAACGCGACCTCATCGGATGAAGATTTCGGTCAGCGAAGAGAGAGAGGAGTTTAGTAGAGGTGTAATTTAAGGTTTCCTTACTGCAGTGTCCATTGATCGACCCCGAGCTCCTCTCTTTTTTTTCGCTCGTCGATGTTTCTAGGCCCACTCTCTACTGGGAACCGCCCTAAATGATTTTGCCCTGCGGATTCCTTTTTTATTCCCTTCTCTTTCTTTTGCCTCACGAACTCGGAACATTTAATCATGTTGCTTATTTCCCTTTCCTAAAAACTCCCTCTTTCCGCAAGACTCTCTAGCAGCAGGTGTTCCTGATGCTTTTCATAAGAGGCTTCGAAAAAATATAACGCTCCTTCCATATTCTCCGAGAGAAAGGAACATTTTCACAATTTTCGACTCTCTCTCGGATATTTTCACCCGAGCTAAATGTTAAGTGCATGTTCCCCGTGTATTTAGGGAGTGGTGCAGAATATCCCAGCACTCGGGCACACCCTTGAGTAGGGAAAGTGCGGCTATGAAAGTGTTCGGCTAAATTGAAGCAATTTAGGTTAATCCGAATCCTATTAATTTGGAAGAGGTCGTCCTAATAGAAATGGCCACCTATTTCATTTGGAAATGCTCAGGTGAAAGCATTTATTTTCAGCCTTAAAGTTTATGAACTAATTTCCAGTATTTTGATGCCTTGTCCGATTTTGAGAGAAATCGATGTTGAATTTTTTTTATCATATTTCACTACATTATATAATATATAATAATATTCTATTTTATGATACTACTCAGTCATCTTGGCGATATCTTCAAGCATTAATGGGTAATTCTAGAAATAAATACTTGCATGAAGGAGGGGGAATTTTCTTAGAAAATTTGGTTCTTAATTTCACCATGACATTTTAATTAACTTGATTGCTTGAATACCTTTGATTGAAAGTAGGCATTTATTAATTCAAATGTCTCAGCTATTAGGCATAGCTAATTTTTTTATGTCGTAACGAACTACCATGATTCATAGGTTGAGTGCAATTGCTAAAAGGCATTAATAATAAGATTCCCTAACAAATCTGACAAGTGATGTTATATAACAGGCGATAATTCATTGCACAATTTTCTTCGTCAAACGTTAATTGTATGACTTGAGTTTGATCAAATGTAAGGATATCCTAGTTCATGACAGGGAAGTATATAAAGATAACTATTTTCTCATATATTATTATTTTCTAATATATATTAAAGATCTCATAATTATTTCTATATGTGTTACTGCCATTAACATTATTATCAATTTTAGCCAAATTCCAATTAGCTGGAGTATATCATCATATAATAGAGAACTTGAAAACTTAATTACATAGGCATATTTTTTATTCTAAAATTTAATTTAATACCAATACTTCTTACAATTTTTTAAATTAAATATCTGAATACGGCCTACCACCCATGCATTCAGGAATTTCATACAAGAATGAAGGGTCTGAAGTTTGGCTGGGATTCCCAGTCTTCTGTTTCTCTATCACCTGAGACTCCGACTCGACTAAAAGATAACAAAAGAGATTAATGTAAGTAAGCAATCTGTATATAACACGAATATATACATAATAATACTAGAAAAATATCCTAAACAAATTTATTAAAATTTTGCTCGTAGCGAAAGAATTGCATAGTTGAAATCCTCTTTCATTCATACTCTTGGGGCCCCCGCTAGCCAAGTGGGTAGCGCGTTCACTTTCGGTCTGGGTTCGATTCCCGGAAAGGCACATTATTTTTACCCAGTACCGCGCAAAATTTTGGGAAACTACTTTTTTATTAGGTAAGGATCCCAAGCGATCCAGAATTGCCAAACACGGTGGAGGAGCTGATGCTCTAACCACGTAAATACTGCCTGGCTGAGCCATATCCCTCAAAGGGATACCGCGCTTCATGGACTTTACTTTTACTTTCATTGATTTCCTCAAATCTGTCAAAGGAAGTCGGAGTAGATAAATTGGTTAATGGCAGCTTTCTGGGGGATTTTCAGGTAGTCAGGTGGGTCACTCATAGCGACCGTCCTAATCATGAACCTCACTCAGCTTCAGACCTCATTAGCGAACAGATCCTCTTAGCAGGAGGAGACCCAGAAAACTGGTATTCGATCTAAAAAGATAGAAAATATTTAATGGACAACAAACTATTTATACATTTATTTATTCTATGATCGAAAATATGCATCTAGCATGGTGGCAGTTATTGGAAAGACAAGGAAAACAAAATGCTTGCCTGCTATTCACCCTAGTCGGGAGAAAACACCCCCAGAAAACCTCCAGAAGGCATCATACGAAGTTATTTAACAAACATGTTATTAGAAAAATATCAGCTATACTACATATAAAATATGATTCATAATTTCAAAACATTTACCTAGCAACACAAATTAAAATTAATACAACGTGCAAAATATACAAGATACACAAAGAAAAGAAAAAATATGCACATTAATAACTTAAATTATAATTAAACTCAACTATACAATTGTTAATATACCTACACCATATAGTATTACATACAAAATTTTATCTTCTTCGTAGTACTCGTCCAAAGAGGTATCATCGTGAGGAAGAGAAACACTTGGTGAATTTTTCATACGACTATGTAATAACAGCAGGTTTCTCTACCGGCGTAGCATCTTCAGGTGCATGTGATGTCTTTTATCTTATAGAAACTCGAATTTATTGTCCATGACTGTACGTAGAAGCATTTCCAGGTACACTTAACTGAAGATACTACTCTGGTAGCGAAACCAATCGTTATTAAATAGTCGTGCGGAAAATTTACCAAGTGTTTCTCTTACTCATTAGATGGCTTTCCAGAAGGTAACGCCTAAGCATCTAGATTTCATAGGTACCAGCGTCTTTTGATAATAACGATAAAAATTAAGCTTTCATTCTTTCATTAGAGATTATCCGGTGACACATCGGATAAAATTTACCCACTCCGACTCCGTAGCCCAAGTACGATGTATCAACACTTAAGAGAAACGAAAAACGTACGTGCTGTATTCGAGCTCATCCTTCAGTACTGTTGAAAGTGAAACATGCTCACGTAATTTCAGGAGCATCAAAATGCTACCTTTTCACTTTCCTTTCCAGTGAATGTTTCTCGTGATGGACAGAATGCGCATAAGCATTTGCCTCGAACGGTATATCCAACAAAAACATCCGAGACCCACCTCGCGTACACCTTAATCCCGCCCCCGAAAATCCCTTCGGTATCCAAAGCATTCTGAACCGTTTTTTGCGAGACACAGCGGGTGATTGATGTCCGTCTCCCTCTCAACCCTTCGCGGAATAATTTCGAAGCTCGTCCCCATGACAAAACTAACGTAAGTCGCCGAAATCTGAAGGAAAAATGTATTTCTTTGTCCCTTCCTGGGCGTGTTGAGGGAGATTTTCCCGTCCCGTTTGTCTTTGCGGAGGAAACGCCTTTTCTGTGTCTTCCGGAACAAAGTAAGGTGCGCGTGAAGGAAACGGATGGGGAATCCAACGCTAGAGTAATTGCGTAAGTGACGGATGAGAAGAGGAAAAGATGGTTGTGGAGGTAACGGATTCCTAGTCGAGGAAGTCTCCTTTTTGTCCTCTCCGAGTGAGAGGGAAGACTGATTGGACCCGTGGCATCGTCGAGATTCTTAGTCGTGGAAGTAATTGCGCAACCCCCGCGAAAGAGTGCGAGTCGTGGGAACGGTTGACAGTTATATCAAAGGAGAGCATTAGGCATATTTCCGTGAATCTTCCCTGAGAAGGGAAATGTGGATTTAAGTGAAATTGTTCGTTTCCTTCCAGTGAAGGTAAGGAGGGGCACTTTGACTGTACTCCGCACGCGAGTCGACTGGATGCGCTGTGATGAATATTCTTTCGAAACTCGACTTGGAAGTAGAACATAAATGTTGATAGAACATTTTCGACTTTAGTTATAATGCAAAAAGGTATTCATACTATGTTTAAAAAGTACCCCTTAACTGTATTTAAATAATCGCCAAAAATCTTTAAAAAATTATTTCAACATAGCATTATTATTTATTATATTATAGCACAGCTCAATAGCATTTATTTCAACATAATTAAAATACAAACATTACTCGGAATAGATAAGTAAATAATTAACTAAATCCAGGGATAACATATTATTGTTTAAATGAAATGATATGTAACACTAATTATAGTTTCAAGGTACGTATTACCTCATCTTCAGTCATACAGAACATTAAATTACTCATGCGCTATTAGAGAACATTTCGAGTTCTCAGTGATCCTCATTAGAACCCTTAGGTTCTAATTTACGATGTACGTGAATTTTATATTTTGCTCGTTTTACAGTGTTTATGTCTTGGCCGTCTGAAGATGAGCTAATACCTCGAAACCGGTTGCACTGAAATAAATATTAATGGAATTAGACAAATCTTGTTTTTCTTAATAAGTAAAGGTGTCACTACTTCGATTTTTGACTAGCATTACGTGTTTTAATTTCATTTACTAATTAGTAAAGGTGACACTATTTCCTTTTTTGAATAGTACTAGACTACCGATAATTGAAATTTTCCCAATATACCCGGATATTTTCCGGAATTACGAAGGGTTTATGTATGTTTTTAGAGTGAGTAAGGCATCGCGAATGTTTGGAGATCCCTAAAACTGTACCTCCAAATCCGCGGCACATTAGTACACCGTAAAAAAGCTCTTGGAATGCCGCCTTCAACAGTGCACTTAGATTCTTATATAAAATATATATGATTTTTATATTTTGGGTGTTTTACAGTGTTCTAGGATTTCCTTGTGAAACTATAGGAGACTCCCTCATGAACATAGCGCGTTCTTCTTTGTCAATTCAAATTATTATCTTTGTGTAATAGCCTTAAGTAATCGCGTCGCAACTATGAATTAATGTTTGTCTTTGAATGGGGAAGTTTGGGAAACACTCTTACCAATGAGATGAAATTATCGTCACCCCATTTCTGTCTGAAATTTTATTGAAATTCTATCATTTAGATTCCGGAAACAGTAATTAATGAGAATGCATGGCAGTATTCACTAATCACAAGAAGCGGTACAGGAGTTGGCCTTACCAATTAATTTATACAATAGAATAATGAATATTTTTCTTCATTCATCAGTTTAATTAGATCGCATATTCTCGGTTTCAAAAGACTTACTTCAAATTTGAGTTCCTGATTTGATTTAACGATTTTCACAGATTCCTCCATCCACTACATAGCGCCATAGAAATTTGCCTTTTGCCACCGGCAGAGTTGATGCCTTAACAATTCATCCTAGCTCTGATCGGTGTCACACGGTTGTTTATTTTCCACCTCGGAATTAAACTCTTAATAATCACTTGGAAATGCATTAAGCTACATTCATTCAGAAGTTAATTTGATTATAAGGAGTGGAAATCTTGGGAATGCTAACAGAAAGTTAAGAAGTTCGTCTCATGGTTTACATAATTAGTTAGCTCGAAATTGAAAATTATTGTAACATTCATATTTTCCATAAGCTTCTTTTTCAAGTATCTCCTCTTAGTAATGAGGATTCATTTCTCTGTACATAGTGATGCTTTAATCTGGTGTTCAGTTGGAACCGAGTCTGTGAAGGTTTAATGTAATTATTACGCTGCAAGATTGATATTTTTCATGAAATTGCGACATTTTCTAGTTATGATTCACTCAGCACAACCCTTATCCCCGAAACCTGCAATTTAGCTTATTAGGTGTACCATCTATCTTTAGCTACCATACATTAACGTTGGAGATAAAGATAAGCCAACAAACTCTATTCTCAAAACTAAGATGAATCTCAACTCAGTACAAATAGCTACGCTACCAGAAGTTAAACCCAAGAGTAAAGAGATGTAGTGCAGAGCGTTTTCAAGACATGATGCTAAACTTCCAGAAACAGTTTCCATTAATAGAGAGAGAAGTTCTCGAGATGTGAGCTCAGAAATTCTTCGCAGCCAGCAATGAGTCTCCATTCATATATTAGACAACCTCCTATGTTTTCAATCTCCGCCGATTCATCCATTTCAACCCTCTTTTAATGGAGATTTTTCAAGGTTAGAGTGTGCGTCAAACGGAATGGAAGGGTTTTAAGGGGATCGAAGCGAACCGCAAAGTGACGAGGAACCTTTTGTCTGCCATTTCCGTTTGGTTTATCGACCGCCATTGGACCGTCCGAAAAAAGATTCGACACTTTCCTTGTGCCCATTGGGAAGCGGGACATCGAAATGGACAGTCCCTTCAATTTTATCTCTGCCTTTCCCAGTCCATTTCACCCAGCATCAAAGTTCTCTCTCCCCATTCGTTCCTTTTTTACTTCCACTCGCTACATATTCATGACCTGTTTGCTCGCGAAATGTGGGTTTTCCGAAATTTACCTATCGAGACCTGCATCTCCAACCTGTCTAATGTTACGCAGTGTACAAGTCATACATGAAATCCTTTTCTGTTGAATTTTCCCACAAGGCAAGCAAGAAAGTGCGTACGTCCTAAGACTTCTCAGAGAAATATCAGACCTGTACCTTCTTTTGAATTCGGAATTGTTTATTCATGATATCTTACCTTACTCCTACTCTCAAGACCCACGTATGGATATCCTGTACATGATTGTTAAACTAACAAAAAATGTATGAATCAATACTCTCCCACACAATCAAATGGAAATGTAAGTTGAAATGTCCTGAATAAATATAAACTTCAGCAATAATAGCACATTATTTACCTTAGCATTAACTATTACTAGTTTATATATCCACTACAGTTTTATCAAAAACATGAACCAAGAGCGTTATCATAAGTTCAAAGGTGCTATTCAAACATTTGGGATATATATTTTTAGGATTACTAAGTTAATATATTGACTCAAGTTATCCTCTCTTGGGAAATCGTCAAGATGGGTTGGAATCGGTAGGGTAGTAGAGGTTTCAAGTATGATATTAAGTGGCCTTGAATTGGAAAAAGGTATTACCGGCGAATTTAGATCGTAATGAATGTAAAGTTACTTTGATTACCTCTCTAATTTCATAGAAAATTCACTCTAAAATGAATATTCCACATTAAACTCTTTAAAACACATCAATATCTTAAAAAACAGAAGTAAGAGAAAGTAAAATAGTTGATTAAATATTACACCGCCGTTCATTTTACTAAATGACCTATGTCCTTCTTAGCCAATAACCACTGTTTAGTTAGCTTATAAACTGTTTCACAATAATTCTGACTTTACTTTGTGAAGGAACGATTTAAAAATCTTACGCAATTCTTACCCGTCGTGCCTTCCGTTCATATTTCATCACCTCATGAAGCACCCCAATCCGTAACTGACTCATCGTCACCCAGCTATCATCAATGTATGGCGGTGTCACTTAGTCCATCCCAGCGATCTTTTCCCTTCAGTTTGGTTTTCCCTTACCGTCACACTGTTTTCTTTCACCACCTCGTTTCCCCCGTCTCTTTTCATCTCCTGTGACCCTCCCTTATTGAGTTCCTTTCTCCTCCTTGCCACCCAAGGTGCTTCTTCATTTACTCCATCCCCTTTCTATTCCTCACTTTCTTTTCAACACTCCAATTTCCCGAGGATGTCCTTCCGCCCTCTGATCCAACATCTGCGCCCATCGAACTCTCGAAAATCTCATAACCTCATCCCCGAATGCCTCTTTATGATACCTTGAAAACCTTCGAGGAATCTTCCCTATTTTGAAGAAATAAAACTTCCGAAAATAAATGTGACGTGATAACCATTAGCGGATATTGCCTTCCTTCCATCACCTCGAGTTTCTTTGCTCAACGTCAGCCACTTTCGCAGCTATCGCGAATGGAACGTCAGCGAGGAAAGTGAGCGATGTCTTATTATTGGAGCATTCGGATTACTTTATCGTAAAGTTTCTATTGCTAACTTGTACGTACTCTATTTAAGTTGGTATCGTATTAGTTTTCAAATATCTGCTGAAATGTTTTAACATAATTACAGTCTTGGGGTTATTTTACATCACCCAAGACAATATTTTATGATACATTTTTTTGAACATGAATCTCTCTTCCATACTTCGTCCAACGTCATGAAGAGACCACGTAAATCTTATGGCACAGTGTACTCCTTAAGACAGTATGTCTCGCGCTGTTCATGCTATTCTACCAGAAATCAAGAAAGTGCTATGCTTTATGTCTTCAGAATCACTTATCACCATTTTTTTTCTATGCAAAAGTCGCAACAGCTCGCGTCATTCCCCCGTAAGTAGTCATAAAATTTACGCGGTTTCTTCATGACGTTGGACGAATTAAAGCTATCTCAACCGTTCTTTATCCTTACTAAGAAAAACATTCCCAAAGTTTCTACTGATTTTACTCAAAGCCCTGTATTAACTTCGTGAAATGATATTGTTACGAAAATCACTGAAGATTTGGGTTTTTTTGGACCCCAAAAAATGTAAACTATTCGAACTGAAAAATATGTGAAAGTTTTTTATCTCAAAGAATATAGTATATTCGTTATAGAAAGCGGAGAGCTTTCCTAATAGACAGGCTTCTAAAATCGAGTATTTTTTGTATTTCAAATCAGCAGTATAATTACGAAAAATCTGAAAATATTTCAACTTCTTTTACGATCACTTATGGGAAATATTATTGTCAACAACTTTCGCATCATAGTATAAGACATCATCCTTACTCTTAGTCTTTATATCTTGCATAAGTCATCCGATTCTAAAAGTTTGCCAATAAAAGAAGTTTAAGTCGTACTAACCCTCTTCCGATGACTCTCAGATAGTTCAGACTTTAATGATTACATTGCTTTACTATCTTTCCCACCAATCCTTTTCCGGCTTTAGTCAACGATAAAATGATTCCTCTGCTATCAAAGATATGGATGATGCCAAACTGGAGAAGGATAACGAGGAATAATCACCACCAGAATTTACGAGAGATGTTTTCACGGTTATTTTTATACCTTGTCCTAAAGGACCCAATATTTCATTACTGAAGATCTCTTAAAATAAATTTCAGTGTTAATATCCTTCAGCGAATAGCTGTAATTCATTTCAAATGAATAAAATATTGTCATGAATTCTTTTTTGGCCTGGATTTTGCGGTTAATGTCATAGACTTTCTGTTATTTCACTCAGGAGTGTTGGCCTGTCACTTTTTAAAAACTGTATGAAATAATACAGTTACTAATATTTTCTATCTTTTATATAAACCCTTTTGTTTGCAATAACTGATAATGGCTACCATTCATAACTTTCGAATGTAAGAGCAAAGGAAACACGTGTTACTTGCGACGTACTTTTTAGGATATGCAGAATTAAATTTGGACAGTTGAGATTCTCAGAAATATAATGACTATCGACAAACATATTCTCTAACAAACTATATTTATTTCCCTCAACCTCCCATAAAATATTAAAAATATGTAGAAACAGGGTTCCCGGTTAATTTAGGTAACCTGAGGATGATACGCTGCAGTCAAAAACGATTTTAAAAATACTGTATTAATTATATGTTTTTAATTTATTTCTGAGTGTATAAAATATGAAAATTTTCTGAAGTGATACCTGGTGGTTGTTCAAGATAAAATTTTCAAATAAATCGCACAACTTTGCGCATCGCTACAAAATAAATTTGTTTAATTTTATGAAATTTTTAAAAATTCAATGAAAATTTAAAATAAACATTTTGAATGCATTTTACATGTGCTCGAATATATGAGCTCGAAACCTTATCTTTAAAGCATTCATTTGCATCACCTCATTCGTGATAACCCTTCCTTTTCCTGTCCATTGACTCCGGCCAATCGCTGATGCGGTTCGAGATTTCCAATCTACCGATACGGGATTGAGCCGTTCATATTAAGTTTGTGGAAGCGTCCGCGGCATATTTCATTTTTCCTGCGGCCCAAGCATGTTTGCGGACGAAACTCAGATACTTGCATATCACGCCTCATACGTTACGCCGTCTGGGGCACATTGGTGCGTGAAAGCGACGAGGGAACCTCATTTCAGGCCGAGGTCCCAAGCGAGCATCACGTAAGAGAAGATGGCAGCTCATCTGTCTTTTTTTGCTTCTCTCGCATAGGGCTATCTCCCTGGGCTTAGAAGAGATATCCAACGTCAGAGGATATTTTAGGATACAGTAAGTAAAAATGTTTAGACATGGATTAGGTATTATTTTGTAAATTTATACTTTAATATTATTAAGTGTTTATCAGGGACAAACTTGATAATAATCTATACGCATAAAGCAGGAAAGGATGAGATATTTTTTGGTAAATTTATATCTTCATAAATTGATATTTCATATTTATGCAGAGAAAAACTTAATAATAATCTATATATACACAGCAGAAATTCTGCGTGTTTGTTTGTCTTAGATTGGAGTCTACCTCGGATGTCTGATATCTGCCAAACTTTGCATACACGCCCTCTGAGACCAGATATTGTTGAATTTTTATTTGCTAATTTTTTTGGATTCGAACCAAGATCGCTCATATAGATTTCTATAAGGAATACATGTAAACATCAGTTTTATCGGTTGCAGGCTTTATTTTTATTGCAAAATAAAATTGGAAAATAGTCGCACAAAGTCTAACTGGTACCAAAAGGAAGGAAATTTAAGATCTTGGTCATCAAATTTTGTTGTCACTATGTTGAAAATTTTGATGAAATAAACTTTACATAATTTTCATTCAGTTTTAATTTTTTAAATTTCAACTCGATTTTCTTAAACCAGGAGAGAGAACTTGCATACTTATAGTCTAAGATCGTCCTTCGTCGGGTAAAATTGGAATGTATCAGGTAATTTATTTTATCACTGTCTTTTGTTATTTTCGAGTCTTCGGGTTCAAGATGATCCTATTGACCAGAGCTGTTGTATATAAAAAAGCTGTAACAATCAGCCCTTCCTTAGTAAAACTAGCGCAATTTCTAATAACAGACAAAGGGCATCGTCGTTAATCGTCGAATTGAGATAAGAAAGATCCATCTCTCAATTAACCAATACATTATAGCAAACATTAGACAATAGAGCAATGAAATAAATCGGCAGAAAAAAATAAAAAAGCTGAGAGGATTATGAACATAATAAACGTACAAATTTACATTTATATATTCAAAGCATGTTATTAAATAGGCAGTATAATTTCAAGTTTATGCGTACGTACACACACTAGATTGTTGTAAAAGCCAACAAGGAGGCACCAAAACAAATAATATTATTCTTCGAAGCAGTTAAAACCACTTATAGTAGAGATTTGTATTTACTATTTAGGGCGTGAAATCGACGCGGAAATCTGTAAATGAAAGTTAAAATCGGCCATAAAAGTACAAGCTCAAAAAAAATTGAATGAATTCTCTGGAGCGAGTTAAAGAAATATATTCCCACCCTTCAGAACTAAGTATACGAACAACTTTTTTCTCGGCTCAAATGACGCAAAACTCCCTCTTTTTAAGCGACCATTCCATTCCATAAAATCACCTCGGTGCGATTCTTTGGGAGAATGAATCCCAAGTTTCAATAGCAGAAGCGGGAAGGAAGAATAAAGATGGGAAATAAAGCTTTCTCACAGCGTAACAATGGAATGGAGAATCGAGGGAAAGAAAAAAAGATCGTTAACCAACAGAATCTGGTTCAATAGCGCCAGTTCCCAACTTCAGCACAAATAATTTTCAGCGGAAAAAATATCCCTCCGAAATACTTCTTCGATATCCATTGTGAGTTTCCCCGGTATGACAACTATATAGGTCAAATATCTCCTACGTATGGATCTCGTCTCGTTCCAGCATTTTTTGTCCGCATACGGTTTGTTCATCTCACTACGTAGCCCTTTCGCAATATATATCTAATGTTTGAGAAGGGTTGTATTTTCAGTTCAGGAGGGATATTAAATTTTTGAGGACGAAGAATATATTAACTTCAGAGGCATGCTTTCTAGAAATGAAACTTCTAGATATAAAATAAATTTAAATAGTTGTACATTAAAAAAACTACTGATAACGTCATCAAAATATTCTAACCCAAGTCTGAAACGATAAAAGAAAATAATTTTCGATCGAATGCCAATGAACAGAGTTTTTAGCTAAGCAGTGGCTTAATTTGAACTTTTGATCACCATTTAATTGCTATTAATTTTATTACATCCATAAATAGAAAATATGAAGGATTTTAATTTATATAATTTATCAATACTATTTTCATAGATTACTGTGGTTTGAAGTAAAAAAATAAATTATTTCGATAGGCAAAAATTTATTTTGGTCGATCATATTTCTTAGATGATGGCGTTATTACATAAGTTCACATAAGGCCTTTTGCTATATTAGTAATATTTCTGTTCACGTGATTTCAACTTAAAAAAATTGAGTGCTATTTATAAATCCCAAAATTGTACGACACTTAGTGTTTTGCACAGTACGAATGAGAATCCATCTGAAGCGATTGAGGTTCATATCCAAGAGCGATAGTGATTTAAAATCCGTGAAATTTATCAGTAATTATACCTTCTAAATAGTCACACTGTAGTAGTTTTTGCGTATCCACTAAAGCTGAAATATCTCCAATTTAAAATTCTTATTTAATGCTTGTTCTATTTTCACCGTTTAATATGCTGGATAGTTCTCTAATGAAGGTTTGGCTGATCTTTTGATATGTATGCTCTCTAGTTCAATATTTAAAGCTCCTTGATGATTTACTGCAAATGTTCTAATGTTTTGACCTCTGTCCAGATTTCTGTAACTATGAATATATATTAGATTCTGAAATATCTTCAGATATGAACCGAACGTTTCCCCTCATTAGTCAACGTTTATCCTGTTATTAAAAAAATCGTTGTTTATCTCAATTAATTTTTAGTCCTAGTGAAACCTAGTTACAACCAATTGAAGTCGAAATGAATTCAATCTTGAAATTTTTTTAAAAGATTGCAATGACATGTATGTCTCCTTTGATTAGCCGACAATTCTGGAAATCATGAACAAGAATTTCATCAGTTTTCTTTCCAGGAAAAAATCTCGTTGTAATAATCTGTTATTATCGGGAATCGAACGCCGGACTGCTTTACCCAATTCTCTAGAGCTCCATCTAACTAAGATTATGTAGCTATATCTTATCTCGTGATGTGTTTCGTACTAACCTTGCAAAAATTCTCTCTTGTCTCATTAATCCAGAGTCCATAACGAACTTGTATAAAATTCATCGCCTTTAAATTTTCTTGCAAAAATCCCCATGAATAGGCATGAACAGGAAAAAGAAATGTTTTCTTCCTGTTGAACGCAAAGTACACGGTCGTTCTTTTACTGTGTAGAGCCAATCAGTCCCACGAAATGGAGTACGGGCTACCGAATTCTCATCAAAATCCTCTCCGCAAAATGGTATTGGGAGGCCGCAGAAATGTGATAGGAAAGTTTGCAAGTCTATTTTGGAAGAGGGTCGATGCTCGAGAGGCGGCCAAAGGTCTGGCAACTCATCGTCCTGACATCGTAAGGATCGGAACCCTGTTTGTGGAACCTCCCACGCAAGTGGTTGGGGAGGGGAGAAAGAAGGAAAATAGAACTCGAGAGAGAAGTGCTGTCGTTTCAGAAGCTGGACAACTATTTATAATGAGGCCGTAGGAAGGCTATGGAAATTGTTCGTTGCTGAGGTGGCTTTTTTGATACATTCATCCACTTGTTCAACCACACTTGTGAATACTTTATCTATATTTAGGATTAACTAGGATTTTTTCCTCTTTTTTGTTATAGTTTCCATTAAGTAGGCTTTCGTTTTCGAATGTGTTTCTTATCCCAAAGTTAATTCTTGAGTTAAAAATTTTCATAGATGATGTCTTAGTGGCCTTAAGTGCTCCTACTAAATACTTTAAAGTACTTACTTACTTACTCTTAAGCCGTAAGTTTCCAACCACGAAACATTTACTTACTGTTCACCTAAAACTCGAGAGGCATTAGCGGTAAAACTTGCACGTTTTTGAAAGTCGACGACTCGCCTCTTTTAATGAATATCTTTGATATAACCCAAGACGAGGCTAAGCGTTCCCAAACGATGCATATTGAGTTAATTTTAATGCTTTGCGCTTTCTATTTCTATGTCAAAATTAAGTGAAAAAATCTTAAAAACTTGAGTCAAGTTCGAAATAAAACGAAATTTTTTACAGATTCACATTCCTTTCGAGCTTAGATATCGATTCCAAGTTATGAGAAATTTGAAACAATGCAAAATTTTCGTTTTCGTGACCAATCCCATTGACTTAAGCTTAAGTAAGAGATGATAGATTTTCTTGTTTAAAAATATCATCAAACTTTTACTGACTACTTGCATTCTCCCATTTCTCCATTACTGTGAATCAACGTGCACTTCCGTTAGTATATAACAAAAATAGATAGCTTAGTTTGTGGAACTTCAATACATTTCACCGAGTTATAATTCTCAAATGCACAATCTGAAATTAAATTTAAATTATTATTATATTTCGTGAATGCTAGTCAAACTCGAAACCTGATTTTCAATATACCTCAAACTAGAATCATCCTATTATGATTCGGACGCTCAGGAGCTTAGTTCTTCAGGCTTAGAACGAAAGGCCCTTAGATAATCCCTAAAAATCGCGAAAGTGGCAACGCTGTACGAGAGAGAGAGGGGGGGGGGAAGGCAGTAGCACTTGGGAAGATCAAAAATCTTTAAGGCCACTGGTCTACCATCTTTATTTCTCAAGTCCTTTTTTACCCTCTTCCACCGCCGTATATTTCCCGAACGCTCTCCCGGGATCGCGGGACGCCATTCCCGTCCTCCCCTTCAAACACTTCTCTATCCTTGGCTTCCCATCTTCTTTTTTCCCCCTCTTCTTCACTTGCGCGTGCTCTGAAGGCGGAACGACGTCGCTAGCTTTCGAAACGTCCGCCACACCCACTTTTTCTTCTCTCTTTTCCCAAGATCTCTGTCCTCCCCACTTCTCCCCTCCGTCTGTTTCACATTATGCCGCTATTTCGTTCCGCTCTTGTTTCGTCTTCCTCGAAATGTCCTCCGAATGAGGATCTTCGCGATACGTCGACGCTTTCCTATATGAAGGGAGTTGCTTGACAAATCGAGGGGGATTATCGAAGTGACAGCCGAAGAGAGGATTTCTCTCGCTCTTTAAACGTCTACTGGTTTTCGCTGTTATTGAGCCACCGTTCAGCTCCCGATGATGCCTTCGCAGGTGGTTGATGCGTGTTTAGGATGACGTTCGTTTATATGAAATTACTGTGTGAATGTGTTGCATCGATCGGTAAATTTGAATATGTAGACAGCGGATCCAATTGAATTCGTACATGAAATTACAAACGATCCAATGACACGAATTGCCCTGTTAAGTTTTCTGCCTATTTCAGCTAATTTTATATCCATTATTATATTATGTTATATTATATTATATTATATTATATTATTTAATATCATCTTTCTCTACATCGCATTACATTTCATTAAATTACATTACAATAAAAGACATTAAATTATATTATATGAATGATATTGTAATGTTAGATTAATAATTTTTGTCGTGTATTCGTGGATTTTCTCATAGCCTCTTGACATTTCAGGACGCCTGAAGATGACAAGAAGTTGATGAAACATGTCGAACTAAAAATCTGCTCTGAGAATTGCTATTCTTAAAATTCTTATTTTTAAGATGGTTGACGTAGCAACATTTATCACTTTTTTGTTCGATTTTCTGTATATTATATTCTATAAGTTTTATTTTTTTCTATTCGTAATATGAGAAATATTTGTTTTTGTACGTATGTTGATTGCGAAGAGAGGTTGCGCGTTATGCATTTCGGGATATTGTTCTTAGGTAGCTTGCCACATCTCTATGGAAAGTCTTAATGCTTTTGCTTGTAAGCTGTTAGATTGTTTTCATTATCGAAGAATGTACGTACTCCTTTTATACAGAAGTTTATGTTAATTTATAGAATTAATGTTAACTGAAAAATTTAACGTTAATTCAATAAATTTTCCGCAAAATATTTAGCGTTTCTCAGCGTTTTAGAATTTATAGCATTAACACATATGTATGATCGTCAGTTTTTATTGCTTTCAAGTAATTCCTTTAAGAAAATTTGTTTCAATTGTTTGCCTTAACATAGAAAAATTGTTACATAATTTCAGGGAATATAAACTTTTAACTCAAGCAATGGATGGGATGTAATATTTACCAGCTAACTGAAAAAATCTGAAGTTTCAGATGTGTATTTCATTTATGATGTATTGGTGCAAGATATAGTCACTTATAGTTGAATTATTCGGTATAATTAATGTGATCAACTGCTCCCTTGTGGTAAGAATAAGCACTTGCCTTTAAAAATAGTCTCCAAGTAGAAAAGATAACAGGACTTGTAGGGGTTATTCAATGAAGAAATATGGAATTGTGTTTCGTTGGAATTGAAGTAGCTCTCGAGCCCCACTTTTCTGTCTCTTTCAGAATATGGCAGTAAACTACCGTTGCTAAGTTGACGTGGAAGTTGATTTATACTTCAGTGATTTATCAGCTTACTGTATAAAAGCTCGCCGTATCTTGATTTTTTTTGGAGAGAGAGTTGATAGAAAAATTCTGAAGATAGCCTAGAAATGTGGCCCCTTCACAACTTCCCATCACGCGCTTTTATTTTTATTGAAAATTGCTGTCTTGTATTTTCTTCGTGAAGCGTATCCAATTTCTGTTCACATACATTTCTATCTTCTCCCCTCTGATGAAATTGAAATCGCTATCCTTAGGGATAAAGTTGGATAACGAAAACATTCTCATGTAAAAATCATTCATCTTCTCCTGAATTGTCTATGAAAATTTTGGGTTCTCCCTCCTTGCGAAGTATGTGAAAGCGATTTGAATCGTGAATGAACTTTAGAGATAATATCCAGTGGAATATCTTCTTCTGTTATGTTTAATATTATTTCTAATTTTTTAGAGGTAATAATTCCCTTCCCCTTCTTGTGTGAGCGTTTTCCCGCACAGTGGGTTTTTCTCTGAAAGCCTTCAGCCGAGGAGTTTTTCCCCACATCACAACTCTTTTATTTTTACCTCTTCTTTTTATCTTCTTTTTATAGATATATTTGTATTTCTTTTTTTTCATTCTAGCCTTGTTTATTAAAATTAGTTACCCATAATGGTTAGGTGTAAGAGAGGTTTTAATGGGCCTAACCTCGCCGAAGAGTTTTATTATTATTATTATTATAATTTTTAGATAAAATAGTCTGAAATCGATTCAAGGATTCCCTTGAAAAGGAGGAATTCAAGTTGATGATTAGTGCATTTGGTCTTTTTAACAGTAGTATATTCTGCTGGTATTATCTCTAATTTTTAGAAAAAATAGTCTGAAAATAAGTGAGAAATTCCCTTGAAAAGGAGGAATCCAAGTTGATGTACTGTACTTCTGGTCTTTTTTAAAGGTAGTTATTGCTATTATCTGTTAAGGTGAAGTAGAATGCAACGAATGATACGAAATATTTTATTCTTAGGTCCCAAAATCTAAGATTATGCGCTTAAAGAAACATACCGCACTAATTCCTTCTCACAACCATGTTTAAGGAACAATTTATTACGTTTGAATCTGATGTACTCCGACGTGAATTCATAATCCACTGATTCATAAAGTTTCGTAGATAAATTATAAGCAAGTCACTTACTATATGCCTCCTTAGATACACATCAGATGTTCTAGCGGCACTTAATATCCTTCTCCTACAAGGCAGCTTATCTTTAGTCACATACACCTCTTCGGGATAACCTTTTCCTTCGCCATCCATTTAGAATCTCATCAGCCCTCCCATAAGGCCCTTCGGCTGGAAAATCTCTCTCAACTTACTCTCCCCACTTTTATGCATTTCCTTTATCTGGAGTTCCGATCTCTCCACCGATCTGAGGATATTGATTTATATCTCGTAGAGGAGCTCAGCACGCAGTATACGCTCGTGTGTATTACAAAAGCGCACGCATTCAATCACACGTGCCTACATAGCCCACTCTTTGAGGCTTTATCTCCTCTTCATCCCCTCTTCCCTACAAAATCCTCTCCTCAGACGCTATCCATTATTCCTCGCTGATCCTCTTCCCTCTTCTCTTTATTCTCCTCTTCTCCTTCTATGTTTTCCTCTACTTCTCCCCCTACGTAATATGTTTCAAGTTTGTTCTCGTTCCTTTCTAACTTGCACAGTTTCCAATCTCGTCCGCCCTTCTTAGAGCCACTGTCAATAAAACTCGCTTATTTTAATACGATGGGAACACAGCGGTTTTCGTCATGTTAAAAGTTATTTGTTTATAAAGTTCGGGTGAACTCCTTCCTTGCGGGAACTCTTATATCCTTGATGAGGAGAAATATGCGCTTAAATTTATATCTCTATTTTAAGATGTGCCGTGGTAAGGGCTGAGGAATTTTTGTCTGCTTTATTTGAACTAATTCTAAGGTTATTTGGAACAAAAATGATGTTAAGGTTTTTATCAGCAGAATGTTTTCGTTTTCACATGGAATTTTCTCATTCATTTGGTCCAATTGTGTTAATTTTCCCCAGAGCTTTCTTTCTTTTATTCCTCATCCAAAATCTTCTCAGCTCTTTCCCTTCATTTTTTCAAACGATTCGCTACTCTTTGCTTTCTGCTTCTTACGCTTTACTATCAATTCCGCGAAATTCCAATGAGATTAAAATAATTATTGATTTAATAATCAATTCACCAGTATTAAATATCAATTATACAAGGCTTAATTAAAAGAAACTTAATTCAAAGAAACATCTCTCCTAATTTGACAAATATTATATGATTATTGGTGAGTATGACCATTTACGATACTAATATCTCTTTTTTTCTCTTTCCATTTTAGGTGAGTGATTTCCATCCTTTACAGTCTAACATGACGAATTCCACTTCCTAGGGAAACAAGGTACAGTAAAAGACATGCTTTTATGTAATCTATAATCTTATATTCTTTATTATAACTATGATTATAGCTCGAAAACACTGTCTTATAAAGTTAATGACAATATTTCTAAGGTCCTGATATTTTTGAAAAAGAAATAGGTTCTGCAACGTGGCCAAGATGGAGACTATAATGTCTTGCGAAGAGTATGATAAAAACTTTTGATCTTTGATTTGATCCCTCTTTTAAGACATGGTCCGGTACTGCTAAACGGAATAGTGTAGGAAAATGAAACATCATTGCTGTCTTTACATATTTGTGCTCTAAATTTCACTTTTTAAGCAAATTTAATTTATCGCAACATCCCTTTATAGTTGCAAGGGTTACGTAGTAGAATTAAATCAGGAAACAAATAGTTAAGCAACTGTCATCCTAGTGTGAGGTCCACGTTCGAGTCCCGGATACGTTATATTTTTCCTCCCTCAGTTCATTCTCCAAATTTAAATTCGTCTAGGTACCGGTTTTGATTTACCATATTTTATTTCCTTCCTTAATAGCCGCTAAGGATCGCTTCAGGCTTAGAACTTTCGGCTTCCTCCATGATAAAGCCCGTCCCCTGTACATCTTCTCCGTAACTTTTCATCTCCTTAAACTTCTTTTCCGTCTCATCCCCCTTCCTCACCTCAAAGATACCCTTCCTCTCAGCTCCCTCTTCTCCATCTTCGCATCCTCATATTTCCTCTCCCTCATCGCACCACTTGGGCACGTCCTCACTCAGAGCGAATTCCGTGACCACTTCATCTTTTTTCGATCGGAATTTCGGATTCGTGGGAAATGGATGTTCGACGCGTCATTAATCTCTTTTCATTGTCAACGTCTCACAAAATCCTGCGTCTCTCTCTCCTTCGTTTCCCGCCTTCCCGAAAGAATCCGGGAGCGGAAGAAGAGGGCTTTGTGAGGAAAACCGCAGTAAATCTACACACGCGTGATGCATTTCCTTTTCGCCGCTAGTGTTCCGATTCCTATGGGCATTTGTCTCCATTTCCCGCCCCATTCACAAATCATGCGTATATCAGTGCGCCGAAGAGTTTTCTGGGCGTTTCTCAGAGCTGTGTTTGTAACCGTTTGTTTTCACGGCCATAACGGCGGGAAGCGGTAGTTAGTTGGCTAGCTGATGCCCCATGATCTCATGTTCGAGACCCATATATAATCATATTTTTATATTCTTCTGGTTGGGGAATGGTTGTGTGTTCCTCAAAAAATATTAAATTTGATCTAATTGGGATCTTCCTGCTTCCTTTAAAGAGATTATTATTACTATTTCACGCTACGTATTGATTAGAGTTCCCAGATACATTAAATTACGTCTTTACCATTTTTATCTTCATTTTTTTATCTATTCACTAGAGTCACTATAATCGAGAGCAAAAATTATTGGCTCTTCAAGGACAAACAATCTATTCTCACCACCTATTCCTCGCCTTCTCCTACCACCTGCCATTCTGTCTACCCTACGAATATTTTTATTTTTAATATAAATTTTTAATTTAATTTTAATGTATAATTCAATTTTAATATTTATTTATGATTTAATAATTTTTATTTAAATTTTAGATATAAACATATATAAATCAATGTAAACAAAGCTGATGAAGTCAATGTGATATAATAATTTAAAAAATCAAAATATAAAACAATATTGACGTGTTACTTAACATATTAATTTTGGTGTATGGAGGCGCTTAGTTCGGGTCTGTATTACTTACTTTTCGGTGACCTTAAAGTTCCTATTATTTTGCACACGGTTCCCGAAACAAGTCTTCACCATATTAGATTCATTCTAAATTCAAATAAACAATAAAAAATGTGTGGAATAGGATATTTAAAATTCCACATTGCGAACTCCTGTCATCCCAAATACTCTTTCGCAAAACAAAACATTAAGGGCGCGCAAAAATTTGAAAAAAAAAACATGTACATCTTTGAAACGTAGTACTCGAAGAACTTACTCACGGTATACTACTGGGTACTGCGGGGAAACAATGTCTTAGAGAAGATCAGAATTTATAACATACATATGCATATCTTTGAATTGGAGCCTGGAAGTCGTACCCAAAGCCTTTCATCAAGAGGTGTTTCACGCAGAGACAGTTTTTGCATAGTCCACCCAGGGGAATGTTCACCAAGAGATATTATGCCCAAGAGTTTTCCATCTAGAATTTTACACCTAAGAGTTGGTTTACCCAAGGGATGTTTTTCGCTCACTCAAGGTAAGTATGTTTCACCCAGGCAGTTTTTGTCCAAGTGGTATATTAAGTGTGAGTTCGGGTTGGGTTATATTGAGGGGCTATTCTCTATAATTTATTCAGAAAATGAAATAATCTATACAGGATTTTAGATGCATTTCTTGTAGGCGTTCTAAAAGACATGGTGTCGAACCTGAGATGGTGCAGAAGATTATAAGTAGCTCATTATCTGAAGAGTCCTTAAATTTAAAAATGGGAGTGCGCAAAATACCTTGGTGTATCCATCCATTTTAAACGACTAAAATATGACTTGAACTATTAAACTTATTTTCATTTTAATACCAAACTAATAATTCTGCCAAAGAAGACCTCAAATTTGTGTTTTAACATAGATGGCTTCATAGTCATTTTGGGAGGATGGATTTTAAATTATATCATTTTCCATTACAAATTAAATAACTACAAAATTTGTCCTTTTTGAATTATGCCGTTGCCGGAAAGTATTTTGTTAATATTATTACCATATTTGCTTATCAAAAGGAAAAATCTCCTTGATCTCTAATTTATTACATAGCTGTCGTTACAAACTCTCAGTTTCGGCGCTTTTCAGGATCCCCCTGACCACTTCTCTTTATTCCACTCCTTGGATTTCTGCCTTTTCCTTTATGCTCCACCCTTTTTTCATGTTTACGGCCCCGCAAGGTATGGATCTATATAACCCCCCTTAAATTCACGGGGCCCTTTCACTCTCTTCTTCCTTTTTAAATCTCAGCCTTTTGCTGACGCTACATCCATCCGACAGACACGCAGATTGAGTTCCCAACGCGGAGCTCTCGCTAACGTTCGCCTTTAGGTGGAGCTGTTATTTTGATAGCAGGAAGGATATGAGTTTGGAAAATGGACCGAAAGATGGCTAGAAATTGAAAAGACGCATATCTCGGTGCTCGTGATAAGATGTGTGGAATGAATATCCACTTTACCTTCCTGCGATATTATACAGCTTAAAGTGCAGAAGATGAGTTATATTCTCCAATATATAAGTTCCTCTTCATTTTTCTTTGATTTACCTTAAAGTTATGTTATTACAGGTACTTTACGTGTGTTCTCAGAGGGAAAATCTCCATGGTTTCTCTCACTCGAAGAAAGTTGGAAATTTTCCTGTTTTTCGAAAACTTTATCCTGTTTATTAACAACAAAATTTCATTTTCTTAAGAAATGAATATTTATGGCCATAAATTTAGACTGAATTAGCTTTTCTTGGAGCACAAAAGTGAACGGTAAACGCCCAGTTCTTCTGCGAGGCTGAAAATACAACCTTCCTTCAGCAACGCATTGCTCCTTTTCTTGTGCGTGCTTCTTTTTCCCTGTCTGGAATTTGAATTTTTCTTCGCTAGCTCCCCTTCTATACATATTAAAGGGAATAAAGAGCAAAATTGTTTCTTTCACAAGTCTGTGGAAAAGAATATCCCGCGGTTACTACTTGCTCCTAGTAATTTGGAAATAAGTTTAAGTAAGTAAATAACCTTATCAACATCATTGAAGTCTATGAAAAAGTCGCAAAATCGAACTCTTGATTATTTTAATCTTCAAATCAGTGGGAACAATATTCTTCAGATCCGTCTAGTTCGGTACCCTGGTATCTACTATTTTTTTGAGAGTTAACGCTATTTTTCACAAAAAATTGTCTTTTTGCTCCTTGATATCATATTTTCCTCATAAAAGTTTGTAATATTCTTCTATTAAGTTTAAAGTAATATCTGTAATTTATTCCAGAAAATCGTTTTAAAGTTAGCACTTTCCTTGTCATTCTAATTTTACTACAGGTGAAGAAAAAATCTACGGTTAGATTGATTACTTTACCGCCACTCAGTAACCTGTTTATAGATAAGATGAAGTTATGCGTAATTACCTTACTCTTAAACTCAATTTTACTCCGGATACTTTAATAGGATGTTTCTCGTGGTACTCTTCAAAGATATTTGCAGACACTGCTAGACCACTAAATATTAAAACCACTAAAAGCCTTGAGATAAATGTTAATAAATCCTCCGTACTTAAGTCTTCGAAAGAAAAAATTGTCAGAATTACCCGTATATATTAAAGGAATAAATATTAACTTAGTCGAATCAATTGAATTTCCTAGAAATTTACCTCTTACAAGGAACTTAAACTGAAGCAAACGCATCAGAAAAATCGGCGGTTATGCAAGTTAATAGCTCGACTTTGTAAAGGATATTGTCGATAGATTCGATGTAAAGGTAAGATAGCGATGGTGTCTCACCTTGGTCTTGTTCCATCCGAAATTCGTGGCAAATATATGGGTTCTAGCGGATGAAACGAGTTCCTGCAACTACGGAAAGTTGCAGTGCAAAGCGATACGTTCTCTTAAAAAATGCTACGATAAAAAGGCATGCGTTACGATGATGTTCTCAGACGCAGAAGTTAGGAATCCTTGAGGGAAAGGAGACTAGAAGTTAGGTTACGACAGCTTGATAAATTTAGAGGAAGCACGTTGGCAGAGGATGAAATCTGTCTCCTAAAACCCCCCTGCTAATTTCGCCCATAAGAAAATGAGAGTAAAAATAAGAGAAAAAGACTAGGACTGGTCATTTTAAGAACTCATTCTTTACGGGAACAATACGGTATTACGGTAACAACAAGTTAAAAAATAGCTCAAACGCTCAGTGTTAACATCCCCCACCACACGCCGAATGAAGGCTTTTTATTTATTTATTCATTTCAAGATTAAAAAACAGTCAAATGACCTATTACATTGAATCATAACAAAATTATATTAATAGCGAAACGTAATAAGTATTATAAGAACATAAAAATGAGAAACAACAACAAAGCAAGGCAAGTAATCAAAACAGAATATTATTTGCAGGGTCTTTTACTCCATTAGAATGAAAATTCGACTCTCTCATGATAATCATAGCAATAAAACTGTGCAGATATGCTAATCATCTAGTCGTTGTGTGCTAGGATATGCTAATAAATCACCTTCATTCTAATATTATTATCGTTTTTTGACCCTTTATCAGGCGAAGTTAGACCCGTAAATATTAAATAGCTCGGAAAAAATTGCGGGTTTCACTCCCGCTTTCTGCGACGCGGATCTAAATTGCGAAACAATTCTAATAATTTTACTCTTCCCTCATCAGCAACTCCCGCATGAGCGATCCCCTCATAAAAACGAATCCGCAATCGTTTGCCCCACGCTTCGCGAAACATCGGAATCCCGCGCCGCCCCAGGATACTACGTCTTCCGAATATGAAAAAACGCTCCCGAATCCCGGACTCGGCGGCCCGTGAATAATTCGAATTAGCATCAATTATTAACCGATCGAAATAAAACCCCCGACGCACAAGAATTCGCCGCGAACAAAAGCCGTTCATTTATTTATGAACGCATCGGATGCTCCGAAGCGGAATAATATATACGCAGCGATGTTCGGGCGGTTAAGTTGGTCGTAGATAGGCAAGTCAAGGCGTCAGGATCGCATGCGTCGGGGAAGAGTGAGGGGATGAAGATGCTGGAATGGGGTATATCGGCAGAGGGAAGGGAATGGATGAGGGAGAGATAGGGAAAGAGAGGTCTTGAATAGGATAGTAGACAAGGCTATAGGGGAAAGGGGAGGGAATAAAGGTAGGGAGACGCAGGGGGATGAAGGTGAGGTCAGTAAAGAGGAATTGATGAAAGAAGGATGAGAATGGGATGCGCTGACGAAATCGAAACTTACGAGTCACAATGCGAGAAGGGAAAATTGAAGGGATGTGTCATGGCAGGGAGGGTTCTACTTTGGACGTGTGTGTAGGTTCAGGGTGTCTCAAAAGCATGGGTTGATTTGAAAATTGAATTAAAGGATGATGGAAAGTGATAGCAAGACGCCGATTGTTGCGTTCTACTTTGGAGATCAATGGAATTTCGATCACGCATTAAAAAAATTAGTCCCAAAGATAAACGGGAAAACTAATAAAAATGATGTAAACGTGATGTTTGAAAATCTAAATAACTTTATTTTCAAAATATCTGCTACATGTAAGAATGATTTGATGATAACAAACCAGAGCTGTACCCATGGATGGTGGAATGAACTGAGTCAATCTCAAAAGAATGTCAACCTATTTTTTTTTAACTTTTATTTATATTACTACTGATATTTCAGAAATAATCATCAGATTCTTTAGAGTCCATAGAGATAGTTTTGTTGGAGTGCTCAGAACCGTACTAGGCTCATGTACGAAATAGAAGTCGATTGATTTGTGACATCTAAGGAGTAATGAGTCTCCTCCTTCTTCTTTCCTAATTAGGCCAATCGTCTGCCTTTCCTAACAAATGATTCATTCAGGACCTAGGTCTTCCGTCGCCTCCCTGTTTCTTTCTCAAAGAACAATCTTTTCGTTGTCTTGATATATCTTCACAATTATTTTTTTACCTTAGTTACTTGGTAGCTCCACTCATTTTTGTCTTTAGTTCACTTAGTGAGCGATGTAATCAGTCCAATATAATCTTCTTACATCTTCGTGTAGTCATCTATGTCATGTGGGGTTTTTCGTGAAATTCTGTTGAATAGATTCACTTCTGATATCTATCTTTCATTTAGTCACTCTGTGTTTGAAATTTCTAGTCTTTTGTTTTGTAGCATTATTATTTTTATATTATTTTTAAAGCCCAGGTCATTTTACACGGATGGGCCCCCACCGGGAGTCGAACCCTGAACTGCTTTCACCCAAGTCGAACGCGCTACCAACTTGGCTATCCTCTGGTCCTCCTAGTTTTGCTTCAACTACATGTGATTCAGTTTAATCTTCATGTAGCGTAATCAAGAAGATTTATCCTGAGTTTATTTATGACTATTCTTTTAGTGGAATTTTCTCTTTTTAGGATATTAAAATTATTATGATATCACTTTCAATTATGATAATGGCTATTGAGAGAGAATCTTAGATGCCTCAATTGTGCAAATACTCGCTCGTAGTAATATCTTTTATTATCACCGAACAGGTAATATCCTTAATTATCCCATCGTAAAGCCAAAGGGGTAAATAATAATGAAAGAGAAGGAAAGCGTTGAGAGAATCAACCTTGGAAGCTGAGAGTATGGGGATTCTCATCAAAAATGGAGGTTGACATGTCGTTAAGCAGTAAGCTGAGCATACAAACGATCCAACTTCGCCAAAAATAATTTTGTATGTAAAATGAAAACCGAAAGGAAACATGGGAATTCTCGGAAATACTTTTCGTGGAAATTTAGCTAATCCAATCATCATAAAACACCTTTTTAATCACGTAGCAAAGTCGGTCAGCAATTCAGCATGCGGATCTTTTAATCTCTATTATTTATGTCAAGTCTTTATATAAAAGTTTAATGATATTTTCTTTGGCTCTTGTAAATGATAAAAGTCAACTGTTCAAACATATTATAGTGAGAAGGAAGTGCTCTATTGTTATTAAAATGCATTTCTCCTGATATATGTTTTCAGAGAGGTATGAATTACAAATGTATTTCCTTTCAGTCTTCAGTTTATAAATCAGAAGCTAAATACGTCTGCAACATGTAATTATTGAAATTATATTTTTTCCATTCATCTATCCACCAAATTAGATTCATTATCATGGATTACTAAGTTCACATGGATATAATTGGTCAAAGTAGTACGGATTCAGACAAAGTACGTCAGAGTTTTGGAGGCGATTCCAAGAAGCTATATTCTCGAGGCAAAAAATATTCATTTTTACAAACCCTCATTGATTTGAGTGCGCTAAAAATCAATCATTTGTTACGTAAACCTCCTCCGTTGACTCGGAGAAGACGTCTTTCGAAATAACGAAATTTCTACATCTACAGCCAACAGAAGAAAGGTCACTATATATAAACTCACTCCGGTTAACAGGCAGCAAAGATAAAAGAGATTGGGAAAGGGAGTTTGAATTAGGGAGAAGGAAAGATGGAAAGGAAAGGGAGGGAATTTGGAATGATGGAAATGGAGAAAGGGGGAAGAGATGATGGAGAAAAGGATCAGGACGAGGCAAACAGGGAGTGACAGAGGTAGAGGAGGAAAAGAAGGATGTTAAATGAAGAATGGGGAGGAAGAGTGTGTGTACGGGGAGGAAAGAAATGGCATTGGGCGTGTTTGCGGTTGGAAAAGGGGAGAAATGGCTTCGAAGCGAAATAGAAAAGGCTAATGGAAGGGAGGAAATAATGGGGATTCGGAGAAGATAAAAGGAAAGAGAAATGTCTAAGGGAATGTATAAGACATGGATGAGAGGTAATGAGGACACTAAAGGGAATAAATATCGCAAAATATTAAACTATTAACTTCAGGGTGGAATCGTGGCGTAGTCCCTTATTGGTTTCTCACGTTTCGTTCCACGATGCGTTATAATCGAACGTTTATTTTGATGAGCAATCCACCATCAAAATCTCGTATTTATTGGCAAGATCAAAGAACGCCGGCTTATGGTTCTATAGCCTGTTCTTGTCCTGAATATTGGTTTAAGTTTGTTTTTACTTGTATTTGAAAACACTCGAATGTGTTTTGTATTCCTGCATTCAGCGTCGTCTTTATTATGAAAGTTAGCTCGGAAATAAATTACATTTAACACAGAGATGTTTAAATATTTCATGATAGGCAATTATGATTGTAAGTTACATTTAAAAAGTATTTAATAACGAAAGCCAGAGGTGATCCAACGAGAAAAGCTAATGACTTTAGCTATTATAAATAATTTTTTAAATATTAGCGAAAATTTGCCGACGGCTAAAGAAGAAAAATCATACCATTTCAATCGCAATTAAGTGAGAGTGCTATTTAATATAATATATTAATTATAAGTTATTAAATACCCATCATTTATCCTATACTTCATGCTCATTTATAAGAAAAATTTTAGATCTTCCCGATGAAGGTAAAATGCAATTCGTAAATTTGTACTTTCTAAAAATTGAAGATAATTGTGTTTAAATTTCTATTTCAATACATGAATACGTAAGGCTTTAATTTCACGTTGCTGAATTTTTGGAAATATTTAGTTGCTTTAGAATCTCGATACGACAAACCAATTTCAATTCATAATTCGAATGCAACCATAGGGTAAATAAACGTGGGTTAAGGTAAATGGGCCCTGATTATAGAATTTATTTATAATTTAGAATCTGTCATCATATCATAGGAGACTTTAGGAAAGTTTTCTACTTCAGAGCAACTTAATTTTGAGGGATAAATTTACATTTTGCTGCGGGCTGGCAAGAAAAGACTCTCTTATCAAATAATCGTCTCCATAATTTATGCCAGTGTTGAAAGAATCTGATATGCTAATATAGGTTTTCCAGACTATCTTTCGCATGCTACCTACGTAATAATGAGGTAACTTTGTGGGTTAATTGCTTTTGTTTGCTTGGCTGTTCCTGAAAATTTCAAATTATAATGGCATCGTAAAATATTTTTATCTTCCACTAGATTTATGGCTTGTTATCTTTGAATAAAACTCACCAAAACTCACTAAGAGGTGCAGATATATCTTCTTGCAATTACGTATATCTTAGTTTAAGGTGGTAAACGATGATTTTTCTTCGTTATTGGAGTTTTGGGAAGTAATGCATCGTATGATGTTTAAGCCTTGAACAGCGATCTATGTTTCTAGCTTTACAAGCAGTCGTAAACATCTTTCTTTCGAAATAGTTTGTGGGTTTTATCCACTCCCTTTATTTGAAAACGTCTTATTTCCCTCGTAACAAATTGTACTACGCTACACTATAACTCTATTTTGAAGGCTCTCCTAAAATATTTATTAGTTTTGCTACTGCAAGAGTAAGAGAGGGTTGCAGCTTTTGGAATGACAAGTGTTCGTCTTTCTTAAAATCTTTACTTAATTTTAGTAATACCGACGGCGACTAATTGTATAGCTCCAATAGTAGAAATCATCTTGAGCTCTTCTGCATATTCGCAATATTTAATTCAACTTATTTCACATAAGCTTTAAGATATTTTCAACCATTTTAATATGACTTGTGAGTGGACTTTTGAATTATCTGGTAGCTTCTGACGATCTGCTTGGGAATTCAAAGCCAAGCCTATACATAAAAAAGTGAGGACTTCAACTAGGTTAAAACGTAGTATAGATCTGTAAACTAATATGCTTGATAGAATGGGCAACAGCAAATAGTAAAGATATATATATATATATATATATATATATACAGAGACAGGAAACCAAATGGAAGAAAGGAAGAACAAAGATAAGATAGAAATGCAACATCTCAAGGAAACAAGCTGAATGTCTCAACTTTAACAGGAGAAGAAACCAATATTTATGTTTTATAAATAAATTATGACGGAAATCGAATAGAAATGCTTAATTTTACTCTCCACCTTTTAAAATTCTTAATCTTGATTCTCGTGTTGAATTCTGAGGCTACTCTTGAATCACCTGTCCACTCGCATTAAGTTAATTTCCGACGATAGAAAAAATGGGATGATGGACTGTAAACCAGTAAGTGGAATCACACTGCCAAAGGAGTAAACTGTCTTGAAACTTAAGGTAATTGCATGCTTTCTAGCGAGGTTCCGACCTTTTCAACAACTTCGTGACCGGGGAACATAAAGTGTGAGAGGCAATAACTACCGGATAACACGCAAAATCTTAGAGAATTAAGTCATGTAATAATGTGAGCTACGTGCGTGAAAATCTTCGTTAGCCATTTATCACCAAATGGAATCATCAGGTAATTTATAGGCTTCCTGAGGAAAGACGGTGGAAATTTCCCTGAAAAGGAAAAGAACATGCGGCTTAAGATACCTTTTGGGTGAGTTCGGATATCCTAAAATCCTAAGAATGGGTTGAAATACAGGCTGATCTTTGAAATATATACGTAAGTGTTTTGCAGTTCTGGTTATTTTTTCTGTTTCATCTTTCAACTTCATCATGAAATTATTATGAAAATGTGCTAGGATTTGTATATCAAATTTTAAAATGGATACGATGATTGCTATTATTTTTATATATTTATATTTTGATGTCTTAAATGCGTTATAAATAATGAAACATTCTCATTACTTGAATATTATCCTCAATCCAAAATTCTATGCGTGGTGTTACAAATATAATCCTAAGAAGGTGTTGAAATAAAAACATATCTTAGAAATGAGTACTTCGATTTTATTGAGTTTTTTTGTTTGATGTTCCAACTTCGTAATGCAATAGTTAGGAAAATGTGTGTGAACGGGTGTGCTGTATTTTAAAATACACACGGTGATTTTTATGACTTTTATATATTTATATCTTAAGTAAAATAATATATTGTTTATTTATTGATTTCTCACACACAGCATAGTAATTCCAATTTACAGAAAGATATAACAATCAAACATATAGAAAAGTAAGAAACATAAACATCAAATAATGACAGAAAAAATAGAAAGGGAAAAAAGAACTTAAAAGGCAGAGTAACAATTATAAGGATCTGTGGTGGTAAGCTCAGGTTTAAAAATATTATTATATTCCATTACTTTAAGATCGAATATTACCATCACTCCTTGAATGTCTATTCAAGGAGCTGAAATATATATTGGCCAAGACATGACTTTCTTATTGTATGTACGAACAATGTACGTATACCGTTGATAAAACATGAGGTCTTACAGACATTACCAAGATACCCTTGCACTTAGCAGCATACCCTAGAAGACTCTGAAATTTTTTCAGAAGTGCCAGCACCAGATGTTCTTTAAGTGCACGTTCGCTGTTTTCTCTTCAGTCTCTCTTGTAGTATTTGCAAGCCTTTTCCTTTATCGTCGCCGCGTTTTCACTGTTTACCAAGCTAACTCCCACCATTTGCTTTTTAGACCACAGCAAATAGAGAGCGAATAATTGCGTTGGCGGAGCAAAGTATGGAAAGTTACTTTCTTGTTTACTGCGGGAGTGATAAGAGCTGGAATTTCAAGGACATCCTCTTCACCATGACTATTTCATTCGTTGCTTAGGTTTCTTCTCATGCTGCACTTTTCTCTTTGACAAAGGGACATATTTCGCCGGAATTTAAAATTGAGGTTGGGGAGAAAGTCGAGCAGAAATACTACGTGTGATCCGCAAGAAATTCTGTTACTTTATTTCTGTTCTATCTTATACAGTGCTTAAATGCGTTAAAAAGATAAAGAGTTAGCTTTCGATACAAAGACTGATTAGCTACATATTAAAAGCTATTCAAAGGATACACTGTAAGACTTATACTATTCTAAACATATTTTGAATTTGAAAATTTTTGATATAAGGTATTTTAGTACGAAAACAAATAGGCATTCGACGATTTTGAGCTAGCTTCGGTGGCATAGAGATTAGCTTTTGGAATTGGTATTTTTTGCGTCCATCCCAAATATCTTTTCATGATGACATTAAGGCACAAATAAAAATTTAGATTGTTATTCCTAAAATATCTTGCAGGATGTAGCTTTGAGATGAAAGACTTCATCTTCATTTACTTCATTTCTGCTCATACTTAATGTGTAATCGAGACGGTAGAAGGGCTAATCAATTTTAACGTAAATTGATAATCTCCGGAAAAAATATTTAACTCAAAATTTTGATTGGACTATATTCGAGTTTAACGATAGAAAAAATTCCTCAATAAGGTGAAATAATTCTTTTCTTCGAAAGCTCACGTCATCGAGCGTGGAATTGATTTAGGCTATAACACTTTATCCTTATTAATACATAGAGTTATGGTCATCGTATGTTTTTTAAGATTTAGTACACACGCACATACATATTTTGATAACTATTGTGTTACAAAGTTGAAAAATCAAACAGAGAGGAAAGAAGTACAACATATTAAGGGACGCATAGCAAAGATCTTGTTTTATTTTAAGCTTACTTGGGGTATCCGAGCTTGACTGAGTTAAAGGAGTAATTTCCTACCGTGGCATACTGTACATATTCATCATCGTCAGGGAATGACATGATTGGATGAATCATTGCAACTGCAGAGGGACATCCCCTGGCGACAAGACTGACCTTAAGAATTATCAGTGTTGTACCTTACGGTAGGTTCATATGCTTTAATATTCGTTACTCAATACCAATTCTTTCTTTTATTGGTAACGTATCCCACCCTATAATTAAACTGACATATTTTGTCTTTTCCATCCTACCTTCAATAACTTTTTAAGCTATTCCTCTCTTCTCAATATTTGACCCACCCATTTAACCTCTCTTTGTTGACGCTAAATTATTTCCATTAAAACCCTCTCCTCCCTAATCATCGCTAGCATCTCCACGTTTGTTTTATATCAACCCAGCCTATTTTTTCATTCTATACCATACCCACATCTATAAAGCCTCTCATTATTGGATGTCCTCTTTTCTCAAGGTCCTCGTTTCGCATCCATACAGAGAAACACACCCCACCTTAAGATGATATTAACATTTTCCTCTTCGAGATCGAATATTTATAGAGTTCATCAGTTCCTTCGCTTTACCAAATTTCCTAGACCGTTACTGTTATTCGGACTTCATCTTTGCACCTTCCATTCCAAGAAATAACGCTAATAACGTGGGAGAATTTATGCGTTCTAGTTCTTCCACCAAATCATTTACTTAGCTTTCATTCCTTTGGTAAACCTCATCATCTTTAGTTTTCCCACATTTGTTTTCATTCCTAACTTCCTTATCGAACAATAAGAATAATAACGGTGATTCTGGAGACGCTGAGTTCCCTAAATCTAGAAAGAGCCCGCAGCAATTTGTTAGATTGATTCAGGGAATTTTCCTCCAGAAAACGGCTAAAGATGATTATTTCCTTCCCATGCTTCACACGTGCAAGTTGTTATAACTCACTAATACTCATAGCTCACTTTCTCCAAGATTCCTCGAATCATTCATCACAAAGTGACGCGAATGTTTCCACTTTCTTCCACGTTTTATTTCTCGTTTGCCTCATATTTTTCCTAGTCGCTTAAACTCGCTAGCTTTATTAAGTTACATCCGGTTTCCTCTTCATAGTAGTCGCGTCATATCTCTCCCATAGGAAAACAGCACAGTGGTGCCAAGGGCAGTATGCATAGGAACAGGTTTTTATTATTCGTAAGTACTCGTGGAAAAGGAAAAGAGATGTCATTTAAGGCAACTCTCCGACCGAAATTAGGTCATAGAGGTTGCATAACACGCCTATTAGTCATTTTGAAAAATGGAATCCTACGGCTGTTTGCTGAGGGACTCATGATGTTCACAGGAATAAAGCTCTCCTCTCACATGAATATAGCATTAAATTCAACCTTCAAAACAGGATGCGTGCCTCTTCGCATTAGTTTAACCGCGTAATTGTTTTTCTCGCCTACTTTCCTAGTGAGGTGGTGAATTTCCAATTCAATTACTCTATTCTATTACTAGCTTCTTGTATTCCCTGAATAATAATCTGTCACCCAGTTGACGTTTTGTAATTAGGGTAAGATTTTACGAAATGGATTACACTCAAACACATGAATATGATGAAAGAATAAATGAATGAATAAATAAATAAATGGATGAAAATATAAAAGTTAATGTAATATTTAAATTGGTTTTGATCTGAATAGCGCGCTTTTTTTAACTTGTTATCAACATTCCGTATTTGGCGGCTTTTCTTCAACATTGCTGAAAAATGACCCCGCGTCTTTTACGCGAAGGTACGGCCTTCTTTACCGCTTTGCTCCTTTCTGCAATATCGAAGAATATGCAATCGAGATGGCGAAATATCTCGATATTGGAACATATGTCTTAAATAACGCAACCTCAAGAAGGATATTTGAAAAATAAACGGAACAATAACTTAAGTTTCAGCAGTGTCTCAACTTTTTAATTTTTTACTTCAATTTCCGTACTGAAATGAGGGTGCACCTGTCATGCCTTCAAATACGGTACTTATGATAAAAATAATAATGTCATCTTTATCCGACTAATTTTAGTTTTCAGAGACTACTTACCACTTAACCTTTCTAAGTTACGAATAAGAACACCCAATCCGTAACCAGGATTCGAAGCAGGGACCTCAATGTCACTATGCTTACACACGCCTGCCTCACAGAGGTCGGATTACAAGCTGTAAACATCAGAAAAGTATCTAACAGAGAATACGACCTCGTACTTGAATTTGCTATTCCAAACAGGTTGTAGGAGTAGTATTTTTGAAATTGTTTCGAGAACTGAGGTCATTTCGCTCATATGGGATCCTACAAATAGTAACGGAACCTAAAACTGCTTGACCAAAGGCAAATACACTACCTAATTGGCCGTTATGTTACTATGACTTGAATAATCCAGTTAATTTTACACGTCACCCACATATACTACAGTTGAAGACATTCTAGCTGGCGGCACATATAGCGGATCACCTCGTTAATAGATCACGAAGACCATGGAAAACTGTTCTCAATTTCCCTCCGCTTAAAAGCAGAGTCTTTAACCCTTCGAGCTATTCCTAATTGAATATTTACATCATAATTGAGAAGGATATGAGAGAGAGCTTTAGCTTAGGTGGAAAGAGAAAGAAACTGAAATTGAGTTTCCCCGAATTATCCTTTATCTTTAATGTGCGCACGCACAGAATCCTTGCAGCGGGCATATTTTATTCAAATCGCTTATCCTACCTTTGTTTCACCGCGGAAACCTCTTCCTTTATGCGACTCCACAACAACCAAACCTCCGTTCCTAGAGCCCTTTACCAAGCGTTGACCGATGGCGGTGGGAAGGACGGTTGCCGGTACAAAGATACAACGCGAGGATGACAGAATGGGAGGGAATCCGGAATATATTGAGCTCGGAGAAAAAAACCCTGTTTCGCATTCTGTTTCTCGTAAATGATGAGAGAGGTGGAAAAACGGCGTGAATGTGAGTGGAATTTTTTTCGTTTCTATGTGTTTCCATTTGCGGAATTGCGTTGACAGCTGAAGATAATCGCTGGACATAAATGCCTTAGAATGGGTATTTAAAAAAATAAAATCTTCCTGTCTCAACAGAAAATGTTAAAGATATAATATTTGAAGCTTGATATTAAATCTGAACGGCTAGTTAAATTTCTTTCACGTACTCTAAGTATTTCGAACTCTATTTCTACGTATATAGTCGCATAGAACTGAAAATTACGTTTCACGGCCTCGTATTTTCTGCGTATTTAACCTATCAATATACGAGGGTGGTTTGAAAAGTTTCCGACCCCAGATTTTTCAGAAATCTTCAGAAAATTTTCAGAAATTTTCGAGACATTTCGAGACGAAACATGTCGAGAAATGGCGAAATGTCGGAAACTTTTTAGACCACCCATATGCTTCTTTTCTTATATATTTTTTAAGTTCCTTTTGTGGGTAATTTAATTGCTCGGGTATAATCAATAGGGTATTATAACCGTCTTAAATATTTCTCTTTTTCATCTTTTAAAGTTGTTCGATGGGAATCTTCAGGATTAACAAGGGTAAAAACTAGGCTTTATTTGAGCAAGAATTGAAAAAAGTACGTTCTGTCACTTCGATCGATCTGGTCTTTCTCTGATAAATGTCAGAAAGAGGATGCTTGGAGTAAGCGCTTTAAGAATTTGTTACGATGCGCGAAAGTAACCGATTAGGGAAGTTGAGTCATGGTGCATGCTCCCCCTGCCACACGCCCGAGATCGATTCGCAGGATATGTATGTAGATGAATTTAATTCTTCCTGTATTCACTAGGTGTGGTTATAGGCTCCTGACTTTGTATTACAGTAAATGTCTATCTTCTAACATTTTTGCATTGTTATGGTAAGATTTCTTTAATTTAAATGTAAATGTTACTTCGTAATATTTTTGTCCTTATCATTCACATGACTAAATGATATCTATGATAAGTGATTTCTTGGTGATTTGGTCATCGTCATTTTCTCATGCTCATATGAATAATAAACTCACTTCCGATTCTTTTATTTTTAACATTTTTATTCCGATCATTAAAGTCTTCCATCCTGTAACGCCTTCTTATTAGTTGAGTCTATTCTCATGCTCAGTTACGTTTCAGCATAATTTAATAATGGTAGTATATCGCATTCACATAGCCTTTGTACAGTAATGACGTAACAATATTTCTCTCTGAGGCAAATACGATGTCTTTGAAAGATTAACAACTTTAAGGGTACATCACGTATGTCTTCTTACCCTTAGCTAAGCATGAATGCATGTCTCACTTAGCTTTACACATGTTTTCCCAAGGACGCTTTGAGCTCTCTGCTAAAGGTAACATCTCTCCTAGGCCTTGCTAAAAAGGTTTGCCGCTCGTACATTAAGGATAAAGCGTATCTATCCTTTATAACTAAATATGCATGATGACATCCACTTTCTGAATGTAACGGTGGAGTGCTCGGTCGTTCTCAGCGCGGAATTGCGTTTTATTACTACTTTAAGAGGCATTCCGAGCACCTGCCGCAGCCGAGTATTGCGAAAGATAATTGTTTTAGTTCTTTTATGGCAGGTTGGTTATTCTGAGAATTGAATTTAAAGTTGAAGGGCACATGTATGGTGAGATAATTCCCAAACTTTGAGGACGAAGAATAACTTGGCTTTTTCGTCAATTTTCTTCGTCTAAAATAAGAAAATTTATCGCAGAAGCTATTCTAGCTTGCCGATATCCGCACGCTTTTCTTTACTTCTATTTTACATGACACTAAGGAAGGGGCTAGCTTATATTTTATATCCTAATCTTATGCTTGAAATAAACTTATAGATTGATTTTTATTTATCCATTGAGTTGATTGCAGTATTATGACAAAATTTCATGTTAAACTCTTTTTATCAGTAGAATTAATGTAAATTTATTACAGAATATCCCTTTTCGATAGAGAGTTACCTTTTTTTAATAGCTTAATGAATTTTTATTTTATAATATTTTAAATCTCCAAAGAAATTATGAATCATGAATATCTTTATGTGGCAGTGATTGGTTATTGTATAAATATAACTTCTGAATTTATTATAGTGATTGATTACTTGTAATCTTTTTAATATCTACAAGAAATTGTCGTTTTACCCATTGAAGATTGCCGTTGGTCGACTAATCGCCAGAAATGAAAATATCAATTAATAAAATGAAAATTATTTACCCGGAGTAATCCAAAGCTATCGGTTTCGCTTTCCATTAATATCTTGGGAATAAAGTTATTATTAGGTGGTATATTAAGGATGTGAAGCCTCTCGTGCTGCTATAAAAATGTAAGGAACAAAATCGCATGAGGTAATTTTGCAAAATTTGACGTTTTAATATTCAGCGTTGTAATACGGAAACATACGGAAGCATACAGGCAGGGAAAAGAGCATCGATCTAGAAGTAAATCTGTCCGGAGGCCTTGACGCATTAATTTTCGATGAACTGTAAACGTACATTTTTTCACGGAGAGAGATTTCACTTTCTCTTTATTAGGCATGGATAAAAGAAGTGAAAGCGCCAAATATATAAAATGTGTACGTCAATTAAATAGTATCCTGTCATAAAATTGCTGTCGAGATGATTTCAATAATATGGTAAATTTTACGAGCGTGGAAATTAAGTTGAGAAATGAGTGAATTTTTCACCTCAAAATTTAGCGCACTAGTTAGTCATGTCGTATCGATAGTTTATCATATGTAAGATGAAGTAGGAAAACTTCTATTAATGAGATTGATAGAAATGCATAGGATGGTTTTATAATTTACTATATGATAATTCAATTTCTCTTTTATAACTATAAGCCTTAAGTCGTTAGCCTAGTTCAGAGAGAAATCCTGTTTATTTTAAAGAGAATCAATATAATAAATACAGTATTTTCCTTCAATATAAATAACTAGCTCAAGTGCTTCTTTATAATGGAACACCCCTATTTCTTTTGATAACTGGTGTTTTACACTCATACTCGAATTTAACATTCTTTCTGATATTCTAAATAGTTTTCCATTATTACGTTATTAGCATGTGTAGAGCTTTAATAGAGGTATTTATAACCTGGATTTAATAAATCAGAGTAGCTAACCTAATTTTTCATAGCATGTCCTAATTTTAAGAAAGTATTACATCCATCTTGGATAAAGGGGATATTGAGTAAATATTTTCCTTTAGGCCTCTTCTTTATATTGAACTGTAGCTTGCATAATTTATGTAAACAGTGCCGCATAAACACAAAGGAGGTTATTCTCCTCGCAGAAAAGTAATCAGTTTGCTCAGAAGTTCGTTGGAAGATTCTTTCTTTATTTTTCTTGCGGTAAATTGAATCAGTTCGTCCTTTTGCGAATCATTTGCAACTACATAATTTATGATGAACGGATTTGCATCCTGCTTTGTTTGTATTATTCGAGGAATGATTTTTCCTCTTTACAGCTTTTAAATTTTACTGGATGTTACGTTTGGCTACCTCAAAGTTTCAAGTATCCGTTTAGTAATGCACTAGATGAATTTTCCATTATAAGTGCTGTTTGTCATCAGTATAGCAAATTCCGATGTTTCTCAACCGGGCTAGGCTGAATTTCAATAAGGCGGATTCTCGTCTTATTGGAATTTGATGAAAATTCTTATTCATATCTTTTGTATGATAACAATAGCAATAAAAAGTTTATTCGGAAGACGTTGAAACTAAAAAAGACTCTTCTAACACCTAATCCTTCGTTAATTAAAATACGGAAGAAAGAGATATTATGATATAAGTGTACAGAAGATAACTAATTTGAGGGTTTAAATACCTAAGCCAGTGCTTAGGAAAAAACCCCACAGTAGGAAAAAACCTGCACGAAAGGGGGTGTGAAAAACCTGCGAAACCTTAAGATAGAAAGAAACTATAATTTTACGGAAAAGGCACACAGACGAAAGAAAGAAACAATACATGTAAACTTTAAATTGCAAATACAGAAGGATACATATAATTAAATGATAACAATAAACAGATTATTCACATTATGAAGCGAAAAATTGGCTACAGAATATGTAAGGGATGAAAAATGGTAATAAATTTGTTATTGATTATTGATAAAATAAATTATATATTCATAAAACCGTCAAAACATTCGGAAATACGATAGTAAATATATGAAAATAAGGCTATCAAAATAACGGCTTCTCAATGAGTACATTAAAACAATTTCAAGATAAATACATAATCGGAAATATCATATGAAGTATGTGATGACTTGCCGGTCAGTGTAATGAAGAGTTACTTCGTTTATTCGACGTTCACATCTCCACGGCAGCTCGATCGAATGACTGCTCTATTAAACTACTTGCCGACTTTTTAATAATAAATTTCAAATATTTCAGTTTTTGAAGAATGAACTTTAGAATTATGCAGATAACACAGTTTTGCTCTGATATTTTATAGTTTAAAACACTGACTAACAGAATATATAACAATATTTATGCTTTGATAAACTGCCTCCTTAGTGGGCAAAATTCTTGAAAATAGAATGTTTTCCATCATTGATAACTTTTAATTTAGAAAATTAACAACTAACATAAAAAATAGTAAAAAGTTATAAATATATGAAAAAAGATTATTTCTGAATACACTTGAATCTATTTCTGTACTACAGAGAATTTTATTAAATCTTAAAAATCTCATATTTATATGCACAGAGTAAAGGGTCATTTACTATTACTAAATTTTATGAAGATACAGCTTACTTTTAGAATTGACAGTTTTAATTGCCTTCCTTCTCATATATAAAGTATTAATAATCTCGGTTTATCAAATGCCTTTCTATTGTGCTGTTATGAATTGCCGACGGATGATGGGGATATTTCTACTTTCACCGATAACACTTGGGCTCGATATGAAATTATCAGCCTCAAGGTAGGAAATCGTACACGGCTGTCATTAAAATCTGTTTTGAAATTAAATTAATTATTTTGAAATAATTAATTTATTAAATAATTATCAATACAACTCTAAATGTGAACCGTTTATGCCACGGAGAATATCGAGTCTGGATTCAATTTCTCGCGGTGTTCTTCGTAACATTTCCTCTGTAACCGCGTTAGCTCTGGAACAGAACTGAAATAGTCATTTAGCCGTCTACAAAATTATCAGGTCAATGAGGTTGTAAATTCTTGAAAAGAGCTCCTGAATAGCCATGTGGGTAACACGTTCAAATTAGGCGAAAGCGGTACCGAGTTCGTCTCCCTGTGGAAACTAGCAGTAGAAATAACCTCCAATGCTGAAGCACTTTTATAATCACCAGTACAAATTCTTGAAAAGGTACTCGCAAAAAGAAAGGATATTTAGTGAGAATCAAAGCAAAAAGCATAACGATGTAAGCCGCTTGCCAAATGTAATCTGGGCATTTTTAAACGGAAATTTAATATTCGTCGCAAACACTTAAATTTCTTCCTCAAAAGGGAAAGGTTTCGAGAGGAGAAATTCTCAAAGTTGAGTCCAGCCCCTCATCGAAGGCGATTAATTAAAACTCGATTAATTCTCGCAGTTTTTCCGTTAAATATTACTTTCATTTTTTGACAAATTAATTCTCAATCCCCCGGAGAGAATGAATATGAAACGGAAAACTTTGTGGGATAAAATTTTTAATAATCGGGAGCCGCGGGGAGTGTAGAGGGGATGGAAGGGGTAAACTGAGCGGATGCAAAGGATCTCTCTCCCTTTAGAGGCTATCCTTGTGCCTCCGTATGGAACGGGCTTAAGGCATATTCAGGGCGGTGCCGTGAAATAGCCCAGTTCATGCGCCGAATCGGCTACGACCTAGATCCGATCCAATGGTCAGTCGAAGCTATGAATGTCTTATGCCGAAATAAGCTGTCTTTAGCGGAACAGCGGATTATCCTTAGGGGAATTAGGGCCTCTCCGGAGATAAGTCGGGACTAGGTTCACTGAAACATGGAGATCCCTGTAATTGATGGTAGAAATTTTTAATTACTTTCCTTTTAATGATTATTTGAAGCTTTCAGTTTTTGGAGCTAAAAAGAAATCGATCATATTATAAGTGGGTCGTAACCGCTTTTCAATTATAATCTAGTATTTACAATTAAATGAAAAGCTATTTCAGTTCTGATTTTGGTGAATCGATTAATTTTAGGAACGAGAGAGATACAAGGAGACGCTGAATGGAATACTCATTCTTCCCATAATTTCTCCTCAGGTTATGTTTTAAGTTCAACCCTTACTAGATTTGAATTAGGATATAACAATGTTTGATGCAGAGTTGGCCGTAGCTTATCCAATAGATACGATTTGCCGTAAGTGATAATGCGTGTGTTCATAATTTTCATACGAATCAAAATTTGCGCAAATTCAAAAGAAATATCTAAATATTTAGACTTCATTTATTATTACTCTTAATAGTTCGAATCATTGTAAGATATAATTCACTATGAATTCAAACTTTTATTAACGTTAAACTCAATTCTTCAAGTTTTTGGGATTTAAGACAACGAGGAAAAAAGATTTGGAAGCAGTGGTTACCAAGATTAACCATTTCGTGTGGGAGTGTAAATTACCAAATTGAATGGTTTAGTATCATCTGATTTTTATTTTATGACATTTATCACAGTAATTTATTAAAACATCGATATAAAAAAGAATGGAAAATTTTACTTTAACCAAATGTATACCACCACGAATAAGGGCTCTAACAACTCAAAAAATGGTCTGCCTATCTAATTCTGAATTTTATTTAGGCATCATCATTTTCCATTTTTAATCGTGTAAAAAATGATCTTAGTACTCGATCAATTTCTTACCGTTTTCAGCCTCATGGTATTGACGGACAAGTAGCAAAATTAAAGTTCCAAAATATTTTCATTCCTTGACAGATGCTCCGTGACACAGCCAGCCGTCTAACCCTCAAAAAATAGCCCATTCGATTTATTTCCACCCTCCAATCCGGACATCGGACTTAGTGACTCACGTAGCCCCGTAATTACGCAGTCTCTCATTGAATCTACGCTTCTGAAGGCATAAAACTCGGCGAATGAGCATTGAATGGCTTTGCGAGGAGCAAATCGACGCGTTAAGCCTCCACATGGAGCCGGGCAAAGAGGACGGTGAAAATAGAAGGAAATTCAAAAGCGAATGTTTAGCCCTTGTGGGCAAATTAACACTGCTCCAAGTGTCACAGCTCTCGAGGCAGTCGACGAGATCCTCTGCCCCAATTCATTTCGATTGAACCAATCGCCGCTTCTGCACGTGCGATCGATCTCCGATTTGTCGTCTCCGCGAAATTCTCCGGGTCCATCCCACACATCTCTCTTTAATCCATTTTCTCTCCCCTCACAGATCCCTCTCTTCGCCCCTTATTTTTTCCGCTCCATAACCATTGGTCTCTCCGTCCCCATCAACCTCAGTCCGCCTCTAATTCCCGCTGAGATTCATGGAGGATGATGGGATGGCAGAGAGACAGGCCCGCTAAGGAATTATGATACTGGCTCAATTACTTGATTTATTTGTGGAATGTGGGAGGATGTGAGTAATTGTTATCGGTTGAACAACCTCCGAGTGTGTACATGCTTATATGGTTGGCGTGCAGTTTCGAGTGGAATTTTTCTATCGCTTTCGGTGTTATATGTTAAATATCCTCAAATGCTGCGGAGACTTATGTAGAAAATGTTTCGTTCAATGGAAAATTCATTGATGTCAATGGAACAAATAGATTGAAATCTTTAAATTTGATGGAGTAAGAGATTAGTGGAAAGATTTGTGACTGACTTATTTTCTCTCATAATATAATATAATTAAATATCTCTCCGATCAGAGAAGTGGAAAATGCTGTATAGTTATAATGATAATAATAAGCAAATAGCTGTACTCGAGCGAGATTGAGACTAGTTAGTCTTGCCCCAAACTCTTCGTCAAATGAATTTTTTTAAAAGGAGGTAGCATTAAAAGCGTACACCGAAGAAATCCACAATATGGGCTTAAAGATCTATGTTAACGCTTACGAAAAAATACCCCCAAGAATGGCGATTTTGAAAATCCAACTAAATCTACAGATGGTTGAGTAACTAAAATAAAAAAGGCAGGTTGAGACATTTATAAGTCAAAAAACAATATTTGCACAGTTTACATATCTCGTATAAATAGAAATACGTTTGTGTATAAATTAAACAGAAAAAATAATTAAGAGGAACAAAAAATTAGGTTACAGGATATACAGAGTAAAAATAGCAATTAAATACTAAAATGAAAAAGAAGAACATAATGAATGAACTTGCAGTGACTAGTGTTCATCCTTAAAGGACTTTTTACGCGGCCTTTACGTCATTTTTCGAAACTAATGCACGTATATTTCTCGTTCATCAAGCCAAGTGAAAGTAACAACGGAAAATATTATTCCTAGACGATGGAAATGTAATTTTTACTTTGCACATTAAGTTGTGCGACTAACCCAAGGCTATACAAGATGTGAAAAATTGTGACTCTCCCACTTTCCGGGCAGGTATTCTATCCTGCCCGGAAAGTGGGAGACCCGGGTTCGAGTCCCGGCCAAGTCACAATTTATCACTTCTTGTATAGCCTATTATTCCTAGGTTTACTTTTACTTAGGGATTAACATCGTGTACTTTTCGTACTGTTCAATGTAGATGTTTTACTATTTTTATGACGGTAACGTTCTTCTCAAGTACGGTCTTATGACTCCATGTGGAGCTTAATGTTTTCTTATGTTATATGCGACATTATTATATATGACGTACATTATTATTATATTATTATTATGACGTACATGACATACATGACATTATTATTATGACATACATTATTATATATGACATATATGAAAACCCCAACCCTATCATAGACGGTTTTAATGGGGGTTTAATTAGATTTTTCACTCCTTCTTTGCCAGGGTTTCCTTTAATTTCCCATTATTAATAACTATTATTTATATCATTATATATATTATTATATTTCCCATTATTAATGCTCTTCATTTCATAGAAAGTTTTTATATACGTAGTGCTAACAATTTTCATTTATTAATATTAATCGTTCATTTATATGTTTTCTGTATTTTCCAGCCACTTGGCAATTATAAATATCTTTAAAATTACACACGAATTTACAAATATAGTACGCACTCAAACATAGAAAATTGGAAGGAAAAATAATTTCTTTATTAATTACATTTTATCCTCCGTTTCTGTTGAAATTCGATTTGCACGCAATGGGCTACCCTGTCTGCAGAGGGAATGAAAAGCAACCATTCGGCGTGTTTACTTCGAGAGGATGTTGTTTTGGTCGTCAATAGAGCAAGCACTTGCTAAAATTTGATTCGTATCATCGTTGAAAACAGTAAATGAACGAAATGTATTTTATCCATCGACGTAATTTTTATTCAGACGGGATGTAAATCGTTGCTCGAAAATAACCTGTTCATCGGCCAGAAATGTTCAGAATTCTGCTTAAGGAAATTTAGGTTAACCCTTACGGTGTGTTGCTATTCGGATTTAAGCTTGTTTAACTCTGAGATTTTTGTAAGAATAAGACGATAAAAATTCTTAGATATTTTCTCAACAGCTATTTTAGGTCAGAAATGGTCAGAATTCTGCTTCAGACAAATTTATGATTATACTCAATAGTCTCGGCCGTGATGTGGTGGAAATAACTAATTGAAAGCTGATGTTTACTTTTCCACATAATGTTTTTAGCTTAGTTTTTAGCTGTGCGAAACTGATGATGGTTATACACCGAAACCGGTAGTTTTCAAATAAAACATTATGTGGAAAAGTAAACATCAGCTTTCAATTCAAAAATTTATGATTATTTTGAAACTGACACCATTCAGATTTATGTTACTTTAACGCTTAGATTTGTATAAGGATAAGATGATCAGATTTTAAAGATATTCTTTCTACTAAATTATGTATTATAAATGGTCATAGGATGATTTATGCTGCCCGAATCATTACACAATCGTATCATAAAAAAATCATATTCATAATCTTTATCCAATTTCAGACCAACTTCTATAGTTGAAAAATACTTAAATGGTTTTTCAAAATTCAGTTTTTTCTTCATTGTATAGTTCGCAAATAACACAGTTCTTATCAGACCTCTACTTTTGGACTGGATTACTTTTAAATTTCTCATGATTTGAGTTTAAATTCACCGTATTAAGGCCAGTGAGTTATCATTAGTGGTTTGTAAAGTGTTACCTCTCAGAATAGGAGGGAACAACCAAGTGGCACAGCTTATCCTCTAGGTGTAGTGGACAGTAAGCTGTATGAGAGCGTACGTACTACGATTTGATTACTAGATGAGATGTGATATGAATATTGCAAAACATGCGGATATATCAGGATTGTATTGTAGGATATTAGAGGTCTAGAAAGCGAAGCTTCTTGTTCGAGTCCGGCCTGGCCCATTCATAAGTGGGCCAATCTTGCCCGATTGATCGCATCGCTTTCTGGGCCCCTGAAGTCTGGTCTGTCTGTCTGTGTTTCGGTCTGTCTGTCTGTCTGGTCTGTCTGGAAGTCTGGTCCAAGTCCGACTTTTTCCAAATCATCCAGATTCGATCCCACTAGTGTACTTTTGATTTTAATTCTTTAAAATGATTCATTAATTCATTTATTGGTTCGTCGTATTAATTATTATTATTATTACACAATACCGTCGCAGATAGACGTTATGTCAGGTGGCGACGTTTATACGGTACATGATTATTACACACTACTAATACATGATACATAAACAATACAAATATAAAGTTAAATACAATATAGAGTCCGTAATGTAATCTACAGCATGCACACACTACATCAACTATTGCACTTCTTAGTTTACACACTAAAAGAATTCAATTTACACATATATACACAGACATGAGAAAACATTTAAATACCTATTTAGATCACTGCAACAACATGAACATAATTGAAATGTAAAATTAAAGAAAAGGAAAATACTCTCGGGCAGCAGTAGCCCTTGTTAAATTATCTATAGTTAAATTATCTATAGTTAAATTATCTATAGTTAAATTATCTATAGTTAAATTATCTATAGTTAAATTATCTATAGTTGATTTATCTATAGTTAATTATCTATAGTTAAATTATCTATATAGCCCTAATTAAATTATCTATATTAAACTGAACTAAGATAAGTCGAATTAAAATCTCCTTCGAGTAGTGATATAATAAAATTCGCAAGTAAAAATCAGGAAAGTGGGAGTTTTGATGAGATTTTTAAGGGTAAAGAGTACATTCTGCTTGCCTGAGATGTTTTATTTCCAAGTCGTAAAAATATATAAAAATGTAAGCGGCTAGCATATCAATAGAACGTATTTACAGAAAGGGGTAAAACTTCGTTTTGGAAGCATGAAAGTGCTGATGAAAAATTTATCTATTTAGTATAATCCATCCTTTGGACCCAAAGATTAACTCTGTCATTCGGCCCAACCCAAGGGCCAGGACCCAAGGATCAGACCAGTCCCCGTGCTGAAATATGGTGGGCATTTCGCAACCCGCATGGCTTGTGGGGTCCTTGACCGAAGGGACTAAAAGTCATGTATTCCTAGAGGTTTAAAGCTGATCAATTCATGCAGCTATATCATTGGAACATCTGGAAAGTGAAAGAAGTACGAATCGGAAACTGGGATGGGGAAGGCTCGTGGAGGATGCGTAGATTTTTCGCTTTCTTTTTGCCAAAAAGTGATAATCTGATAACAATTGATTGCGGCTCGAAATATCTCCAGCTCTCCCGTACGGGTCCGATATCGACTCGTACTTGTTAAATTAGGGAAATATGCACCGGAGTGCCCTGCTAAGTGACTTTACAGCCCATGTCGCTGAGAACCCAACTCTAATCTACGTTATGTATTGATGATCGGAATTGGCGGAGGTATGCGAATGACAAGATGTTTAATTGAAGTGCGAATTCCGGGAGGGACGTGGCTTAGCGGGCGTTCTGTCCGCGATGGGCTGCATAAAAGAGGTCCTTGTTACGGGTAAACAATTCATCGCGGAGTAGTAATAAGCGGCCTGAATGTCGCGGTTGGCATTCGAGGCAAATGGCCATTGTTTGTTAGGCTATCGTTCTCTCACACTCGCGAAAGCGGAGAGAGATCAATTAATTTTAATTAAGCCGATAAGGTACAAGGCAAAACTCTAAACGGAGGATAAATTCCTCGCTCACGCAGAGTGCTATCGGCAGTGTTCGGAAACATGATTTTGCCCATCAAGGGTGTTTTGAATCGACGTGCTCCTCCATTTGGAGCAACAGCTCGTACTTCGGCGCCTACCGTTTATTTGCTAGTGATAGAGTTCATTGGGAGCGTCACGGTGGAAAGTTTCCGTTGATATGGTTGGAGGCGCGGTGACATGTTTCATTTATCTCGGATACGTCGCGGTGTTTTAGCGAACAATGTTCTCTTTTGTTTACTAAATCCGTCATATAATGATGATTTTATTTTGGAGAGCTCGACAAGAGGGTTTTTCATATCCCCCTTCTTTGTTGCTGTTTTGGTGCGGTGGATTTTTGCCTGAGATAATACCTTAGGTATTATGGACCTAAAGTTTTTACATTCCATTTCCATTCACACGTACATAACTTATGTTTTCATAAGTACAACTGATGACAATTTAGATGGAGGAAGAGGCTTTTTAGTCTCGGTCTCGCCTAAATAAAGACCTCGAAGAAATTTAAGTGAATTTTACTTGTTATTTTACGAATTTATACCTCGAGGAATTGGAACCAACGTAGGAAGTCATTTATTTGCAAAATATTGTGTACATAGCAGAAACTACAAAATGGCACATCACTTACACGGATAAATGCCCTTAAAATCAAAAATATAAAAATTATGAGCGTATTCTTTTAGATTGGTGTTCTTCGTACAGAAAATTAGGAAATTTCCACTATGTTCAACTTTTAGAGACAAGGAATACTAATATTCTGATGTGTACTGTTAATGACCTTTTAAATTTTCACTGTCCATAATCTTTTAATCTCTGTTTCTCTCTCTTACACTCTTTCCTGCAACCTTCGCAGGGATAAATTCTGGGGTGACCAAAAATTATAGTATTTTACTACAGAATTTCTTCAGGCTGATGAAACAGTAGGATAATTTATCCCGATAACATCAAATGTAATGGCAGTTTCCTTTGATTCATTTTGTTTGTGTACCGATTCGTAGTTCATCGTAGCAATTACTCTGATTTTATTTGGTGAATGTCCAGAGAATATTGATATATTTCTTATATAATATGCACATATTTATCGTAATAATATAATTATATACCACCAAGTCCACGATTATCAAAAATAAGCGCGGGGTTTTCTCTGATGCAAACCAATAACTAGAAATAGCTTTTTGTATCTACTGATTTCCATGAAAGTAGATTATTAGCTATCATTAGTTGAAGATAGCGTTCGTTATGAAAAATTTCAGGGCAAATTATTTTATTACAAAAGCATATTATGTGTTTGATTAATATTATTATAGCCATGATTAATTCGAAATTGCCTTTATCGTGGAGTATAAACGCTGCATGAACTTGAATAGTGCTTTTAGCCCCTTTGTAGTTAACCAATGAATGCCTACTGAAAAAAGACAGAATTTCAAGGTCTCTTCGAAATCCGCTTTCATTTTTACGATTAAAGCACTGGTAGATCTTCTCTTTTAGCCTACGCAGATTAATTTATTGATCATGGGACTGATGACTGCTCATGCATTCGGATATTTTATAATTGGTCTTCCACGATATTCGAGTCACGTTCACCAGTCGCGATTATGAAGGTCGTTCAGAAAACATTCCCTTTGAAAGCAAATATCGAGAGCATCCTCACCCCTCCTTTGTAATAACACGGCTGAGGGAACTCATCCCCGTTGGAGCGGAAGAACAAGCGCCTTCCTTTTCTAGAGTCAGTTTTTATTTTCAGTGAACTTGACGTATCGACGACACAGTTTTCCAATCGAGCGAGGGAATTCGAAAGTGTGACACAGTAAAGTTTCTTCTTTTGCGTCGCTGGATGAACAAAACACACTTTTATGGCACCGAAGCATCCGTTCCTCCCTTGTAGAGAAAACTGAGTAATCCTTTTTCTCCCGAGAAGTTTGCTAGCGGTAAATAGAACTTAACTCGCATAAAAATTTTCGTCCTTAAAAATATATTGATGCTAAATTGCTTTTTTTAGTTGCTGGATTAATTGTGTGTAGTGAAAGTGAAAGCTTGTGGTTCCTCTGCGCAGGACGTCAATTTGTGGAGGGGAGCTCCCTTAAGGGGTGGAAGGCGAGAGGGGAAGCAATATGTGTGAACCATAGACCTATCGCCCCATCAGCCACCCGACCCCCTTTTTACATGCATTTATAGAAAGATAGACTCGCCAAGACCGAAAAATCACCTCTGCGCATTGACTATAAATTTTCAACTCTACTATAGATAAACCAACGTGATATCTTTTAGCGACCAAACAAACAAATACTGTCCACATCTATGTTTTATGGGGAAACTATTTACAAACTTTACGAGGGATATGAGGGTAGAAACGTTCAGTTTCTCGTAGTTTTTTGTCAAACTTAACTTAGGACTATTTTTCACCAACTTTTATGCACCTCAGTGCAGCCCTGAGGAAGATGACAGAGTGTGTCATCGAAACGTTGGCGACAGCAATGTCACCAGAATTAACCTGGTTGGAAACTCGAGAACGATACTTACAATATAGCTCCAATTCTTAGTGGAGGTAAGAAGCCCACTCAAGCCTAGCTTCACCACTAGAAATACTATTTACCGTCACGAGTCACGAACTTGTGCACATTTAAGGTGTTTTGGTTGGTTTTACAGCGGCTCAGATTAAGTAGAAGGTTTTGATTTCTAATATACATAATTTTAAAGGCTCCTTAAAAGAAGAATATTTATAGAATAGCTCTTTTAAACTGTGTACAACTTGTCCCATTATAATCGCACATCATTGTAAGGGACACGCCAAAGTCCTGGTCTATTCTATTATTAGTATTATTGTTAAAAGTGCTTCGAAAATTAAGGTCATTTGGCACATGAGCTCCCATCGGAAATCGAACTGCTTTTGACAAAGTCGACCGAGCCTCACCAGTAGAGGATCAAACTATAAAATGATAAATTGAGGAATAATCGAGGCTTGTTTGGAACCTTAAAGTAATAATGGTATTACTTGCACTAAGCCAATTTTTATACGGAAATTAATTCTTTACATCCATGAGCTTATCCTGAATTTATTGATTAATAATTGGGTCGATGATTGAGTGGCTAAGTCATTCATTTCCCCATTGGTGTACTCAGACATGACTCTAAAATAATATTTTCAGATATTAGGAATTCATTCAAAACTACTCTAGATATTTTATGTTTATAGGTTTGCTTCCTATTCATTCCAATTATTATGCTTAAAATACATAGACCGAATTAACATAAATTCAAGCTGCTGAAATAGCTTCCAAACCTTATTAATAGAACATCTATATCTATTTCTGCCGGCTAGCCCTATATAACGGTTTTGTCCCCCATTTCATGCTGAATATGTATATGTAAGTACGAAGTAGCTTTTTTCATGCTGTTGTTCTTCTTTTATGTATTATCGTAATGTATTATCTGTCGAGCCTCACTTTGATAGGTGATGATATTTTTATTTTTTCATGTATGTTTCATCTCTTTTATTCTCACTTTTTATTATTTTTCATGGTGTCGGGTATCTTTTTATGTGTATATGGTTTTCATTTCTTTTCTTCTCTTCTTTTCTTCGAAAGAACATTGACGAAGTTGTTAAATAATAGTGATTTTTTGTGCTTATTTATTTATTATTATTTTTTCTTTTTTCCGTATTCATACTAGTTTTTTTGCCATTTCCATTTATAACATTCTGTGTTTTCAGTGTTTTTTTAATATCTTATCTCATGTTATCCTTTTACTAACTGTTATTCTTTTGTGGACTATTTTATATGCAGTTTGAAGTGTGAATATGTTCCTTGCTATTTGATTCCAGCCTTTTCTATAAATTTCAGTTTCTTATCTATTTGTAGGTTTCGCAGGTTTTTCACACCCTCTTCTGGGGTGTTTTCCTGCTGTGGGCTATTTTTCCTATCCTAGGTTTTTAAGCCCACAATATAAATTTCTTCCGTGCACTTTTTTTTTCTGCTATCTCTTTCTTTCAAATTGACGAAGGGTTAGATGTAAGAAGAGACTATTCAGTCTCAATCTCGCCCGAATAAAGACGATTATTATTATTATTATTATTATCTATCGGAGTCCTTCCTGCTCACGAAAGTTCCTCTTTTGAAATATCCTATATTATAATAAAGCTCCATTTCATGTTAATTTGCAATAATCTAGTATTTATATCTCTTGATGACCCAAATGCGACGGCGTTAAACTTTGATTTCTGCGAAAGACCTTCGTATTTTTTCGCCAAATACCGTGGGCGATTCGAAAGAAGAGCACGTTTTAGAAGCGACTCGTGGAAAGGAAATCGATTCCGGTGTAGATTGATTTCTTCCACGTGTTTGCTCGAAAAATGCGAAGAGGATTCACAAATCAAATCCCAACACGTTCTTTGTATTCACTTCTTGCTTTATGCAAGCACATTTTTCAAAACTTCGTTAAATGTGCCGATCGCGTCAAAGCGAGGGCGGAGTGGGGCTTTTGCATCTATTTACCCTACACTTTTGGTTATTTCGGGATCGTCAATATTTGAGTTTTTTTTCGCCGGAGAGTGAAAAGATTTTCCTCCTGCACGTGTCAAAGACGAATGGAGTGATAAAAATGGAAGGCTTCCGCGTAATGGGTGGAAACCTTTGAAATATCTTTCGCGAGATACGTATTAAGTTTTATGTAATATAGAAATAAGTTCAATGGTGAGCTGGGAATTCGCCTTAAACCAATGAGCATGAAATAAGCTGCAATAAGTGAGGTTATGCTTATGCTGAACATATGATCCATTTTCAACGGCTTTCTATTTACTAATTTTCTCGTCTTAACTATCACACATTGCAGTTCGTCATGCTTTAAAACTCTCGCCACTGAAATTAAGATTTTAAAATTTAGAAAAAAATTACTTGCCACTGAAATTCAGATTTAAATCTTAAAAAATGTCAATTATCTAATATTTGCTATGATTGCCTTTTACTCAAAGAATTTGATAGCAGATAGTAGCCTTGTCTGTTTTTACAAAGCGCTATTTTAAGCAGAAAAACAGTGGTCAAGTGGAAACCCTCTAAAAATAGAAAAATTCTTGTAAATTATTAATAAACTCTTGTTATCCTAGACTCGTTGGAAGTAGGGCTCCTTTGTCTCTGTTTAAGATCTGCAAAACAAGCCCGAAATCTTTCATATTATATCTGTGTTGGAGTAATAATGAACTCCTTCAGAGGTGGTGCGGTATATAAATGTACGAGTTTATTTCAAGAGTTGGATCAAAAAATTGTCCCGTATGCGGTTTTTTAATCTCAGAAAGTTGTCATTATTATAACCTCTTAGGATATGGTCATCCTAAATAAAGTAATTGAATGGATTTTATGACTAATGGCTAAAAACACTGGGTAGAAATCGAGATTATTTTTGGCTATAAAAACGAGGATTTTTGGTACTTTTGTACCAAAAATTGTCTTTGGTACTTTGGTAGTTTTGGATTTCGTAAGTTCCAAAATTGTAGAAATAATTTTGGGACGATGAAGCTCTGGTCATTTTGAATAACATTGCAATTTCCATCATTTTCACTTTACAATGCGCTGCTTCTTATTATTATATATGCGTCTAAAACTACTTTATGATCAGACTCAATCATGCACGAGGTTAAACAATTTGATATTATTTACTATTTCCTGTAACGATCCTCAAATGTGTTCAATTATTTCGTTTTCATAATTTTTATTTGGTTAGTAATTGGTCCATGACAGGGTGTTGTGGAATTGCGTATTATTTTCGTTTGTTTTTGTTCCACATAGAAAGCAGTATTTTAATCCGAGTCACTCACATATGTATCCCGGTATCCATGAGAAATTTTTGTGAACGTTTGTACTTCAATTGAATATTCCCCTTAAAGCTTAACGATGTGGAGTTTGTTAGTGCGTAAAAGCAACCTATTTTACGCAGGTTTATCCACCCATCGGAAACTACGTTTATCTCTTAAACACATCAACCAACACGTGCTTATGGAGCGGGTTTCCTCCCGTGTCCCTTCACAGTCGTTCAATGGGAGCAATTTAGATCTTTGAGTATCATATAACTATACCCGAAGCGCTTCCCGGATTGGAGAATCCGGCATTGTCTTGCAGAAGCAGTCTCATAATACGACACTGCGGTTACACCATTGAAAGCATTTCGACGCAGAAGTTCCCAACTTGAGCACCAGAAACTGAAGCGAACCGTTTTAGCGGCGCCTCACAAATCTCTCACGAACCCCGCATAAAATCAACGCCCCTTTCTCCTCTCATTTTATCCCGTTTTACTCGTGCCTTTCACTTCTCTGTCCACACGGATGAACTCGATCTCTTACATACGCCGTTATCCATATATCCTTTTGTGCAGCTTTGATTTTGACCGTCCTCTAACTGTGGAAATTGTTAATTCCCGGAAAAGGCGTCGTCGCTCAGATGAGGCTCTGGTTTCCACTTGATACTCCACAAAGATCTTCCAAAGTTGTGAAATCGTGGTTCTAATTATAACGTGAAAGAACTCGAAAACCACAAGCCGAACTCCAAGTATGTAGTAAACCACAGATTCGCTTGAACCGAAAGAGAGTTCGACGTCATCTCAACCGATTCTCTCCCCACCGCAAGGTTAAAGGGATATATGAAAGGAATTTGGATTAGAAAGTAATCGCAGGATGATCTTGTTCCTTTGAAGTATGGAAATCCCGTTGCACAATTTTTGATATAGGCATGAGAGACCTAGCAGTGTATGAATCAGGCTTTAAAAGAAGTGACTCAACAGTGTTTGAAATGCTCTGGTGTCTCTCGCCATGTCAGAGATGATCTCAGGCGATTTGATTCTAATCCAGAGCAATCTTTCCTCTTTAAGAGGAGGCTTTAGAGTATTAGTTTCCTCTACATAAAGCTGTCTATATTACTTTATACATTACAGCCATTTCCTCAATTTCTTATATCCTTCCAAGGAAAAGCATACATGAAAAGAGTCTGATGCGACCGGAAATCGAGCCTGGAATCTTCCTCTATCCGGGAGGGTGCTCCTTTTTATCATCTTTTCAGATTCAATTTTATATTTCCTTACAGGAGAATTGCACTTTAAGAAACATCCGAAATTGTCATTTCTTATCTATGTGATAAAACATTATAACATAAATTTAATTTCGAAAAAAAACTGGCTTTAAATTCCTAACTTAATTTAAGCGTATATCAAACGAAAAACAGGAGCTCCCGCATAGCCAAATGAGTACTGCGTTCACCTTTGGTGGAATAGTGAAAGATTTCCCGGGTTCGATTCCCGGTGGGAGTCCACAATTGAGCTGTCGAAGGACTTTTAAAGATACTACCAAAGAAGAGTCCTTGAAACTCTTCTATTGGATATTTTCACGCACAATTACATTAAAAACAGACCAAGTCAATTATTTTTCTCTTCGCAAATCTTGCGCGTTTACGTATATAAACCAAAAACTTTAAGTGTTATCAAAAACTTTTAAGCATGGTAGTTTTACTGGTTGACTTAAGTTGAGAATTTGAAAAATTCAATATTCCATTGTCATCTTCTGTCTCCTGCAAATAAATATCCATTGATTTTCTTGAATATCCAACAGAAATATAAATGTTTATACCTAACGAAATTAAGATTATTCGGGATAAATTGATCCTTAATCTGATAAAGCTCGAAATTTCCATCTCGTTCCATCTCCTTGGCGTCCGCTCTAAGTCAGCACTTTACTCTGTTTACAAAGTTACTCTGTTTATGACCTTAATCAACAGTAAAATATAAGGAAACGGGTTAGGGTATATTTTCATATAAGGGTTTGCACCCAGGAAATATCCCACGGAGAAACGGACTCAAAGAAAGTCTGACAGACTGGGAATCGAACCCGAGACCTTTCTCTTTCCGGTAGGCTGCTTCATCCAACTAAGCTATCCGGCCAGAACAGTAAAGTTTATTTATATAACGTAGTAATACACGGTGAGCACTCCGGTCACTACATATCGGTGCATATCAATCATGAGCGGATGCGTGCGGTTGACGTTATTCCGTCCCTTTTCGAACCGAATTTCCATAAATCCTCTCGCGCATGCAAACTCACGGATCGCTCCACCCTTTAAAAGCAGCAACGCCGTCTCCAATATGTCGCCAATCGTCATTAAAAGTGCGGTCCATTCACTCGCAGATCCTCTCCCCGCTCTTCTTTTTACGGAGCCACACTCTCCGCTATCACTAACCCCGCCAACGAAGTTCTTCCTGTCTGCTTTGATCCGCTAAGCGCCTTCTGTCCGCCCTGCTCGCTGATTTATCGCCCTTATGAATGATGTTTATATGAGGCCCAACCACGACGCAAGTGGGGAATATTGAACCACTCCCCGCACTGCCAGAACCCAACCTCTTTTTCCACGGTGTATTCTTGGACATGAGCGTATCATTCACGAAATGTCTCCCGCATTATATGAGCCCCGTATGTTTACCTGGTACACGCAAATGCAGTGAGGAAAAGGGTCAGTTTTGTGAGGGAGTTTATCAGTTTCATGACTCGGCTGGAAGTTTAATGAATAAAGGGGATACTTCTTGTGGAGCGCGTTCTTGTCGGCCCGGTTTTCTATTCGTCTGAATGGGATCTGAAGAATTTGAATATTATCTACACTATGCCCGTGTTCCTGCATAAATTTAAGAGGATAACATTCTAATGAAGGCATAATTTATATGGTAATCGTTATAAATGATTTTTAAAGGCTTAAAGTTTAGATAACTTCCGGAATGATTGAACCGAAATTAAATAATTTGCAAGCACAGTACGCAAATTGAAGCTTCGAGTTTCTCTACATCATCTTGTATTTCATATTCCTTATCGTACTAATTAATAATTTAGATATTATTATACTCCTTAAAATTATTTATAAATTCAGCTAATAATCATATTAAACATGCCTGATTCTAGAGAGGGAACCGAATGAGAACATTTCTGATGTGATTGGGACTCGAACTCAGAAGTAGGAGATCCGTGATCGAGTCCCAGCTACGTCGAACTTCTATATTTCGGTTCTATGTGAATGAGATACAAATAATTCGTTGAAAGGTTTTTTAAAACTTACTATAGCTTCATGTTAGATCTCATTATTGGAGATTCTAAGTTGGTATATTTCCGTAAACAATCTAAAATTTTTAATTTTTAAAATATTAATCTTAAATTTTAATAATTAATATTAAATTTATAAATATTAATATTAAATAGAAATATTAATCTTAAATTTTAATAATTAATTTTAAATTATTATCATTTTAGCTGAAATTGAAGACCTGAAACTCTTCTTTTATCTTCAGTTGAAAGTGCTTTTAAATGCTGTCTTTTGAGGAAATAATTCGCTAAATTTTTCATTTAAAGATTACCCCACAATTTTTAATATTGATTATTATTATTTTAATATATGATTCGCACTTTATTTGTCATGAAGAAATCATAGTAAAATCTGCAGTTTAGATCCAATAACGGCATCTTCTCTGACTCTGAAATAGACTCCACCTCCAGTAACCCTTATCGAAAGCTTATCACACTGAATAGTTCAATTTATTACGCTTCGTTGAAATACCGTCATTCTCTAACCAAAACCGACGTTTGAAAGCTTTAGACACAATCCCCTTCAATTTATACGAAATCTTCAGTTCTTCGCCTATCGATAGCAAAGCTCCCAATGGTTATGAAATTCAGAGCGACGATTTTCCTGATACGAAATATCTGGAGAGCGATTTTCTTCCAAACTTCCGCTCGATTCAAACGAATTCATATCCGTGTTTGGAGCTCAAAATAGATCTCTTATACGCTGTAATTGGCTCTATCAGAGGGAAATAGGACGAAAGGAAAAGATGAACTGGGACTTCGGAGGTGACGCGATATTTTATTTTTATCTCATTTCCGTCGCAGCTCTTTTCATGCTACTTATCATGAAATTGCTGCCATAAGATTAATTCCGTAATTCGGATAGCGACTTCAGAAAGAAGGCAGTTCAATTAGAATTAGATAGAGCTTTCATTCCGGCATAGGCAATCATGTAAGACTTCCGGGTACTGAGTAATAAAAACTGAATATGAAATATGGTCTCGTAGAAACATCCCACATCGATTTATTTTTCTTCCATGGCGTATTCTAGGCTGATTTTTATCTAACATTAAGGATGACAAATCATGACAGGCTCTTCCAAATTTCATTTCCTCTAAAGCGCTCGACGACGTGAATTTCAGCGACGCATATTACTCTAAAAATAGAGGCAAGAACTAAAGTAAAATTGACCTTTTATTTGCTAGTATCCCACTTCTGAAAACAAGCATTAGAATACAAACATTTTAAACAGAAGAATTAAAATAATAAAATTTATTTTATTTTTGAACATTGATACTTGAATCGGCATTCATAAAGTGATTATGATGTCTGAATTTTATTTAATGACAAGTTATAATAAGGGTAGAATATATACTTTTAGTGACATTCTCAGCTATATTTTGGCTTGCATAATTCAGTGTTCATTTCCACCAAAACTTCTGCTAGAGCTACTAACATGGATCGTGAATAACGATTGAAATTTCTCTTCGTTAAAATCAACTCTTCGATCTTGAGATTAAATAAGAAAATCATTGTTTACCAGTTAAACCAACCAGTTTAAGGGTAGGGTTCCGTGATATTATCCGTAGTATAATATAGTATTATTACAAGTGTTTCGGCAGCTTGGGTAATTTCGTACGTATGGGATCCTACCTGGAATCGAAATCTGACGAATTCGTCAGAACAATAGGTAAGAATTGCTCGTCAGAACATTGTGGTTTCGTTGTGTTCGCATACTGAAAAACAGTATGTTCCTGTCTTCCAGAGATGATGGAAGCCAACGATGACTGTTTTATGCATAAAAGTCCGTTTTTAAGGTTATTTTTGAAGATGAAAAAACGGAGCATGTAAAACCAATTTTTTTGCGGCAAGAGGCGATAGCGGAGCATACCAATTGCTATTTAAAGATCCTTCAAACTATTCCAAATCGATTTTTTGAGTATTTCAGAATTACACCAGTTGCATTTTTAAACCTTTTAAAGTTCAAATCAGTTTAAACATATACTGAAGGGTATTAAAGAAAGAATCCCAGAGTGATTAAATTCTCGTGCTTTTATTATTTCGACAGGAGAGAGACTCGCTTTAACTGAAAGGCCAGAAAATATCTGTAATAGAAATAATAATTTACAAAGTAATTAAGTGGTGAAAATCATGCATAGCATTTTTAATATAAAAATACACATAAAAATTTTAAATTTATAAAAAGATACAAGCAGCGGTAGGGTTTTTAATTAAGTATCAACGGACAAGACTCAAGAGAATAGTAGGCCCAACGTCAGAACGCATGCGAAAAAATCAAATTAATTTAAACCGGTGAAATGGTTCTGACATGTTCGTGCGATCCGAATAGGCAGTCGCAGCCGAAGTAACCAATCCCATAAAATTTATTTGCTTCGACTCTGACGAATTCATCGGATAACTTTCCGTCAGAACTCGCATCCACCGTAACCGTAGCCCCAGGCTGACAATGAGTTTTACTCCAGCTATATATAGATTTCGGAGAAGACCTTTCTGTGCCTCCACTTTTCCTCCTTATTCTTCACATTCATTTCATATCCTCTCGCCCGCTTTTCTAGGTCATCCCATCACATCACCCTTGCCTCTCTCCCCATCAGAACCTCTCCAAATCGGTTAGTACCTCTAGGCCAATCACACCATGCGATTTGCAGTACGTGTCTATGTACGTCAGAGTGACCCCAAGGATTTAGGATTGTTACCTAGGGCTTCACGCCTGCTCTCAAGAGAGGGGGGGGACCGGGAAATATGTGTCGTTACTCATCATGTCATATGACTGAACCAGAATATAGACACAAAACAGGAAAATGTTAGCCCTACGATGGAACTGTACTCGAAAGGGCAAAAGCTCAAATTCAGACGAGGAAAATAGCGTTAATGTTTGGGAAATTGAAGTAGTAATAAAATGATTTAAACATTTTTATTGCTTTTGAACTACATACTCTGGTTCTTTTTCCGGAATTTCAATTTAATAATCTCCCGTGTGTAAACTCAGAATTTATTCACATTAATTCCTTGCATTTATCAACTCAGAATTCATTAAAGTACTTGTCAAGTGAATAAAATATTACGCACACCAACATTGTTCAAAGAGATTCAGTAATACACGGACATGATACATTAGATAGCTGTGAGGAATAGCATACATATGATGACTCATAAAATGGACAGCGTAATTCGTGAAAACGAATGGTTATGTCGCATAATTCTGGAATAATTCTGCTGTAAGTCATGTTTACTAATTAATATTTGCATTCATTATAATATAGTAGTTATCAAAGAGTAGCTAAACTTTGCTCCGAGCATATTTTTAGTTACTGGAGAATATCAGCAATACCTAACGGACGCTAATCGGCTTCTAGAATTCAATAACTATATGAAGCATTTTGCCCATGTTGAGTATTGTCAATTTTTTATCAAAAAACGATTGTAGAAGTTTATCTGATGTTAGACAATATTGGAAGTAAATTAGAAGCGTAAATATGGTTTATTTTAATGATTTTTTCAGAAGTACGAAGTACAGGAAACGGACGGCAGTTTCAGTGCAACTGAATTCTGATGGGAATGCTGACATTTCATCGCGGAAGGCTTCCCAAACAAACCGAAAAGCTTTCATTTCGAGTCAGGGAAAAATCAGCGCCCGATTCACGAAATATTCCGAAGCGAATTTTTTTCAATCGCAGTAACTCCATAGAGAAGTCGGACGAGAGAGCTCGCAAAGAAATATTTGCATGTCCAGTTGCCTTTACGTTTCCGCGGTTTTTCACAAATAGGAAACGACTCTTCTGCCCTCTTTCGGAAAACATTGCGTGTTCGCATGCGAATCGGAGTTTTTATCAACCGCCATCCTTTTATTCCACCATTCCGAATTGGAAGGCAGTTTTACGATATTAGCACTATAGAAGCCTCACGTAGGCTCTCCCTTAAATGGCACCGGAAAGAAAAAAAAATGGGGCATTTAAATCCGCAGGAAATTACGCTCACTCGCGATTTAAAATATATCAATCCGGTCTTTTTTTGAAAAGGGTTTCTGTCGGTCGGCCCTTTTCGATTCTCGGAGAGTCCCTGAAAGCGATTTCCTGGATTCGGAGATTCCATTATGTTGGAAATGATTTCACGGCGTATCCCAGTCTTTAAAAAAGGTTACTTTGACAGGTTTATGACGTGGGCTCACTGGGTTTAATTACATTTGACACTGCATTCGGAGCAGGCGGAAGGTCGGTTTATCGCTCGTGTCTGCAGGATCCATGCGATAAGGGGTGGGCATGTGTGACACGGGCGACGTACGGTGGCATAAACAAAGGCTGATAGGTTTATCTACGGGATTGCAAATGCGTTTGTCATTTTACTCCACTGTCACTTTATCAGCAAATCAACGGATGTCCCACAAAACAACTGCCTTTGCCTTTGGTTTTTTTACTATTTCCGTTCCCGTTTAATTTTTAGCCTCGGAGAATTCAATTGGACAGATGGGAAGAGATGTATAGATGAGATAAATGTATTGAGCAAACCAAATAGAATAGAATCAGTAGCAAAAGTATATGGAAGTAAAGTTTAAGCCTTATCTAATCACAGATCAAATTTATTATGATTATTATTATTGGACCCTTTATTAGGTGAGGTTAGGCCCGAGTGGGCCCCTCTTCCACCTAACCTCGTATGAAGATACATAGTTATCAAGATGTAAAATAATACAAAGAGAAAAAAAAGAGAAAATAACGAAATAGAAAGATTTGATTTGTGGAAAAAAATCTCCATAACTGAAGGTTGATAGAGAAAAAAACCCACAGTGCGGGAAAACACCCACACAAGAAGGGAGGCGGAAAAAAACCCGCGAAAACACAGTGAAAACATATAATAAATAAAGTAATTTTTAAAATTCAAAAATGATAGAAAAAGTACAAAAAGTAAAATAAAAATATATAAGTAAAAATACAAAAAATAATAATAAAAAATAATAAAAATGATAAAAATGGAGTAATGACATTAGTATAATATAATAATGAGCTGCCGATGTCATATGCTTGTCTCTTCCTCAGTTGATATGTTCTGTATCAACAACAGCCGAGGTTGAGTATTGTTTACGTCGATTTATCTACATAGAGCATAATTTTTATGGCGGATATTTTTGCCAATATTAACAACATTTTGGCTTCAATATATTAGTATTCTCGAACATATCCACGAAAGAAAATGTGGTATCAAAATTCAACGAATTATTCATGTATCTTACTTAGATTTCCTGTTCTCAGAATTTAATTGGTTCTAACTTAATAACGAGAACGTATTTTTTTCGTTGAACTACCTGTATTTCTTAATGGCAGAGATTCTCACCAGTATGACATGATACTTTGTGCTATAAGAAAGATCTCGGTTATTCAGACAATCAAGGAGAAAATTTGATATTTTAATGTCACCTTGTATGACGCCTTACTTTACACCGTGCGTGATTTTCTTATGAGTGTTCATCTTAGCTAAGTTAAAATGTATACCACCCCACAATCGGTGCTCTATAATAAATAATATATGAATTTGTACCAAAACCAGGCTGAATTTAAGTTCTGTTATGTTCCGGTAAAGTCCTGTTTCCAGTCCTTTGGACCCGTACAAATCTTCGAAAGATTTACTTTTTCCAGTTATAGCCTTCGACAAAAATCAAAATAATTTAAGACACTCAATACCAAAATTAGAATAGTAAAAAATTATAATTTTCGTCTAAGTATAAACTGGTAGAGTTCAACTATATAGTATAATTTAAACCTAACAAATAAAGAGATATTTTCTCCGTAAATTCTGTCGTCATGCATTTTTTTGGCTTTTGCGAAAACGCTGGGCTGCAAAAAAAAGCTTACAAAAAAGTTATTTCATCATTAAAATTAATTAGTCTGGTTTGCTTTATAGTCCGTTTGCGCGCATCAACTAGAGGTAATTTATCTCTTGTTAATATAAAATTTCTCTCAACGAAACGGCCAAGAGTTTTTCAAATAAAATTGGGATAATGAAAACATCCATCGAGATAAAATCGAGGGAAAATATTTGTCTTGTTTTACTCACGGGAAATGTCCCTTTTTCGAATAGATGGAACATGGCCAGCCTAGCAAAAACAAACTGTCCGTCACGCAATTTGTTTAATATTTAATAATTGAAGCTGAGTTTAATTCAATTAATAGGAACTTAGTCAAGAAGATTTAGAAAACGGAAGTAAGTGTAGATGACATTTTCGGCATTCGCTTATCATTCCTCGTCTGCTAAACTACAGGCGTGATTGATTAATATTAAATTATTTGTGGAAATCTTAATACGGAGAAAAATACAGTAAGTAAAATAGATTGCTTTAAATTACGGATTCTTGGAACAAAAGGTGGTAAATTTTATGAAAAGGGTTTTATGTTTAATAATTTTGTATAAATTTTAAGATAAGGGTTAGGAAAGGATGAAAAAGTCAAAAATAGTTTCGACAGCTGAGATCATCTCGCTTGTGGGATACCACCAGGAATCGAACCCGGGACCTCTTTTACTAAAGTCGAACCCGCTGCCCACTTAGCTATCAAAAATTGTTGTTCATGGGGAAAATTTTCTGTATATATTTGTACATTCATTTTCCATTCATCGCGTTCTGTCTCAGTGAGGAATAAAACGACAAAGTATCTCACTCCTCATCTTGTCTTGTAAGCCCCATTTCCTCTCCAGATTGTATGAAGCTTGCTAATTCCTTACTTGATAGGATGAACGTTAATCTATCATGATAAGACATGCAACCATTAATTCATAAAAAAACTGCGCTATAGAATTATCCGCAAGATAGCTCAATGGTTAAAGCAACCGACCGGCAAGTGAATATCCCGAGTTCGAATATAATCAGACTCTCTTCTCATCCTCTACTCTAGTTTATAAAAGCTTATCCAGCTTTATTACATTTTCAACAAAGAACTCCATACAACGAGCAAAATTAAAAGCGAATGTTAGAACGGATGTGGCTCGAAACACCCTCAGTAAATAAGGAATTAAGTGGCAGAAAAATACTTATCACAGTGGGAGTGCAGATTCAAAAGGCGTTCCGCCAGCGTCAAATTACGGTCTTTACATTCCAAACGAGAGGAGCGCGAGCTGAACCTCAATGACCTGCCAACTTGAAAACCCCGACAAGGATTAATATCGCGCGGATCTGTGCAATCCGAACCCTTCTCCTTAACATCACAAACATATTAAAGCCCTCCGCGGGCATTACCTCATAATTGATGTTTAGCAGGGATTCTCTCGGTGACCTACTTGACTCACCACCCACTACCATACACGTTTTTTTTCCGCGCTCCTCTTTCTCGGTGTGAGGTTTCCCGATGCACATCCTGGTCGCTCGCCGCGGATTAGATAGCAATCTTGTTTCACTCCGCCTAGGTTTCCTCTGGAAATGCACGCGGGATAAGTAGAACGGAAAATATTCGTCGACATTGCGGTTTGTGTCGCGGGAGGTGAAGACGTGGAGGGATACTCGGTTTGGAATCCTTCAGCGCGAGATGCTCTGTTTCCGAGAGAACTCACTCGGATGTTGGGAGGAATTTGCCTTGAGGATTGCGAGGCTATAAAAAGCGCTCCTTGGAATTATCTCGCCATCGGGAGGAACCCGTATTAATTCATAGCGTTTGCTCGTGAGTTTCCCTTTGGTGTGAGTGAAGCGTATGCCGAAATGTAGTAATGGGATGGAAATTTGATATCGAGATGTATGTGGACGTGCAACTACACGAATGCTATGGACATAAATAAATGATTACGTGTTTATTTTGGGAGTAATTGAGCCTTCTAAGTCTCCTTTTACATTTTACTTGTAGTCCATGTTGAATAAATCTGATTTGCTAACAATAATTAAATATAATTTACATCAATAGCGTATAGAGAAAATTTAGTTCCGCATTTCAAACACCTAAGTGAAGATTCGAAAACATTAGCGATAGAAAGAAAAAACTTAAAAAGAAGGAATGTGTGAAAAACCTCCACAAACTTACCGAGATTATTCATTAAATTATATTAAAAAGATATCCTTATCATGACTCGGAAATTAAAATATGGTGCATGTAATAAACATTCAAATAATTCACTAGAACACTAATAATTCACTAGAAATATCATACATTATCAATGAAATGCTCAACAAATAAAGTGAACCATAATTATAGTAAGTAATTAAATTGTATGAAATGTCAAGTAGGTACAGAGAATAATTGAAAACAATAACATAAATCATACTCATTATAAGTATAATTATTAAGTATATCAGTAAACTAATATAAAAGTAAAATATGAACTCACTTGTAATAACGAAGACTTACGAAAATCAGTGACATAAATCGCTCTAAATTTGTAAAATGTAACTAAGTTTTGTAACAGCGATCACTAGGCCATCCTTAATAGATATTCTCACGTCATTATCGGGCTTCACACATTAAATTTCTTCACACAAACCCGATGATCTCAACCCTGAAATTTTCCTAAACTATCACCAGGTGCGGCCACCGATTTTTAGTTATGATAATCCTTTTCTGTGGAATTTCCTCGGTTCAGTTGCCTGTATATGGCGATTAGGGAAATCTTCTATTATTCATAGAACAGCCGAGTTCCGTTTTCTTTTCTTTCCTGACTTTATAAGTTATCCAGTTTATCTATGCAAGTATATACTTATGCCTGTAACCAAACTTTGTATCTAGTGAATTTTTAATTATGAATTATTAGTTAATTTATGTTAGAACGATATCATTGTTAGTCTATCAATGAGCGACTGCGAGCTTTAACTAAGTTTACTTCGAAGGACGGACTCCAACTAATGTGGCTTAATGGAATATTGGCACCTTTTTCTCCTTATTTTTTGGGAAGGTAAACTAAAACCATATCCAGACCTCACGTCATCGTGTCGAAGTACGGAAACTAGTCCTATATGGCATCCTTTTAATTTTAGAATGTTCCGCCGCTGATGTTTCAGCCATACATTAACGCTGCAAGGCTTCCAATATCCGCTTTGAATGCCCCACAGACGCCAAGGGTCCTCTATCAAAGTGCTGAATGGTTAAACAGTAACAGTACCCGCAGAAGGTTAAGTTAGAAGCTAATGACTCTATTTCCCTTTCATTACGTAGTAACTTTCATCCAAAGCATACTTTCTAAAGTTTTGTGTTGATTTTCATTTGAAATCCCCCTCAAGAAAAGGAGAAAATAGTTAATATTCTAAAGAAAAATAACAAAAGAGCTTTTATACTTTTACCTAGTAATGTTTAATATACGACATTAGTTTCGCGCCTTTAAAACCATGTTGATATACTAGAAATATTGCGGTAAATGTGATAATGTGTTTTCATTATTTTATCTCTAAAGGAGTCCTTCCACATAGTCGAGGCCGAATTAGCAGGTTCAGAAAATATTCCGTCATTGCGAAAAATGGAATACATTTATGAATGTAACCGAAAATTCAGGTTTTATTGACAAAACCCCCATAAGTTACAAATGATAAGCATTCATGCAAAACTCGCAGATGTAAATAAATTATCATAGAGAATATTTAATCTAAATTTTTCCCTTTCTTAATTTTGTAATTCTTTTTCGCGTTACGAATTTTCCTATTATAATTTCGTAGAAAAACCTCTTTGAAGACAGCTTTTCTTGGGCGTTGAAATAAAGAATTTTCTGTTAATAATCCAATGAGTGTGATCGTAAAATTAGCTCAGAATAATGTTTTTCTGAACCGGAAAACATTTAATTTTAAATTTGCAGTCGTTGAATACTGTTTATTTTATTTTTCTAATTTAATTTCTCAGTGTGTAAATTGGTTCGCATTATTATTGTTCAATTTACTTTCTGCTGATGATGAGGTAGTGGAAAAAAATTGAGCCCAAATAGGATACAAATGCAGATGCAAAATATTCATGGAAAGGTAACGTATCCAAATCAGCTTAATTTGATCAGATCAGCGTGCGATTCCGTAGCACTTGGGAAATTTCTACTTTGTGATGGTTAGCGTTGACACTCACTCTTCATTAAAGATGAATGCTGAGTATTTTATGGACATTCTAATGGAATTTAAGAATTAGGAACTTTGTATAGGCTTACCTCAACAGTGGCTCATGTTTGAGTGAATAGTAGCGTTCAAGCCATTGACAAAACCAAGCGGTAATATTGCCAACAAAACATCCTTATACCCTATTATCCTTTGAATTCAATTTTCCACGATAAATTCATTATGGTCTGCTCCATGATTTTACTAAATGAGATACATCAGAAACCTTGAGACTTGCTTCTTTTTCGACAAAGCGGAATATAGCAAGAACTTCTCGTGCTCCTGGCGTATGCTCCAAAATAAACTTCCGCTTTGTTAATATTTCATCCTTCTCTAGCGTGAATTTTTCATCTCGTTTCGCGCAGTCTAAGTTGAAAATGAGCGAGGCATATTTGCTTTTCAAACCATTGTTTATTCGACAAACTTTTCGTCGCTCATTCTTTATGCCTTGTTCTCGCTCCTGCTTTCACTCACTTTCACTAACTCGCTCCAATTTCCCCTTACTTGAGACTCCCTCCCCATTCTCCCTCGCTTAATAAACCCTACGTATTTAAGCATTATATTCATCTAGGAATTTGTCATGCTTAGTATATCTGGTCGCGTGCGTAACATTATTTTTTTTACATTTGCAATTGTTGTTTTGGAATTGCTTCTAAAATATAACGCTATCCACTTGGGATCCTTTTACGATATTAAATTAATTATTTATTAAAGGCATTCCTTTTTGTTAAATTAATTAATTTCATAATTATTTTCTCGGTTAATTATTTTTTGTCTACCCACTTGGCGTACAATTCACACACTTTAGTTTAATTAAATTGATTTACGCAAAATACAAAATTTGCACAATAATGGGATTAATTCTAAGGTGTGGTGAATATAGACCTATAAAATTTATGCTGAATGCCCTTCAGTGGATGTCGGTTATGGTAATAATTTCTTATCTTGTTGCAATTAGACCATAAAATGTCATAAAAACTAGTGCCACAGTATCTATGTGAAGAAATAGTACCTTCATCTTTAGTAACTTTATTCGTCGCGAGACAATTATTAATTTTAAGAATTCGTAAGTACAGGAAGACCCTCTGAAGAAAACCAATCATTATTGACTAATTCCAACTATGTAATAGTCTTCCTAAATGAGTAATAATATTGAGAAATGAAGGATCTTTCAAACAGTGTGTGCAAACTTAATGAAAAGCTTGAGGTGGCAATGTTAATGTATTCGCGAAGGCATTAATTTTTCTTTTCTGTCTTATTTTCCCCTTAAACATCTTCTGTTTGTTTGAAACGTTTTTTTCTTTAAAAATAGATCGTTTTGTTTCAGAAATTTTGAATTATTATTTAAAGAGAAATATTTTTAAAGTAAGTGTTAGACCATCTATGAATGAATACCTCTATTATTACTACATTTTCCTCACTCGTTCTTTTCTGACGACCACTTTTCCTTTCATCATCATTTACGAAAAATGAGGGAAAATTCCCATTTTTTCCCGCTAATAACTTGGGTGTTTGTGAAAAGTAGATCTTTTGTGTTTTCGTCCAAATTCTCTCTCCTGATGAAATGGCACTTTCCATCCAAAAATTAATCAGCTTAATAATCACGGGACCGTTATGAAGGGAGGTTGTGGCATAAATCTTCACACACACGGAAACATTACGAGTTTTTTACGTAAGATAAAAATACCGAGCGGGAAAAGGCTGAGAGGAAGAGCCTAGTGAATATTCTGACGCAGATTAGTTGTGAAAATAAACGCAATGATTTCATTACCCGTGGTAAAATAAATACGTTTGTATGTTTACCTTAATATTACTTCCTCTCCTTCTCTTTTGACGTTCCTTTTTTGTGTTTCTCCCCTTCCTTATCATGCCTTTTCCTCCTCATTTAACTCACAGATGAATACATCATCGAGAGTATATAAGGACTCGGCGTTTAAGGAAAATTACGCAAGCAATTAACGCATGAACGGACTCTTAAATTTTGGAGTTTAATCGATGTTCACTCAACCGATTCCCATTATATTTTCTTGTGAAATATATTTAATTAATCGCAAGATTCATTTCAGACTAAAACGATCCATTTCCTTGTCATCCATCAACATAAACTGCCACTTAAGCGTTCGAGTATTTTAGGAATATAAGTTATTCCCGAAATCTCGATGAAATGCGTCATCGGAACAAATGGATAATGAAAACATTTCCGTTTCGGACGAGGCATCGAAGCGTGAAAATCCGTTCGACTGTTTAATCCATGGATAATTTTCATGTTCCGAAAAAGGGATTGGAAAAAAACGTTTTATGTGTGTGACAGATAACTTTTATCTTTTCGAGGAAAGTTTATTACTTTCTCTTTCCTGGGGTCACGGTTCGATCCGATATGGCCCAGCCTCTCTTCCAAAGTCAAAGAATAAAAATCCTCTTCCTTCTGAGTGAACTTCAGTCTAATTTTCCCCTATCAACTGCCACACTTCCTAACAATTTCATTCCCCTTATCGCAGTCTTTCTTTTGCCTCTTCCCCAAGCCATTAAGAGACTCATTCTGTTATAAAAAGATGTAGCGTAACGTAAATTCCCTTCCTTCCCGTGATTAATACATTTTTCCTCATTGCTTCGAAGCAGTGAGTTGTGAAAAGTGAAATTCGTGTACGTTGAATACCTTTTCATTTTTCCTCTCAAATCAGTGTGTTTATTTTTAGATATAAACTAGGGACTTAAAATTTTACACACCATTTTTAATGACTATTAATCTCGTATTACTACCACTCATTCGACTAAATCTCATCCGAAAATTGAGAGAAAACTATCAACCCAAATGTTTAGTATATTTTTGCAGTTTTAAGTGGTGTGTTTTAAAGGCATCTATTTCATTTATGATCTCTAAATTAGTTGTGAGAAACGTACTCAATTCTGTTTCCCTTACAATCTTCGTGAGTAAAATATACCTCAGATTTATATAACTGATGTATTATATTTTGAGAAAGTATAACCTCACACACGTAGGTCATCAGACGTGGTCTAGTGCAAATTTTAAGTCCTCTGTACGTGGGAAGTGAGATTCTTTTCCAGAATAACATGATGGAAGTAATGAGGTATAAAAATCATATGAATAATATAAATCATATAAATAATACGGTAAACTGATTAAAGAAGAATGAATGTGATTCTTTGTCATGAATTTATGATTAAGAGCCAACCCAACTGATTTTTAGGTGCTTATGTTTTTCCATGCTTATTCCTACTGCTTTGGGTATTTTTTCAAAACTTTCTTCTCTAAGCCTGTATCAACCCTCAATTAAGTGTTAAACTGCAGCTTTTATTACTTCCTTTCTGATTCTAATTATTTTAAAACCATGTATATTTAATTGGACCCCCCGTGAAGATGGAAGCATTGTTTCCGAAATGCGCATCGGGATTCTGAATAACTGGTGACCGCTGAGCGATTATCCGTTTCCCGGGAATCGCCCTTAGACGGTCGCCGCTGTCGGCGCTTGGAGAACCTTTGTCTTTTAGCATGTATATTTGTTCAAAGACAGAGGTAAAAATTTCCACATCACTGGGGCTCGAACCTCGATCTTCCTTCTATTCTCAGCATTAGTCTAACATGGGAAGTCCAAGTTTGAATCTCAATAATATCGATCTTTCAGTTCTATTTATCCCTGGGTTTGAGCCTCATATCTCCTGAAGCTCTTTATTTAGGCGAGATTGAGACAAAAAAGTCTCTTCTTCCATTTAATCTGTCTTCAATAGTATTTATAAAAACATGAATCATGGATGTATAAATGGAAATGGAATGCAAAAACATTAGAGGGAGTGGATGTAAAGAAAACCCTAGCCCTTACGTAGTAAACTATTGGCTTTTACTTATCCTCATGTATATACAAATGCGCAGTGGTAGATGGATTTAAGGGCCGCTGTATGTAGGAGCGTTTTCATATTCAATTTTACCTCCAGATACAAATTCAATCCTAGAAACGAACGAACGAATTCAATAACGAAACTCAGTTTTACATGTGATGTAAAACTGAGTTTCGTTATACAAACTTTTCGAGTTACGAAATGCAACGAATTACACTAGTAAGTCGAGGTATCACCATATAATTGTTGTTTTCAACAGTAATAGCGAAATAAGAATGGCAAAATTTATCGAATTTAGCCATATTCGTATTTGGCAAATTAAAGCGAAAGATATACCCAGATACGGTATTCAGTCCCAAATGTGATTAATGTCATCAAAAGTAATTACCACTGCGAGAACTATAATTTGTTGCAACACCTCTTAAGGAATCATCGTGAAAAGTACAATTTCTAGAAGACGGCATAGCCGTTATACGGAGCGCCCGTTTCCTCGAACAAAGTCCGTACGCTTGTAACTCCGCTGCCATCTCCTCTTTTTAATGCCCATTACTGCCGATCCCTCCCCCACTTCCTCGATGCTTGTAAACAGGGAAACACTCGCGGGGGAATGCAGTTGATGACCGGGGCGTCGAACCACTGGATCGGCGGAGAAAGGTCGCTCGCACAGAAACATGTAACTTCGTGGGCCGCATGCGATCCTCGGCTTCCCACCGCCATTTCCATGGGATGCACACGCATTCCAAATGGGGAACACGCAGGTTGCCCTTCGCGGAATATCCCCCTCTTTTTTTTTACAACCCGAATCGACATGCAAATTTGCGTGAGTCCATTGCGGCAACGTCATAGAGGACGAATTTCGGGCTTCCTTTTTTTCGTTTCATGCGGAATCGACGGAGGAGGTCGCTGCGGGAATCGACCCCGTTTCCCGTACCGAAATTTACTCGTGTGTCGGGAAAACTTTGTTTATCTAAACAATCGGATTTATTCCGTAGCGAGTGTGAATGGAGTTTCCCGCACTTGGGCTCAGAAACTGAAACGCAAAAAAATTATTGATCGGGTCAAACTCCAGGGGTATCCTTTCACTCTGCAGTAAAATGACGTAATATTAAAGGAGATGTATGAAGTATACCAGTGGTCTTCTTATCTTGAGGTCTATTTCATCATCGTCGTGTACTGCCATATTAAAACAGTCAGCCATTGCTTACTTACATTTACTCAGCGGATTTATTCTCTTTATGTTAATTTTTAAGATTTTAAATTTTTAATCATTTGTTTGCCATATAAACCTCTCTTGTTTCATTTTAAACAATTTTAGTTGGATAATTGTAAGTAACTAACTTTATTAGCGATTAATAAATTATATTTTGATTCCTTTAGTCCTCATAGAATGACTAACATTATAATCTGTAACTGCGAGGGAAAAATCTTTTTACGATATTATTTAAACAAATAGCACTCTAAGTTGATTTAATAAATGCTTTTACAGCCCCATAAGTTTCACACAAGAACGTAACAGATGTTAACAAAATATAGTAGAAAAATATCATTTTAAATAATATTTTATGCATGAATGAGAAACACCATGTGCAGTTTACTTGGAAACTCCATCTCACACATCAACTCCCCATATGGATAGTATATGTACATTAAAAAAGGAAATTTCAAAGATGTGCAAAATAGTACATCAGCAATATCCAGTTTACTTAGAATGAATCAACTGCTGCCTGGAGCTTACTTGGGTTTCTCACGCCCTTGGTAAGTCCTTGTCTCCGCCTTCCATTGTGACAATATTTATTTAGGTCAAAGTAGTGGTACTAGATGTAATGTATTGTATGTACGCAAATATACCAACGTTTTCTCATCATTTGAATATGTTTCCAAGAAAAATATACATTGTTTGTGAATTAATAAGGTTTAAATAGGTTTAACTCGTCGCCCTTGGCAATAGCACTGATGCCAAGGGGAGATAAGCTTTCGACTTACAGCATCCATTGTGTTCCACATTAATAAGAATTGTTACTATATTTTATTGAGAATATATGTGTTAAATGTTTGGAGTTTACTCTTTACGTTACTTTACTTTTCGCGTTATAAGGGTACGCCCCAATGTGTAGGAACATAATAAAATTTGGCGCATCCTTAGGCCGCTAAAACTATACTCTTATGTATTTTACTATACGTGTTGGTGTAAGAGTGCAGTAATTAAACTGGAATATTTAAAAATACTTTGATATCATCGGAGATAAATTGTAGAGGAACGTTCTCTTAAGATTCATATTTTTAATATTGTTTGTAACGATTTAAACGTTATAGTATATAGAATCCTTGGATGCTAGTATTAGAATTTTATAATAATAATCATAATAAAAATAGTTTATTTTCAGGCGAGATTGAGACTGATTAGTCTCTTCTAACATCTAACCCTTATATATCTTTAGGAAAAGATTTATAAATATGTATATTTTATTATTATTTGTTGCTAAATGTTGAAATTATCGTATGATAACAGAGCTTTGTCTCCCGCGTAACGTTATAAGTACATTGAAAGTACACGTAAAAAACATAAAGGTGAGAGTAAATTGAGCTCATGTCAAATAGTTTCTCAGTTGAACATAGTATTCAACTTTATCATTCACTAAGATCAATCATAATGGTTATAAAAGCTACTTAGAGAGATCAAAGTACTCTTTATCAAAAATGCTTGGTCTTTCTTTGTCTTATCTTCTAATATTGAGCTGATAGACCCGAGGGGATCGCATTACATTTATGGCTAAAATTATTACATTGCCTAAATTTCTCGGAAGAGATAAAATCTCTCCGAGTTTAGTTTCCATCGCCTTTGGGAAACCCTTTATCGACCGCTTCGATTTTCAATATAATATCCAGCGTCACATAATTGGATGAACCTTTACCTTCTTCGCTCCCGGAATCCGTCCCCTCGGGTTGATTAAAGTCTCCTCAGCATTTCTGACATCGATTTCATGGGACGGAGAAGACTTATTGCCGGCAAATCAATCGTCCTAATGAGATACCTTATCACTGTCTGTTCGGGTTTCATTATCATTCGGTGGAGCGTGACGCAAACATATGGGCCTCTATTAATTCCGATGCTCTCCGACGCCTCTAAGTTAATATGACTTGCGTAATTTGCCCTTCTTTGACACTCGTTGCTGCGAATTTCTTTTCCCCGGGCGCAGGTGTCAGTATTCGCCGTATTACAGAGGGAATTATGAATTCGGGGCAAATACTGCGAGAATTATGACCTCTGATAAGGTGGCAAGGTGCGAATCTGCAGCGAATCAGATAGAGCAGGAAACACGCTTTCCCTCCTCCTTATCATTTAAGTTGAAGTAAAATATGCTCTGAAACTTCTCGAGTTGATGTTTTCATTTCTAATTTTCGTTTCTCAATTAGAAAAAAGGTCTCGCTCAGAGTGCGTATAAAAGCTTTGTTTTAGGATAACTCGATTTCTTTAGAATGGAATCAAACTAGATACCCATGAAATTATAACTTTCTTATGGATTTCATTTTCAGTTCCTATTCTAAAAGTTTTGTTTCTTTACATACCGGCGATGATAAATAAATATCCAAGTATTAATAAAATTATTTCCATTTGATGAAAAAATAATTTTTAATGCATCAATTAGATAAGGATTGGGTGTACTTGAAATACCCGAAAAATCTTCTGAATCTAGTATAAGGGTGGTCTGAAAAGTTTCCGACCCTAGATTTTTCAGAAATCTTCAGAAAATTTTCTGAAATTTTCAGAAAACATGTCGAGAAATGGCGAAATGTCGGAAACTTTTCAGACCACCTATGCATATACATCTACAGAAATATCCTACAAACCGACTTTCGGCGAGTGGAAGTGGGTGTAAACACCGAAAGATTGAGCTAAGTTTTTAGCTTGTTATTACCCCGTATCGTTTGCAGAAAGAGAGTCCCTAAAACTACCTTTTCTAGTATCTCTCTTATTTTATACTCATATTTGAATCAACTAACTAAACTTTACATTAACTATTTTACTCGCCCGTTAGTCATCAGAAAAATATAACGTTCCTTCAAATCGGCGGAATGAATGCAAGAATTGAAGTAAAGAATTTGGTTTTTTTTACAGGAATAAACAATTCTACGCTTTTAAAGACAGTAATGAGTACCGAATCGGCTTCATTAATATTTCGCGTAGCATTTATGGAACGGTGTGGTTATTACAGATGGAAATCCAATTTAAAAAATAAGGCCTCCAGGAATGATCGTTATTTCTGAAATCACTCCGCTGAGTTCAGTGAATATTTTGTGTGATTTTCATTGCTTTCGCGGGAAACATAACACTGCGGTTGTAACATCATGAAAATGATTCGTTTCTTACTCTCGCAGCTATCTCTGCTTCGCGTGAAAAACAATTAAACGAATTCGTAATCACTGTCGGATGCCATTTTTATTTCCTCAATATTTCCATTCAGAATAAAACGTTTGCCTCACTTCAATAGAGACTGTATTTAGGAAACACTTTAAACTCCGTTAGCTCGGAGAAACTTTGCTAATATCCTTCGTTGCCCTAAGCTCAACGCTCAACTCTTACAACAACAAGCCTTGCATAGTACGAGACTGTAGTAAGCCCTCCTAAAATTTCCTGTAGATTACAAGGAGTCCTCAGACCCTAACTCACTTCCCTATGAGTCTCTTGTGCATCATGAGGTAGACAAGTGCGGCTTCGGGGCAGAATACGCTGTACTCCGTCTGGGATATTAACAAGCTTAAGGTATTTTCGCACGAGAGAGTAATTTAAAAGTAATCACACGAAAGAAATAAGTTTTAAGCTCCAATTTCTTCGGACTTTTTTTCTAAGGAATATACGTAAAACTTAAAAATGAGAATGACTTTTTTCCCCCAACGCAAGTTCCTCATTGCTCAGGGACAATCATCTCATAAGCGTTTTCTCTGGTTAGCGTCTCTCCCTAGTCTCTCATTCTACAACGCTCTCCATCTCGGCTCCCCACGATTAATTAAGTCACGTAACCCTTTTATACCTGTACACCTGTATGCCTAAGAGGGCAAGAAGCATTCCCAAAAGGGAAACCCTGCCACTTGCCTCTTGTCTTTCCGCAACCCACCCCCGTCCTTATCTCCCCCTCTCGCAAGGAAATTCTTACCCCTTTAGAATTACTCGGTTCCCTCCGACTTGAAGTCTCCTTGCCAACGTTTTCGAGGGAGTTCCTTCTCACCTAGATTCGGAAAAGTACTTCGCAATGCGATGGAGCAAGAACCCAGTCTTGGGCTTTCTTTTTGAAATATTTGGAAAGAAGTACAATCGGTTATTATCACATGTATAATGGATATTGTCAAATATTTTATGATCTCACTAACATATTTACTTCCTAATGTTTTAAAAGAGTAATTTTCTATTTGATGAAGGAAAGAACTTCATTGTCTTATTTATGAGCGTGATATATACCACGTTTTCTAGGCTTTAAGACTCTCATCAGAATTAAAATCCTGATACCTTAGGAGATAAGGATGTACCCCGTTATCTATTACATTCATGATTTCCAATTAATGAAGTGAAACTTCATTACTTTGACCTTTCCCTAAAATATGCCAGTTACTATTTATAGCGCATACTATGAATTTAATAATTGAACATATTTTAAATAAATTGTTTTTAACAATATCCCTACTTCTGTAACATCAAACTTCAATCTCGATGTCTACCTATTTCATTTTCACCTCCGTTATTATTTGTCTTTATTTGTCTTTAAACCGATACAATCCGGGTTTTTAATGCCAAAGGCTACTTTAAAATATCGATCTTTTACCATTTTTTCTGCCATATATCATTCGTCTGTAACATGCTCTTTTCTCAGTAGCCCTTACTTTAGCAACACTAACTAATCGTGGATAGAGACAGCCTTCCACGGATAGATTGAATTTTAAAATCATCCCTCCACAGCACTGCTTTGTTCCCAGCGCATAACTACCAACTCTCCATCCATTCCTCTCTCTGCCTTTCTCCCCCTTTTCGTGCTCCGAACCAACTACAAGACCCTCAGTCCCACCGGACGACTCCTGTCCTATCACACACACACCCACCAACACGGACGCGAAACACCCTCGGCTGAGCTCGTTTTATGCATGTGGAGGAAGGAGAGACACGGGGGTTCCCAAAGGGCCCTACGCAGCGGTAAGGGCATCAGCCATGCGGAGTTCCACAAGGTACATTCACGCGACCAGTTGATTGTTGGTCAGACTTCGGAAGTGAAAGGTGAACTTCTGAAAGTCGCGAGCTAATTAGTAACACGCGGAGGCTAGAGCGCGGATCCCTTTTGTCATCCGCGTGCTCAAACGTCCTCTTTTACAAGAGGTTTTGGAGGAAACCTTGTTTTCGGTAATGGCAACGCTCTCTTTCCTCCTCTTTTCGAGTTGTTATGCGCCTTCGTTCGGTGTCTCGGATTGCGAGCTCGCTATTTCTCTTTCTCTGACTACCTAAATTAATCCCGGATCACAATGTCAGGGCAATAATTGAATCGCTCCACTCTCTTCTCCGCCTTTGCCTCTCGCGTTGTTTTCCGTCTTCTGCGCTCGTCTCGCCCCGTGTTCACGTTGGATTCGGCGGATTAATTGTGATTTCCTCGGATGAACAGTAGCTCCGACTTTCCTTCGTTATTTTTCCGGATGCTTTTCATTAAAATGATATTCGGGGAGACTAAACATTCATGTCCTTTCCTTCGCTGGTAAAATCTCAGAGAAGTGTACAATAGATTTGCTGGTGCGATAACCGAGGAAAAAGAAACGTCGGGAATGTAACAGGGATGAGAGAACTAACGAAGTAGAACAATTTTCGTTCGTTATCTCATTCGATTATTGGACTTGAAATTGATGCTTCTTACGTCTACAAAATACAGTGAATACTTAAAGCTATCCATGTAAAAACATGGGTTTTAAGATGAAAGTTCTATAATCTTGGATTTTATATAAAAATTTACCTTAATTGAGGGAATAACTTCTATTGTTTTTGATCTTATATTGCAATTCGGAAAAATCCTTTGAAGGTTACTCTCAGAGGTGAAACAGGCAATTTGAAATTATTTCAATAATAATTATCTCATCCCGCACCGATGGAGATGAAAGGAAGATAATTTTCAAAAGAAATAAGATTTCATATGTAGTCCCAAGATTTTGATTCTTCAAGCCCTGAATAACAGTTGCGTGAAGTATGCTTGTAATTGACTGTGAATTGACAAGCGCAACTTATTGTTTTAGTTCTCAGTTCTTTCTAAGCCACTATTGTTAGGTTTCCCTCAAAATTACTAATTTTATTTTTAAGAAATTAATGTAATTATAATATTAACATGAAATTGTCAAAAAAAACTGTTTCTTATTGCTCTCTTTATTATTCTTAAAACCTTTCATATACTTGTGACTATTTTCATTTATCTGCTAAATATTAGTTGTCAAAGAAGAAATTAATTTTAAGATCTTGAATATTTAGATCAAAATTTTTATTTATTATCTGAAAATTTAGCTCATACGTAAAAATTAAGTGAAACATTTAATATATATTCGCTTGAATAATGTAAAATTTACTTCTTCGAAGTCAAATTTTTATGAATATTTCTTTTCGTGCAACAATATTTCTATCTATCCGCTTATTTTTATCAAAGTAAGATACGCGGAAAAGTATTCGCAAACTGTCACGGTGAATGTATTCGGATATATCATAATTTCGACTTTATTCAAAACCTGTATATGACAACGTTTTAAATCTTTAGAACCCATTTTAATTGATTTACATATGATATGTTGTTTTTAACATATGAACAGGAACATGCATTTATGCAAGAGGAAGACGAATCCAAAGTCTACGCACCAAGTGGCACAGTAGAAGGGCAGCTAGCAAAATATTTACTCCCACAAAAGGATTTGCGCTTCTAGCGACGGAGGGATATTCTGGCAATCTCCGCATCTGTGAAGTTCCCGCGCAGCCTCCGTGGTCCATAGCATCTCTCCTCCCCAGAAATGATTTCCACCCTTTCTTCGTATTCGCGTCACGATTTCGCCAGGCTTCCTCTCGCTCCCGCCTTCATTTATACCCCCAATTCTTCCTTTTCATACCTTTTTCTTTTCTTTTCCCCACCATAATGATTCTTCTTTACTTTCCTCACCGTTTCCTACTCTACCGAAATCTTTCTCGAGAGATATTCTCCCTGCCTTCTCGAGACTCGCTCCTCGACTTCCTTCCAACTTTTCTTCTCTTTCGTCAGTTTTCCAGCACACTTTTGGCTTCTTCAATCTTCCTCTCCTCAGCATTTTCCTTTCTCGTACATTTTCACAAATAACTCGGTATCTTGTTGAGTGGATTTTTTTATAAGCGTGAGAAAGCACTTCAGTTTATTATCTACTTTAGTTCCCCTATACTACGTGGACTCGGCTTTAAATTCCTGCTCTTTAAGTTCGAGAGGTTCTGGCGAATTTTACTGTTGTTTAAAACAGCATTTTAACCAACTTTATTCGCCTGCTCATCTAATTATATCCACTATGAAGATAGAGGCTACATTGTATTAGAACTCCGACTTTCAGTGAATTCTTCCTTTTTAGAAACTTCACGCATAAGATCGCAGAAAATTTTAGTTCTCAGTTCTTTCTAAGCTACTCTTGTTCACATTCACAATTATTTATTTTATTTGTAAGAAATTCATGTAATTATAATCTTAACATGAAATTATCACAAAAACGGTTTCACACTGGTTTACCTTTCATCTACGTGTAACTATTTTCATTTATCTGCTAATGCTTTGTCGTCAAAGAAGTAATTTCAAGAGATTAGTTTTAAGATCTTAAAAGTCACTTAATGCTTTCAGTTTTCTTACCAAAAGATAAGTCCTGAAAAATTCACCTGTGACTTGGATGTTCGTATAAATTAAGTTTATTACCCGTGTAACTAAAAGGTTACTATTTCATTCAATTACAGGTTCATGTGCATCAGCTACTCATGATGTTGTTGGAAAAATTCTTTAAAGTTATTTTATTCTATCATCTAACCTTTTTCGTGTTTTAAAAGTGTTCCATAGATTATTTACTGCTCTGAGATTTTGTCTGCCCGAAAGAAACTTTATAGTTGACAAAATCTCGTACTTCCCTGGTAAAGTTTAATTTTGTTAAATCTCATCGTGCTCTATGTACTTTGTAAGGTTTACGGACCACCTCAGAGTTCATCCATAATCTTACCTCTGATGAAATATTATCTCTATATCCTTTAATGCTAAAGTAATTTCGTTAATGTAGCTCTGCATTTTTACCATCTACTCACCTTTATATCTATGATGTCGATTTCTGAATGAAGACTGTTTCATATACTTTTCATTGAGAATTAGTCTGCACTTTGGCAAGAGGATTCTCGGGTTTGTTCTGTCGAAGTCATTCAGGTTTCTCCACAAATTCACCAAGATTCTTTGAAGAAAGATAAGTTATGGCCTTCAAGCTCTCAGGATGTTTAGTTTAGTAGTTGCAAAGTTGGAGTTATAGGGTTTTTCAAAATTCAAGAAATTTCCATTTACTGTATTCTTCTTTGATTTACTATTCTTAACCTTTCTCTTGGGATTTCAAACTATTTTAAAATCTAGATAGATGAAAATGGTGATGGAGAAAGATGTGAAACTGAAGGAAGTACTTGGTCATGCGAAACCAGTGAACTCCTTCAAAAACGTCGTCTCCAAATAAAAGTTCCGTTTAAGCAAACCCAAATTCAGTTGCTAATTAGTAACCCTGTAACAATAGCTAATTCCTGCTCTGTAGAAGCCTCCTATCCTGCTCTTTTTCCATCTGATATCAAGTTGTTCCTAATTAATAGGCGAAGACTTCGCTTTGTGGAAAGCTAATCTGAAACTACGAAGTCTCTTCTTACATTGCCGTTATCTTTGTATTTCGATCATTCAACCGTAATCCTTTACTACCATTAAGCTTTTTGGGACAACTCTTTCCTTCTTGTAATTTTTTCTATTTTCTTAGCTAATTGCATAATCCTTAACTGGTGGATAATCGTTAATGACGAGTAAAACAAAAATGCTTCATGTAATTCCTTTTAACTTGTTCTGCTTCAAGCCTCATGTATTATTTCTATTTTTCTAATTTCGGTGTACAGCATTTTTTCCTTCACACTCCATCAAAACATATAAATGACGCACCATTTAAAGAGAAAGTTCCCCACTTCCTGATAAAAAATAGACCATCAAATGAAAGGTGCACAATCTGGTCAAAATGTCGAGTTTAAATTTGAATTTGCTCTTAGAGTTTCGCTACTGGTGTAGAAATCAATATCTATAAATATATATATATAAATCAATATCTATAAATCGATACAAACGAGGTATATCGGAACGGACGCATACAGAATATGTTGGTGAGTTTTGTAGGCATGTTTTAGTGTTTTTTTGTATTCGCTTTTAGTTATTGGAGTATTTTTTCAAATGAGTTTGGGTGGAAAAATAGAGTAACAATTTCCATCCGCAATTTTCGCACGGGGCGACTAGTAATGAGTAAAAAAGAAAATACACGAAATACTTCGTGCAACCTCTCAACTTGTTCTGTCTCAGTAATCGCTTTATATATTATAGCTCGCTTTTCGCCTCAATAATTCCCCAAATCGTCATATTACTCCATGAAAATACATCTCCTTTAATTCTTCTCCAAATCGCTCATCCCATTCACTCGTTCACACTATCATTCATTTTTCCCATTCGTCTTTCTTTCCCATTCACTCCTCTTCCCCACGCTTTACTCTTTTTATAGCCTCCGCTATCCCCCTCAATCTATCTCCATTCAATCTCATCGGCCCATCTCACACGCCCTCAACTTCTTTGCACTTCGTTAGTTCATACAGAGCCTCCGAATACTCAGCCCTTCCTAATTGAATGCGTCACCATCTTTCTCTTTCATCCACACTCTTCCATACATTCTACGTCATTTGCTCTATTTCTCTCTCTCACTCCCTTTCTATTCGGATCCTATCGACCGGTGCGCGATTTTTTTCTTGACTGGAGGAATCGTTCGGAATAATGCCAGCTGCTGTTCTTGACGTCCCGCGAAAATTTCTACGTTTACAGCCATCGTCTCGCTCGGGACAAAGAGTTCCCTTTATACCTCCTGTCGCGAAGCTTTTAATAGTCCCAAAGCCGTGGAATTTGATTTTCTTTACATTTAGGATTTTCCGCGGAGAGTTTTTTTGATGTCATTTTAAGACGGGAAATGTTCTCGCGTCTTCATTTCCTTCGGGTGAAATTTTCGATGATTTTTTTCTTTTCGTTTTTACCGTACGATTGTCGTGAGACGCTGGGAAATGTGTTTAAGGTAGATTTATTTCTCTGATTACGGTTGGCGTAGTAACTGTTATTGTAGTAAGACGGGCTTTCTCTTGTTATCGTAATTTCTCACGCATTATTGTCCCCTTTCTCATGTTTTTTCTTTTGCCCAAGGGGAAAATTAGATCATCCGAAAAGATTAGTGGTTTTTCAGCTTTCCACGTGTACTTTCTTATCTAATTGAACAATTCTCTAAGAAATTTCGTAAATCAGTTTTATACCAATTTCAGTTACCCGAACGTTGGCCAAAGGTTTTACTTTTACTTGAAAGTTTTTTACTTTTCTATCAAAAGTTAAAAAATTTCCTGAATTAATCTTTATATGCTTTTAAAAATTTTAAAGTGCATTTCTTACTAAAAATAATGCATAGGTTTCCGGATAATTGCTTTATCACATCGAAATATTTTCATTTCAAATTAATATTTTCATAAAAATATTTAATTTTCCCATTTACATGCTCCTCCCTTATATTCAGTATTAATGGATCTTTTTTCTCTACATTTACAATGGCAGCAGTAATCTTTTATTACCGATTAAGATATATTCGATTCATGCTGAATTATTGTAACATAAAACAAAAACCTATATCTTCTATAATTGGCCACACTTACGAGCTCTTGGAGTCCTATAATGATGATTCTACTGTAGCATCACAACCTGCCTAGGAATGAAAAAGAGAAAAGAATTCTAGCTTTTTATCCTATCGATCCTTCTGGCTGGAACTAAACCAAAAATACTGGAAGATAAAATGCTTCATACTTTTCGCCATAACTTTTTCTAACTATCAGTTTCGACTCTAATGAGTCAAATTCAGAGTTTGTGCATAGTTGTGGTTATGAAAATATCGCCAATTGATATACGAATAGATTGCATAAATCTTCAGCGATATTGTTTTCTGAGATCGAAAAGAATATCATACGTCTTGGAATTAGTTTAAATGGCACTTAAAATTTTAAATTTTGGAATAAAGTCGAATCGAAAGAATAATAATCGTAGCATTCCCAACACAAAGGTAGGAGGACGAAAAGTACTGAAAAGTTACTGGGTACTCGTGAAACGAAGTTTAAAACACGTGATCAAGCACCTCAGGGTACGCCCCCTTTAAGGAGGACTGCATCTCCCGGTTAAGTCATCCAATCTCCTGCCTTTCTCTTCTCGTGTATCTTCCTTATCTATTGCCACTTCTATTAGCTAAAATGGAGCGATTGTCAGAGATGCGGGAATGACATTTTTCCCCAGGTGAGAAAAGGGTTGTTGTTTGTAATATGAGGCTGGAGAAGGGAAGGAGACAAGCGACTCCGTAATATATTTCCCCTTAAAAGGGGTGCGGGAAAAAAAGTGGGCGACGTCAAGTCAGAATCTTCGGTGAGTAATATCGATTGTCCCGCAGAGAAAGACCTCTTCGCGAAGATTGAACGCGTGGGAGCGAAAGAGGAAAGAAGAATGAGGATAAACGAGGTGTGAGGAGGATGGAAGGATAGAAATGAAAGAGGCAGGGCTAGCAACCTCAAGGAGTAAAGATTCCTGACAGGATAAAAAACTAAAGAGCATTGGGAAATGTTCTGTGCTTTCTCATGACTTGAATACATTTGCATTTCTTTTCGGATAAAATTTTTATTTTATTTTTGTGTTATCATCTCTTCAATAATTCAATCAAGGTATTCGAGTTATATATTTGGATGAATTGGAAAATTAAATCAATTTCGAAAATGTGTGAGGCACATATAAGTTTGCGATCGTTTTAGAGAGTACCACTGAGTTTGAATACCAGTGGATGTAAAAAACCCATGTATAGAATTGTATCCTTTGTTAAATTGTAAATAAATACTTATAAGAGTTTTATTAATATAATACTAATAGATTTTATCCTAATATTATCCTTATGATGTTGCTTCTAAACATCAGCTTTACATTAACAAGGAAATTATAAATTTAAAATGAATTACTCATACGAAATAAGGGAGAGCCTGACTTATAATAGATGCGATATCATAATGATAAAACTGATCTTTACAGATTACTGAAAATTTATTTATTTATACTTAAATATTATAAATAGGAAACTGGCCGGGTGGCAGTCATTATTATTGCCATTTATCCTGAAATTGATATTTATTGTTATAATTTGGATGTTTTTGCTCAAGTTTGTCTTGTATACTACATTTACTAAGCATTTATACTTACTACTATATGCAAAACGTTCAAATCAGCAACTTATCTGAAAATAACTACAAAAATATACGTAATTTATATTGTATCCAAATCTACCTAGAATTTAAATTCTCTCCGTGCACTCTCCTAGCCGATATCGTTAATGTATCAAACGAAATATGCTCTTAAAGTAATTTTTGAATATTCCGTAAATTCCTACGAATATTCGGCTATAATAACGTCGAGAATATACGAGCGTCTTTATTTCCTAAATTTATAAGGAATCCTTCGGATACAATCTGACATCATATTAAACGAATTTCGCCGAAATTCCCTTAAACGTGACATTCCTAGGGAAATGGAATGAAGAAGGCACCGTTCTGAGGAGATGGAGAGAGAGTGAAAGGAAGCGAGCGTGTAAGAATGTAACAGTTGAATGTCAGGAGGCGGGTGTTTTGTGTTAAAGATAAAATTTGGAGCTTCTTTTCCTCCCCCTGCGAGATAAGGCGGAAGCGGCTGAATTATTCGAGGGAATTAGGAAAGTCAGCATTGGAATGCCGCTCTACGCTTACGCTCATTTTTTGCTCCTCTTATCTCAAAGGCAGGAAATATTTCGCGAAATTTAAAATAGTTCTTTTTATTGCCTGGATTACTCTAAAGTCTCGTCCTTTATTTTATAACATGTGTTGCGTATGTCTTGCATAATGTGTATCAGAAAGTTTTAAGAGCGAAAGCTAATTTGAACCTCAACCTCTCTTCTACATCTACATCTACATCTGTACCCTGCAAGCCGCCTTTCGGCGTGTGGCAGGGGGTGCAAGCACCAGGACTCTATTTGCCCAGTCGATTATTTTCGCGTATTGTTCTTGGAAAAAAAGAATTCTTGAATCGACTGGTTTTAGCATCTATTTCTCTGATCTTTCTCGCTGGATCAGAACGGCCTATATAGCAAGGAGGGCGCATAATATCGGCTACATCCTCTATGAACGTGCTCTGTCTGAATTTATCAAGTAATTTAAATCTCTGATTGAACCTTCTTTCTTCTAAAGATTCCCATCCTGCCTCCTGAAGCATCCGAGTAACACTTACCGATTTATCATAGCAATTTTTTACAAAGCGTATTGCCTTTCTTTGTACCTTTTCTATCTCGCGAATACAACACTTTTCAGCAGGGTCCCATACACTGCATGCGTACTCGAAGTGAGGCCTAACTAGCGCAAAGTAACATCGCTCGCGGACTTTTTCTTCGCTTCTACCGACTATTCTTTTGACGAAGCCTAGTTTCTTAAGAGCTCGCCCACATATGTTATGGATGTTGGTACCCCAAGTTAAGTTATTCGTGAGGGTTATTCCGAGATATTTTACCGAATCGACAGTTGATAATGTTTTCCCTCGAAGGCTCTTCGAAAGTATTTGGAGAGGGAATGAGGATTGTTTGACAAGTTGAGGAGTGAGGTATTTTCTTCTTTTTTTCCTCATGGAGCCAGAATTCTGTGTGCGGTAAAAATAAGTGGACCACAACGAGATTGTGTATGACACTTTTACAGCATTCAATTGGAAGTAACCTAAATAAATGCCATTACTACTATTCTTATCTCATTATATTTCATCGTAACCACGAACGAGGCGTAAATTAAGTATGCATTTTTCGCTATCATGTTCCATAAAACAATAAAAAGTGTTCCATTTATCAAGTCAACAGGAAGGTAAGAGATAACGAGGTTAGCGCGCAATAGTTTAGGCTGAAACTTCGAATGACTTCTGAATGACTCCGAATGTGGAGTTTTTCGTTCAAAATTTTTACCGTAAAATTTAAAAATGTTCCAATAAAATCCAAGAACGGATTTTGCTTTTCGCTTTGAATATTCAAGTGAAGTGTCCAAGGTATTTCAATATTTAGTCCATATTCAGCATCTAAAACTTTATATCTTATCGGTACGATAGAGATAAATCTTAAACAATGATTAATCAATGGTTTTTTACATGAAACTTTACCCTTTTTTCTTTTAGCTTGAGTAGAGTTGGTTAAATTTATGCATATAACAAACCGAGATCTTCACGCACATCTTATGAAATCCAGAGCTGTTTTATCAAATATTCTAGGAATTGAGTGAAAATAAATTTATATCTCTTGAATAGCACCAAAACACCATTGTTCAAAGTCATATGAACTGAATTATCTTCCCGAGAGCAAATATTTCTTGATTCCGTTGACCAATTAGGATTATTTCGACCATAATGCGTGTAATTATGAACGTAAATGCCACCAATTTCCGTAAATATCTATCTCGAACGTTCATTCTAAAGGTCAAGGAGCATTCAGATACTTTCAGCTGAAATTTCCTGAATATCTTTCATATCCATCAAAAGTTTCGTGTCCAATAAATCGTGCATTATAGGAAATTATAGCCATGACAGATACTTAACTCTGATCGTTCTCCCCTCATGTGATTAGCTTAGAGTTAGTCCGGAGATTATACTCAACCGCCGCATGCCATGGGCGAGTTGCAAATTGAAATGTGAATGGGTCGGGACAGTGGCTGAGTTTGATTAGTTTCTACAGCCCCCTCTGCATGGAATCACCGGAGAAGGACACCTCTGCTTTAAAATCAATTCCCATCCTAATGGAAATCAATTCTTAAAGAATACGCCATTTCTGCAAGGATGTGATCGATAGGGAAGGACGATGCAACCTAAAACAATCAATGTAGTTCTCCGGAAGTCTGAATCCTGAAGGGATTTTAAGAATAACGAAACTTCGGATGCTGTAAAGAAATAATTGTAGAAGTTCACTAAGTGTTTTTATCCCTCTAATATTTAATTTTGTTGAGATAATGAAGCTAACTTCATTATGAATACAGAAATAATTCATTCCTCTCTATTTTACTATTTATTTTACCTGTTGTCACTGACAAAGTTGACAGCTGCAAGTAAGATTTTACTTTTTTTGTATTCGTTTTAATTTTCATTGCCATTTTTGTTTCTGAAATATTTTGTAGCCCATATTTTTCCTTCGCAGTGTTTATTTTCTGTATATTATTATTATTTGTACGTGTGTAAATGTATTTTCTCCTGCTTTTGAATGCCCGACATTTCCGTAAAATTTTAGTTTCTTTCCATTTATAGGTATACCCGTGTATTTCTTTTTCCTATTAAGAAAGTATGTACTATCGAATTTTCATACTTATTTGGAATTCAAAAAGAAATTTAATTAAGGCAGAGATAATTAAAAATTAATAAAATCTGTTGGACTCCTAGATATAGTAAACAAGTGGGAAGGACGTTCGCCTTTGGTGAAGCAGTCCCCGGTCCAATCCTCGATGGAATCTTATATGTGAGAAATGACCTCTTCTGTTGATGCACTTTCGTAAGATACTATTAAATAATACCTGTTTAAATCTGTAAGGAAGAGGTACCGCTTAAAAACAATGGCTGGGTGGGAGAAAATGGCATAAGTTAGACGGTTCCTACATCGGAAGTTTTCAGCGTAACTGTTTACATACGCATATTTTACAATTTACACGGAAAACAATTTTCTCCCAAGAATCTAATCGCAGAGCTGAATTTTCTCGAGGAACCTTACTTAATTTTAGGTAAAATAAAAGAATTTTCGGAGGAATTTATGACGTACGAGCCCTTAGCTTCATCTGCTGGGAAACATAACGCCTTTATCAGGTGGTGAGCCTCAGTTCACCTCCGTAAATTTAGAGGATGAAGTCGTTTGGCTTGCGGGATCCATTTCGAGCTCGTTATGGAGGATGACATGAGAAAGAAGAATCAGTTTATGGGGGCGTAGTGAAGTAACAGTGTGGCGCTGAGATAGGTATCACAACCCGGGAAAGGGAGAAAGAAATTTATCGACGTTTTGGTGGATAGAACGCCTTGGCACTCCGATATTTTCGTGATTTACGGAGCGGATGTATACTTAGCTATAATAAATGCAATGAAACCATGGGCAAAAATGGTCATAAAAATATGATCGCCCATTTTCTGCTATTTGATTTTTCATACGACTATCAAATATAGTATATTTAATAACATATTGCGATGAATAATTTTTCAGATTCCATAGAATTAAATTTTAAACATCTATTTTGGTTTCTATACACTCAGTCGTACTGAAAAATACTAACGCGAGAGATAATATACTGTTTGTACCCTATTTAGTACACATATTGCGTATATCTATGTAGAAACGCAATATTAATCGTTATAGAATACAAATATACTTTACATCTATGCTTCATTTGTATGAACATTAAATTCTGTAGCACGGCAAGACACGGGGTATGGAGGCCGTCGATAATTGTATATATTAATCATTATGATCACTCTTTGACAATACGGCCAACTGCAACTAAAAGCTTCATTTATCAGTATATTATAATCAGGTAAATAAAATAAGCCTCATAAATTAACTGTATTTCCTTATACGTTCACTGTTTTATAGTTGTCATTATCACAATTTATACTAATGTTTTCAAGGTTCCTAGCAAGTCCTAGTTCCTGTGATGAAAATTCTTACTATTTCTAAGGATCGGGTAAGGTCCTTAGAAATAGTAAGAATTTTCACACACTCATAGAGTAAAAATGACATTAAGAACGATATTTATTTTAACTATATTTATTTTATTCTTATTATTTTAACGATATTATTTTTATTCTTATTATTATTTTAACGATATTATTTTTATTCTTATTATTATTTTAAAGATATTTATTTTATTCTAAGAACCGGGTAAGGTCCTTAGAAATAGTAAGGATTTTCATCATTGACCACTTTTCCTTGAGTAAAAATGACACATTAAGAACGATATTCATTTTAACGAACTTTGAAGTGAGTTTTAGAGTAAATAAAAAATAATCCATTCAACAACTGTCGCTAATTGAAACAGATAAAGAAAATATTAGAGATGAAATTTAACAAAATTCATTACATTTGCTACCTAAGAACAGAAAATTTCATTACAGAATAAAACAACGCACTATTTCAAAAGGGATGTTTATAAATTTCTTACTCTCACCTCGTTAAATTTCGTTATGAGTTAATAAAAACGTATAAATCTCTTCCGCAAACAACTTCAAAATTGCAACTCGCGGTAAATGTACATAAATAACCCTACTTTATGTCCATGATGTACCCCCGATCCAATCAATCATCCAACTCTTCTGTTTGCATTTCAAGTTTCCGAGCTTCTATGTTGATTTTCCTGCTTTGTTATCCAAAGATGTTACAGATAATTGCGTTGTGTGGGATTCGGTTCAACAGAGAGAAGAACGAACTTCCGTGTCTGCTTTTCCAGAGGCAAAAGGTGCAATAATTTTCAGCAGGTCTTGTTTGCTCTGTTTCTTTGCAAAATTTAATTATTTCAAAGTGTAGTTGAGAAGAAATATTTGGCAGTCTTCAAAAACATTTGACGATATCTTATAGGATGTTTTTATTTGGATATAGTTGAAAGTTTGGAAGTTCGCTTTCAATATGATATCTCTGTTTGTTCCTTGAAGATATTCAAGCATTTATCATTATTATTTTTGTAAATGTTATCTACAAGAACAAATGAAAGTCGAACTTTTACCAACCACAATTATTTGTGGTTGGTAAAAGTTCGACTTTCATTTGTTCCTGATGGCGACTTACCACGAAGTCACGGCCGAAGCTGTTGATTCTAATGTTATCTACGTTGATGAAGCTGAGTTTCCTCTAACATAGTTATAACAGGATGGATTGCCGAATTTTGTCAAGGTAATCAAAAGTTCAAAAGGGATTGGTAATGATTGAATGAATCAAATTTAAGGTGGATTTGATAATTAAATTAAGATACTTCAGTTTTTGTTCTACAAAAATGTACCAGGTTTCAACTAATTTTAGATATCATTTGACTATACATAGTTAAAACCTGGTCGCCATGGTAGATTTTTTAACAAAAACGAAGTATTTTAATTTACTTGTTATATCCCCCCTAAAATGGAGTTCCACGAAGTCATAGCATATGAGATGAAAACATCAATTTTTTTTGATGATGAAATTGATGTTTTCATCTCATAAATACTACAATCATAATTAGGTCAGCAGATGAATTAAGACCACTTCTTTAAAGGTATAAAAATTAATTGTAGCCATCTACATTTTTTTACATTTCATAAGTCTCGCTAATCAGTATTCAAAAAATTTTTCTCCATGTATTCTGTTGTATTCCTAGTGTTCCATTACCTAGTGAGACACAAGGTTAATAAAGAAATTAAAACCGCTGTAATTCTGTTTATTCGTGTAAAAACGTGGTCCTAATTTTACTCACGCGTTAACACGCATTTCAGCAATTTCCTCCCATTGAACCGACGATTCCCAAAAAAATGGTTATCATCACCCTCTATCATATTACACCAATTTCCTTTCCCTCCGAGAAGACATAATTCATAAACATCCCAATTTTCAATTCCGCGCCGAAAAACTTAATTAAGAAAATCCCCTGCAAATCCGCAAATATCGAGTAATCAAGTGTGCGGCGGAACGATTACGCCATAGACTCAATATCAATTCTCATCCCGACGAATTAAAAACACTCCCCAGAGTATCTTTCACCGAAGCGCGGTCATAAATTTGAATAAACACGTCCAAAAAACTCTTGAGATTTCCTCTGGGAGCGATCGACGGAATGGAAATGAACCGAACTGAGAACAGAAAGGCAGAATGTTGGATCCTATAGTATAGCGTCGAAACCGAAAACCCTTTCCCTAAATCGAGTGCATTAACACTGCCCATGGATACGGTGTTCGCACTGGGCATAGAAAGCGACGCCACCCACGGCGACGGGAGGGCGTGCGTGATGGTGATCTGCACGGGGAACTTCCGGTCCGAAGCCGTGGAACGGGATGTCCCGAAGCCCCGGTGTGAAACGGGGAGGGATGGGGGTCACGGAAGAGCGGGGGGCGCAGAATTTCCGCACGCCGATATCTGTTTTTACGGATATCGGAACTCCTGCGTTTTCCGTGCCATACGAATTTCGCTTTTCATGCATCGCTCCAGTAACTGTATGCTTATACAAGTTTGCTAGAAGATATACATAAGATGTATTAATTTACTTCTTGCCATCTTGCGTTTTCATTACCTTTTACATGCATCGCTCCAATAACTGTGTGCTGATACAAGTTTGCTAGAAGATAAACATAAGATGTATCAATTTACTTCTGTCTTGGTCATGGCTGTGATGATATGAAAACTAATGAGGTATGAGTGATGCTAAATAATCCCCCGATCATGTCATAAACCCCGAAAAATCCACTAGAAACAGTTACTACAAATAATAAAATAAATTAGTTGTAAGGTAAATATATGTATGGAATCATTCTGTGGGAATTGTATGTTTATCAAGTATGTATTTTATGTTAATTATGTTTATCCCTATGTATGTAGGTATATAAAAACTGCCACCAGGTTTACAGCCAACCAGCTGTTTGTGAAATAATAATAATGGTTTTAAACATCGCTTCAATAGCTGTACACTGACATTATTTTATAAGTTTTGTCAAAAAATGTAAGTATAGTTACAGCCATCAGCGGGAACTTCTGGATGTGATATTTGTTTGCTAAAGGATAAACTTTCTTTATGTATATTAAGATGTATTTATGATTTACTTCTGCCTCATTCATGCTTGAGTTGATATGAAAACTAATGAGGTGTGAGTGATGTTGAATAATCATTATAATCATCGATTCAATGACTGTATGCTGATGTATTTTTGATACATGGTAAATATAGTATAAGATACATCCATTTATGTCAGTCATATTCATGGCGAAGATGATGTGAACACTGATGACGCATGAGTGATGTTGAATAGGGGTTTTATAATCTCCTTGTGGAAGGAATACTACAGTAAACTTTTCTCCTGTTGCCATTGATTTTCACTTATGTAGACTTCTTTTCGGTTATTCTGGCTCGGTGAGGAAAGCAGAAATTAACTGCTTCACTCCTCATCATGCCTAGCCTCTTTCCTTTCTAATGGTAACTATTGGTAGAGGAGATGAGGTTTCAACTGGTCTTTGGACTGAATGCTTAATATGAAAATGTGAAAAATGAACGAGAAAATGTAAAAAAATGAACGAGAAAATTTGAGAAATGAAATAAGTATTTCGTGACTGCGAGAGATACCATAGGAAGTAGTTAGCCTTGGAAAATTCCGGAAATTCATAATTTACTCAGTGATTCACAATGCCGTTTCACCATTATTTCCGCTCTCCCCCCTTGCTCTCTCTTTTAACTTCCCCGAAGCTTTCTCCTGATATTTTTTCTACTGCGAGGTACTTAATTTCATCATTACGTTAATTGATTATTACCTTTTATGCTGGAAAATTGTGCGTAGTCTTTCAAGGTTTGAATTTTCCTTCCGATGTTAGGATAATGCGTAGACTTCACGTATATCCGAACCAGACCCTAGGGTTTATTACTAGGAAACTTATAGCTTGCGGGTCTGTCAAATATAATTTGGAATTCTGAATTTTAAATTGAAAGCATTTACAAATAAATTTTAACTGAAAAGCAGCAAGAGCAAGACCAAGGGATGAATATATTAGCCAAATAAAGAGAGATATAGGAAAGAAGAGATATCAGGATGTAGTAAAGTTAGCACTAGAGAGAGAGGAATGGAGGGCTGCAGTTAACCAACCTAAGGATAGAATGACCTATGATGATGAATTTTAAAATGAGAATGCCATGCTGGTGGGCGCGTTTTGGAGAGCACTTTCAATTTAACAAGTAATAAAGGTAATCATACATCAATTCACAATATTTTTGCGGCTCAAAGGGTATCTGTTATGTTATTACAACCATATACGCCTAATACGAACGTTATTTGTCAAGATAACGACGTAAAACACCGTTTTAGTACAGAATATATTCACGGATTTTTGAGCTGAGTATTTATTCTCAAATCACAACATTTATGAAATAATGATTGGAAACATCGCTTCATATTAACAGGTTATTTATCCATCACTATGATAATAATTACAACTTTCGTCGACCATCGCCGTTTGTTTGTGAGGCAGATGACATGTGTTGTTGTTATCTTTTGATAAGTAAATACACTTTGACGTGTTTGTTTGCTCATCATTGAAGCACGATATTTGTTTACTTATTTATTGTCTTTCACAATTTGAACATTTCTTTTTCCTTTTTATGATTATTTTTCAAAGATATTCTTTGATGTGTAAAAGAGAATAATTATTTTTCAGGCAAAATTAAAAGTTTTTCACACTTTTCCTCATCTGTCCCACATTTTGGGGTATAAAGAAATCCAGAGTCAGCCTGTGTCTAAAGTTCACATATTTCTATAATATCCTTTGTTTTTAACTAATTTAATAGTCGCTGAGAGAGAAAAATTTTCTTCTTATTTTCTTTTAATTATCCATCCTCAACCCATTAATTATGTGCTTACTTCAGAATGCAGCCCTGTAACAAACAGGATATATTTATCCCAGCTAAATGGCTCACAACAACCTATAAAGAAACAAATGTTTCCTTAATTTAATAAATACATGTTAAATGTTTTGTTTTGGTAGTATAACCTCCAATAGTAATTTTGTAATAATTTTTACAATTCTGTAATAATTTTTACAGAAATTTGTTTTGGTAAATTTGGTGGAGAACGTAAAATCTAAACTCCCTTTAAATGGCGAGAATTTTTTTTTAATTTTAATTTATCTAAATAACCATTTAAGCTATTTAACTTTAAATGATCATTCATCAAAACTTATGTCTGTCTTTTCTTTACATTTGCAGGTAAATATGGAGTTTTTCAGTTATCTCTGCACACCGGTGAGTACGTCCAAACAAAAAATAGTCCGGAGGCTGTTTTGTACCTCAACCTCCCCAACATTTGCTAAAACTCTGCAGATGGGATGAGGCTTACTAGGCCATATTAGGAGTGAAGTTTTTCTTTTCCACGCTGAGTCAGAATGCGACGAATGGAAAATGAATTCTCAGGGAAGTACCGCAATTGACCCCATGAATAACACTTTTTGGGCTTCCGGATAGCCAAGTGGGGAGACCGTTTGACTTTGGCACTAGTGTTCCCGGGTTCGCTTCCCTGTGAAAGCCCACTTGTGAGAAATAATCTCAGATGCCGAAGCATTTTTAACAACATTTCTAATAGAATTCTAGGAAGGATGCAACATAATTGCAAATGATTCTTTTGGATGGATGCAAATAATTCTTTTTTTCCGAGAACAATACGCGAAAATAATCGACTTGGCAAATAGAGTCATGGTGCTTGCACCCCCTGCCACACGCCGAAAGGCGGCTTGCAGGGTACATATGTAGATGTAGATGTAGATAATTACTCCTGGCCTGACGATGACTATAATTAGTTGAAACCTAGTCTAACATACTTTGGTGGAACAAAAATCGAAGTATTTGAATTAATTTTTACATCCATCCCGTCACGGCTTATTCCATCAATAGAATAAAATAGATTGCTACTAAATTATTCAATTAAATAAAATAGATTGCTACTAACACTTTTCGTGGCACTAAAACGAACGGCACTATTCAATAACAACCACCAAGTCTCGGTAGCAACACTGAGAATAGCAAGGCATGACTTATTTTCCCCTATCCTGTACCGAAAGAAAAATGAAAAACCTTCCACTCATCAAGATACGGTATCGGGAGCGACACCGGCGAGCAAGGAATCCGTTCTCCGACACGACCCGTACGAGATGTTTCTCTTTAGCCAACTCCCGCATTCGACTCGCGAAAAAAAAACGATAATCCTCCGACTGCGGCGGTCCGAAAACAAAGCAAGCACGCGGTGCAAAGTGAGCGTCGCGCCAGTAGAAAACACGCGTCGATTGATCCCCGCGCATTGAGATCCTCGTTTCTCTATGCGTACATGTCCTGTGGCACTCCGCACCCAGAGGACGCCTGCTCTTGTTTCATCTTCGCCACGCCAATAACCCTTTAGACTTTTATTATGCGGGCTCTGCGCCTAAGTAAACAAGAGATCAATACGCCTGGAGCCGACGTTCCGGCGCCGAAAATATCTATTGCACCATCCTCCTCTCCCTTCCTCAGCGTCCGTCCCTTTCCTTTCGATTTTCCGACGGCGACGGATTTTTTCTCGCGGCATTTCCCTCGTCGATCGATGGTGTATATTTAGAAGAAGGTGCACGCCTGATCTGCCCTCGTTCACGGATGGCGAAACACGCATGCGATTGATATATCCGAGAAAACGTATCGGTTTTCCCCTTTACTTCGCGATTCGTCCCGCTATAAAAGGCGAATCATTTTCAAGACGCCTGAGAGAGATAAGGGCTATGCTTTGATGAATGGGTTATATCGGCCGTGTGGGATCGGAATGGGTTATGCGCCGGGAACAATTTCTGTGCTAGGATGGATGAGACGCGGATTCTCGCTTTTTTCGAAGGATTCTTGCCTTAGGGTGTACTTGGAGGAATGGCGGATTCTCCGATGGCGTGTAAACATGCGAGATTTTTCTACCGCCAGAGTCGTCTTCGTGTGTATTGGAAGCAGTTATACACTAATAGACTCCTCTCACAGCTCGCAAGTCAAAGATCGAGAATTTAATTTTCCTTTACTCAGAGGAAAAATCTAAGCAAAGTCAAAGTATGAGTATCTGACTGAGTCGGGACTCGAACCCGGATCTTCCACTTGCTGCAATTTTTTTGGGGAAAGACGATACGCAAGCAGAGATACTCAAGGATAAGGGTAGCGGTATTTAAGTCGTGTAGGTGAGGTACTAACTCAAGGATAAGCGAAATTGACAATTATTAACGAGACTGGGAGTCGAACCCAGGTCTTCTACTTTCCGGCTTGATGCTTGAACCTATGGGACTCTCCGATATGAAAGGGATGAATTTGACTCGACGTGATTGTTGGACAGAGTAATAGACTCCTCTCTCAACAAGTCAAAGATCGAGGATTGAATTTTCCTTTACTCAGAGAAAACATTAAAACAGAGTCACAGAAAGTGTCTGACATAGTTGGGACTCGATCTCGATTCTTTTACGTGCTGGCAGATTTTTGCTAGCGATCGAGTTACGCAAGAATGATGGCAGCGGTATGTGGCTCGTGTAGGTGAGCTATCACTAACGCTAGGATAAACGGGAATGACAAATATTAACTAGGCCGGGAGTCGAGCCCAGATCTTCCACTTTCTGGGTTTATCAAATATCAAAGAAATGGAATGAATTTGACTACGCCTGGTTATACAGAATTTCGAACATCTGCTGGGGAAGTGGAAGACCTGGGTTCGAGTCCAAGCCACGTCGATATTTCTTCTTTCGCTCTACTTAGATGAGCTATATGGATATCCGATTCATTCCTTCTGTAGGCTTATATCTGATTTAGCTCAGTTCGAGTACCGACTACAGAATTTCCTATTTCAGTTTTTCCATCAACATTATACAGGAGTATCGAAGGTTAACCTTTCTTTACTCTGAGAGAATCCAAAAAGATTTCCAAATTCTTTAAAGATAACTGAAGCCATGTCGAAATACTTCACTTTCACTCGTTCTTCGTTAATAGGTTAATCTAATCTTCCCTCAAGCTAAAAAATGAATAAAAATATAACAAAGTTATCCTTTCCGCTAACATTAAATTTAAGAAATTTATATGGGTGTAAAATTAAATTACAGAATTTTCAAACACCTGAACTAATAGAGAGAAAATAGGATTTTCCAAAACGATCGACAAAATTTTTTTCCAATGGCTGAAAGCGGAAGACATAATATGTTAATCTGAATAGACCAAAGAATTCACACTTCATCGTTTTTTTTCTGGCTTTTCTACTCTACTTTCAGCAAATGGCTTGCTAACGAGGAATATGGTTGGGATTTATCATCATCTTTTTTTTAAATATAGAAAAATGTTTTTTATTACCTTTCTTGCTCACTAGGCTGGCAGTTGTTTATTCGTAAGTACTCATTGGATAAGGCTTGGACTAAATTGAAAAATTTTGCAGTTACTCCATTTAATTTATTAAAGCCCATTTAAAATCAAATGATGTGTACACTTGATTACGCTTAATTTATTATAGCGTTCTTTCATTTCATAGGTATTTTTTTGAAACTCTTATTACGATGATCTTCAGTTGTAAGAATTTATTATCTTGTCTCGATTTTAAAGTGCTTTTAATATCTCAGTTTTTTTTCAATCATTTTTATCTGAATCTTGATGTTATTAATTCATGACGAGAGGAATTTTCCAAGAGTTTCACTTTTTAACGCAATCCAATTGTCAGTGAAATAAAGCATCAGCTTTGCATAATGTAAGTCTTAGAGGCGATTCCTCACGTTTTAGAACAAAGGTGATCTAGCCTTTTCCATCATTACCATACATTTCGTGACCTTAGCACTAAAGGTGTTAAATCCATCTTCCTTAATCGCCCTCTCACTTTGTGTAACTAACTACCCGGTCCTCTTTACTTTCCTCTTCCAGTCTACAAATTATACCCTTAGCCGGAGAAGGAGGTAAAATTTCATGAAAGTAATTAGACCCTCTGTACAATTTTTTTATTACTCTCCCGCTATTTGATTTTCAATTAAAGTGTCATAACAAGTCCAACTATTCCTTTATAACTACATTTCTCATCGTTGAAGTTTCAGGCGTTACGTCTGTTACAAAATTAAGTCAGACGTCTTAATTTAAATTTAATTGCATGATATTGTTCCTTAAAGAAGAAATAGATTCGATTATTATGCCAGTGGACATTCTAGACAAAATTATTTCTATATGCAGGAAGAGAAGAGCCATTTAATTTCCATGTATTATATTTTTATTGCGAATAGTTTTGTGTAAGGTTTAGGGATATTCAGGAAACATGAAATCGCACAGGAAAATAGACTTTGTAAACATATTTTATTGAAATTACAAGGTTGTTCTCTTCCTGGATATGAAATATTTCCGCAAATTTTAGCTTCACCATATCAGATTTATATCGAACAATTACTCTGAACAATTTTCTCAAGTAAGAGCTTAGCTATTTTAACTAGATAACATTTTTTATAGTCATGTAACTCAATCCAATTTTAAAATGAAATCATCATGAATTATTCTTTAAGATGAAAATAGTAATCAATGTTGTTACATTCATTCTAATGTAATTACTGTGAAAATGTTTACCAGATAATTTTTTTCAAGTTATCTAACTCCATCCAAAATTAAAGTATTTATGAAATAATTGTGTAAAATGGGCCTAAAGCTAAAAGTATAGTTTTTATTTTCTTTATTTCTATATTGTTCCTATTCTTTAGTCTATATTATATAAGTATTAAATTTTTACCATGCCCAACAAATAAACTATTTTAAATTCCATATGAAGAATACTCAGATGTAAGGACAGTTTTAGCGTTAATCTCGACTCAAATAAAGCAGTTTTAGTACAACGAAGAATTTAAATTATTAATTCTCATTTAATTATCTCCAACGATTAATAAAAGTATTCTATATTTCAAACTATATCTGCTCGAGGGTAAATGTTAAATTCTTCGGTTGGTTTTGTTTGATGAACATCTACAAAATTACCCTGCACCTTCGGGTAGTAACAGGGGGTATAAACAAAGAAGAATTGTTGCCCCCTTGAGAGAATCGAACCCTTGACCCTGGTATGCAAGACCAGTTCTCAAACCAATTAGCCTTCGGTGTTTAATTTTAGACGAAATTACATCCTAGATGATTATATATTTGGCTTGCGAAGACATAAATTTAAACATCTCACTAAACTTGTGATACAAATGAATGTAATAACAACGCATAAGATCGAGAAATATCCACTTCAAAACGCAATTTTGCCAATGTGGTATGATGTGGAGACGATGAATGCCAACAATTCCTTTCGCGGATTACATACAAGGAAGGATAATCTGTCTAATTAATACAGGCGACTTGTAACCTCTAACTATATGCACATACGAAATTAAGGACACGTCCATTAACGTTAGGGAAGTGGATGGAATAATTTATTGGAATGTTTTATGTGAGATGAATTTTTCAACGAATATAAAGGCACCATAGGAAGGAAACGTGAGACCCACTTTGAATGAATGAAAGAGTAATCTCGAAGTTCGTATACATACTCATATAATTTGATACCTAGTGGGCTTAATAGATAGTTGTAACATAGTTCATGTTCATTTTAATGTAGAGCATGTTCAGGGAATACTGAGATGTTATTTTATTTTATTTATTATTTTATTATATTATTATTTTGTTATTATAGTTAATTATTCCTTCTGTATACTCGAAAGATACCATCCTTCATAAAATGAAAAGCATAATCTTAATTTTTCAAAGACCAATACTGGAAAAAATCTTTCTCTATGTAATCCATGTTATTTTTGCCAAATCTCTGAAAGAAGTCAATTAGGATAAAAATGGATTTCAAATAAAATGGATGCATAGACTCCAAAATACTGTAGGATATATAATAAGTGGAATATTTGAATGTATTAAAATATTTTGGTAAAAACATAAATAATAATTACTAAAGAATACAATATGGAATTAAAGTAAAGAAATAAAGCTTTAGGTTAAGTTATATATTTCACATTTATTTCATGATAAACTATAATTTTGGATAGAGTTACAAAACTTTAAAAATGTTACCTAGTAAAAATTGCTTTGCTCTTACTTGAGAACATTGTTCCTAGAGAGTAATTTTTCGATATAAATCTGATGTGGTGAAGCTAAAATTAGCGGAAAATTTTCATATAAAGGATTAAAACAACCTTATAATTACAATAGAAGATATTTACAAAGTCTATTTAGAATGCAATTTCATGTTTGCTGAATACCTCTAAACCTTAGAAAAAACTATCCGTAATATAATATAAGGAAGTTAGAAGGCTCTTTACTTCCTGCACATAGTAGTAATTTTCCTTAGAATTTTTATGTCACTTTGTTAGGAACAAAATCATGCAATAAAATTTGACATAACGTTTGTATGTTAATTGAAATCTTACATTACACAGCCCTTAACTCTATTGTATTTTGATGGAAAGAGTTGAAAATTTTATCCACGCATTTCATTATTGCTTTCCTTTAACTCTCCGTGATTTTCGAGAAAATCTTCTGCCAATTCTGCCTTTTCAAATTTGCCAGTCTGGAATTGGCGAAACATTAATCTTATCGCGTGGAAAAATATTTTCACGGCATAAAGCAATTACATATCCCTATAGGTTCCAATAACTGATGCAGCAAAATGTTGGCTCCTCTCCGAAATTCCTTCAGAATCGAGAATCCCATTTTTCATGAAAGTTGTTCCATTTCCATAAAGATATAATGTAACACTTGGAAAGAGGCCCGAGTCGTTGAAAATGAGCCAAATTTCCGATATACTGCCCGAAAAATACATATATATTTATGGGATTCCTCGGATTTATTTCCATGATCAATTTTTTTTTCTCCCTTTTCAAATTAGTCTCCTTTCTCCTATATGTTATCATTAAGAACAGGTTTCCACCAAAAGTTACATTGAAATCTGTAGGAGATAGAATTTCATTAAGAAAATTGCCATTTAATCACGATAAAAACGAGAAGATTAAGCATAAACTTACCAAATAATATTTTAGTTCATTCTTAAAATAATATGTATGGAATTTTGGAGTTTCCATACAGTAACTGCACCTTGGAGGATTTTTAAATTAATTTTATGTTTTCACTTTGATATTTTGGCTCTGGAATTTGCTTACCTTAACAAGAAAATTTATTTTGTATAACAATGTTACATATATAAGTTAAAGAATTTTAAAGACTCTCCGTGGAAAAATATCACTCTTAAAGCCTCTAAAGCTCTATTTCGTACGTACTTACTCCTATATTAATTAAGATATAATTTATGTAATATGGCATGTACTCGATATCGTAATGACATGTTGCATCCTTTATGAACTTCTATCATGTTATAAATATCATATTAAAATCGATTTCCTTGATAAATTTATGACATAATGATAGGCATGACATCGGCATGTCATTGCTGTAGATTAATGAATAATTTATTCTGGAATTGGAATGAATATAGAAAGATAGCTTTAAAGCTTTGTATAGGCTGTATTAACTTAACCTGGCACCTCCTGATAAGTCAAAAACTGGCTCAGAAGGACCATAATGACCATTCTGAAATTTTATTGATATATTAACAGGCATTAGATAAATTCGATGGTGTGGGCCTTTACTTGCTGGAATTCCATAGCAAGAAGCAAGCTGCAAAGAATTTTATATATACTATTTATTTGCCTGTGATATTTTATGTGTACCTGATGATAATGCGACGCATCGAAACCCGGGTCGTATGTTTAATTATATATTGTGGTGTAGTATAAATAAATTAAATTCTTTGCAGCTTGCTTCTAGGCTTTAGGTACTTCGTTTTAGATACGTTCTGTAACTCTATTATTCCAGTAATAAAAATCATTCGGTTTCGAGGTTTGCTAAAAACAAAAGAAAATTCGTTTCTATTTTTTCATTTCTTCTTTATTATTTTATTATTACCATCTTTCATACTTTTTATTGTAATATGAAGTAAGGAAGATAGCTTGCCGCACCCTGTATTTTTCATTAAGGGCTAAAAGTCTTTGTTTCACTATATCGAAAATGATACAAATCATAGACAACCTCTATTTTCAAAATCGCGTGAGTGATGAGATATAGCGTTTAGCAGCGAGTCATGTCATCATAACTCCAATGCCTTTCAGTGGATGATGATTCAACGTTACTTCTAATAGAAGACTAGAACCAATTTCAAAGACATCATTCGACAAAGAAACGCATTCCGAGCGTTCGATGGAGAAAGAAAAATACCGAATCGGTTTGTGATGCTTTCTGCTCTTCCGAGAGGCAGTCCCTGGAAGAAAATTCCGGGAAGAAAAATAGACGAGGATATAAAAAGATAGAGAGGCGATGGCTTCAATCTATTTGAGTCCGCAGACAACAGTATTGTGATAAACTTGGTCTTGGCTGTCCTTTTCCTGGAGTCCCCCTCAAAGCGACGCCAACGCTATCTTCAGGAGGTATTAGAAAGGATCCACAAAGAGGGTTTGTCGTCTCCCGAAAAAATATTCCGGCGGAAATCAAGGAAGAATGAGGCGAGGTTCAAAATAGGAAACGGTCCTAGAGATCCCTTTGTTTGATTCATTCTGGTCGAGTTTTTGCGCCCGCCGAAACTTTCCACATACATCCATCCGTTCCCATAAATAATAACTATCGCGGGGTTCCCAAGCGTAAGAAATAACGAGAGCAGAGAATATTCTCTTACTCCCTTTTGATGTTCAAACGAACGGGAAAAAATTCATTGAATTATCTTCGTGACATTTACGCTGTTTTTTGTCCCGGACTGTTTCTGTGACGCATTTATACCGAAGGTCGCGCTATTATTTATGTGCGGGGGAACTGGAATACTTACTAGATGTGCGTCGACCTAACTAAGTATTCATTCCTAGGAAGAATCTAGAAATTCATGGCTGTAGAATTGAGTGGAAATATTTTATAGCGTCTTCTTCATATATATATACATAAACACCAAATTATTTATAAATCCGGTCAGGTGCTCCTTCCCTTGAGACATCCCTCCAGAACAGAGCGCTGACCGGCACTGAGAGACCTGGGTTCGATTCCCGGTCCCGTCAGACTCTTTTCAAGTCTATTTTTCCTTGGGATTGTCCTGGGTGTACGCCTTCTCGTGCAAAAACACCTTACCTATTCCCATGTTACTCTATATCCAAAAAACCCTAATGAAAATGTATAAAATTCTTAATATTAATATAATTAATTCTTGACATTAATATAATGGATTCTTGATAATTCTTAATTTAATTCTTTAGAAATTAATTTATTAATTAATTCTTGAGAGATTTAGGAATCACATTAAAGCACCATAATGCTGCTTCCCACTCGGTGTGTAGTGGTGCATTTTGAGATGGTTTTCGGTGTTCCGTTTAATATTCTAGGGCAAGGGTGGGAAACCCTCATTCAAGAAATGGACATGTTTAGCAGTTGGCTGCATAAGAAAAGCCACATGTGAGATCATCATGCCGCTCTTGGGAAAAATGTTGCCTGCATTCACATAATTTAACAATGAAATTATACATGAGAAAATAAATGTATTTGCTGAGTGAAGTAAAAGAGTATGCTTCGTTTTTGAATGGTTGGCATTAGCTGGAATTTAAAACAAAATTACTCGAACACGAGCATTTTTTCAGAAAATGGGACAAAAAGGCCTCAGTGAACGACCAAAAAGGCCATATTTGGCCGAAGTTGCAGGTTCCCCAACTCTGTCCTATATTAACATGTTCTCCAAGTTTTGTATCACAAAGTATCCCCTATTTTCCGAGATAATTTTTGATTTAACTGGAGTTTGTAGCGAGAGAGCTACAAAATATCCTATTCCACAATTTTGTTTCTTCTTTTTCAGTTTGAATTTAAAATTAAACTAATAACGTTGTAGTTTTACTCAGCTGCAAAGCTTGATTCGTGGAATACGAAAGCATTGCCTAAATGTATGCCTTTGCAGGATATGCAGAATTCTTCATCAAAATTTAAATACTGTTGAAGTTCTGTTTTGCACTAATTAGCAGAATCAACGATAAAAACATTTCTCCGACTACATCCGACCCATAACTTAGTTCGCCATCCTCGCACCCGTCCATTAACTACCGCATCCCGTCAAAATTAAAACGAACAACCCAAATTTCCTCTGAACGCGATGAAAAAACAGCTTTTTTCGTATTCCGGCAGCCTAAATATCTCCAGATATACGCTAATTCACGCCGCTTTAAGGGAATCCACAAAGGAATTAGGGTAACATCTCACGCAATAGTCCACATTTTATTTCACTCCACTTAGCCACTCCTTTCCTTTCCCGTCCGTCCTACTATCCGCAGGGCCATATATCATTGTCCTCTCGTATTCTGGAAGCCGAAAACTTTCTCTTTTAAATTCCCCGTCCTTACCCAGACGCTCTCCTTCTTTCACTCGGTCCGCTTCCCAGGACTTATTTTTTCAGCCGCCTCCCCACATCCATCTCGCGAAAACCCCCTGTCCCATCCATACCAACTCTCCCCACCCTATGCGGCAAAGGGAATGTATCCATCCCCTCTTCGTACGACCCGTATACGCGCATTTTTTTGGCCCGCACATCATTTACACCTCCACCGTCTGCACTCCAAGCCGTAACTTGCAACGTGGGATGGGCCCAGAATATTCCATGCAAATTAGCGGGATTATTGGGCCTGGATTAGCCGTCGCAGGCATTCGAAGTTTTTATCTGATAGCGATACTCTTTGTGAGGGAGTTTTGGCGTTTTTTGGGTCGGAAGTGGGTATTAGCCCGGCTTCCTACGGGCGGGATATACTATCGGGTGGTCGCCCAGGGACTATGCTTTCCCTCGGTGAAAAATCTGCTTTTAATGCTCATTATTCCTCAACGTTCGTAATTTAGAGTTTCCTCCGGTGCTTTGGAAACTGGTGAAATATTCATTAGCAGTCCTGCGCCGTGAGTAATGATATATAGGGGACATCTTTAGGAAGATGGGTTTTTCCGATTTCAAAGGGCAAGCTTGTTTTTATTTTAAAGTAACTTTAAGGGAATAGTGAGATATCCCTTTAAACTGACTACGAAAATGGTTTAAATGAAAGCAATGACTTCGGCCTCGACTTCGTGAAATTTCATCGTTAAACAGTATAAAACAATTTTGTCTTTATTACTCAGATAATAGTTGATACTTCCAGTTTCGAGTACCTAACTTTATCTTCGCCTTCAGCTGAATACATCGAAACTGCTAGCTAATTATAATTTGTGGGATAAAGAAAGTTGTGTTCTTAGCCTTATCTTTCACATTTGAACAATTGAAATGTTTTACTAAAATTACTCATGATTTTATTTCATGTACTCCAGTTCATTACTGGTCCTCGTTCCAATACTTCAGCAGGAATATTTAATATATATGAAGAAGTATACAAACTATGGTTTTAAATCATTAAAGAAAGTCCTGGAGCATAAAATATTGTAAACATAGATGCCACTTCACAGATTTGAAACCTGTTAAAAATTACATGATACGTAGGAGTAACTTACTTTATCAGGAAGGACATGGGTAAGACAGGTATACATTCTTGATGTTAATTAAAGCATCGGAAAAGGAAAAATTTAGTGGACTAGGGACTCGAACCCGGATCACCTACTTGCCGGTTCGGTATATTAACCAATTTAGCCGCTATACAGAGAAATATTTCTTTAGATTCTGCAACTACTAGTGGAATATAATCTGATTAGTACATTACATTAGTAACATTACATTAGTAACATGTAGTTTACATTACATTAGTAACATATGTAATTATATAAGTAACATAAGAGTATTTTCTCAGGGTAAGTACGCTGATAGTTATACAGATGATAGAAACTACAGCAGAATTTCTTATCGCAAATTGGGTAACTCTTTCTTTATACTAATTTCGTAACTGTCAAAAATTTTATTATGGTGTATATTGTCTCAAGACAATGAACTGGAACTATTCTCACAACTATATACTGAAATCATCTGAATCGGTAGGTCTACTAGTAATACTTTAATATTAATTTCCAATCCTGCAAACGATACTAAAAATTTTGCGTGCCATGCAGAATAATCATCACATATCCATCACCGTCCAATGACGATAGATATCTCTATATTGATGATCACTAGAATAAATTTCCCCATAAAAGATCAGAAGATACAAAGGCATTCAATCAAATGAATAACCAAGAAATAAGATTGTCAGAACAAGCCCCTCCCAAGCAGTTTAGAAGCCGAAAGAACGCACCTCCTGTGGGTTCAGAATAAACTGAATCGTTGGCTGAGGTTTTAATTATTGATGTCGTTCGCGATACGCAGATGATATCATCGTCTTGAATTGTTGGCGATTTAACGGTGATATATTTGTGTTTAGAAATTAAAACGTCAAAGTAGGCGAGATTTATTTTGGCTCTTCGTGGGCACGCATGTTTGCCGTTAGTGGCAATCTTCCCTCTTCGGAACCGTCCTCTTATCGGATTCCAAAGTCGCTTTCCCCGCGGAAATTGAGTTATAATCTCCGGTAATCACATAAATATCGAATGCGATTTCCTCTAAAGAATAGCCCTATCTCGCATTCTTCCAGTCGTAAACCAATCTTGTTAATAATTCCTACCTGAGTGGAAGTAGGTTGATAAATCGTCAATTTTACCTCTGATAAACTACTTGCCGAGATATTTTGGATTCTCAGTTAAAACTATTCTGATTCCGCTTCGATTTGACGTGATGAATTCACCTACTTTCCAAGGAAGAGTAGACATGAAAAAAGTCCGACGGGACCGGTAATCGAACCTGGGTCTCCCAACTGCAGGTTGGTTACTCTGTCCATTAAGGTATCCCGCCGGAACACTTAATGGTGGGAGCAACCAACCGGCAATCGGGAGAACCAGGTTCAATTCCCGGTCCCGTCGGACTTTCTTCGAGTCTATTCTTCTTCGGAATTTTTCCTTGATGCACGCCATCTCGTGAAAATTCACCTCAACGCATTCCTCTGTTATCTTCAAATAGTTGGCACACCTACACATATGATTAAGGCCGGAGGATTTAAACTCATGCCTAAAATATTAATAATAACTTATTCATCACAAACATGATAGGTCCCAATTACATGTGGTATAATACATTAATAAATACATCAAAGCAAAAAGTAGCAAAAGTAAACAAAATTGTATAAATATAAAACTGGAAAGATTAAAAATAATTATTCAGATAATTTCAAGTACAGTTTTCTTTTAAGCAAGGAAGTGAATCAAAATATAAATGAATATCTTTACGTATTGCTAATTATAGAATCTCATTTCCTTTTCATTTCATCTTCTTTGTCATTAAGTAATAATTTATATTCTCTTGAAGCTTAAAGTGAAAGGGGTACTTTTTATTCCTACTCAGCTAAATTCCTATTGGCACTTCATTACTTTGATGTTCTAAACCCGTCCCTCCGTGGCTGTGATTATACGAAAGCTACTGGTGTAGGAGCGATGCGGAACATTAGCACTCAACTTGATAATTCCTTATTGTGTGTCAGGACAAGTTTTATTACATGGGGCCAATGTGCTGCACTTACGTGGACTATTTCCCCTCTTTGCATTCTTGCTCACTGAGGAGAGCAAGGGCAAATTACTTCACTCCTAATCTTCCCTTGTCACCACATCCCCTCTCTAAAGCTTTCGTAGCTTATGATGGTGGGGTTGAAGACCCGACCAGCTTTTAGGCTGATGACCTTAGGGGATGTTCTTCAATGATATTTTTATAACTTCAGGGCTAATGAGCGAAAGATATTATCTCACTATATTTTAGCAGAAGTAATAAAGTATTTCCATGTTTTACGGCTGACTGCGTTAGAATTTTATTTTTATATCTTCTTAATGATTTCTTTTTACTTTCCTTGTTGAATTTATCCATAATTCAATACGTTAGTACATGCCTCCCATTTTCGCAAAGCAATTTTAGTAAAATAAATATCGCGTTTCCATTTTTACGGCTGACCGCGTTAGAATTTTATTATAATCTTCTTAAGGATTTACTTCTTCTTTCATAGTTGAATTTATCTATTATTCAGTGCCTCCCATTTAACCGAGATAGGAGCGCAAGCAGAGTGTAAAAATTTTATTTTTACAAAAAATTTCTTCGCCATAGCCCCTATGATTGCAGTTCTACTGCTCAAATATACGACCGAGTACTCTCTAGAGCGATTAGGCACGAATTGCTCCTCACCCACCCTTAAGCCTCTCTCTATGTATGAAATGTATTCCGTTAGAGAATAAAACACGGAGTTCTGAACTTCAATTCTTGAAACTGTAATATTTTCATTAAGTTCGAACTTATAGTTCGATTTGTATTATTTTATATCCAGCAAATATTTATATGCGGTGCTGAAGGGTTGAGACTACAGAAGCAGCAACTAAGAAAATTTTGGGCTTCCAAATTCGGACTTACTACTCAAGCTTAAAGTACCGTGGACAGTAAAAATCGCTGAATTACTCAAACAAAGGTGAATGAAAAGAAATTGGAAGTCGGCTGTCAACGAATCAGGGGTCAAAAACCTCTACGTTAGCCGATTACGTCAATGAAGCGTCAGTACTCTTCCTCGAAAAGAGAGAGAACTGGCGGATTACTAACCTCCTATGAATCACACCAGAAGGTCAGTATATTTGTAGTAGAAGGTCAGTAATCCGTCGGTTCATTCTTTTTTCGACGCTTCACTGATGTAGTCGGATCACAGAGAGTTTTTCGACCTCTTACTCAAACGGATACAGTCAGCGAAAACTCTTATTAGCAACGTAAAGGAGAAAAACTAGAAGAACCTGAGACCAAGGCAGGCTCTAGGTGTTACATACATACTTTGATGCAAAGTCATGCGTTGACGCCTCTTTGCCCTTCGTCCCATGAAATAAAAAAGAAAAACATACTCTCTGAAGATGATAATAGTGGAGTGGAATAATAAAGAGGGGAAGGACGAAGAAGAATACTTCGGCTTTAAAACATGATGTAATGGACACGATTACCAACTGCTGATAGTCTATACAAAGGGTGAGCTCTTACCTTATTATATCTCTACCACATGTATGTATGTAATCATTCAGCTGCTTAAGAAAGACCACATGTGAAACCATCGGGTTACACTTGAGTTGCTTGTTGCAATAATTCATATATTTAACATCAATACTTCGAGTACGAAAATGAATTTATTGGCTCATTGAATTCAATTCTTCCTGTAAATTTCAATGGAAATAATCAGCGAGATTGGGAAACAAAATTATTCAAGTACACGCATTTATTTCATGAAATTTCATATTTTCCACCTCTGGTCTACTCACCACTGCAATAAACACAACCGAAATACAGCCTGAGTTAGACCAGCGTTCATTAATAGAAGAGGAAGACAAATTAAAACCACGCTCAAATGTAGATCCGACTCTTTCCAGTTTCAGAAAATTAATTTCCGAAAACTTTTCCGCCTTATTATATTTTGGCAGATACATTTTCCGAGGCGGTCCGAAAACCGGGAGGAGATCCATTCTTTTTTTCCGCTCCCTGAAATTAATTGGAGAGCTTACATCTCAACTCCAACGGCGACATCCGAACTAAAGCCCTAAACCAAAAGAGTAGCTTCAGACACGTCATAAGGCCTTTCGCATACGTGTTCCCTTTTCATAACTTCTACAAAAGCCCCTCTTTTCCAGCAAAGCTTCCTTCTGTCTTTCCTTCCACGCTATTCTCTCACGCCCGGGCCTTTTTCCATCCTCTTTCATGTTCGACGACTTCTTTATTCCAGGGTTAGCAATACTCCGTGGATGTTCAGACCTTAACGCCGGAAGTTTTAACCGTTGCTCTTTAAAAAAATTCCTCCCTCTACGTCTGGCAGACGGTCTCCTCCCAAAGATGTCTCATTTGCATTACTTTCGTTTTCTTCCTGCTTCCTTTCACTTCCTCGCTTTTGCGCTCGTGAAGTTTAGCTTTTCGTATTGCCATTCCGCGGCCCTTTTCCTCCTTTGGAAATATTTTCCTTTGTTTCTAATCCGCCAGAACTGTCTGAATGATGCGACTCGCATAGTAAGTTTGATGTAGGAGGCAGATCGCGGTTTCGGTGCTTCACGCACATGCTCATCTATCGACCTTTCCTTCCTTCACCCACGTAATGAATTCTCCCTCATTTGAATTTCGTTCGAGAGGAAACTTATATTTTAAGGTGATTCCTTGGAAGCAATGGGGAAATTGTGTGTTAACCATTCGTGTTAAATAGAATTTCTCTCTCATCAACTTCATTTCTATACATTCACAATTTTGTTGAGGTTTCTAAGATTTCTCTTCGAAGGTTGGATAAGTGTTTAATTTTGAAATGTCAAGTTAGTGTCTGAAATTAAAAATTTTAAGTTAAAATTAATTTATGCTATATCTAGACAGTGAAACGCTACATTTTTTTCCATTTCAAACCTTTCCAGTTAAAACGTCAAATTAAGAACTTCGAAAGTAGAAGAATTTTAAGGAGAGAAAGTGAAATGAAAGCTAATCTCAGTTTGTCATACTGTCACATATTTGGAGTTTTTTTTACCAAAATAATAAAACACAGAGAAAAGTTTTTAGTCTAATTTTAAGTTTACGCTGATTGAGAAAGAATTAATAGCATTCTAGTGAAGCGATCATTCTTGCCTAAGTGTCTAAAATGTTATCTCAGAAATATGTGCATATATAAAAAGTGAAATTGCAAGAAATAAAGAATAAATCATATAGATGTATTAAAATGGTTTTGACGGAATAGTTTTCTCAATGGCATAATCAACTTCACTGTTTCAAAAAATATAAATCCTAATAACGTAATAGTATGGACATTGGGATGATTAAGGAAATTTTTGTTGAAATATTATATATCGTGATACATTTTGAAATATAGATAACGGTAGTCATGACTGCTGGTGTTCAATATTAATAATTTTAAATTAGAAGCAAATTTTACCTATTGACGAAGGCATATTTTCCCTCATTATTGGACTTACATCCCCTTGTCTCACTGTAGTTTTCCTTCGTTACCTCAGTATGCTCTCTGTGTTTCAGTACATTCTCTGTTTCTTCATTACTTCAGCATTCTCATTCTTGGTCGCTGTTTTTTCTCTCGTAGCCCTTTTGCCTCCCATCTTTATCCTTCTTTCAAATCTTTCTTTCCATCCGCCTCCACAATCCCTCTCTTGTAAACCCTTCCTTCAAAGGGTACCGTGACTAAAACAAAAAATCCATTGCGGAAGTGTGCATGCATTTCTGTGCACATACGTGTCCTTTTTTGTTTTTTGACTACTGCATGCTTTCACGCTTCCCCTTCGGAAGAGTGAAGAAAAGCGGGAGGTGACGCGAGGGTCGAAGGGGAAAAAATGTGAACGCGGCGGGACCTCCCGCAGAATAAGAGTCGCTGATATTTTTCACTAATTAGAATTTTCGCCCGGTTTTAGTTAAGTTTCCCGAAATCCCTGCACTTCATTCAACCTTCCGAACGACACAATTCCGTTTCCTTTGTTAACTCTCCTGGATTCAGATTGAACGTCCGGGCCAACCGTTGACGAAAATGGTGTGAAATTATGTTCGAAAATTTCACGCAGTCCTGCAGTCCCTTTCCAAACGATTCGTCGTTTTGTTACAGTGCATTCGTTGCTTTGTAAGGAAAGGAAAAAAAATAGTCTTACTCAAGGCTGTTTCTTAAACGCTTTAATAACTGACGGATCTCTCAATCGTGATTTTTGAAACTTTGGGTCACCTTATTTTCTCTGCTGCCTTGAAATGTCTACGTGTCATTTGCACCATAAGGATTTCCAAAATTATTTCTTGCTTCGATAAATAAATGGAAAGTGTACTGAAACAGTAATTTTGTAACTGCTAGGATGGAGTTGAAAAGTCCAAATATTTTGAATAAATTTATAAAAGAATATTTTGATGCGATTTTTTTACTTTTTACCATCAAAAACGAACTAGGCAGGTGGTGTGTGCAGAAGAGCTTCTAGATTTTGAATATTTTAAGATTTTTCTAAATTTTTGGCTAATTAATTCGTATTCATAACCATTGAACTTCATAAGAGTAAGCTTACAATTGTTTACTCATACAGTCGATTGAGAACTTTATAACATCGATCCATTCCCATTAAAGAATCTACTATGTTCATTCGTGTGATTCACAATTTCATTTAAATTTTAGTTCCCGGGAAACGGATAATCGCTCAGCGGTTACCAGTTATTCAGAATCCCGATGCGCATTTCGGAAACAATGCTTCTATCTTCATGGGGGGTCCAATGCTGAATGAATAATTCTGGAAGGATTCTGGATAACTGGTGACCGCTGAGCGATTATCCGTTTCCCGGGAATCGCCCTAGACGGTTGCCGCTGTCGGCGCTTGGAGAACCTTTGTCTCTTAGTTAAAATGAGTTAAACGATATCATAAAATTTTCCTGAATTTTATAGTATCACATCGGAAGGGAATTCTCCTAAATTTACTACTTTCAAAACATTTTTCGCACCAGTTGCCATAGACGGCGCCACCGGTTGAGTCTTCCTCGAGCAGACGTAATCCAACCTTAAGAATCGAAGCCCTCGCAGTATCGCCCGCCAGCCACATAATCAGCGAGCCCCACCGAGTAAATAAGTTAACAATTGCTTCCTCAAAGAAGCCGGCGCATCCAACAACAGCGTCTAGGATATCTAATTAAATTCCGATCTCAATTACACCGGGAAAGCAGATCCTTCTTCGGAGACTTGCCAAGGTCTCCTCCCGAAAAGAGGTCGCCTCTTTCTCTCCCATTTCCTCATTTTCCCCTTGAATGGGCATTATTGCCGACGCTTCATTCTAATCAGTTTCCATTTATACGTCCCAATTTCCCCTCCCTCATTCCATCTAATTCCCAACGCTTTCTTCGAATTACCTATTTGGAATCCTCCCACGTACTTCACGCCACCCTGCACGTCTCTTTCCCTCCGTCACTCTCTTCTCCCCTTTTTTGTGACCTCGGATCCCTCCTTTTAATACTTTATGTTCTCTGCGGTCCATGGGTTCCTTTTTTTTCGCTCGCTGCAGCCACTCTTCAGGACCGTCTTGTTTATCTCCATCTATAGAAGATCCGAGGGACTACCGCACGTTGAAGTGAAAGAAAAAAGGGGATTTTGTGGAGGTGCCACTAGGCGCCCTTTTTGGGGTAAAAGTATCTCTTACATTCAGGGAGCTGTAAATAGGGAGCGTCTTCTTTGTTTTACTCGCTAGCCACTAACAATGGGAGATGGAATATATTGCCTAATTACGCTTTTGGGAGGGAGGTGTCACCTAGTTGAAGTTGGATAAGTATCCTTGCTCTTGCGAATTTTGCTCAAATTTAAGTCCTCTGTGGTACTAATATTGTATGACTTTGTTCAAAATTAGTAGTACTTCTAAAAGGATTTTGAGAGCTTATGTTGTTTCGCACACAAAAGCACCATCGAGAACTGATACCAGGACTTCTTCCACATAATTGTATTAGTAGTATAGTAATGAAATATTATGTACATGGGTGGTCTGAAAAGTTTCCGACATTTCGTCATTTCTCGACATGTTTTCTGAAAATTTTCTGAAGATTTCTGAAAAATCTGGGGTCGGAAACTTTTCAGACCACCCTCGTATACAATATGGTAGTATTCTAGTTTGATATATTCCAGTTCTAGTCTAATTATAATAATATGAAATTTAATATACTCCAGTTCTAGTTAATTCTAGTTTAATATACTCACATCACCATGATCATCAGCCATTTTCAATCCGATGTCGGATGTAGCCTCCCCAAGTGCTTTCCAATTCTCTCTATTCTGAGCTTCTCTTCTTCATATCCTCACATACACACAGATATATTAGTAGTGTGGGAATTTCGACAGTGCTTTGACAGCTGAGGCCATTTTGCATATTGGTCCACGCCGGAAGTCTAACCTCGGGATTGCTTTCATCAAAGGCAAACGTGCTTCCCATTTCGCCATCTGGAAGCCCCATATTCGAAATTTTCCATCTGTTTTACATTAAATACATCTCCCAGAATAATGAAAAAATTATAACTTAAGAAATGAGTTCCAGAGAAATTAGGTTTTTGCTATTTATCGGTAGTCTCATTATGTAAATATTAATGGATAAAATTCTACGGAATTCATTAATCGTTTCCTTTCGTGAAGTAATATAAAATTTTTTGTTTTTTTTTCATAAATTTTCCGGACGAAGTTGCATTTCGTGAAAGGCAACTTTCTCCAACTTTCCAGCTACTGAATATCAATGAACATTTATTCCATAATAAATTTAGAAATAGCACTTCACTTTACTGAGCCTTCTATACAGCTGTAAATATGATATTAACGCTCCAAACTAGCCTGCAATATTATCTATTTTCATGCTCCTAGATTTCAGAGCATTTAAATGAAAACCTTCACAATAACATGGTTACAGACAGTACATTACATGAGATTTTGGATGAAATGAACATTTGAAATAACAAATCAACAGTCAGACTTTCATCTACAGGCATACATAAGCACACAGAAAGAGGAATAGGAACTGCTTCCTTCGGATGTCCATTTTCTTCAATATACGTCAGTCATGGAGTTTGGAAAGCTTGTAGCCACTCGTGATCCTCTCTGCAGACGGTTATTTGCTACGGTTTCTATTTTCCGATCTACTGTTTGCGCAGTAGAAACGTGAATGAAGGGACGTGCAGCCGTGAAATCCTCGAGTCTTGCAAGTACTTGGTTGTATCGAAAGCGGCTTCTTCACTTGGTGAGCGTCTTGACCGAGAATCCTCAATAAGTTAATTGGCTGCTTCCTCGTCGGCGACCTTCGGCTACTGAAAAGATGACCCCTAAGGGCAATTCTTCCGCACGCTCTATCTATGTACTTCCCTATACTCGACAAAAGGGTCAAGAATCGTGCGAGGAAAGACCTAAAGATAGGCTGATGTTCCGAGGGCAATGGGAAATATCATAAGCGGCAATGTTGGTTCCAATGTTGCTGTATTAGTGTTATACTGTTTCCTAATCGTGTATTTCTCTCTTCTATAATATATATTTCTTGCAATAGGATGATTAATGGGAACCGAGAATTGGAAATATCCGAACTTTTTTGGGTATCGAAATCGGAGAATTTTGAAATCTAATTTTCGATTCTGAGACCGTTCTTTTTGAATTCCTTGTTTAAACTTCAATATTCCACGTCTGTACCAATGACGGATAGATAAACATATTAAATGAGCTATCAATAAAACCAAAAGCTACAGATCGTATTAATGGTTAACTATGATATTTAATATGAATTTCTTCAGTTATTCTAGCGAAAAGATGGAATCTCCGTATTTATATCCAATTACTAAACCTTCCATGAAGACCAATAGTTCAACCTTTTCGCAGCCACCAATAAAAAATTAAATCTCTCATTTAATGTTAATTTCATCATTATAATGAAAATCGTGCAATATAAGAATAATTTGATTTCAAATTATTGTTATGATTTCTTGGACTTAAATATAATCTCTAGATCTTAATTAAATCAAACCATGAAATTAAATGATTGTTCTCCGTATCGTTAAAACTTCTACGCACGATTTTATTGATAGTTTTATTCCATTTTGTACAGTACACACTAACTCAATCCAAGATATCACCTCCACCAGAATATTCTTTAAAAAAAGCTTTAGTTCCATAGAACAAATGGTATTCCTCGAAGACAGCTTTATGTATATTTGGCTATTCCTTTGCCATCGCCCTCCTTGGAAAAAGTGAAAACAAAACAAACAAGAAACTCTAATCTTCTCCATGTAATTTGTTGATGGAAACCCTTGATCTTTTATGTTTCTGAGAAGAATAAGAGAATGTTGAAGGAGCTCTAAGATATATCAATATTTTCTTTGCTTTGAAAAATTGTTTCCTTTCCCTTTTGTTGAAGTAGAGGTAAAAGGTATCTTTCCATGCAAGAAATATTGAAGAAGACCTCTAAGCTTCTGGAGTGGAATATGAGGGATCAAAGTCTCTGATTATTAATATTCGTGAATTTTAATTGATAATAAGTACAGGAAACACTAGTACCCTCTTCACCTAATCACAAATTACTCATTTTCTACAGCTCAGCTGAACCTATCCAAAGATATTCTGTAAAGTTATAAATGTTAGATCATTGAGATAAAGTGATAAGCACTTTAGGATAATGCATATTTTGAGCATCATTACACTACAATTATCAATTTAGGATGGTCATCTTCTAGAAGATAAGAACAGGAAGAAGACAAGGGCAAGAATCCTTGTGAAGTTCCTTTGATTCATAGACTGAAACAATTTGTCATTTTCCATCGGTTATGAACATGAATTTCGTTGACTTTATCTACGCAGCGGAACTACAAAACCTTCTATTTTAATTCTCAGAAAGTATGGAGCATTGACTTAAAACCATGGAATTGCAATTTGCATCGTAGATAAATTTAGATGAATATTTTTACTTATTATTATTATTTCTTTAGCACGAATAGGTTTTTAACCCACTAAGTTGTGCTGTAATATATGGACATCACACACAATCATTCCCTGATCTGGGAAATCTAATGAGCCGAGATTCGAACCCGGTATCTTGGGGTCAAAGCGATAGCGCAGCTAGATCGCTAACCACACACCCACCAAGGCTACTGTTAAACCTATCCAACCATTACTTTGTTTGTAGTGCTAATTACTTGTCGAATTAACAATATATTGAGCCACCCAAAAAAGACTTGGACCTCCCACGCATTGTAAAAGCAAGGGTAGCGATTTATTTCTTCTCGCGTAGTTCACTTCCTGACACCTGGTGACCGAATGAAGGCAACACTTCCTTCAATCGTTAAATCAGAACGTGCCTGGCGGTGACGGAAATCAAAAGAGAATCAGCGCTCGTGCGGTAGGGGAAGCAATACCCAATGCTGCGGACACAAAAAGCTGACCTTTCCATTACCGCCGTTCCTTTCTCTCATTTGTGGGATGGCACAGGGAAAGAGAGGTTCGGAAAGAAGAGAAATAAAGGAATAGAAGTTTGGCGATGAAGTGAGCAAACGTAAACAAAAGAAATAACACTCCAACGAAAAAACTTACGTATTGTTTCCAGAGAAAACCGGATATTCTTTTCGACCTCGTAAAGTCTGCATTGTTTCGGGGATAGTGGGATTTTTTTTTAGTTTTATACTGCGGCCCGCAGAGGCAGAACGATTCCTGATATAACGGGATCCCATTCACATACCCTTTTATCCCTCCGCCAGACTTTTATTGTTATGTCTAAGGCCGTAAGGTATGACTCACGCGGTCAAACAGCGAAAAGTTGGGATTTAGCGGAGCAAGAAAAACGAAAATCATGGCGAGCCTATGTGTTACGAGTCTTTCAAAAATTTCGTACCATTTTTATGTATCACTGGAGTGCCCCGACGGTTTTAAGGCCGTTTGAGATATGACCTCTACAAATCTTCAATATAGGTTGATTTTTGAAGCGCGAACCGCGCTAACGTAGAAATATTATCCGTCGGTGGAATAAGGTTAAAAATTCGGACGCAGATATCCGAACGAAATAAAATTCGCGACCCTGATAATGTATTTTAACAAGAAAAATGGCACGAAGGATACGTGATCCGTTTTGGTGTTCATCCATTCTGTATCAAGAGCGTTAACCAGTTACAAAGTCAGCTTTTGAATAGATGATTCTGATACGTAGGTGATTCTACATAGTTGATGGTTAAAATAAAGGATAGAAACGGTTCAAGGCTATGTCTCAAAACGAATCATAAAAGGTGAGCCTCACCTATACAATGTGAGGCTGCTCAAAGTAACAGCGATATTGATGTGTTAGTAAAAACGCATAATTCTATATCTATCAAATCAAAATTATCAAGAAATGATAGTTTCAAAATACTCACAAATTTTGTTTCATTTTTAATTTAGCACACAGTATTCTATTTTAAAAAACAACATTGAACACTTCTTTGTCCGTATACCACAATTAATAAATGAAACCCCAGGTTTCATCGTGTTTACCTCCTCTTCAGATGTGAGCACATCGAAACAGATAATATCATTTATTTTCGGAATTAAAACAGTTGTGTTTTCAGTGAAGTTCTACGTAGCCAAAGCAGAATCGGTTGAAACATGATATTATTGACTTTCGTAAAGAATTAATTGTAACATAAGGATATTAATAGACTTTATGCCTAAATACGCAGAATGTCCTCTTTGCGTTGTCCAACTTTTCAAAATACTTAATTCTTATCTTTGTGAATGAGGCAATGAATGGAGATACTTTTATCAATATTTTCCTAATAACTCTTTCAGTTCTTATGTTGAGAGATTCTTAAGAATCCTGTCATTAAAGAAACCTTATTTTTAAGTTATTTCCAGAACTACCTTCATTTTTCAGTCTGAAGCTTCTCTAGGAAAAAATGATTTCTGAACTTCCTCGTTATTTCCTCTTAAAGAAGAAATTCTTTATTCGACTCCGAATATAATTTTGCTTTACTTAGTATATCAAGATATTCTGTAAAAGAATGGAAATATCTTCAAGCGAGACATACTCTAAAAGAAGACAACGCACCATCTAAGGCTAAGTTTAAAATCTGTTAGCAGGAATTGACTGTGACACGTATTTCAAGTCAATCTTCCTCCATTCACAATTAAATCAAATTAGATATTTGGGAGACCACAATCAGAGCGGAATGAATAACAGTTTCCGGTTTCCGTTAGAATTTTTGATTTTTCGCTTCCGGTTCCGCTGTCAATTTGAAAATTAATAACGGTTCAGCGGTTTCGATTTTTGGTTCGGCTCCGATTTAATGCACTAAATTTCAACCTAGATTCATTCACCTACTCATAACAGAGAAGAAATAATATTGCGGCTTTAAAAGATGTTTATTTAAAAGAATTTAAATAAGAGTATTAAATAAGAGAAAAAAGAATTTAAAAATTCTTGCGGTCACAGTATTTTTGGTATATTCCAGTATCCCGATATGATGATTATTCTATCGCAGTTATTTCAACCAGTCTTCCATTAGTCGATTCAGCTTCCAAATTTGCATACTTGAAAATGCAAAAAGCATTAATATTTGCATGTGAATAACATTCCGCGATGGTGTGAAATGAATAACTTTCTAAGTCAGTGTGAATCAATGTGTAAAATGAATAATTATCTGCGTTAGCATGAAACAATAGCTAAGCAAACACAAAAAATATAAGTAATAGGGATATGAGGAGATTGCATTCATATCCCTTAGTAAGAAGCACCGAAGCAGTATTTTTGGTTGTAAATGACATCATTATTTCCCTTACACTTTTAACCTTATGTAACCTACTCCTTTTGCTGGTTGAGATTTCTGTGTATCTTTTCTCTGAAGCACTTCCTATTCTCCTATAGCACCACTTCTCCAGGATGGCTCTCGGAACTTCCGCCCTTTGGATTGAGTCTTTCAGCGAACCTTACTCGCACCTGTTCATTGATCACCGGAAGTACTTAAAGTTTTAATTCGGCAGTATTACAAACACATAACTCCGAACCCTACATGACAGACACCTCTAATTTCTATCCATAGACTTCCTTTTGTCCAATTTTAGAATTTAATTGGTTCCTTTTAAGGCACAGTTACCTATTTTTGGATAATTTGTATTTTTCATTGATTCAATTTTTACGTTCTTTCTTTTTATAGAAAAGGATGAATTATGATTGTATATTATATTTATAATCGAGAAAGTTTTATTCCCAAAATTTATTACGCCTCATATTTTATGTGTATAGTAATCTATTAGTGATAATTTAAATTTTACTAAGTCTACTCTTACAACGGAAAAGAATTTCCTCTGAACTGAAAGAAAAATCTGAGGAATTTCACATTGAAATAACTTCGCCGAAGAGTAGAAAACTCGAGTAAAAATGTTGCAGATATAACGGTTTATTAGTTCCTATTTTCTATGGACCAATAACTGAAAAGCTTCAAGCTGTAATACAGTAGGCTGAGTCATTACTTAAAATGGAAAGTACACCTTTCATCTCAAATCGCTAAACAAGTCACCGAATGTATTTAATGAAATACAGAATTGTGTAAGTTAATATTTATCATTAGCGTTATTTAATGGTGGTGCGTTTGAGTTAATTGGTATATTTTGACTTTAATTTTTACACCAAGTGTCATGAATAGTTTCTGTTCAATCTTTAATCTACAAAACATTCAATGCTATGTAATGCATAGTTTTCGAATGTAACCTCCCAATATCAGTGATGAAAAAGCAGGTATTTAAGATTTATTTTATGCTTGGACATTACAATTTGTATCAAAAGTAAGTGCATGCGGTTCTTATCTTTTTCGATGAATTCATAGATATCAACCAATAATAATAATAATAATAATAATATAATAATAAAACGACTTTATTAAAGGGCGAGATTGAGACTAGTAAGCCTCATCTTACATCTAACCCTTATAATATGAAAGAAGTAAAGAGATAGATTATGGGTTTAAACAAAAGGAAATAATAAAGAGATTTGTTTGCGGGTTAAAAAAACCTAAGTTACTACAATTAGGAAAAAATAGAACCCTGCAGGAAAACGCCCACAGGAAGGGGGGCGTGAAAAACCTGCGGAACCTACAGACAGTAGCATCTAAAAATTTTAAAGAAGAGGGGGAAAAAGGAAAAGAGAAGTGACTGCAACATTACTGAAAGGAATTTAAAAAAGCATTATAACTGAACAATGATATGATAGAAAAAGAATCATTGCAAGATGATAAAAGAAGTGAGAAAAACATAATACATAGATATTTACAGTATCACCATTGGTTGCGTCAATTTAGCAATAAAAGCAGTAAAAAATCAAATGAATCAATTAAAAAGAATACCAATGATCATACATTAAAAGCAGTAAAGAAATTCGTTTATTTTAGGTGAGAGCTTTCTTTAAAATATCTTTTTCTCTTGTCGGATAGAAATTACAGCTTGTTTATCTCACACGAACCTTCAAGTATCTACAAGAAGATTTTCCTTTTTTGACATTTACGCCACTCGGTTTCATATTTCATCTCTTCCATTTTCCCATCATTATCCATTCAACTCGCCATCAGTGTCATGTAGAAGATTTTAATGAAACGTTTCAGAGATGTCAGACTCTACCAAGATCCCACCTACATCTATCAATCTTCCGTCTTCTCCGAATCCCGGGTGTCAATTACTAAGCGGCTCTCCGTTTTTCAGGAACTGATGCTCACCGAATGGGAGGTATCATAATTGATTGTTTTCATATCAAAATAGCAAAATGAATGTGGTATTATTTTCTTCATTACTGAATTTTTAGCATAACACTAAGCGTAGCTTAAATTGATTTCTTTACATATAATTAAGTTTAAGTTGTGAAACTATTCTGCATTGATAGCTGAATGGTAGAAACACCCTGCCGGCACATACAGCATCCGTGCTTGACTCTCTAATCACGGTAGAATTTATTCGTTTATGTTGGTGCCCTTATAGTCTAGCAGTTTTGTTTGTAATATTTTATTCCTTCGCTGTATAAAGTTGTGCAATTGATGTCACAGTCCATCCACAATTAATCTTTATCTTCTATTTTCATAAATTAAACAGCTTAGTAATTTTCCACGGTTTTTTCCCACCAATTTTTCAGGGTCTGAAGATGTAAGAACTTCTTACGAAACCGGTAGCAAAATTAAAAATCCACGAAAAATTACTAACTTGTTTAATTTATTATGGCTTTCCACAAAATACGCCAGATCATACTGATTTCTATTTTCTTATTTAATATGATAACATCCATTGACCTTTTCATACTTTCATTTCTGTTACCGGTCTAATGTTTAGTGAACATATTAAAAGATCCAATTTAATATTTACAGTTAAACTATTTTAATCAAACTCACAAAAATAAAATGTGGCCAGGAAATAAACTATAGCCCAATTCTTCCAGAAAAGCTACAACGTTCAGCAGGCACTCTTTCGTTTAATCGGCAAATTTCAGGAAAAAAACATCTTCGGGAAATAGCCAAAGCAAAGTTTATGTATCTCCAACCGTGTTTACTCAAAATATGATAGAGCGTGTGGTGATAAAGTGTACATTTTCACAAAACGTATACTTGAAACCTGATAAGGGATTACTGCATAGCCCACTCAGAGAGCTTCATGTTTACGAATTTGATGTTTTTACATGCACAGAATCGTAACGACCATTCACCACGTCCTTTTCTTTACACAAGATTAAACGCGATTCGAAATGTTTTTGCGGTTTCCACCTACAATATTTTCATTGTAACCATTTTAATCCTCCAGTAACAAGCTCCCGCAGAAAAATCGAGAGATTCCCACGGGAGCGAGCAAGATAATTTATCAACCTCAATTTTCGCCTCCTTCTTTTACGAAAACGCTTTTCGTATTCAATTCCCTCCTCCCGAGATTACACAATTTTGCACGAAAACATCTCCCGGCCTTTCTTCCCTCTCTCACTAATCTCACGTACGACTATTCCTCCGTAATCCCAAAAAGAGAGAGCCGTAGGAAAATTTGTCGCGAGAGGTTCATCTTCTCAAGGAAAAACTCGAAAGGGACGAAAAAGGAAAGGGAAGGGAGAACCCCGAACTTCCCCGCTCAGAATGCATTTCTTCCTCCTCGTCTCATCTCTTAATTCCACTCCGCCAACCTTTACGGGGATAACTACTCTTTTGGCGCTCCCTCCTCAGCCGATAAACACCCTCCACTCCATCCTTATCTCCTTTAGTATGGCTGAGAGGGGTAATCAGGTGGAAGAGTTGATGAAGGCTGCGGTCTTTGGGAGGGTTTTAATGCAAGGTAAGGACCGAAGAGAGTTCACCTTCACACCGAAAATCTCCATTCTTCTCTCCCGAAGTAAAAACTTTGTCGGCGCAATGGGTAACATAGGAGATTTATACTAATAATTTCCTCGTGATTTTCATTTAATTTCGTTGGATTTAGTGACATTTATATGGTAAATTTATCTTTTCCTAAATATGAATTATTCTGTAAATCAGAAACAGTAGAAAATACCCAAATTTATTTCAGTTCTTAATATGATCTATAAAAGAATTTACTGAATAGTTTTCGGAATTCAAAACTTTTTGCTTAAATTTTTAAAATTTCAAGAAATATTATTGTTAAAGAAGGAATTTATCTGCAATAACTGGTCTTTTGAAATTAATCTTTTGCTTAAGACGAATTTCTCTGCAGAGTTATTGTAGCAGCCGATAATTCACTAGTTTAATCACTCTTCTTGTAAGGAAACAAATGGACATTTTGATGACCCTTATTGACCTTTTCGCTTTAAAGTAGGCTTATACATGGAAGCTGTATTTATTACTTCATTATAATTAATTCTACTGGTCCTATATCTTGGCTTAATTTTGGAGATCAGTTTAAAATGTGTTGTAATATCAATTCCTTAATCAATCATAGTTACATGTTCATTAGGCGAGCGTAATATTGTTAATATTCAAGTATAGAGGGCACTACCACCCTTGAAACACATTTTCATCGTTGTTTTAAGCATAAAACGCATAATTAGATATTTTATTAATATAAAATAATTTTTAAAATGGGAAAAGACTAACGTAAAATAAAAATTCGAGATAATAAAAGAGAAAACAGTGTTAAAGTTTCGTTAGCCATTCAGTGACAGCTCACAAAATCCCCGACTTCGTTTAATGACCAGCTACTTCGACAGATTAACGGGAGTCTATTTTAGAAAACAGGCGAGCTATAAAAGTTGAAATTAGTCAATAAAAATTTTAAACGCAGGGATATTAGAAAGAATGATACAATACCCAAGCAAAAGCATAGTGGAAAAAACAGATGGAGGAACTTCGCTCGTCCCTTTGCTCTCCCATTCACATCAAACTTTTTCACTTCCGTGAATCCTTTGAGCAAACGTGCAGCGATAATGACGAAGAAATGTTAAGCGGGTTTTCGCGAAGTCCGCTTTCAGCCCAAGCGGCGTTCTATGTGTAATTCTGGAAGGAACTCAAGCAACGATTTGGAAATCTTTTGTCCGAGCGGACTGTCTTGTTTGCTCTATCCCATCCCTTCTCCGACACCCTTGGGAAGGAAGGACATTCTCCCTTGTCATGCACTCCCTCGAAAGAATCTCCATGAACCTCCTCCGCAAACTCCATCTCTTCGGATACTCGCCCTACCGAGTTTCCCCGAGATGAGGAGGCATTAATCACTACCCCGTCACTATTTCCTCTGGAAAAGGGTTTTATGCTGCCGGATTCAACCGGCGGCCCATCCTCAAGACTTTTTTACGACGCAACCCGCTTTACGGCGTTCTAAAATGATAGGGAGAAGAGTAAAAAACGTGACCGAGGGCAGAGTGCACGCAGCGGGGATGTCCCCGGCTTTTTTTGTATCGCGGCCTTTTTTATGTGGAAGAGAGCGTCTTGCATGTTTCTCGGCGGCGAGAATGGGTCTCGTAGATAGGGGTCGACCCCGGGGAAGATTTCATCGGGGGCCTTTATGTGTTACCACCGTTACGGTGTCATGTTTAGTGCGATGCGTAAAACAGGATTCTCGCGCTTTTAATGCGCGTGTTAGGGGTGTATTTACATGCAGACGTCGTAAAGACAGGGGGTGGCAGAGTAATTGGTTTTTCCATTTACGATATTTCGAGGGATGATGATTGTGATGCTGTCTCAGCGATGCTGGTTAGATTTATTTTACTTTGACCATCCCTCTACATGCTTTTAATCCTGCGTTTCTTTTATTGAAAATTGACTTTTGAATTAAATTAAAACGATTTTTATCTCGATTTATGTTTATGTGTATCATTAATAGAATTTCCTTTTTTCCTTTCAGGTAAGCCACTACACATGTCATTAGATCTTTTCGTAAGTACTCCTAACGTTCATTAACCCGTTAAAAATTCTTCGTAACAATATGGTGCATACATATCTTAATACTTTAATTAGTGGTAAAGTTGTACATATTTAGTACTTACTGATTCTAGGAAATATAATTTATATTGCTTAGAATTGACATCAGTCGAAAAATATTCGTTTATTCGTTCTTTTTATTTGCACGATATAGGAGTTTCAAAATATTTTACATCATGCAAATAAGGGAAAGGCTTTGCCATCTTTTCACAAATCTATACTAACTGGAAACATGAAATCTATCTATTTTGATTGAAATCCAGATGTGTATAGAAACAGGCGTATGTGCGAAAAAATACGAGTTTAAGGGAAAGGAGTAAAGATGACTTTGCAAGTAAAGGCGACGTCTCTTAAACATCAGGTCTGAATGTTCTGGCTAGATAGCTTAATAATTAGACCAATCGTCCTGGAATTGGGAGTCCCGGCTTCGGATTCCGGTTTTATCCGACTTTTTCTGCCCCTTTTTCCGTAGGCAAAAGTGATTTGTTGGAAGTAAAAGGTAGTATACATTGGTAGTTGTGATTTCATGCATATATATTTCTATCGTAGTAAATTGGTAGAACGGAGTAGCAACAAATATCGATGAAGAAGGCTTTTTATTGACGTAATAAGTAATATGATGAAATGAAAGGATTCAAAAATTTACCGTACCACTGGATTAATCCAGTGGTACGGTAAATTTTTGAATCCTTTCATTTCATCATAATGGAAGCCTACCACAAAGTCAAGGCCAACATAGTAAATTCTAATAAGTAATAGTTTCTAAAGGAGTAGACGGTTACAACAGCACAGAATTGATGTTTGTAAAAGATGTTATGGATTGACGCCGATAAGTATATCGCTTTTTAAGACGCATATTTCTTCCGTAAGGGTCCTCGTCGGTGATATGGCACATATCGAAGCAATTTTCAGCTGGCGTTAGAAATATAATCGGTAACTTATGTCCTGCAACCCGGAATTCCCCCCATTCACCCTCCATCTGCTGCCGATACCATGCATCCGGCGGCCAGAAACATTCTAAACTCATTGCAGTATCAGAAGCAGAAAATGTAGGACAGCGGAGAGGAGGGTTCTTTAATCTTCGGCTTCTATAAAGATTGTACAATTTTAAGTTTTCGGCTTCAATTTTTGTCCTCATTTTCGATCCGCGGAATGCCACGGAACGATTCGGCAATGGTTCAACGATTCGTACGGAATTAAAAAAATCTTTCCGATAGCGCCATCTCCGGTGGATGAGGGAGATGAAAAAGAGTAGTATAATGAGAAAATGGGGGAAAAGAGATGGAGCGAATACAGATGGAGATTGAGAGGGTTTGATTGGGATGTTAGAGGGGAGATGGAAAGCGGAGCAGAGCGGAAGATATTAGGTCTGATGAGGAAATGAAACTGAAGACAAAACGTTGATATTACGTTCGGTGGAGCTTTTTCTCTCGGTCGATTGCCCGTTGAGGAAAATGCGCTAAGTTTGGGAACAAAAGAGGGATTATAACCGGTAGGTTATTCATTAGAGATAAAAATGTGCTTTGTCCCATTACGAAATTATTTAGGTTTCCGTTCGGTGATAAAATAATCTCATTTTCATTGAAAACAGTATCGTTTTTCGGTTGGTCTCCGAAAATATTTTGGTTTCAAGATGTTTCGATAAGAATTGTGTAATTCGAAATGAGAAATAATCCGTTAAATTCAGTTCAAACTTATTTATTTTATTTTTAGTGTTATTCTTTTCTCAGAGAGTTTTATAAAATGGCTCACGATGATTTAATACTGAATTTTATGTGATAGATTTCAACCTTCGATGGAACTATAATAGCCGCGGAAAAATAATCATATTCTTGAAGTGTTGAGGAGAAAACATTTAAAATACATCTAAAATTGTAAGAAATGGATATGGAACACGGCTGATAAATTATAGTTTTAATAATGCCCCTATAGCCGTCTGTCGTTAGTCGAACTTGATTCGTCGATACGTCGATACAATGGTCTGAAAGCTATGGGAAGTCTGAGATTACAGATCAAGTCACCCGGTGCACGTTTCCGTAGCTATGCTATTATCTTCAGGGGTTGAAAGATAACATACGGCTGTAATAGCGTTTTCAATAATAAATCAAAAAATAATCTTTCATGCCTCAATTAAATTGACAAGTAAAATTCAAAACTTATTATAAAACCATAGGGGGCCTATAACTTTTTACGAAGCATCGAGCCTCTCTTCAATGATTGTGATAAATAGCACCATTTTATATAAATTAAATAATAAAATTAAAATATAGTTCTGCACTCCTTATAGTACGAAAACATTACTCTAAACCATTAGTAGCCCATTATGCAAATCATCCTCCTTATTTTACTGTCTTTATTACCAAATTTCTCTTACGATCGTAAACGACTTTCCATAACTCTTCCCACCCGCAGAACCACCCATATTTTGTTCCAATATTTCGCAAACCGAGATCGTAAATCGAAATCCATAAAAAAAGCAAAATCGGGAGGAAATATTCTAATCCGAAAGCGACTAGAATAACGAAAATCGGAGCATAAACTTGTGCCCTCGGGAGGGAGTCGAAACCTTAACGGCACATGTGCACGACAAAAGGAGGGTGGAATATAAAAGCGTAACAAGGATTTGGAATCCTCACCGGTGGTATTTCTCGCGATATTACGCCTCAGAGTTCCCCACCAATCGAAAAAAATAAGAGCCTAACGTCCAATGATTTCCTCCACCATCAAGCGTACCTACGCGACTTGAATAAGCTCCGCGAACACTGAAAGGGCGGTTACCACGGCTCGTTTTATAAACGCCGCCGGATTGATGGCTCCCATTGATACCATCACGAAAACTGGGTGTGGCGTTTATCGCAGTCGAGAATGGAGTGAAGTGAGAGAAAGGGTATGGGAGAGAGGTGTCATAAAAAGGGTAAGGGAAAAATGGCAAGAATGAATGGGGAAGGTAATTGAGGAAAGAACGGGAATGGGGTGGAGGCTAAGTAAAGGTTGCAGTGGAACGAAGGGAAGAAAGTGGCACAGAAGAGGAATAGGAGGAAGGAAAGGTTTGAGGGAAGAGAAAAATTCAGCCACCGGTAGAATTCTGGATAACATAGGATCTTTATTGAAATGATTACATAAGCATTAACATTAGGAATCCTTATTGATATGTTACATCAGAATTGATAATGCTATTATTACTCGACCCTTAATAGGTGAGATTATACCCAGTGGGGGTCCCTTCGACCTAACCTCATTTGTTAATATATATGAAAGGTGAAAAATGCAGTGAGGAAAAAACGATTTGGTAGGTATATCTCTATAGCTGAAGGTTAAAGGGTTGAATTAAAAAATATTCGTCACTGCGAGATATAAATTGGAAATGAAATAAACTACATTCAGAAGAGCTTACTTTGTTATATTACTCTTGTAATTAATTTAGGAGATTAAGGGATAGGCCTGATAACCTAGAGGGTAACGGGAGAAAGCGTCCCGGGTTCGATTCCCGAGGGGAGTCCTCAACTGCAAAATTATGTTAGTTGTCGAAGCACATTAGGAGTTCTACTGCAGTCCATTTAGGAAAATTTCAAAGAATTAAGCTTCAACTGAAAAATTTATTTCCACGATAGCTACAGATTACGATTTCATATTCAATATATTCATCTTTGTTTCGAACGAAATATACTTAGAATATAATCATGTATAATTTCACACATGCAACTATCAAGAATATATCAAATAATTTATCTATGTATAATTAATTTTACCGTTAATTTTGATGATGCATAATTGATTGTCTATGAGCTTCGCCAATAATAAAAATAATGATTTATTTAGCTTGCATTTTTGGAATTTAAGAGATTGAAATGAACCTCAATCTAGGATAAGAGAGGAAAAGAACAACTCTAACTCCTTATCGGTCGTACTGCCAACAATTGTGTTTTGATTCCTCTCTCTTCATGGAGAAATGCCTCAAAGTTCAAAATTGTGGATTTTGATAACCTAAGGAATTTTACCGAGTATAGAAGTCTTCATCTTCCGTATTAAGATGAGCTTATAAAACAGAGATAGCAGCAGGATGTGGAAGCCAAAAATGTTTCCATGGAATTCCCATAATCAAATCTCAGAATGGCGCAGAAAAACGGGAGAAGGAGACGAGAGTCACATAAAAGAGATTGCATTTCATGTTTACAAAAAGTAAAGTACGCAAAAGGAATACTCGAGTTTTCAGCGTAGTGGAAACTGGGTTGCATGCCTTGTTCCCAAAGGAACCTGAAATAGTATTTGTTGAAAATTTTCATTAAACTTTCCTCGATATTTGAGAACCAAGTCATTTCGGTGAATCGTTAGGTTAAACTTCGGTACCGTACGTTAAGTTCTGCAAAATAGTTGAACTTGGCAACTTGTTCAGATCACAGGGGTTAGACCATGATTGCTTAGGATTTCTATTACGAGTTTGACTGATTTTAGGACGAATGAATTCGTGTACTTAGTGGAACATTTTATTTCAAACAGTAAAATTTCTCATGTATCTTAGTCTGCATGATAAGTAATTTCAATTCATCGAGTTTTTTATACTTTCAAGATGAATTCGCGAAAATAAAAACATCTTCCGGATATCGACTGGATTTGTAAATATTATTTAAAGATGAGGAAGTTGCTTTTTAAGATCAAAGTCAACCAATGCTCGCTTGAAAGGGATTGTAGGAAGTAATTACAGTTAACATTAAAATGACGGAGGAACTTATTTTAAAGTTATTCATATTGATCTTATATTTTGTCTCTTTGCTTACATTCTCTCCTTGTTTTGCAGACGTTTCTAACTCTGTCCTTAACATTCATTATACATAATTCAATTACTATACATTAACTATGAAATGTATCTCCAAGGAATGTCAGCTGACGTAATTTTCGATGAAGCTCAAACCAGCTATTATAGCTCATGTTGAGACTGATGGTTAGATTATAAATTCTATTTTTGATTTATTGATAGCCTGCTTTTGATTAAGCGCACAATTTAGTGATTATTCCCAAATTAATAAGAGTTTATAGATTTTCCGAAAGCTAACTGTACGATCATAATAGAATTGTATGCAAACAGGTTCCACAGTCCCGTCCATATAACTAGAATATAGTTTCAATTCTAAATCCTATAATAATTCATCTTCATTTCATCTTAAAGTTTCGTGAACGAATTTTTAAATTAAAATAATCTGGAAAATGTATGGACTTGATCCCAGTAGTACGTGGTTGTATACCCCATAGGAATGAGAATCTATCCTTAATTTTTTTTAAATCCCACCACTTTACTTTACTGGTTTACTATATTTTAAAATTGTCTTGTTGTAAGTGATCTTTTTAATGTACTCTTACAGATAGAGTAAGTACTATAAAACCAAGGATTCGTCCTGTATATAATGAAGGCTGAAGGACAGAATTTACGCAGAGATAACGTGTAATGGCGTCTAAGAAGGAGGAGTCCCCAAAGTGATGTCAAGGATCATGATTTAATCAATTGCATGTGAAAGTGAACGGTGAGGTAGTAAAAAGTGAAGCGGCTTTTGGCTCCTTAGGCCCAGGTTCGAGAGATGAGAAAAAAGAATTCTTATCATAGGTTATACAAAAATTATGCCCAAAAAGCTTATAGGAGTTGGTGGTGCAGTGGTAACGAATCAGACTCCTGTGGTTATGATACCTGGTTAGAATATCGGTATATGCATTAATTTTTGTTTTTAATTTTCAGCCCTTATCTTTTTGGAATTAAAGGGTGTTGTGATACTTGGGATTTCGTATTCCTGCAAATTCCTCTTTTTATTTAATTTTCTTATTTTATTATTACTTTTGTATTTTAGTTTGAATGTTTTATCTTGTGTTTTTATCATATTTTTTTATTTACTTTGTTTACTATTGCATTTTTTTTCTTTTTCTGATTTTATTTTATTATCGTTTTTGTAATTTCTTTATAGTACTGCTTTTGTAATTTTCTATTCATACACAGTTTTCTTTCATAACTTTTAGCTTGAACTATCAGTAAGTTTGCGCAGGTTTTTCACACCCCCCTTCTTTGCGGGTGTTTTCCTGCAGTGGATATTTTTTCCTAAGATGTCACCTTAGGTTTTTTTTTAAATCCACTCCTAAATTTTTCCTTTCTGTTTCTCTATTCACCTACACAGAACTTTTTATGTGTATTATTTTTGACAAAAGGTTAGATGGAAGAAGAGACTTTTCAGTCTCAATCTCGCCTTAAATAAAGATCTTATAGATTACTCCAATTGATTATATTGTTTTTTCAATCGTTTTAGCTGTAAGATTAAGATTCCTCCTTGTAAGATATCATTGCATGTGGATTTCAGATACTCTGGGTCCGTGAATAGCGTAAACTCAGAAATCGCGATCCGTAAAGTCTTGAAGCTGGCAAGAGCGAATGACGCAGGAGTAGGATGGGATAATAAAGGAAGGATCGGATGGGACAAGTGGAGAATTAGCATCGAAAGCCAAAGAAGAAACGGCGTAACTTCGCAGAGCAAACCATTCCTCGACATCTTCTCCCTCTCACCTTCAAACGAAGGAAAGAGGGCCCACATCATTTCGGGCCTTTCCTCGTCTCCCTCAAGCGCGGCCTTACTTTGGAATAAAGCCATTCTCCCTAATGAAAGGTCGTTCGTCAAACAAATAGCTCCTTTCTAAAGGAGAATGATGGAGGATTGGTAGGATAGATTAAACTCGTTACTGGGAGGGAGTCCGCTTTTATGCCTTCTTACAGCCACTCCCACGCGCTTCCTTCCTCGTTCTATGCCCGTAAATCAAGTATTGCTACTTTTCCTCAGCGTGGAAAGCTCTTGGGTTGCATTCTCTTCAGGCAGTTAAGATGCGGTGCGTCGCGTAATCATGCGTGGATATGTGGGACACTAAATCCCTCTTAGAATTGCGGAACCTTTGTAGCGCAGGCAATTGAGGTTGGTGTTTGATCATCTTTACATCACAGGGACTCCATTTCAGGAATATCAGTTTATCATGCGCCCTGTTTGATGGTACGTGTTGAATGCTTCCTGAGAGCTTAAACCAAAGGATGTCTACCTTAAGTTTCATCCGCAGATATTCCAAGCGAGAGAAGGTTTGTAGGACTATTCACACAGGGGAATATTCACTTAGAAATAATACTCCCAGAAACATTTCACTACATCTTCCTCCCTGGAGTCGATTTATCTAAAAGATATGTCACCCTAATATTTTTCTAAAGGTTTTTCATAATCCTAAGTGAAAAATTATTTAGAACGAACCTAAAATTTTGCAAAATCTCATTTCTTAATCTTAAAATTCTTCAGAAAATGGATACTTATTGTAGAATATTATAGAATGCTGTTCCACATTCGACGCCAAGTCATTAAGAGAATCCACCTCAGGATTTATGCAAATTTCTTTTTTATCTAATTTAATCTTTAGATACTTTTTCTATTGAAATTAATTATGAACGATAATCGATAAACCCAACCCGAAAGCTTTTTTGAAATACCATTTGGAAACCCCTTGAGAAAAATATCTTTCATGAACCGAAATTAGGCTAGAATTATTTGTACCGCAAAGCTATTCTCTATCTTTTTGCATTTTTTAAAATGTACATAAGGCTATTATTCTTGACTTGTTTGATAGTTTTGGGAGAAATTCTCTGCATTGTATGACTTAAAAACTCAGTGGCCCTCTTTGTATCTTGAAATATACGGAGGAAAAGTCTTTGGAGAATAAACAGCTTCTATACATGTTAAAACCAATGAGATTTTCAATACTAGGAAATTGTATTACTGATTTGCGTTGCTTCAACAACTTCCGTTATGATAAAAGTAATTGATTTAAATATATTTTTCATATTAAGTTGGAATGTTACCTCTTATATATCTCATATACAATTTTCCATAACAACATTTGGCGTGATATTTTCTGAGCAATAAGATTAAAGTCCTACTCCTAAATGCAGTCATCACAGAATTTAATCATGAGATCCAAGTATCTCATTACAGCATTCCAAACGCAGTATGAATACCTCATTGAGCTGGTGTAGCTCCTCAGTTTAATTTGCCTGCAAACATATATAGAGTTGACGTTAATTTCATCTTTATGAGAGTTGTATCGTGGATGACGGAACTTGTGTACTCTGTAAGTCACGAAATTGAGTTAATCGAGTGGGTCATGAAATTAAGTTGCGGTCGTGATGAAATGATGATGTATCATATGCGATGGAGCATGAAGTTAATTCCATTTCGAATATTTTTCAGTATTTAAATAGATTTTAAGATATGCTTAATTTTTTCATCTCTCTGAAGATGCGTATGTTTAATTTTTCCCGAGGAAGAAACGGAATTTATGATTTCGTTAATTGGATTTTCTGTTTATAGGAAGGGTGTTGCATCCTTCAAAGCGACTGCATGCGGTACTACTGCTATTTACCATATCTTGTCATTCAGATGTGTTATGAAAAGAAAAGCTGTGATAGGATTTCTTTAATGCTCCGTGATTCTTTAAAAATATTGATGTAAACAAAAAATAATTTGTTGTCAACAAAATTTTCGAAAATTAATGCAAAACGCTATAAAAATCACATTGAATATGTAATAATACTGGGTAATAAAAATCTTTACTGTAAATTGAGCAGGTCGTCGAGCTTATCAATTTAAATTGTTCATCTGATTCAGAATTAAGCAGAAAAGTTGTCAAATGTTGATTGGTGTTTCGCAATCTATTGGCAGAATTTCCTTCATATATCTATCATCAAACGGATCATCACAAGGCTTTCTTACACCAGAATATTTTCAATTTTCATTCCTTAAGATTCCCAAATTAGGAACAGATGAGAGTGATCTCTTACAAATGATCAGCTAGTGTTAATAAATCCAATTACATATGTGTAAGCAATATTTGGATGTGTAAAAAGATTTTAGGACAATGATATATTGTCATGAATCTAAGGAAAAAGGAAAAACTTTTCACAGGAATGTATTTCCACTTAATTAATATGCGCAACCAAAAGGAAGAACAGAATTCACGACTTGTTTTGATGCATAATTGTTTTCAAGCATAATTTTCATTTCCTTTTTTTCCCATCGTCATGGACTATCACAGAGTCACTCGCCATTCCGTTGATTTTATTACTTTATGGATCTGTTGCGTTTAAAAATTAACGGCAAAAAAATTCAGAGCGATCGTACGTTGTTATCAGCAAAAATTCAGCAGTTTGGACGCAACGAATTCCATTTATAACAAAATAAAATGCCGCTCCCCTTAGACTCGTTCTAAGCGAGGTTTACCGTAATCGAGCCGATGCCGAATCAGCGACAGGAAAGCCAAGAAAATCTAATTAAAATCCATAAATTCACGTAATTGCACCCCACGAAATTTCCCGTCGGCTTAGCGGAGAAATGGAGATTCCATTCCTCGGATATCTACGGGAAGAGAACGCTCAGAGGACACGCAAACGACGTAATAATGGAGAAAGATTATTATTTATTCGAGGTCTCCCGTTTGTTCTCTCATGGTAAGATCCTCCCGTTAATGCAGCCGGGGAAGTTAGCGCAGAGATGGGCCCAGTATATCAGTGGAAATTTATTCAAGCGCTTGAGTTATTAATTCGTCGGAGTTCCCAAATGCGCCGAGTAAACAGCCCCGCGCACACGAGGTCCATTTTATTATTTTGGTGGCGTCGACTCTAAATTATTTTCTCGTTTTCATTTTTATCGTCTATGGAGAAGACACGGAGCGCCCGTCTGGCGACCCGGAGAGTTGAAATAAGAGGCGGAGATAATTCGCGAGCGCAAACGTGGAGTAGTAGGCTGTTTGCGTGAGGAAGGGATATCCCTCCTTCTTTTAATTCGGAGCGAAAATATTACATTCTTCTATTGAAGGAGATGGCGTTGTAAGGAGAAGGGACTTGTTTCGGGAACGATGCCTTTGTTATTCCATCGTGAATCTATTATTTCGAGCTCCTTCTTTGTTCGGGGGACACTTTCGCGAGATTTAGTTGACGTCCTTTTGGATAGATGTCATCGTCAAGGAACGCTAGTGTCGTGGCGAAACACAATAACGTGTCTCTTTTCTTGCTTGTTATTTTTAAATTTAATGTTTTTGGACAAATTTGTAGGCGTTTTTAATTAGAGCAGTCCCTCTGAATCTCGGTTTTCGTGAGTATTGTGTAATTTCTGCTCACCTGTAGGAATCGGAAGGGCTTATTCTAAATTGATGATCATTAGGTGTATTATATCAATGATAAGCTTGGTTTATTACTGACTGTAAGATAATAAAACAGCTTGGAGTTTTTGGAAGAATGTTCTATGAATATATCATTGAATTATTTATAAATATACTAAATAACTTTTGATCTCCTATTCATCTTGTGATACCTATTCTATTATGAGATTGCGTATTACTAAATGAAATTCTATTGTACAGGTTTGTTTCCCCTCTCTTTCTTTTCCTTTACTATATATTCTCTATGTCACTGTCACTTTATTTTTTAATTTATCTTTTGTGAAATCGACATGTCCCGCGAGTAAATTAAATTAAATAACAAATTATAAAATTTCATTTGTGAAGATTCAGAGAAAATTAAATTCAACATATTCCAATGGCGCAATGACACGTATTATTATCGTAATTTTTCTCATTATTCTTGTGTTAAAAATGGGAAACCTACGACCTTTTTGAAGCAGCAAAGCAGTTATCAAACTATAATATGTAGCCAAAAAATCCTCTCCCTTAGCTCTATTTATTTGATAGTTAACCCTCCATATAATATTTTTCTATTTGGAATTTTTTTATGTATAAAACAACAGTATTGTATCATAATTTATTTCGGGGATTCTCCGCAGTGATTTCATGAACATGAATTTTAAACATGGAGTTTTCTGAAAACCAGCACCGCAAAAACCTACGCAGCCACGATAGGGTTATATGAATGATTTACCTGCGGAAATTCCTCTTTGAAACCGCAAGAGATAAAGTCTAAAACATTTCTCGCCTGTGGTAAAAATACTTTGGGTTGTTCACGGATTATTCAACACCACTCATTCCTAAGTAGCTTCCATATTCTTTTAATTTTATTATTTTTTCTTTTTTCTGTATTCATACTAGTTTTTTTTGCCATTTTCATTCTGTATTCATACTAGTTTTTTTGCCATTTCCATTTATGACATTCTGTATTTTCAGTTTTTCTGTTTTTTTTATCTCTTATCTCATGTTATCCTTTTTACTAACTGTTATTCTTTTATGGACTATTTCTATATGCAGTTTAAAGTGTAAATATGTTCCTTGCTTTTTGATTCCAGCCTTTTCTATAAATTTCAGTTTCTTATCTATCTGCAGGTTTCTCAGGTTTTTCACACCCTCTTCTGGGGTGTTTTCCTGCTGTGGGCTATTTTCCCTATCCTAGGTTTTTAAGCCCACAATATAAATTTCTTCCGTGCACTTTTTCTCCTATCTCTTTCTTACAAATTAACGAAGGGTTAGATGTAAGAAGAGACTTTTCAGTCTCAATTTCGCCCGAATAAAGACGTTTTATTATTATTATTATTATCACAACCGTGGATAAGGCTGAGAGAAAAAGAAATTCTCTTTTCTCCATCCCAAAGGCAACTGAAAGACTAATGAAAACATTCCATTCATCAAGACACGGTAGCAGGACCGAAGTGATAAAGAATATTCAAATTAAGAATAATCAGATGTTTTCCTAAAATGACGCAGAAAGTCTTTGAATTCTTATCACCTTAGTATAATTATACGCAGACTTCAATCGAAACCAATCAAATAAACTCCATCCTCTCAAAACTGTATTCGAATCGTTCGTTGCTCCATTTCTTTGAATCTCGAACAAGATGAGTTTCCCATAGGAACGGAAAAGGGGCAAAAAATCCTTTAAAAGGATCTCATCGAAATCTCCCTCCCTCACGGCCCATAAACGGGAAAACGGAGGCATTTTACGCTTTAAGCGTTACCATATAGACCTGAATGACAAATAAACAGAAAATCCCGGCTCTTTCCGGTCAGGAGAAACGGGTCGAGCGTTAAAAAATACGGAATTGGCAAAAAAACCGAGGGAAAAAGTTCCCCGGAGGAGGAAAGGTAAGGGCAAAAGGAGCCAGAAAGGAAAGGTGGATAAAGATTTGGAAATGACATTAAGGGATGGAATGGGTTAAGGCGTAGAGGTAAAAAGAGTAGGAAGAGGAAAGAGAGGAGCCGTGGGTGAAATATTAAGAGCCCGGAGGAGTTGGCGCCATTTTAAAAGGTCTGATGGGAAGAGAGATGGTGAAGTTAAGGAATACGACTTACTCTCGAGGGCAGGTATGAGAAGAATGGAGGAAGGAGAAAAAGAAAAGCGAGGGTGGAGAATTTCTCCAGAGATAGCGAAGAATGAAGTAAGGGGTGAACGACCAAGGGAGATATCCGTCGGAAGCTTAGTTCCTTTCCATTCAACACATCAGATACACTTTGACATGTAGACGCCAATCTGATTTCAGCCGAAAGGTTCACTGGGATATTTTACGGGAACGACGCCATCTAGAACTTCCTCAAAAGACTGAAGAAGCTTCGTTTTCGAGAAATATCGATGAATTAAATCAATGCGAGACATCCACACGGACAAACGTAGTTTTTAGAGAAAATTTCATATTTTATATTGGAGAATCTTCGTTGCTCATTTAACTTTTACCATCTAAGAATTGGCTTGTAATAAATTATGCTTCTAAGAAAGCAAAGGTGAAAGATTTTATTCATTTCTGTTATATGCTGCATAAAATCGAAGAGTTTGAATTTAGTTAAATACAGATTTAGCTAAGAATTAGCATTTACAAGTTGCCAATTCCCTCTCTAACCAGCTTAAGACCGTCTCCCTCCTTCATTCATCATTTCCAAATTTTTACTTTTTAATTTGATATTGCGATTATTGGTAAACAAAAGAAAGAAACATCCTTATTCGTAGTAATATTGTACTGATATCGTAGCTTAATGAAAGCTTTAGCTCACCGAATGTATTAGTTGTGGAAATTCTTCTCCATATATATCCATTAAAAATGAACTTTTACTCTTTCGGTTCATATAAACTAGATCTTCAGAACTATCAAATTATACACTTTATAATATAAAGAATGTAAACTGTAGGAAGAGAATTGACAAATTTGCCTTACTATGTAAACTGTGTTTTATATTTAACTTCTGAAAGGTTATTATATAGGTTACAGGTACAGTCATGTAAAGCTTATTTCCCAAAGCTTTCACTTTTTCTTAAAGTCAATAAGCCAGAGTTTACACTTCTTAATATGCGCTGAATGTGTATTTATTTTATATTTTTCTTATATTTTTATTGTGCAGCAGACCGCACTTATCTTAACCAGAGAAGAAGTAAATAATGGAGGAATTAAGTATTAATCCTATCAGTTATTCCTCATAACTAAGCAACTCGATTTTGGTATTTATCATCATCGGTATTTTTTCTGTATTATATGTGTCTTTTTAATGTCCATATCCTAATAAGACATAGTTTTGCTGTCAAGAATAATGTAGTTCAGCAAGAGCCTCCCTCTTTGGCAAATTCAAATAATCTTAAGTAGCAGTTTATCCATCAGCGAAATATCTCGCCTATATAATCTGAGAGAGTAGTAAGCTCATAAGGCCGATTCCAAGGCCAAAAAATATTTAATTGCATACTCTGTGTCTGCTTGTTTTCGCTCAAACATAGCTTTGTCTATGAGCGGAAGTACCCTCCTAGGAGCTATATAACGACTAATTTCGATAAATTTCCTCATTTATTCCTTAAGCGATCTTGAACTCATCGTATCTCAGATTTCATTATATCTTCTCCCATTTCTTGCTTTTATAGGCAGTTTTCCTTATCTTTTCCTTATTAGCTTTATCATCTTCCTTCTTGATCTTATCCCTGGGGCAAGCCATCCATTCAACTTTTATGAACAAGACGTTTCATCACTCAATCCCCTACTTTTATTCCCCATTACGTCACAAAAAGGATGGCTAATAGCGCTGTTTTGCTATTGAAAAATATATGAGCTATGAAAGCTCCTTTTAACGAAGAAAGTAAATGTCTATTGGAAATATTTTCGAGAAAAGCTCAGTGGAGTGCCTCTTAGATGAGAGTAGGCATGCAAAGTGAATGACGATTTGATTAGAGCTATGGATATTTTTGAATATTTCATTCAGTTAACGAATTATTACAGTACTTGTTTATTTAAACTCAAGAGGCCTAGTCTTCAGTCAAAAGCTTATTGTGGACATTGCTAGAAGGAAGTATGTCTTTTTCGAAGTAAACTATTTTCAATTTCTAAAATTTGAAATACTTTACGCAAAAATTATCAATGTCCACTGGGGTGAAATATAAATTAAATTTTGGGGAAAATCTAATTGTTTTTCCAATTATATCCTTCCAAATATTCCAGTGTTCAAAAAAGGTGGATTCTAAATTCTGCTGAGATCAAGGTCACAATATACCAGATGGATTACTACATCTCTGATTCCATCCACGTCAGTAGTCGCAAACCCGATGTCCACCGTCCACTGATGGACTTTCTAAGTGTTTAGGTGGGCGGTGATTTTTTTAGGAGATAAAATCGACAGTATATAAAAAAGAATGAAAAATCCACAAGTTGGGATATTTCAATGTAATGCGAAAGGAAGACGAGGAAAAATGATTCTGATAGAAACATTTTGTTGAAAGATGGATAATTTAAAATAATGGATAAATATATTGATGCACTTAAAATATTTCTCGAATATATTCTCATTATATTGCATTTCTTCCTGCGTTGTATTTTTATGTTGGACTGTATTTTTGAAAATTTCATTTGTATTTTATGTATATCGTGCCGTAGACACCAATGTACACATTCATATTTGGCTATACTATGTGAATGCATAACGCTAATGAATGCATAACGTTAATGTTATTTCTCTTATAAATGCTTTTTGTTTGATTACTTCATAAGCGCTAATTTAAGCTTTAAGTTAATAGGAAATCGGTGTGCGGTAGAGAAATTATTCTGTTCAAGGTGAGCCCTAAAAGGAAAGAGTTTGAGACAACTGATCTACACCTTCATTGATATCCTACTAGTCAATAGAGAGCCAAGCGATCGATCTATTTCTCTTGCTTATTGCTACCGCGCGTAGTTCGTGGAAAGAATCTTTATATTTCTGAAATATATTTTGCATACTTCATTCCGAAAATTTCCTTCGAGTAATTCATACCGAAAAATTTCCTGATAATGTTTGAAGTAGATCAAACGGCTGTAATCCAAGATCATCATTTTAGGACAAATCCCCTCCTTTTCCAAGATGAAACGGATATGAGGAAAGTCTGAAAGAACTGGGACTCGAACCTGGATCTCTTTCTTGCCGATCAGTTTCTATATCTATTCAGCTATGCCGTTCAGAAGACTTTTGAATGCTCTGGTTGGATATTAATAGATACAGCAACTAACAGGCTATTTGGAAGGAAGAATAGACTTGAAAAAATTCCGACGGGACCGGGAATCGAACCCGGGTCTCCGATTGCCGGTCGGGTGCTCTGTCCGTTGAGCTATCTCACCGGAACATTCTTTCAAGTGATTCGGGAGGAATGAAAGAATGATCGAAAGAATTTTCCGGCGAGGTATCTCAACGGACAGAGCACCCGACCGGCAATCGGGAGACCTGGGTTCGATTCCCGGTCCCGTCGAACTTTTCAATTCTATTCTTCCTTGGAATTTTTCCTGGGTGCACGCCATAACGTGCAAAATCACCTTCGCCCATTCCTCGCAGGCTATTGGGAGCTCCGGGTTCGAGTCCCGGTTCTGTGAAACTTTTTCTCCAGTTTCTCATTAGAATCTTCCTTGGTGCCCGTCTTTACAAATAACATCATTAACTCCTTCTCCTTGGGTAATCGAACTGTTTACGAGGTTAACGACTGTAGAAAGTAATCCCTCACCGAAAAATATGTAAAAAAAACAAACATTAGGCGGAATGAGAGAGGCTAAGTGATAACGTAAAAAAGTGAAAGGGTAAGTGAATTTGAGCGCTCCCTTTCCTTCCCGAAAGGGAAAGTAGGCGAGGAAGTTTGTCGAGCAAAAATGATTTGGGAGTCTGAGAGAGAGGATGAAATTAGTTTAGGGAGGAAGTAGATGGTCTTGGAGTGTCACTAAGGGGAAGAGCTATGAAAACAAGAATACGATGATGAAAACAGGCCGAGAGAGTGAGGCATTGACACTCCGGAGAATAGGGTTTATCTGCGCGTTTCCGCGTGAAGGAGAATCAGAAAGTTTTTAACTCGAGGGAAATTTTTACCGCTTTATCTCTCCTCGGAAAAACTCCGCCTCGCTTTGTTTATCGGGAAATGATAAAATCGAAGAACGAATTCGAGGATTTTTCTGTATTTACATAATTGGATTCCTCTAATAGTCTCAAACTTGAAGATGTGGATTACGGATTCAGAGTTTCGAGTCCTCGTGAAGAAACTTAATTTCTTCTCGTTGTTGTGGATTGAAAAGTATTGCTAAATTTAAGGAAATACGTTACGAAAGTAATCTACGACTTGTTTCAATTTTAAATTTATTTTCCTGTGTCTGATCAAAGGACCTTAAAAGAAATGAATTCGATGATATTTTTGAATGAAGGCCCTTTTAGCATTTTTTATTATTTATTTATTTATTACACAAAACCGTCGCAGATAGACGTTATGTCAGGTGGCGACGTTTAAACGGTACATGATTATTACACAGTATCTAATACATAAAGAATACAAATATAAAGTTAAATACAATATAGAGTCCGTAATGTAGTCTACAGCATACACACACTACATCAACTATTACACTAGTTAGTTTATACACTAAAAGAATTCAATTTACACATATATACACAAACATGATATAACATTTAAATACCTATTTAGATCACTGCAACAACATGAAATGAAAAATTTTTTAAAATACTCTCAGGCAGCAGTAGCCCTTGTTAATACCGATCATGTAAGACTGAGGGATTATTATGATAGTTAAAATGCATTTTAAATAACTTGAACTTGACAGGAGCAAGCATTTCTTGAATATTTATATTGAATTAATCAATTTACACATATATACACAAACATGATATAACATTTAAATACCTATTTAGATCACGGCAACAACATGAACATAATTGAAATGTAAAATTAAAGAAAAGGAAAATAATCTCGGGCAGCAGTAGCCCTTGTTAATACCGATCATGTAAGACTTTTCATTAACTTAAGGACTTGGATATTTTATGTTTTTAAAGACAATCAAAAGTAAACCTAACATGGAATAATTTGGAATATAAATGAGTTCTTTTATGACTGATTATTTCGTAAATTTAAGATCGATTAATTATTAAATGGTTATATTAGTAACCATTGGTTTCATTGACTAGTAGTAGATGTCTTCAACGTATTACGTTGCGCGATTCTAAGAAGAAGAAGAAGGTGCCAAGTTATATGACATGGCGATAGTAACGTTGCTTTCGAAACTTTTCATGTTATGAGACGTCAAACTTATTCGAATGAAGAGTGATGTTATCAAAAGAGTGGGTGTTCCGAGAGGGTCGAATCTCTTCTTACCTTAAGATAAGGGTATCGCCAGAATCACCAAGAAGATATCTCAAGAATCCTTGGATACGTGAATTTCTGAATTTATCCTGCTCAGTGTTAAATCATTCGTAACATTTTCATCTAACACTATTAGGAATGCATGAGACTGTAATTTCTTGCTATATTCTTAATACCTACTTAATTATTATGATACAAACATTAAGTACTTTCTTCTCTATGTGGCTCACGATTCAGAAACGCGTGATATCTTGCTCATAACAAAATCAATTCTTTCTGTGATATGCGCTCAGAAATATCTACTATAATTGAAACAAATGGGATTTTTCAGCCAAAGAAAATTCTGCATGAGGGAAAGAAAAATCTAAGGGAGGTTTCAAATCGTATAAAACTTACTGTATAATTTATATGTAATTATACTTATTCAAACCTATTAAACTCGATGTATGCAATGGATATGTTGATAAATAATTGGACTTTTCTCTTACGATGTTGATTCAGGTGTGTTTGAATAATTGTAATCAGAAAGACTTTTACAAAAGTAAAATCTTTTGATACCTCTGGCGTATCATTCAGAACTTACTTAATACAGAGAAATGATAATAAACTCGCGACATTATCAAAGTGAAACAGGTCTAGGAATCTACTTTCAACGGCGGGAGTCTGTAAGTCTGAATTCCAAACTCTTAAGAACTCTATATACATTAGCAAAACGAGCGCTACGAAGTCATTTACTATGTAATCCGAGAGTGGGCACACAAAATGTCGTGGAGAAGGAGAAATAACTCAAGAGATAGACATTCTATATATAAAGGAAGTTACAGTAAATAAACTCCCACGTGAAGACTTTCATTTTCATATTCTGCGCTCCGGGGCTTTCCATCTCTCCCTTCTGGTTTTTATTTCCAGCGAAAGGAAAAGAGGTTTTCATAGAATCGCCGTCACTCAAGGCGTTATTTTCTGGCACGCACAGTATTAAATTTTTGGCGAGCATTTTTGAAATTTTCCCTTGGAAAGTGTGAGCGGAGAATTTTGGGGAGATGTTTTTCGGAACATTTTCCGTCCTTAAAATTCGAGATGTAATAATGAGAGAAATCCTCGAGATAAAAGAGTGGCGAGCTCGATATTTAGACGTCTCGACATACTTCATGTTTTATGCTTTTAATATCTAAAATTACTTTTTTCGTCTACATTCCTCTATTCATCCGGAGAATGCTTCCGAAGGAGCTGTAATATACCTTGAAGATAATGATGTTATTTGAAAATTATGCCCGAGAAAAAGCTTTTATAAAATTATAGTTGAAGTTGAAATTCCTACTTTTCTAATATTAGTTATTTACGAACTAGAAGCCTCGGTTGTTGCGGTAGTATGGTGGTAGCGTTATGGCATATTTTGCAATCAAAATTTAAAATAATAATATACGTTATTTCCTATGGTATAAAGATAGTAGATAGTAGATGTAATAGAATAGTAACAAAAAGATAAATTAAACAAAAATCAATCTAATGAATCAATTTATGTAATAATAAAATACACTGCCCGCACAGCATCAGAAACTGTATTTTAAGGAGAATAATATCCAAGTTATGTTTGTAATGTTAAGAAAGGATGCAAATCAAGATATTTATTGGAAAGTTAAGATAAAGATGCTTGCACTCAATAAATGCTATAGTGGTGAATTAGGAATCGGAAGTGATGGCATCTAGATTTATATTTACGCAATATATTTTTTTAACTTTTAGTACGTGATTCATTCAGGAATGTCATGATGTTGTAGTAATGTTTTGATAATGATGTATTCTGATCTATTGATGATTAGTAATAATATATATCCCTTACTCTATAATAATAACGTAGGTGAAGAAATGATTCCATTATAATACCACCTGATGAGATCTTAAATAGCAGAGGATGTATAATTATTTTAATAAACCTAAAATCAAAGTAAGTCTTTAGAGGCGGTTTTCATATAACTTAATGTATAAAGATTTTCGTAAAAAGTCATTATTCTCTTCTTTCATACATCATCTCTTACACGTTCTGGATTTTGTATGTACGTCGATGTATCTTCTAAATTTCTTGACTTCTATGTGTGGGGTTTAATTTTAATTTCGCTAATGGCGTTGAAGTTATCATAATGGAGTCATTAATTTGCTCCATTATAATAATGAGGAATCTGTAATTTCTACATGTAATGTGATGGAGGCCCGCTTAAGATTCTTTCGTAATTCAGTTTTGGGCCCTCAAGCCATACTAAGAAGAACCCCATCATCGATTAAAACAGAGAAGATACATAATTCTCGTTTTTTCTGGAAGTAGTCCAAAGTTTCTTCGCTAGGATTTTGAGGTTAGTCTATTAGTTGGATAGATCGTAAGCGACTTGCTGCGCAAGTGAGGCTTGAGGGCAGCCACCGAGTAAACTTTCGTCATACACCAAAAACAAAGTTTCCCATCCAGTAAGCGTAGAGCATGTGGTCATCATATAGCAAAGAGACAAAGGTTCTCCAAGCGCCGACAGCGGCAACCGTCGAGGGCAATTCCTGGGAAAAGGATAATCGCTCGGCGGTCACCAGTTATTCAGAATCCCGATGCGCATTTCGGAAACAAAGCTTACTTCTTCATAGGGGGTCCAATGCTGAATGATTCAATGCGATTATCCTTTTCCAGGAATTGCCCTCGACGGTTGCCGCTGTCGGCGCTTGGAGAACCTGTGTCTCTTAGTTCATTGAACGCCGAGTTCCTTTTTCTTTCTTCTATCATACAGCATCTTCATGGCTTCTCGTAATCAGAATCGCATTGTCTTAATTTATCACCTTTATTCTCATCAAAGTATAGATTATAAACCTTATGGGCTTCAAATGCGGATCCATTCTTGGACAGAATGCAGCTCTACTCAGCTGATATGATAATTTCCCGGAGAATTACGATCACAAAACCTTTATTAGGTCCTCATTGTGCTCTTGCCACGGTCTAAGAGTAGTTAAGTACTGAGTTTTACGTATTTTTTGTGATAAAAAATATACTATTCGGAAAGTCGGTTTAAAGATTAAATCATTCGAGGAAAAAGGTAAGGAGACCTAATTTCCATTCATGCGGAGAATACGCGAATTTTGTCGGGTCTCAGAGAATGAGAGGGCGGTAATTACTACAAAACGAATAACCGCTTATCGGGATTTCCTCTTTCCGACAGCTAGGCACTTATCTTGCGCAGTAATTGCACCTTTCCTAATCCTCAGCGACATTAATTGCGTCGATCTGCAGGAGGTAATGAATGAGGAAAAAGAAACTCCTAACAACGTCATTAGACCTCTCCTGAGTTTAAGATACGGAGAAATGGAACATCTCACGATAACCCTTTCCTGTAAATTATACAGTAGCTAGATTTCAAGTGAGAGATGAGTTAATTTCTTTACGGCTTGGCTGATACCTTTGTATTTTTAACTGATATTTTCTAACGCTGACATGTCAAAGCAGTTTCTTGACTTGAAATATTTTGTGTAGTTCTTTATTTATTCTTACTCACCGCTTCGCAGATAAGCATTTGTAGGTTGATTTTGTTCTCTCCTCTTGTCATTATTAATATTATTACCTTACAATATTCAAGGATGGGGAAACTATTCATCTTTACACGTAGAGGCGTGTGCAATAAGACTCAAAGATAATCACAAGAGAAAAATATCGACATGATTGGGTAGGTACTCTAACTAACTAACTTTTTCGAGTGGATATTCTAGCCTCTTAGTGATAGACCTGAGTTCGAGGCCCAATCATGTCGATATTTTTCCCTTCTCTTAATCCTTGGACTTAAAGATCTTATTTGCAACACCTTGCGAGAAAGCAAATGTGTAAAGTTTTAAAGTTTTTTTTTAATTAAAATGTCCAACATATTAGACAACACAGTGCAGTGTACACCTAAATTTAATTCATGATTCAATATATTAATCACTACTTCTCAATCCACAGCTTACATACTATCAGTCAAGTTAACAGAAAATAACCATCTGATAGTGTTCTTAAACAGATTCGCACTATCCAAGCATGTAGAAATGAATGATTGTTACAGAGGATAGGATATAAAACTTACAGCTCAAATTACAAACTAAGGATAATAAATGGAGGTAAGGAAATTATGCATATAGAACTTTGAATTTTGGAATTTAGCTGTGCAAAATTAAGCAAACTAGGAGAAACTCAGGATGTAAAGCCAGTAGCGATTGTAGTAAAAAGTTATAATGACTCCTGTAACTTTTGGTAGTGCAAAATTTTTACTGCATATGAAGATTTCAGAATTAGTACTATCGCAGTGATTCATAAAGATAACCGGGCTGCATATATAAGAAAATTTCTCGCATGTAAATGACGCTATACTAGCCAAATTCTCCGTTTCTACATTAGCAATTTACATTGCAGACCTACATCAGTTGACTGAGTATTTGACCTGAATAGATAGAGCACTTAAATTTGCGTTGTAATTATCCTTCCTCAGTTCTAATGATTGGCTAGCATATAGTGCACCTATTGGAGTAACCATCTCAAAACTTATATGGTGGCCTTCTGCAAATTAACATTATAATTTAATTACATAATTCCAGTGTCAGTCATTCGACATATTTTAAGATTTTACAAGTTTTAAATTTGACATACGTTGTAAATCATTTACTGAACTTTGATTCTCTGAGTTCCATTCTGTAGACATGAATTTATACATTTTCGAAAGATTTCATCAAGCATAGACAAGATTTACCCCCGAGGAATTCAAATTCTTTGTCATTAATGAAATAATGCTTCACTTTCAGGTTGAAGTTGAGATAACCCTAAATAAAACCGCAGGCCCACATAAAAATGAAACGGTAATATCAAACACGTATGAAATAACACACGGGACTCACGGTCGTAGAAATAAAACAATACCCTAGTTTATGGTAGGAATGTCTAACACACCGCACGAAGTCTGCAACTTATTTTGAGCGTCCTAGTAGATTTTTTTTCTTCTGAAGTTTCATAATTTTTATTGAGTAAACGCTTGATAACTTTACTAAATATAGTGCTTCCATCATCCTTGATATAATTTGCTCTAATTAAAAAATCATATGCTAGTCGAAATCCATACTCAAAATATCAGTATAGCAACTTCAAACCTATTTTAAATGGAACGGTAAAATTATTTTCCCAAGCAATATAATTTTTTAATTGAAAATTGAAAAATTTTACTGTGTGCGGTCCGTGAGAAATCACTATTGAAGCTAATGCGACCCGCAGGGATGATGGCTTAAACATCTTTAGTCTAGGGCCTCAATATTCCATCCATCATTCACATTCTAATTACCCTCATCAGAGCTAATTTCGAACCTAGTTTGAGCTATCTATTCCTAAGAAAAAATTTCCGTAAGTACCTATTCCAGGAGAGATACATCCTGGCACAGAGAGTCTTAATTCCCATCTTACATCCGAAGAAACGTTGGAAAGCAGGGATAAAGAGGGAATTTTTCTCCGTTACTTCGCGTTAAACGTAATGTCAGCCCTAAGCTTCCGCAATCAACGCAAAAGAGGGCAGGATATTCCACCGTTTCATTCGTCCAAAATCACTCAGGAAGTGCAGCAGGAGGGTGTCCATTGTTCGGCTTATGTAGGGCGGACAATGCACTCGCTTAGTGCACTCCAGCCACGCATTCGTCAAGTCCATATGCGTATCTTTTGTCTTGGAAGGCCTCAGTCCAACCCTTCTCTTCCCATAGCTTCTTTCTTACACTCTCCGATTCGCTCCAGGGTCTTTCTTTCCCCGTTTACGCTTTCTTTCCTCTCATTTCTTTCCCTAATACAAGAAATGAGATCATCTCTTACCCTCATTGTGATCAGCTCCCTCGTTATCCGTCCACCTGCCGTTTTCTTTTCATCTCTACCTCATCCGTTCGTTTCTCGAGATCTTTTCAACTAAATCCCCTTAGAGTGTTATGCCTTCTAGGTTTTGGGCTTGGTGGAGTTGTTCACGTACTTTTATCATTATGTTTATCCTTTATGAGTTTTTATTACTTTATTCCCTCGTGTATTTTGACATTTCTCTTTAGGTCTTTTACGGGATACCTTTTCCTTCTATGTATGAATATACCAGCGATTTACAGTAAAAATAAAAAAAAGTTATGCATTCAAGCATATACAAAAGCATGTATTGGACAAGTCTAACTTATCTGCATCTACATCTTGGTAAGCATAGCTATCATACTGAATTAATTTTAATTCATTATTATATACAGTTATTCATTATAAAAAAGATACTCATTACTCAGATACTCCTTACATAAGATTCTAAATACTCATTATACACAGTATACGCACATTGTTTTTACAGTTTCATCATATACCATAAATGATGTAGTAATTGCATATGATGGATATCCAAAATGGAAAACAGGGGCTCAGAAATCTTGAGAATTCTTTTCATAATTATTAATAATAGCTTGTAATATGATAACTTGCCTTTTAAATTAAAGGAAAAATTTATATGAACAAAATTTATGCATTCCGCTATAGTCTAGGCTCAACGATAGACATGGATCTAATTGCAGGTATCCACAAAAAGATGTCCTCTTGAGCATTAAAATATCGGAAAATTTCAGAAGAAAACTTAAAGTTGCACTGGGATGAATCTTGAAGCAATAGTTTAATTCCCTCCGGCTAAAGGCTGGTATTATATTTCCTCAAACGTTTGTTACTACTCTTTCAAAGATTTCTATAAATGACATTTCATGCCTTTATTTTATCAAATGTGCTTCGGAAACACATCCAAACATTTTTCGAGGTTTACTGTACTATATCTTTCTTGATTCTAAAACCGCAATTGTGAGATTTTTCCCTACTTTATATTTTATTAGTAATTTTAATGAGTCTCCGAAAAAGCGATGAATGAAGTAGCTGCTATGTTTGGACAATGAACTTATTTCCATGGTTTAAAGGAAAAAATGTATAAAAACGAACAGTCTGTATTACAAGTACGGGCAATCTTTCTACATCTTATGGAGCTCTTATTTTTTTCTCCTATGCAAATGGAGGAATAGCTTAGGGAATACTTTCCCTATCATATAAAGCACCCCAATTCTCTTGATGATTTTCTTAGCCGTGTAAGATGACGCAATCCTCGCCCTTTACCAGATATCCCTTCATCTCCTCAGCCATCAAAAACACTTCTACTCCAAATCCTTTACGATCGCCGACCCACTGAACCCAATCCATCCGTTGAACCCTCGGTGACTGTATTAGGAAAAACCCTCCAAAATTCCACTCCTCCTTCTGTGACTCCACTGGAATTTTTCCTTTTTCATCTCATCCGATATGGAATTCCATCTCGTATTGCTGGAAAGTTTACGGAATCTTATTTTTAGAATGCTTTGGTTTTGGGAAAACCTAAATAAAATCGTCAATGATAGTAATGTAGCTTTGGGTTTTCTTCGTTACAGAATCAGTTGAGGATGAGATTCCACCACTTGAATTTTTAAGGGCTCAAATACAAATATGTTGGTCTTAGCAATACTGACTAAGATGGTAGCTAACAATATCGCGCATAATTTGAAGGAATGACGTCGAAGCCATTGCTGCTGATGGTGGTTGTTCTAATATAAAGTAAAAGTCGTAACTTTAAAGAATTAAATTAGGAAATGTCTAGTATTATTTGAAGTATCGTAGTGATTTTATTGCTAACTGTGTTGCTTTAAACGGTCGATCCCTATCGAAATAGTTTCACGTGGTGAATAGATTTGGTGAATGGGTGTCACAGAGAACAATCTCTCTGAGACAACGCTCACAGAACACTAAACTCCCTTTTATTCGATAAATAAGGCGAAACGTAAAAAGCGAGAAGACGGTAACACTGTTGATGTAAAGTTTGTTTGTTTATGAAAGAGACGAACAATTGTAAGATAAAAAGGATTTGTTTTCCGAATTCGAACAGAAGAATTCACAATCAAATAAGCTGCTTAACCTGCAGCTCCCTCAAAGATGTTACTTCATGTTAATTGAGATAACACAGTACGTATCAGGAACCAAAATTCCGTTGTTATACTTCTGTTGCTGTGCGCTTCAAGTTGAAAGAAACGTATTGAAATATGTCTTCCACTGAAGAGAATGTGTGGCAGTCAATGAGATATATTTATATCTATACGATTTCATTTAAATATTGGTTTTTAAAAGTATACTTATATATTATATTTTTGAAGAGAATTTTATCTCCATAGTAAAATATTATTCCCCGAAAGTTATTTCAGTAATTGTTCCGTCATAGTTATATTATTATCCGAAACAAAATTTTGGCTACGCAGGCTTTTTCAGCGGAAAGAATTCCGCGTGTTACATACAAGAGTTCTATCGCATCTCCAAATTTTTAAAGTACTTGGGATGCAAATATAATTTTCCTGCATAATCTATTGATATATTATCAATAATATATATCCAATAAAAGGATTATATTTTCGGAAGAATTATTATACTAACTGAAAAAATCTTATGCGTTAACCAATAAATGACGATCATTTTTATAAATTTTAGTTTCTTGAAAAAAATCCTCTTAAATTTAGCGATCGTCTTCCAGTATTTGATTAAGAAATGAGACAACCCCAAAAATAATGCGATAGATTCATTCGAATACATATTATGGCGAAAGATTTGTGGGTGGTTGGCTTTCACCTGAACCCGATGTTAATGGAAAATCGGATCAAGATACTGCTTCATCCCGTACTGTATTACCCGCCAATCCGTCCTCCAGGTCCCGGCTCTTCAGCAACCATCCTCGGCGCTAGGATCCACTGCTCCCCAGAGAATCTCCGATCCAATCCCGAGTCCTTGCTACGTTAAACTATGAACAGTCTACTATCTCGTCCGCTCCTATCTCCCACTCAGAAGTCCATCCGTGTATCCATCTTCCCTCGTCCCATGTAATCTGGTAGCGGCGTAAATGGATTGGTCGAGGTCCAGGGTTGGCATACGGAAGGAAAGGGTTACCTCGTGGGACGTCGAAAAGGGTATCGCGGAGATAACTCCTTTTCGATGCGATCCTGTTTTTTATGGGAAGAAAGAGCACAGCCAGCACAGAAATACATGTATGGGGAGAGAATCACGTTCTCAATCATCATTTCGAATTTCTATTCCTTATTGTGTGCCTGGTGAAGCGAGCTAAGTCAAATTGGGAAGAGGAATTCTCTAGAGTCCTTAAAGACTGGTGTTCCAAGTGGACATCTTTTACCAACACGAGATGTCTATTTTACGATGGTGCTTGTTATGCTTTTCTGAAGAGAGTTCTATCATTTCTGTTTCTTGTGAATGAACACTTGTCAGATAACTTAAATTTTAGTATCATTGGCTATACTCTGAAAGATTTCCTTTTCGGCATAGTAGTAGAGTACTTCGAATCTTCTGGTTTTTATTTTCTGTAAAATTTCTTTTGTTGCTCCCATAGAACTTAAATGGAACTATTGCATCCTAAGTCCAAAACTGGTTGTTTTTTGAGTAAATATTTCTTGGATTCAGCGCAAGATCTAAAGTATCCATTAATATTTTCCTGCAGTTTGTTAAGCAGTCGTTTTGATCTGAGTATATTGTAGGAACAGTTTGAAGAATCATAAAATCATTACATTGAAATAAAGAGATAAAATAATAAAATGAGGTTATTTAATGAAATTTACTTATTATAAGAGAAAATTCTGTTAATAAAATGTATTATTTCTATTCTGTTTTAACATGGTGATCTTTTTGTTAAAATACCTGATATTGACAGTTATACTGCAAATTCCAGTCCATGTGTTATAGTATATAACTGAGGAAATGGTTCTAGACAATCACTGTTTTTATATGACCAAATATATTCTTCAAAGATCTGATATTTATCGTTCCTTGCTTTGTGAAATAAAGCCTAACTTTTATATGTCGTAGACACATCTGCTATCCTATCACATCTACATTCCATTCTACAACTTCTATATTCTATTCTACTAGATCTATATTCTATTCCACCACATCTATATTCTAGCTTATAGTTTTCCCTCCCATACTATCACGATCCATGTTTCGCCCAAGTTAGATTCCCCATCAAACTAGGACCATTCCGGAAAGGCTTTCCTTGACATGAGTCAGCAAAGTTTCTCCTCGCGGAGTGCTAGAGAGGGGAACTCGGGTGCCATCTGGACGGAAAGCGGATGAAACAATTCTCTATCCAATCCGAGATTTTTCCTACCAGAGTTGGAAAGGGATAAAATTGGCGCGAATAGAACAAGGAGAGAAATGACGCGCATATTTCTATCATCTCGCAATATTTCAGAGCTGATACTTTGTGATGCTGTTCGAAATCTCACGCGGCTCATCTCTCTCTCTCTCTCGAATCCATTCATTTAATTACGATCCCGGACCGCGAGCATCAATCTCAGAGAGGGATTAAATTGTGATAATGATTTTTTTCTCTTTCCTTTTCATTTCCCCCGTGCACGCCCACGGGAAAGCAATACGCTAATGGAAGCGCTCGACGATTTTTTTATTCACGGGCAAAAGAAGGCGTATCAATCATCTAACACTTCGAAATATTATTCACCGTTGAAATTGGTAATCTGTTTACTCTACCCGCTGAACGTAGGTCGCTGTTTGAACTTGACCTTTCGGCACGAACAAGGGGCTTATTTTTCGCCGCGGTGTTTACTCACCTCGTGAGAACCTTAGAAAGAATCAATCGAATTATGTAACGCTCCCTGTGAAGGGAGTCAAGGTACATCTCGGGGATCCACTTGTGAGCAGTCCGTCCTCTTTAAACAAAACGGGGGGTCGATAAAAATTTTCTCGGGGAACAAAGTTTCGGGGAACTTCGGAGATCGTTTTCAGTTGTGTACACACCGACTGTGGAAACATTTGAGCAGGGTTTTAATGTTGTTATTTTTGCTCTGTTGAAGCGTAGTTTTGTTCGGCTACAATAAAAATGAAAGGTTAGAAAATGAAACGTGGATATTAATGAATTTGGGGTTTGACAACGCTCCGATATTCATTATTTAGCTCTGCGGGATTTATTTAATGCTAATATCTGAAGTGATTTTACTTATATTTTTATGATAAAGCATCCTCAGATAGGCCTTTTAATGTTAGCTACAAATATATACTAATAAACTACTAATTTAAAGGTACAATTAGGAGATGGTGAGTGAGGAAAATTGTCACTACTAGATGAAAACCTAAGACGTTGATGCTCATTTTAAGTTAAGAGGAATTCCTTCTTTATTTTTCCTTTTAATGTAGCAAATTGTGACGGAAAAGGCCTATCAATCACATTTCTTGGTATGCTTAACAGCATCATTAAATAAATTTAATAGAAATACATGAATGAAGAAATCATAAAATAGATAATTCATGAGTAAGTTTATATTCTGCCTACAATTCATAGATTCCAACTAGAAAGAGTGTCGAATCTAAGCACCAAGGTTCTTGTTACAACGTCCTTCTCATAAATATTATTTGTAAGTAAAGAGACTAAAAGATTTGTTATATCAAGTATCTTTAGGTTTCGCAGGTTTTTTACACTCCTTCCAGAAACTTTTTTCTGCTTTGGTGTTTTATTTTTTCTTAAGTGCAGATTTAGGTTTTTAAATTCACAAAGTAGTTATCTTTTATGCCATTTCTTTTCAATTTTATATGTCGAAGGATTAGATATGAGAAGAGGCTTGAAAATCTCAGTCTCACCCAAGTCCTTATATTACTATTATAATACTCGGCCTAAATAAATGCCTCCATGATAGCCCTATTTTTGTCGTAGTAATTTCAAAATTCTGCATTGTCGTAAGTTAATCTACCACTATCTCCTTTATCATGACTTTCGCATTCGAGTATCCCATTTGTAATTCCGAGAACACATTCAAAATAGAAGGCGGTGATACTGTAAGCGAAGTCACTCACTTTCCTTTTCAGCACCCGTTCTCGTTCCATTCTATTTCCATTCGGAGTCACTCCTCACACAAGGCTAATCATCCGCCTTACATCAGCTGCACTAAACCCGAGCTCCACCATAGTCGACGGAGCTAGGCGAAATCTCCTCTAATGCGTCCCCTCCTCCATTAATCCTCCAAACTTAATTGAGCTCCAATCTTTCCTCGCACCACTTAAGCAATCTCCCCTCTCGCACCCATAAAACCGCCCTCCGAATTTCCTTTATAATCGCCCGTTGCTTTCTCCCGATGAATCACGTTCAAGCGATCGACATTTTTCATCCCTCATAACGTCCCCGATAACGATCGGAAATATATTTTCCCCTTCCGTTGGCGCGGGAGATGTTTCGGGATAGAACAACGCAATGACCTAATGTTTACGACTGCACCAATGGGAATGGATGGGGAAATAACGGGGGCATCCGCTGCGCGATGGGCGTTATGAAATTTGTGACGCGTTCGGTAAAATTTTGAATCGCCTTGGGCGTGAGTTTCTCCGTAATTTAGCCAACGGTTTAATCTTTTGTGCAGCGTCGCCAAAGCGAAACGAAACAAAATTTTGGTCTGACGAGGTGCGCTCACCCAAAGCTGTCATCCGGATGGATTCACAATTTCTTTTTTTAATAATGCCGATCTACTGATTTTCGCTGACCCTAATGCTGATTTTTTTTGTTTTTGAATAATAAATATAGCATATTTATTGCACATTCAATTGCACATTTACAAATATTAGAATCATGTGTACAATGGAGTATCAGTAATCCTTAGAAAAGCAGAAGAATTATTAGTTGAGAATAAATGTCAATTACGGTCCTCCTGAGCCAAATTGTGGCTCATCAGGAGGTGCCAGGTTATGTTAAAATAATAGCATATTGGAAAATTCAAGTAAAAATAAAGAAAGTAAAGACGATATTTAGCACTAAGAATAGCAAAAATATAGAAATTTCAATATATACACGCATAAAATATCAGTAGTATATTGTACACATATATAGAATATCAGCTATATCAAATGTATAGAAGTTACATACGTAACATAACCGAACATAAAAGTATCAGCATTATTCTGAATGAATATATGTATATATCACATTTTAGCCATATAAAAAATAGAACAAATATCATATAAACAAGCAAATTGAGAAATTTGAATACATTAAACCCTAGTTTTCACCAGCCTTCGGTTTTTACTACCATGGTGAACGTGATGATGGGATTACTCGGTTTATTTTGCCGTAAAAATGAATCATACGTCTGCGATTTATATTTTTCTACAGTTATCAACTCCGAAATCTAAGCCAAATCAGCATTTTATTTCGCTGATAAACCACAAAAATTCGATGGGATTGAGTTGGAAAGATACTCTTGTTCAAAAACCTGCCGATAATTATCCAGGCTTTTTAACTCACACATTTTACTTTGTCATTTTGTAAACCATCCTTATGCAATGCTATATGTCTGCTCTTTCTGTTTTTTATAGAGAATTCTTCAGTTGCATTGGTTAAATTAAAGATGGAACTTCCAAGTCTCGATTTCTACTAATGAAGTCTTTCGTCTCTCTGTCAAACATGTCGCATTAGCTCTTCAAAAGACGTGGTTCCCGTACGCAAGCCTTAGTTATGTGCTACATTGGTGCATTCGGAATACACGGGATGGAAAATACTCTCATCTCTTCATCATAGTCATACTATTTTCTCAGACCTTAGGAATTCTAAAATTATACTTGCGTTCATAGAGTTTTTTCTCTTACGATGCTCCTTATTATCCTCATAGCCAACTTGATTTCGTTATACTTACGGTTTTCCTTTTTGAGATATTTAAAAATAATCTTTCGCGTTGGAGAAAATGTCAAATTGTTTGCTATTTCAGTAATTCGTTCCTTCATATATTAATCAATTAATCAATCGCTATTAACTGCTGTATAAACTCATCAAGTATGATTTTCTAAATATAATATTGGTGCATTACGATATGAAATGTAAATCAGACAAATAACCATTATGCTGTCTCATTAAAATGTATTAAGTTTCATAACGCATCATTCAACTTGGTGATAACCTAACCAAAACTTCTTTAAGCATGCATTTATCTCATTAACATTAATCTATGTCATAATGCCTCATTCAACCTAGTGATAATCTAGCTAAAACTTCTTTATATATGCATTTATGTAACTATTCAACTCTGGACAATACCTGGATAATAATAACGCTCGAAGCAAAGCTCGACTCGCGTTAAAGTTGACTTACTGATTTGAGAAACTTCTTTCATACGAAAATCCTCTGTTGCTTCAACAGCTCTGACGATTACGTCCACCGTAATCACGTATTCATCAATAATTGCAATCGACCACGGAGATTTATATAAACTTATTTGAGAAACCAATTTCCGATGCGAAATTAATCGTTAAAATTAATCATTTGATTCGCGATATGTTAAATCTCAATTAATACATTCGTGCCATAAATAAACCGCGCAATTGATGAGAACCATTTATGATAACCATTAAAAATCTCAGTCGTTTAATCGTTCGGCAGCGCGAAGCAATTTGACCGTTTATTCCCTCATCAAAAACGGACGCCCACACCGTAATTACTTTTCTGTTTCTACCTTTATGGGATAGTCGAAACATTTTATTCTTAATTTCTCTCTCGTGATCCATAATTTCCGAGAAATCTTTCGGCGAAATTGGATTCACCTTTTCCCAATAGTAATCTCATTATGGAGTTTCCTAAAGGAAAGTGTCGCTGTGAAACAAGCGGGAAGGTTGTCATGGAAACACTTTGATCAGCTAAAAAGAGATGTTTTATTAAATGGAACGAATGACGTGGGTGATAAATTAAAGGATAAAGGAAACCAAGAAAGAGAAAAAAGGTGTAAGCATAAAAATAGATACAAAATAATGTATTCGTGAATTTCGTTAATGAATAGGGTACTGAAATGGAAAGGAAGGAATGGGATTGGTACTTTGCGGCTACTGACTTGAGATATTTAATAAAAGCGAAGGGTAAATCGAGGTAAAATAGCAATATCGGAACTATTCTGGCCCCATCAGAACTCCCTTGGTTTTCCTTTTGGGTTTCTTTGAGATAATTCACACACATCCAAAAAGTCTGCGGTAAAGCAAGTAAAAAATTCGACTTTTAAAGCGTTTTGTCAGTAGTTATTATTAAAAGGTGAGACAGCGATTTCACCATGGTTAGACTCCATCTTGAATACGCGGCAAGTATATGGAATCCAGCGGATGAAACAGGGATGCGTGAACTTAGTAAAATGCAGCGCGAAGCAATACGTTTTGTTTACATATGCTACCATAAAAAAGCAAACGTTACGAAGATGCTCTGAGATGCAGGTTGGGAATCCGTGAAAGGAAGGAGACTTGAAGCTAGGTTGAGATTGCTTGACAAATTCCAAGACAGCGCATTTACAGAGGACGTAATCGTGTTATGCGACCCCCAGCTATTTCCGCTGATAAGAAAAAAGTTTCTAGAACAAGTCTTTTTTGGGACTTATTCTTTCCGCGAACGATTCGCGATAATAATAAACTACAGAAATAGCTCAAACGTTTGGTGTATACACCCCGTGCCACACCCCGTAAGGTTGCTTGTAGGATATTTTAGTAGATGCAAATGCATTATATTTACATGCAGATGTAAATCATGATATTTGCATGCAGATGTAGATGGATGATATTTACATGTGAATTTAAATGCAAAATGTGTATTATGCATTGTAAATTCACCGCCTGAGGATGGCGTCAGAGTCACCGAAATGGGCAATGAAAAATTCTCAGGTCTGTAATCTGGCGGTTCTTTCTCTTTGAGGAAAATAACCGACGCTTCCCTGACATAGCTGGCTTACCGAGAGTTTTTTGACCTCTTATTTATTAACAGCCGAGTTCCAATTGTTTTAAGAGAATTTACTAAATTAGAATGGAAAAGAATCGAGGAGAAAAAGATTCTGATATGAATGACATAAAGAGCTGACTAGATGTGATTCATATGAGAAGATGCATCATTGTGGATGTAATGAAAGGAAAGTTAATGGATAAGAAGAACCTGGGTGATTAGATGAAGTAATGAACGGTAACGGAATTAAATGAATTTTCTGAGTGGTGAAAACGCGATGCAGTCATGAGCTAACAAAACTTAATCGGAAAGGCAACGTTGATTACTTCAGGGACGAAGTTCAACTGTAAATTAACATCTCCTGGCAATTAATATCTTGATGGCTAAATAGACAATTACCTAACTCATCTGACTCCATTACCTGTATCCTAGTATACCATTTCTCGCGATGATATGACGTCGCATGACCATGAGAGCCAAACAGAGCCACTGGATTACGTCAATCCCCGCGCCAATAATCCGCGTCCAAAGTGATTAAAACTCCCCAATGACGGATCCTCCGTCTGTTTGGGATTCATTCGCCCCACGCGAACTCATATCGCTCCGGAATGGAAAGAAAATGTTCTCTAGCGATTACGCATATCAACAGGCGCGGGCGATATCTGACGACGGCGAAACTCATTATTCAGAAGAACAAGCGCGGGGGAAATTAGGATTCTCCCTCTATTCTTCGCTCCACAGTCGTGCCTCGGCCGCATTTTGGCAGGGGAAAGCTGCGGAGTATCGTTCGAATCCCACCGAAAGGGAAACGGACGTTATTTTATAACGCTTCTCGATTTTGCGGGGCGTAAATTTCCTTTCCGCTCTGTTTCTCCGTGCGCGTCGAACGGATGGAAAAAACTCGTCTCCGGTAATTCATCGGTCCCGCGTAGCGATTTTAATTGCGGAATCCCTCGGAATTTATCTGGGATGGAAGAGAGTAATTGTTGAACCCCATGCGCGTGATGTTATTGGGAGAGATGAATGACCGATGGGGAAGCAAGACGGACTCGGGCCTCATTTCGAGGTAGTCACTAACTATAAACAGAATCATCATATAGCGCTAAATACACCAAGAAGGGTTCTTACTATACAAGAAATAATTAAGACACGACCTAGGTTTCGTAGGGAAGCTGCATAATCAGGTGACCTTACCTTTATCGCTTTCCTAGGGGTATACAGATGTGCAATGCCTTGTCGGTGCAACCACTCCTCTCACAATTCAGCTGCTCTTTTAATCCTGTTGTAATCGGAATATTCCATTCTTGTTCCTATACCCTCGAAATAATTCTTCCTTGGCCCAGAAAAAAAATCCTAGAACATATATGCCGAACAATATATGCCGAACAATATATACAGAACAGAGCCCAATAAAATACTTGAAAGTACAAGGAAAGATAAAAAAACACCAATAAAGAAAAAGGGATGCAAGGAAAGCATAGACGCCAATGGAAAATGGGGGAAGGGCAGAAGTGCAAGTAATAGAAAAGAAAGAGAAATAAACACAAGGATAGAACGCAGGATAGGAGTAGAAAGAGGAGGAGGTGAAGAAGGAATCAAAGATTCACGAAGGGAGAGGGGAAACCTAGGAAATGGGATGGGGGAATGATGGCTTGCATAATTGGGGAAAGAGAAATTCGTTGATAATATTTTTGGATGAGTTTTTTTAACAATTTCCAAAATTTCAAGAGCATCCAATTTAGCATTTTCATCACACTGGTGAATAATGACTAACTCCTGTGTCCCGTTTCCAATGAATGCTTACTAAAATGGGAGACACTGTTTTGTATATATTCTGTGTTTTTTGCTATTATTTCACTCGATGATATAGTTCCGCTACGAAACGCAGGTCATGACCGACGGAGGCTTCTTTTGCGAAGTAACTATATGGTTCAATTTATACAGTCCGATTGAAAGCTTATGGCCCCTGCTCAGAATTAATTTTTCGGTTTGGACGAGTCTATCCCCCGAGGACTGCTTAAGAAAGGGATTTGGATGGTAAATAGAGCAATAGGCTTAGGCACATACATCCCCCCTCTTACTTTCCACCCCTATGGGATTTTTTCCTCCGTTCCGCGGAGAAAGAAACTACAAGCTTTCAAGTGCACTTTCTTCGTTTATTTTGTGTTCCGCTTCCTCAGACGTGAGTTCTATCCAATACAAGGAAGTGATTTTTTCAAAGACGTTCCGTTCTTTCACATCATGTTCATTGAATGTCATACCCCTGACTTAATTTTCCAACAGAAAAATATCCCATCGAAAAGATATGGATCGAGAAATTATTACTATAGAGAGCTTATACCTATTTTCAGATTTTCAAAATAATCATTTCTCTCAAAGAGAGTGTCTTTCATATTGAGAGCATTAAGCTTCTATCTTTGGATTGGGAAGATAAAATTAGACTTGTGAACATTTACAGAAGAATTCTTAAGGAACCACGCCACCAATTTCCGAGGAAATTTTAAATTTTTCGTTCATATTTTCCAAACATCCGAGATGCATTCGCGTATTACGCCGTATTCCTTAATTTACCGGTCGAGCCAAAATGAAACTCTCGAATAAGGATCGGTCGGAAAGTATATTTATTTCTGTCGAACTTCAGCAGATAAATATCTGGAAAGTTTCTTTGAGCGGTTTCTTCGTCTTATCATTTTCCAACCGGGTGGCCAAATCCAAAGCTGCCCAACTTGAGCAAATGGGAAAGGCACATCCATGAGCAATCGCTGATAACAGAATCCCATATTGCTCTTATCCAATTTCAGGGACTCACAGATCTCGAGAACTCATCCAAAATCCTTCCTCTTCGTCTGTTCCATTATTTTCTGCCTCTTCATCCCTCCTCCCCATTTTCACAAACACCAGGCATCCTTAACTCTACATTCAATCAATTTATATAAATGTATACAATATATAAAACACAGTAAATCCAGTTAAGACTCTTTTTTAAGGGACCAAGTGAAAACCGTGTTATAAGCAGAATAACTTTATAACAAGGCTGTGTAATGCTGGTTGACTTTTCGTCAATTTTTGAAGATTGGTCTTCTTTTCGCATGAGAAGAGCGTTTTTGTTAGTTACTTTATTTAAGTTATTTTTATTCTACGATAAGGCAGATTTTACTAGACGTATAATTAGGGAAATATATTAGGGATTTAGAAGGTTTTCGAACAGAAGAGGTAAGAGGGCAACACGATCTATGAGATTACGTTCAACACCCTAAAAAAACTTCTTTTCTGGATTTTTCGATACGTTTACCTTTCAAGATTGTGATGGTTCCGAAGAGCGACTATTTAATCTACCCTCTTCCCTGAGAAAAAGGTGATAGATAAGATCATACTCTATTTCACAGTTCGTATCAGCTCCGATGGAATATTATTAATTGTTCAACTACGCCATAGTTTCATTTATTTCACACAAAATTGACCATTCAAAAGAAGAGACTCACAAGGAACCTTTTTAATTTAATTAATTTAATTTATTGATGTTTTTTGGGCGAAATTTGGACTAAGTAGTCGCATCTTCCATTTAACTCATGGGTTACACATGGGATTTTCAAATTACAAATTCATAAATATTACAAAAATTTACAAAATCATAATTACAAAAGTTACAAATAAAATGTAGCTGAATCCAAAATGAAAGACAGAAATGAGAATAGAATGGGTAGAAAAAAATACAAAAGTTATATGAAGAATAGATTACATGTAAAGGAAAATACAAAATTTACCTTACAGCATTACAAAAAGTATGGTAAATTCAAAAAGAAAAATCTGGTCTGTCATACTACAATTAGAGAAAAGGAGAAGGGAGAGGACGGCGATGCATATAAAGTAAAGATTTTTAGGTCTATCGATTGAAGCAAACGATTAGCTGAAAGTGGATCTAGGGAAGGGAAAATCCGCATCTTAAGCGGGTAGCAGAGCGTCTTAAGCGGTATCTTTACCATATGATTCGTGTGAATGGGACTGAGACCGTGGAATAACTATGTATTAAGCGAGATAGCGTTTTAAACGGGTATAACCGTATATGAATTCGAAGAAAAAGGGAGGTAGGGAGGGAGAAATATTGAGATGTGGGGAATTCCCCATTTTGAGCAATTTTAGAATCTGATCGTGACCTTTTGCTACCAGTTGGATTAACGGGGATAACAGACCGAATATCGTGTCTGGAATTGTTTTTGCGTGCTTCCAGTCTTAAAAGATGCATGTTTCGCTTTCTCACGTGGAGAGAATGTAGGGGGTGCGGACAGCATAAGCAGAAAACTCGGTTTCGAGCGAGCTTGAAACATCCATTTCACGGTTCACCGTTTATTTCTGCGTGTGTACCCTTCGTTGGCAACTACTCATTTTTCTCGACTGTAAGCTTTTGTATTATCTCCGTAAGGATATACAAACATCCATCAACACGTGAGTTATGTAAACTTCGTATGAAGGGAAAAGTATGCCAACTCCACGATGTCGACATTCCCTTTCTTCGATCGTTGAAAATCATCATACAGTCACTCCGTATCTCTCCTATGGACGCAATTTCTTAAGTGTTTCATCCGCTCTATTTACTAAATTATTTGACTCTAACTGCCAACTTTGTCGCCTCGTTTTGAGATCATATTTTGTACAGCACAGGATTTTTCTAAAATAGTTTCGACGATGATGGAGTAATAAAATCAAAAAGTTTTTTTCTGTTTTTCTAAAAAATTCTAAACGAAGTATTTCTTAGCCCATACGTTTATATTAGTGCCAAAACATTCTTTTCTAGTGATTTAGGTTGTTTCGACGGATAAAGAATAAACGTAGATGACAAACAGGAAGAAATATGAATTCAATATACTTGATTGTGGGAAACTAGAATTCTGGAAAGCAATTTGGGAAAAAATTAATGACTTCTAATGCACAATCAATTTAAATTTTCTTTGCTGTGATAGTCTTGTGAGTCTGTGAGAGGTAATCCTTATGAAAAATTTTGAAACATATTTTCGACTGACATGACACCGTCTCGATATATTCCTTGCTGTATATCCGTAAAATAATCATTTTCCCTGAAACTTGGTTTTCAAAGTGAAATGTAATCAGTGATTTTGTAACTTCAGGGATAGGTAGTAATGGAGTGAATCGAATCGTTGGTAAGCAAAAGCAATATCCCTCGAAATAATTCCCTTGAGTTTCGCGTGATTTGGCGCAGAGTGATGAAAAAGGAGGATGGTTGACTCTGATGGAGAAAACGGGTTTAAAATAAACCAGTTGCTGAATTAATGTATGAGATAATAATAGATAATCTGACAATGTTACAAACACATGATCTAAAAATGCTCTTGACTGTAGCACTCTCGAGAATATGACTTATCTTTGGCCGGAGTCACTCAGAAGTGTGCGATAGATTAAAAGTCGTGGAAGGTAGAAAGGGATGAGTCGTCTTCCTCAAAAGAAATCTATGAAAGTAAGGAAAAAAATAAAATCCAGGTGGCGTGTTTTTCCTTTGACACAAAGAGACACTTTTGGGAGAAGATTATTTTTGGGCTTAACCTTTCCCCTTTAAAATATTTTTAACTTTGGATTCCCTCACTCCCATCTTTCATTTAGGAGATTTCTCAAAGCCGACTCTCTGAACTGTCTGCGTCACACACTCAATATTCAATCTTTAAAGTCCCTCTCCATATTCATTGCTTTCATCATTCTCTGTATGTATTAATCAGAGTGCTTTTTGGCGTGTATTTTTATAATTCTTTCGTGGAATGAAATTTCCTTATAGATAAGGAGTTTACTGCATTATTCACTTGAATAAAATTTCGGCCACAAGTTAAGAATGCGTTGCATATGATTCAATCGGTCTTGATAATGAGAATGGCTACCCATCAACATGGCCCAACTCATGTTTAATAACCTTCAATAAGTTACATCTATAGGACGTGAATTTCCCAAAATTCCTCGGATCTATAAACATATAGCGGATGGTATTTCGTCACGCTAAGCTGGGATATTAAAAATTCCAACGTCGTGTTATGGTAACTCGATGAAAAAGCGTGATAGTGACTGTATGTCGAAATAAGAATCTAAAAATAGTAATCTTTTCAATGATATTAGTAAAATGACTGTGACGAAAATGTGTCAGTCACGTATTTCACCATAGGATATACTCGTGTAAAAGATTAAAATGTTTAAATCTAGCTAAGTATTACGTGAAAATATGAATATTAAATAATGAGAGCCAAATTATCCAGCGCTACGAAAATAGGTATTATATTGGATAAAATGTGACAAAAATTATTTCAGTTAACCTTATGGAATATTGAAATAAAATGTAATTATAATTTTAATCTTGGATATTGTAATGTAAACTAATTACAAGCATATTCTTCAAAAGTTTAATGAGCAAAATATGTGGATAACTTTTCAGTCATTCATATCATCGATATATTACTCCATATAAAACTGTAACTAGAAGGATAATAGATATTTTTTTAATAAAATTCACAGTTGTTGGCGATGTCTTGTGGAGATACATCATGATTAAGAAGAGAATAGTTGTAATTTTTCCACAATATGTTCATCAAAACAAAGGCAGAAAAATACGCGACTATATTAAGTAATTGATCGCCATCATCAAGTGATAATGGTGGTATGATGATACTTTTGATGATGGCGAAACTAGTCGTGTATTTTATTGTTTTTGTTTCAATAAACATAGTGTGGAAAAAGTACAACGATTCTCTTCTTCATCAGGCACTTTTTAACTTAATAGTTTATAATCATTCTTTCCATTGTAAATTTGGATTAGAATCAGTCCTGTCCTATTTCCGATACTGACGCTAAACTCCAGCCATATCCTCTCATGAAGTCCTTTTATCACTTTAGTTCATTTAGTAACTTCCAAAAGCTCTGAAACGAGTTCTCCGAACCCGGGTTTTGTTTTAATGTTACCAACTGCGCTAGTCGACATCCTCTTTGCCGAATGTTCGCCCATTTCACATGACCACGTACTCTCCTTATCTCACTCGTACTCGTCCCTTTTAACTGTGATCTAGGGCGATTCTGAAGTTTCACCAAACTATTCCAATCAGCCGTTAAGTGGATCGGTTCAGAACCGTTGGCGCGGAAAGATTTCTTCTCTGGAGAGAGAACAAACGAGCCACTATTGTTTGCCAAGCTCCAAATCCTCTGTCACATCCTCTCCCATGCCTCCTTTCCTGTTCATTATGTTTGCACTTTCCACTCTCTAAATCATAAGAGTGTAATCCCTTCCATTCTGCTCTCCACGGTGCCTTCAAATACTGCAGTACTTACATCTCGTAACGGAACTTCGCCCAATTACCCTCTCCGAGATGTTAATGGTACTGCTCTATTTTCGGCAACGAAAGCTACAGCGCTCTTGTAACTGAAGGTAAATGATAAGATAGCTTTGTACTTTTCAGAAAAATTTTACACGTGCTCGGTGTCATTATCGTCTAATGGATGAGGGCAATGATTACTAAATCCGGTATTTTGTATTTAAATTTTTGTTTTTTGTGCTTCGATAGTCAAAGTTATTTTGTCTCAAATCCTTTGGCTTTAAATTTATACATGCAATTTTCAAAGGACGATGCAGATATGACGACATCCTCTCTTGCTTCCCCCTTTGTATTCCTCTCACCAATTCTAACCTCCACATACCTCGTTTCCGATTTTCCATCTCTCAAAGATCAATTTTTTATCCCAAAAACTTTCTAATTCTCTTTTGTTTTTCCAATTCTCCTTTGTCTCTCAACCCCTCTTTTGAACTGTTTTCCCCTATTAATTTACTCCTTTCATCCATTATTCTCCGGTCTGTAGCTTATCGAGCCTTCCTATTTCTTTTCAGTCCTTTTTTTTTGTTTTTTGTTGTATCATGATTCTTTTAATATCTTTCCGTTTCTGTTACGATTCGCTGTAATTGGTCATATTTGCTGTTTTTGAATCGTAAATAAATTCAATCAATATGATAAATAATAAATTTAATGAATTAAGTACATTAAGTTTAAATTGATAATTAATTTAAATATATATTAAATTTAAATAGCTAATAAATTTAAATAGATAATAAATTAAAATATATAGTAAATTTAAGAAGATAAATAAGTAAATGTAATCCCTCACACAGAACCATATGCAAAACGGCCTTCACCTAAGTTGAAGTGCACTGTCCTTTTGGCTATCCAGGGACCCTTATTCCATGGATAGAAGAAAATAATCGAGAAATAAGGGAAATGAGTTGTGGATCATGGATATGGTGGGTTCAAGGACTCATTTTTAGGACAAAGAAGGATGGGCAGAAAGGTTATTTCATTAACTTTTGGAAATCAGATAAAGTCGAGAGAAAACCAGAGAATTGTCACGAAACTACCTTTCCTACTTTGAATCGAATACCTAGCAATTGTTGTATCTCCGAAATTATTCATAGGAATTTAATTCCTTGACGACGCGAAATTATTGAGTGGAAATTCAATTCGGCGAGAATTCGTGTCAAGGCTTCAGATAGCACAGTGTTCTCCTATTTACATATCGATTCAAACACACACATATACCGTTCCATTAGCCCAATTAGTCCCCATATCTTCCCGAGTTTCATTAACCACGTTAGTCCAAGGTTTTATTGTTTCTTCGGCTACTTTTCATCATCATACACACGCGTTGATTCAATTTCCCTAATAAAAGGTGCAAACGGAATTGAGAAGATGACTTTTTGGCTTCGGCTTTAATTAGCAAAAAGGAGGAAATTTCGGTTTCCGCCGAAAATTATTTCGTTACTTAACTAGCAGGATTATCTGATTCACCGATTTATTTACTCCTGTTGGATTTTCTCACTTTCTCCTTGCGATTCGTTTACACATCCATTTTCAATGTCCCCAGGATAAATTCACCTCCTTGAGTTGTATTCTCTCTTGGGATACACAGATGAGTTTAGAACATTTCTGGGGAACTTGTGGTCTCCATGCCAAATGTGGCCATATAGGAAGTTATTGTGGCCTATTAGTCACTTACTGAAAGAAAGAAGAAGGAAGCTGTGTGTATATGAAATCTGGTTAAGAAATACCGTGAAATCCGGTTAAAAAGTTTTTCGGAGAATCAAGCAAAAATTGCGTTTCAGGTGGGATATTTTTATAACCGGGTCATGTAATAATTCCCTTTTTGCTGTATTTTTGAATCAAGGCCCGGTTTTTGCACATAGTATTACATCTTCCTTAGTAACAAAATTTTTCACAATAAAAATTTTTATACAATGAAACAATTTTTATCTGACCAAACCATATAAAGGGAATACAGCGAATACCGACACAGATGATGTATAAAAAGTTTTGGTCTTTATCTAATAATTAATCTTTAATTTTGGTTTAAAAGCGCATCTTAAACGGGATAGCGTCTTAGTGGAAGTATCTTAAACGGGTTTTACTGCACTCAATTTTAGTAATTTTGATTTATATTCTCGCTAATGAAAACAAGTGAAATATAAGGCGGAAAATATTCTCTTTCAGTTTACTCAGCGAATGAATTCGTTTTCTCATATACTTATAAAATATCGAAGTTTAACCATTGGAATGTAGGCAACACATAACACAGGTGTGACCTGATGGTTTGTCATGTGGCAACGCTTATTAGACCGAATGCTAAATGTGGCCTTCCGATGAAAAAAGCTTCCATCCCAGGGTTAGAAGAAGAACAGCAGTACGATAGTCACGGAAAATTTCGTGCATCGAGGGGAACCAATTGAAAATCCTAGAAAAAGGGAATCAGGAAAAGATTGGTAGAATCTTTGATGTGGAGTGTTTTTCTTTATGGATGTGAAAGTTGGACTTTAAGGAAAAGAGGACCTCAGACGAAGGCCTTCGAGAGGTGGAGATGGAGGAAGTTAGTTGGGCTGATAGACAAACAAACACGGAGTTGTTGGAGATGGAAGGAAGGGAGGGTTTTGATTGAAGTAATTAGGAGACGGCAGAGGAAATGGACGGGACAAATATTAAGAGGAGAGGGTTGTTTGGCGATATAGAGGGCGATATGAGTTACCAAGAAAAGAAAGAAGGAAATCTCAGGAGATATGAACCTACCGAAAGACAGAACTTTTATGGTTACTTATAATGATTTCCGAAGAACATTTATGGTGACTTAAAATGATTCTAACGCTATTTCCCTTCTTATACATCTATCTACATTTACATATGTACCCTGAAAGCCGCATTTTGGCGTGTGGCAAGGGGTGCGTACACCATGACTCTACTTTCCTAATCGATTACTTTCGCGTATCGTTTTCGAAAAAATGAATTCTTGAATCGACTGGTTCTAGCATTTATTTCTTTGGTATCAGAACAGCCTATATCACAAGGAGGACGTATTGTATCGTGAAATAAATGAAGAAGTACAAATTCTTTTCCATTCATTTCACATGATGGATTTCCACCATATATCGCCTGACTCTGTGAAATTTACGCATATTATTGGCTGCATCTTCTATGCAAGTACTTGTTCTGAATTTATTAAGTAAAATAAATCTCTGATTGGACCCTCTTTCTTCCAAAGATTCCCATCCTGCCTCCTGAAACATCCGAATAACGCTCATTGATTTGTCACATTTCTGTAGAAAAATTGCCTTTCGTTGTACCTTTTCTAATATGCGAATACAACACTTTTCAGCAGGGTCCCATACTCTGAATGCATATTCTACGTGAGACCTAACCTAGCGCACAAGTAGCGCACCTTTTTCGTCGCTTTCACTCACTCTCTCCACTCGCCTCATTTTCCCACCCATTTCCCAGCCCCACTCGAGTCGGAATCGGCAACCTTTGACCTCCCTCTAGGTCCTTAATGTCAGGGGGTTCCGCGAAACTCTCACACGTCCTCCAATTCTGCCTTTCATCTTTTTATTTTGCCAGCGTTCCCTTTCTATCTCGCCGTCCGTGAATTTTCTCGAAACCCGTAAATATTTATGGGATCCCCTCCGCCGTGTCCTTCCCCGTATTATCTCCCTGACTTGATTCAACTCGAGGGAAACCCTAATAAAACGACTGCAGTGGGTTGATGAAACGACTCCTTAACTCTATCGGACGCGGCTGTATTATCGGCGGGATGGAGAAAGAGTTTCGGACGGTCTTTCTGGGCGGAGATATAATAATAATTTAATAATAATACACTTTAATTGCACATTTCTATAAATATTACAACGATGTGTACAATAGAGTATTAGTAATAATTTGAGAAACAAAATATTTAATAATTCAGAAATTAAATGACAATTTTAATAATAATCATTTTTTTACAAAGGTATCATACAGGGTTGATGCTGTGTTTACATTAAGAAACATTACATTAATTGAATAGAATAAAATCACATTCATTGAATTGAATAAAATTACATTAATTGAATAAAGATAAAAAAACCATATACTATAAAATGCAATGAAAATGATTAACACTGTGGTCCTCTGAGCCGTATTGGCTCATCAGGTGGTTTCAAAAAATATTTGTTATAATAAAAAATGTTTAAAATAATAATAATTTATTGAACGCATACACGATGCATTCCCACTAAACTAAGCTTAAGTTAAGTTATATTAAATATAAATAAATTAAAGAAATCGAACAAAAAAACAAAGAAAAAGTATGATATTAGATACAAATGAGGAATAAGATTATATTAAAGAAGAAGCCGAAAACGGGTGACAAAGAAAAAAAGGAAGAAAGGGAAGATAAAAAAACTTATAGTTAGGGTACGGAAGTGTGCAGTTTCTTGCAGATCTGCGTTATTGAATCACAGAAGAATCGGTCTGGATACAGACAAATTTGCTTCCCTCGCTATTCGTGGGATAGATGAAAACTTGTAGGGGTCAACTCTACTGTAGGGTTCATGAAACACAGGTGTGCTCCTTAACCTTTGTTGTGGCATAGACACTCCAAGGAGATTTGTTAGCTGAGGACTTGTCTGTGAAAATATTTTTTGAGAAAAGGACATCAGCTGCCTTTCTAGATTCAAGAAGGGGAAGATGGCTCCAGAGGCTAAGAAAACGTTGCGGGTAATTATGAACGTGAGGAAAAAATAGAGTCAGAATGCCAGCCGGAAGACTTAGCAATGAGGAGGTCTGTGTTGGAGTCTGAGGAAACCTATCGGGAAAATCGATGGAGATTTGCATATCTGGGAAGGGAAAGGAAAGGGACGAGAGGCAATGTTGAGCAAAAGATTTACGACGTAAGGAGCACTAATCGAATATTATGAAGGTGCGCAGTCCGATCTTAATGCGGTCGGAGTCTGCGTCACAGTCGGGCTGAAATGGCCAACTTCGTCGCAGAAAATATCCAATAATCGGCTAATAAAATAAGAGTATCGACTGAAAAACCTCTGACGTGAACGGAGGAGATTTTGAGGAGTTTCTAGGGGAAAGACGTCATCGACGTTTGATTGAAACCATAAATGGATTCGGTACTCCTTGATCGAGAAAAAATAGTATTATTTAAGTAATAGTTGCTCTATTTTATGGCCGTAGACCAGGAAAGTCATGAAAATTTATGGGAGTTGGCAATGGGAAACGCATATATTCGCAAGGAATTCTTCAACAACGCTCACTTCGTTGGATTAATCTTGATTAGACGCTGAGAGGAATTCGGCAGAAACTCCGAAGAGTACGAATAATGGGAAATATATCCGCACTCCAGTTAATTAAATTCCGCGAAAGCCCCAAAACTTTGCGTTTAGTTACCGTCTATTACTATATTATTCACTTTTTACATTCTTCCAACATATAGAAAAAATTTCATAGCCTGACGGATGACTGATTGGCATACTTTCAAAAAGCAATATATTAATCTGTAAAATCTTAAAATATTCTTTGGTTTAAAATCAATATTTAAGTGAATTTGTATATAGTAAAGACAGAATTATTAATTTTTAGGCATATTATACGAAAAACGAATTAATATACGTTGTTTATGTTAATAACAATAAAATTTACACTTTAAAAAGAGAAATTTTATTGTCTATGGTTTAGGCTGATGAAGTCATCGATATAACGAAACCAGAAATTCAAATGACTATTTAAAACGAAGTTGAAATTTGGTACCTTAAGAAAACTGAAAGAAGAAAACCGAATTAGAGCGAAAAATTCAAAACTAATTTAAGACCGCGTTTAGTCGAAATATACCAAGCATTTTTCATATTCCATAAATTGGAGTGTTATTATTGGCTTATGAACTGGTTATAAAACTGGCATATAAAAACTTTTCTCGTTAGTCTTCCTTTCATGAAACCCAAATTGAGAATTCTAACAATTACTTGACAAATTTTTAATAAACTTCAAACGAGAGAGAAAATGTATTAATCTAATAAAAGGTGGTTCCTAATGATGTTTTCAGCAATATGTAGAGAATGCAGTTGTGGTAGTCGAACGTTTAATTTTTCGTACTTTTACAAGTAAAATATGGCCATTTAAATACGATGTATTCATATTTTATTAAACTTGATTTGCTATGTAACAGTTCATTCGTATAAAATGTAAGAATAGCTCTATCATTGCTATAAAAATCATTTTGACCTTTAAAATTTCAATAGAGTATTCATGAATGACAGCATTCCCGGATAAATTTTATCTCATTTCCATCGTTTCAAAATTTTTGTGTAAAATATACCGTTTGAATATATTATATTGGATATATTGAATTGAATACATTATACTGAATTTACTATACTGAATATATTATAGTGGATATATTATATTGAATATATTACACTGAATATATTATATTCCATTTATATTAAACCTATTAGAATGAATGACTCTTGAAATTAAGGAAAATTTGTCTTGGTGCATTTAAGCGGGTATTTGCTTCGAAGTGCCCGTTTCTGCCTCTACTTTGTTTATTTGAGTATGGAATGGTGCTCTTAACTCTTGCTTTGCTAAAACTGATCCACTCCTCCTGAAGTACTCTCCGTTCACGTGAGAATTTTAACGATATAAAGCAAACGGATTAATCGCTAGAGAGATCTGCTTTTTTAAATAAGACCTGAAAGAGTCGAAGCTCGCCCCATAAACCTATGCGTACGTTTCGCGCGAAATCTCTCGGACCATCAAACATCGGGAACGTATCCCTAAGACGATAATCTGATATCTCATCCAGAAATTTCAATCATCCCTACGTTTCCCTATCCTCCATTCAATCTTCGAAGCTATGATTTTCGAACGAATCGAAAATGGAGCTGATAGGCAAAAATGGCCCCTCGGTCTGCTGCTCTTTAAAAGGAAAAAAATTCGTTTAAAACTCAATTTTGTAATGTGCAGTTTCCTCTTTCGCGAGATCGCCTTTGAGAGTGTTACCACTAGAGGGAACTGTTAATATTTTTCAGTTTTTAAGAGGAAATTTATAAAGCAGATGTGTTTTCCAGGATGTTTCAGCTGATGAATTTTGAAGTGACCTGAGTTTTATGCTCGAGAATATTTTGGGCACTAGAATTTTAAATCAACTATTACCATAGTAATTAAAGTTAAATTAAACTTAAAATAAACTAGCTGGCTAGCTATTTCATTAAATAGCTAGCTGAATTAATTTATCTCGAAAAATGTCACCGTTATTCTCTCACGGAATGATTTGATTCCCAGTGTACTATATCAATAAAACATAGCGAATAAACTTTATAAAAGGAGTCTAAAATCACAAAATAAAAGTATCATGCAATTTCATGGACATATGACGCAGTTGCATAACCTTTTGATATGTTTCACTTGTTATAAAAATTTTAAATTCGTGTATAATTTTCATCATTTCGTTTAGTCATTGATGAAACAATTATGTACAAATGTGCTTCTATTCAAAGAAATCTTGAGGATTTTTATCCAATCAAAATATGGTAACAATTACCACTGAAAATAGGGAATAGTTATGGAATTATTTTGCTGTAAGATGGTTGTCACGCTCTGTTAAGATTTAAATTTCGTGTAACATTGCTTTACTAAACATTTTAAGGTCTAATGGTATGTGTGCCTACGCAAATGTGAACATAAAATAAATGAGTTAATGAATCAGATGTATGTAGGATAACATATACCTCCCCACAGTTGCTAATTTCCGTCCAAATTTCTGTAAAAATGATTTGGATAAATTTTTTTGAAATAGACCTTAGAAAAAAACATGAAAATATACCTTACATTAAAGTCCCTCCGATATTTTCTTTGTTAAACGGCAAGAAAATAGTAGCGGGAGCTTAGTTAATGACATTATTGACAAGTAAGAGTTCTGAAGAAAGATTAAAATGATTGTATTTATATTCAATCATAGATTGCATTCCAACCTTTCTTTTGGAAATAGTAGAGTACATTAGATCATACGAAGGATAAAAAGTTCTCAGAAAATTTCTCGCATGATATTCCTCTTGTATAAGCAAAGATGACACACATGTTTTTGGTATCAATTCCTCCTTTAATACAACCTTTGATTGTCATCCATACAATAAACCTTACTTCATCAAACATTTCTCATTCAATATTTTACAAGCAATTTCTCTATAGTATGATTTTCCTCTCGAAATACCTGTTACCTTTCTCAAAAGGTGAATGCTGTGAGAAAAAAGAAGGTTGAAGTCTCTCAACGTATATTCCTCTAAAGACCTCAAAACCACAAAAAACTCTTTTGATGTATGAATGGTGAGATAGGGACGCTTAGAATTTTATTGGGAAACCAAAAATACAAATTACGAATTCCCATTTATACAGGGAAACCGCAAATCGATGTTCCAGCCAGCGGCGGCTCGGTTCACGGTGCCAGAGAATAAAACCATCACACACAAAATGAAGTTTATTCGGTATAAAAATAAAGGAAAAACTGAACAAGAAGCGTAGACATTGTTATGCTGTAATATAGAACAGCCGAATCGGCAAAATAAAAGTGCGTCAGCGAAGAATGTGATAATTCCTCTGCGAGACGCTCTTGAAACGAAAGGAAATAATTTCTTCTTTTAGGAACGATTTTATTTTCCGTGTTCTCTTTCCTCGCTTTAACTGCTGTTTTTCTTTCCTCTCGATCAAAGAATCAAAGGCATAAAATTCGATATCCGCGGGTGAAATATTTATCTGTTCTTATGACACAAATACCTCCCAGCCTTATATTTTCAAAACTAGTTTATTTAATATGCCACAATAAATGCGGGGAATACGTGGAGTACTTATTCTATTGGAAATTTTTAACCGAACACGGTTTTAGGGATTTATCACCGATTGTGTTTGACTAAAAAATTTCCCGTAGAAGAAGTAGCTTTTATATTGTTTGATGTGAAGCTTGATCTCTTTTATCAAAGCAGAATCGGTTGCATTTAGTCTATATGCCTTTCTTTATTTGTGTAATTTATGTTTATTTGACTAAAGTTTCGTTTTAGGTAAAGAAAAGAAGATAACAAGTACAGTTTTTGAATTTCAATAATATTAGACATCCAATGACGATGGATTTATTAGATATAATATGAATTGGTTTATACTTAGATCTTCATAAAATTCTCATGTGCATGTATAGCCCTTATCTCTAGACCGTCATAGAATAGCGTACGTCTGAATAACGAGCGAAAAAAATCCTTACGCTCAGAAAGCCATTCTGAGTTTCCTGACAACTGCCGCGAAAAATCGCTCTCAATGTTCTCACTCAACGCCACGCTCGAGCGGAATAAAGTTCGGCATTTCCCGACGAGTTTATCTTTACCGTAAACCAAATCCAATAACTGCGCGATCTCCGGACGAAATAAGAAATCCCATGAAAATATCCTGAGTCGACCGAAACTGGAAATTCTAAACGACGCTCATGGGGGGAGGAGAGGGGCGAATGTTTCGAGGCATAAAAAAAACTCCCGAACAAAAGGCGTAATCATCGAATAAAAAGGACTCTTCCTATCAAAACAGCCAGCGTCGCACAAAGAGAGACGCACGGCATGTTTTTTCGACGACGGGGATTTTTGGCATCCGTGAATTCGTCGGAAGAAAACGCGCGGGGACGAAACCGCCGCCGTGATTTTTGCATGGAAACTCGATTAGAAACACACGCGCAAGGTCGCTCGGAGACGTCCGCGAGACAGACGCGGACAGTCCCGCTTCTCTCGATTCGAGGACGTGAGTTAGGCGAGGATAATTGTGGAAATGCATCGCTCTTTAATATCCCTTCTCTTTTCCAGCAAAAGCGACTCCGAGAGGTCCGCAGCAGCGTCACGGAAATCGATAGCTCCCCTCCCCGCCAAACCCAACCACCTCTCCACGGACACCCACATGGCGACGTGCCTATCCCCCCGTCCCAGCTTCACTTTACCCCCTTTGTGTCCCACGCTATTTACTCTATCCTCCTCTTCACCCCTCTCTAATTTCTTCTCTTTCATCCCCTTTTTCCGGTCTTTTATGCCCCCGTAAGTCCCTCTTCTTCATAATAATCTTCCCTCCATTCTTTCTCTTTTCTTGTGTTCTTTCCTCTCTTCCCTCCGCTCTCGGTGTTTATCCTCTCACTTCCCTCTCTCGCTGTTTCCTTCCTCTTTCCTTCTTTGTTCCCTTCCTCCCCCTTTCTCTCCCCTGTATTTTCCCCTTTGCCGTTTCTCTTTCATTCATACCCGCGTATTTAGGAGACACACCCCCTCCGTCACCCCTATATTTTCGTTGTTTACCCAACTGGTAATGGAGTCATCGTAAAAAGTCCCAATCATCCTTTTCGCGCGTCTCCTTCTAAGTTATTTTCGTACCTCTCCTATACAAGTGGCTCTAATATTCCCCAAGTCCCGTAAATCCTCATATTTCTCGCTCATTTTTCCGGTTGTATTCCCTTTTCTCTCCCACACAATCGCTATCGTACACCGCGTTATCTCCATTTTCATTTTATCCTCCGTTATGATCCGTAGTGGTTCTACGGGGACCGAAAGGATGTTCTCTCTCTTGCTCCCCTAATCTCTTGTTACGTCCATACTCTTTTGCTCTCTCAGATTTTCTCACCTACTCCCCTTCCACCCAAAATCTTCGTTTTCTCTTTCCGACCCCAATCCTTCCACTGATCATCCTTTCAATCTCACTTCTCCACCTTGCTTTCGCCTCATCGTCAACTTTTAGGCCCAATCCATTCCCCCATCGCATTATTTTCCTTTCTCTTCCTCTTCGGAACCGATTACTTTCATCCATCTATTATCCTCTCTATTCCTAATCCTTTTATCCTTTGAAATCACCGGTATCGCTGCCTTTCTCCCGCCCCTCCCCATCTGATCTACCATCCCCCCTCTCTTCCCTACTAGTTTTAGGAGTTTCTCCATTTCCCCTACCTCCCACTCCATCAGTTCGAAATCGCTCCCCTCAGAGACTTACCGTCATCCCACTAGCATTCCCATCTTCCATTCCCCTCTATCTCCACCCTCCCCCTCCCCCTCGACCCCCCTCCCCGCTCGTCCTTCACACCTCCCATCCCTCCGTCCTCTCTTCGACCTTGGCGGACGTATATTCCCACCATGGAATAACAGATTTCTGAAATCTTCTCTTTATAAATTTCTCCTTTGTCTTCATCCATTCCGGTCTTCTGTATTTTATCCCGTTTCCCACTTTATTGTCACGTTCATTTTCTTCTCCTCGATCCTGGGAATTTATGGAGAAGGGTTCTGGGACAACTGGGCGTAAGGACAAAGCGGCGAAGGTAATCTGACGTAATACTACTCGGCAAAATAATGACTCGGTGACATACTTCACTAGTTGGGTTGGGTTGGATGTAGGTTGAAGTAAAACTGTGTGCCGTATATCTTTATCATAGGATTGCAATTGTTATTATTTATATCAACTGGGCGGAGGACAACTGAGCGTAAGGGCACATCGGCGAAGGAAATCAGGTGAAATAATAATTCGTCGACATACTTAACTAGTTGGGTAAGGTTGGATATATATTGTAGTCACTTTGTCTAACATCTACATAAATACCCTAGAAGCCGCCTTTCGGCGTGTAGCAGGGGGTGTAAATACAGATCGATTGAGAAACTTTTCCTAGTTTGTAATTATTTCGTATCGTTCGCGGAAAGAATGGGTCCTTAAAATGACTTGTTCCAGCGTCTATTTCTCTTATTTTATTCTCATCATCGGATCGGCCGATGTAGCAGGAGGGTGAGTGTAGTGAGGTCCTTTGTAAACCCACTGTCTCTAAATTTGTCAAGCGATCTCAATCTAGCTTCTAGTCTCCTTTCTTTCAAGGATTCCTAACCTGCCTCTGAGAGAGTATTGAGTGAGTGCTTTTTCCGGAGTATTTTTAACAAAACGCTCTGCTAAACTTTGCGCTGCGCTTTCTCGAGTTCATGGATACCTGTTTCAACCGCTGAATCCCTTATGCTTGCCGCGTGCTCAAGATAAGAAATACCATCGCCCTTAATAAATATCTCTTGAATTAATCCATCTTAATAAATATCTTTATCACAGGATAGCAATTATTCTTCTTTATATCAAGGATGAGCTTTTGCAATTGCAGAGGATAATGTCAAATAGATTATACAAGAAGTGAAAAATTGCGACTTGGCCGGGACTCGAACCCGGGTCTCCCACTTTCCGGGCAGGTATTCTATCCATTAAACACCGAGTCGCGCAGATTCACTTCTGTAAACGGGAGCTTATGTATTAATGTGCAAAGTAAAAATTACATTTCCATCGTTATGTCAAATAGAGTTTGTTCCATTGGTAGAACAAATTTGCTCTTTAATTACCTGCATATTTGTTATTATCATATATTTTATAATTGGTTAAAAATATCGCCGTGTCGTTATTTCGCCGAGTAGTATTACTCCTAGTTGTCTTTACGTTTAATTTTGTCTCACCGAGTTGTCACCAAACCAGGGAAAAAGTAGAATTTTCCATTTCTCCACCTCTTTTCCATTTTTATGTCTCATTTCGCGCTTCTCCAGTCTCCTTTACGTCTTCTCTCGCGACATTTCCTTCGTCACACCGACCTTTCTTTTCCTAAGCGGACACTTTTCACTTTCCAATCCGCAGTTCATTCCTCCCTCCGTCGAAATTTGGCGTATTGAAATGAGCGTGGATCCTACCGAATGAGATGAATTTTTAAGTAAGGAATGTCCAAGAACGTAAGGTCAGAGAGTTGAAGAGATTTTTACCATTTAAGGAATGAGTCGATATTCAAAAATATCCTGATGAAATCGTGGAAGGCTAACTGCGATTGAAATTACTTTTTGGTCGTTTTAACGCACGTTTTACATGCGTATTTTTAATGTTATATCCCTTAGGGGAGATTTTTTTCCTCGTACTAGCAGGAAAATTGGTTCAGCTAATTGCTAGGATAACTTTACCTCGAATGCAATTTCTCTAATCGGATTAAAAAAAGAATCAATTTGACCTCTCAAGAGGCCATCCAATACTAGTAATAAAAATGAAACAGGCCTCTCTTGCAACGCAATTGTTCCATTTTTAAGATCGGATTATAAAGGATTTATCAGATCAATTTACTTTAACATTAAATCAAACTATTTTTCATGTTCGCCGTTACTGAAATACACAGATGAAAGAATTGTTTTTATCATCTCTCTTAACAGATAAATTAAGTACCAAAAAGGAAAGAGTTGATACTAGTCTCCCGCTCTTGGCGTATCAAGGCCTTAAGAGGTCAGCAGGTTAAGGCTACAGATGCTTGAGTCTAGCGGTATGATATGGAAGCAATGTAGCCAGCTTACTCTTTTACAGTAGATCATTATCCAGAGTACTCATTTAGACAGACAGAGTTGACCTTTGGCCTAAAATGTCCTGGAAGTAATAAAAAATAAACTGGCGTTGCTGAGGATTGAACACCAACTTTCTTCGCAGGAAAGCACATTCATAAGTGAATCACCTGTTTTCCTTATAAAATAATTTTATTAATCTAATAATCTAAAGGCAGTAATAATATTTTGACTTTCTTTAGTCATATCATCGATTTTCATTCCACTATTTTTGATATAGTTATCCGATTTACATAACAGAATGGTTAACCTTAAAATGGTATAAGGGTGTTCACTTCATTTGCATATAAAAAAACCTTTCTTTGCATTTGCATCCTTAAAGCTTTACATTTACAAACTGAACTATATAAGTATATGATTAATATACTTCGGTTAATCTCAGATACTTTCCCATAATATAGCTTTATATGTCTCTGAAGTTCGATGCCCTATGACTTCATTAACGTTAAAATAGTAGACGTACCGCAATGAACCTTATCTCATTTAGCATCCAAGTATCTTTTCCTTAAAATTTTCTTGAGATTAGGCGATCGACATTCTGCTATTTCTGCAATTTTTCTTAGTTACCATCTCTAATGATGCAAGCCAGACACAGTGAAAAACGAACGCCACCCGATGAAATAGAATTGACATGAACCTCTAGAATTGAAGGCCCTAAAAAAATGTAACATTTTTACGACTTTACGGAAAACTTTCGTGGAAGTACATTGAAACTCAGTTATGTAGGAAGTGACTCAGAACCACTTTTATGGCCATGGAATGGGTAATGGGTGGTTTTGCACGTTAGGGCGTGCACCCAGGAAAATTCCCAAGGAAGAATAGACTTGAAAAAAGTCCGGCGGGACCGGGAATCGAACCCGGGGTCATTGCACACAAAGTCTCCCGAATGGCTTAAGAGAATGTTCCGGCGAGATAGCTCAATGGGCAGAGCACCCGACCGGCAATCGGGAGACCCGGGTTCGTTTCCCGGTCATCTCGAACTTTTTTCAAATCTATTCTTCCTTGGGAATTTTATGGCCATCTTTATGTGAAATATTCAAGCACATTGATATGTTTGATATTCATCCTTTATTTAATACGAAACAAATTCGTTAGAGGAAATTCTACTAGTGGGTGATGGAAATTTTCTTGCCGTAAACTCTGACACTATCGTAATGGCTGCTAATTTCATTTTGAACGGAAAACAAAAGATGTAGACTCAGAAAAAAACGAAAAATTTGGCAACGCGTTTAAAGTCTCCCTTGCTTTCATTGTGCCCGGGGCCATTATGAAGGAAAGGGTCACTCTTCTCGATGTCTGAAACGGGAACTTTTAATTATATGGGAACTGTTGAAATGGGAGGGAAGCGAGCGCTGAAACGGTTATGGGCATTTGGGATCAGAAGTGATGGAAGTAAGGGACGTAACGTGTGCTTACCAGAGTTATTTTTTGCCCACTTTTCTTCACTCATTCCTGTGGCCTATCGGATTCTGTTTTACGCTACCTTGGCAATTCCATCATCCGAAGTTTTCATTGTATCTCTCCCCATGTCCTTCGTCCGAATTTCTTTAGGGGTCAGTGTCCAACTGCCCTTCCTTCGTTCGATTACTCTTCTTTTTATATTTACTCTCTTATACCCCATCGAGTCATCCCTGCCCCCCATTTCGACGGAGACCCGTTCGTTAACGATCAATGGCCAGGTTCCCAAGAATCGAGTTTCCAATTTTCCCATTTCCCGTCCTTTTTAATGGGATTTTTTCGAGTGCCTGTTCTGAAACACGCAGGCGTTTTCCTTCGCTTTTTTGCCGATCGTCGAACAGTTTATTGTGTTTTGGGGAGGAATTAATTCCATCAATGTCCCAGTTGAAACATATTTATGAAGGGAATTGAATAATGATGACGTTACGCGGAAACGAGTGGGGCCCAAACGCTTTTGGTAATAAGGGTATTTCGCGAGTTATTTTGAAATATGGAGCATGATTGTTTTGCGATGATACTCCGAGATAATTTATTATAGGTAATTCTGGTGGTTGAGTGCATTCTCTCCGTTCGTGGAATTTTTTGATTTTTGGAAACTGATGCAAATGTAATTTGGTGAATTTACGATTTAGTAATGAGGTATGTAACCCACATAACTTAGGGACGACCTTCAACGAATGAACCTTTAGATAATTTGCGTGATACTTAAAATTAAAGTAAATTTAATTTAACTTTTTAAAATGTGACACATTTTTAAACTCATTATCATTACAAATTATTATAAATATGTATAGCTTCTAAAACTTGAATTTGAATGCGAAAGCTGTTTCGAAATTAAGTTGAAAAAATGAATACATTTGCTACTGTTTCCTATTTATAAATTTGTTATACTTATGTTAAGTCAGAAAAGTGTGCATTATATATTATTATCATTATTATGCATTATTTAGATATTAATTACAGTTATCATTGTAAAAGATTCCCTTTGACATTTGTTTGTGCATTCTTTAATTTGGCCTTCAGAAAAATTTTCGTCGCACGCGAGGATCCTAGTACATCTGAATAAATAATTACTTCTTTCCTAGGTGTGTTTTGTGACTGAACCTCGTGTAATCAAGGTGTTTTAATTGCGTCTCTCGTATACACCCATTCATGGAATAACATAAAAGTTAGATGTAAACTTTACATCTTTTGTTCACCTTAAGGAATAGTTCCTATCGCTGTAATATTTTGCTACTGTTGCCTTTTGAGGGAAATTAATGGAGTCATAAATATTTTCCACGACGATCTTCTGAATTTTAATTCATCGCGCTCATGGATGATAAAACTCCGGTCCAACTCAATTTGGATTCGAATCGTTCTCAAGTAAAACTTTAAATCCAACTTTAATGTGAACATTAAATGAATATCAATTTAATTTTCGAGCCTATCCAATTATTCTTATCCTATGAATAAATCTTTATTACTAAAGCTATCTCATTTCAGAAAAGCCTCTGCAAACTTTTCTGCATAGTCTTAAAAAGAGGATTAATTTAAACTCTTTTGCGGATATGCATACATTTTCATTTAACGTCCTTATAAATTAACAGATTTGTATTTAATGGTTTTATGTCATATTTGATAAGAATACTTGATGAATTTTAGCGTTAAATATGTGGAAAGTTAAAGGTGACGCACGATAATGGTCGTATGACTCAGCACCCTTAGTGAAGTGTCTTAGGGGTCAACGTCATTAATATTTTTGAGATTGAGATTTGAGAATGACATTTTTTAGAAGAGTTCTTAATCAGTAATAAAAGAGTGTTGCTTGATAAAAACGAAAAGAAAAAATTTTCCAATGACGCAATTTTTCCTAAGAGGATTTACTATTTAATTATGCAGAATCAGGAAAGGAAAAATACTCGTTCTACTACTACATCTATATAGCTGCACATGAAGATATGAACGGTTCTTTTCTGCCCCTTCTTACTTTGTTTCAGACCGTTACCTGTTAACATAAATCCTCAAGTATTTTACACATTACCTTAATTTTATACAGCTCCTGATTTTTTCCAATTGCAAGTGGAACAGAATAAGGATATTGTCTTATGAATCAAGATTCAAAATTTTGCCGCCCTAAGACATGCTTATGTCCCCTGCATTGTCTGTACGGTCCTGATAATACTCTCCTGAGAAGGATGAATAGAACACACATTAAAGAATACAAATAATGAAAAATATGTTGATCCAAATACAATATAGTAATATTCAAATCCAAAGAGAAACGATGAATTTCATCAATCGAAGTAGAAGATTAATTTTCTCTCTAAATGGGGTAAAGAGGTCATCCATTTATTTATTTGAATCTTTTATCGCTGGGAATTTTGAATGCCTCCATGAACTTAAGCTAATTCATTCTTTCGGGCTTTGAATGCACCTCATTAAGAAATCCGTAAAACTTTCAGACCAACACTTCCGTTAAGACCCTTACATCTACCAAAGCCTTCGGATTAAATCCCTGAATAATTATGAATTCATTACTTCAGTTCGCTAACTCAGTTTCTTCTCCGTAAACTTTGACGGTCACATAATTTCTAGTCCTCAACTTACACGTTGTTTAACTCCTTTCCAAAAACTTCGGTCTATACCTTTATCCATCGCTTCCCTTCTCAACTAACTTTTTACCCTTCTCTGCAGCGAAAATCTCATTTTCTATCCTTAGGAAGCTATTTTAGTCCTCTACGCCTAGACTCGCTGACCTTTAGCCTATTAAAGCCCGCGCTAGTGATCTGTACCTATCACTCACTCTTTTTTTTAGCGAACTAGTCCCCACGAGTAAAGGAGATCATCCTAATTGGATTCCGATTTTTCCGCCAACTTTCCTTCTCATCGAGCTCGCTCTAATGCATAGTTTTTCAGTATCATCAGCTTAATCTTATATTTCTCTGAAAATTGATTTATTAGGCGGGAGATTTTTTATCTGAATTAGTAAGTATATGCGGAAAAATTTAATTAACCCATCTGATTTGGAGGTATCAATTTTGATGGTGACTAGAAGGAATCTATGGTGAATTGGAGAAAATTTTCGAAAATATATTAACACGTATAGTTATTTATGAATCTTTATTTAAATAAAAAGATTAATTGAATCCATCCACTCTGGTTGGCAAATGATATAATAATGCAGAATGAAGAATTTGATGCATATTTTTTTAAATATGCTTATTTTGGATGGTTCCAAAGATTGTCTCAATTATTATGGGCAATCACTCGCTGATTTTTAAGTAAAAAAATCATATCTGGATTATCTAAACTAAAATAATCACATAATCAATTTATTCTATTCTTACTTACAATTCGGTCGTGTATTTTCTGTCATTGTTATCGATTTATTTACAATTATGTAAAATTTTGTTTATTAATAAAATTAATTCTTAAATTTCTGTTTAATGTAACAATTTTAATTTTTCTAACAATTTACGTCTGTGGCAGAATTTATTTTAATGTCATAGAGCGCCTTTTCTTGAAGGTAAACGTTACAAATATTCCTATATTAAGTTAAAACATAAATATAACCCAATTATGGTTAAATGGGTTATAATAAAAGTTTCGAATAGTTCTACTATTACTTAAAAATTTATGACGTACATGTCAAAGAAACCTTTAAATTTGTAAATAGCATCCTATGTAATTAAAAATTTTGCATCGGAAGAAATCTAATGCGACGGATACCGCCAAAACGGTGGTAGCGAAATAATGAATCATTGAAGAACCTAAGACTCATTTATGTAATTAGCTCATATCGAATTCTGTTTTAGGTGAAGGTCGTGAGTTTGACATTTTCCATCCGTGACATTTCGTAGAAGGATGCTGTTCATTTTTATTACACACAATTTTTATTACACCCAATGATTGGGTTACATTATGAATGGTCAATCTATGGCGCATCCACCAAAAGTGGCGCACTATATGATTATAAGGGGCGGAAAAAGACTGTTACTGATTTATATCTTTACACACATATACACGTACGCACGTAGCATAGCTTACCACCACATTTTCTGTAGTTCAATAATTATAAAAACAATTCTCGAGCTATTCTTTGTGGAATTCCATATTTTCAGTGTAGAAATGAACGGCGTAACTTTAAAATTCCACTGAATCTATTTATTGAAATTTATTTAGTGGAAATTTTTTACGGAAATTTATTTTTTGGAATAGTATAGGTATCTTCATTCATTTCTACATTGAATATAATGAATTCCACAAAGTACCGCTTTAGGACATTGATTTTATAATAAATGCACCCCAGAGAATTTTAAAAATTAAACGTAGGTCGCATACCAAATGTATTCAGTGGAATTGTGGAAGTGTCTCCATTTATTTCTCCGTTAAAAATTCGAAGTTCGAATTCGGAATCGCAAATCGGAAGTTCGCTCGTGAAGATTGTTTTATAATAAATGCGCTCAATTCATTTATGCATTTAAAATTTGTTAATGTTTATAAATATTGTTATATTCTTTTTATATTATATAGTTACAACTGTTTTATTATGTTATATTGTTATTATTCTTTTATTATATTGTTCCTAAGCGTTTATTGTTTAGTGTAAGCTCTTGGTGATTTGCATTCATACTAATTTACTGCAAATTTACTGTGTCAGTTTGTTTTGGTACTCACAGTAAAATGGTGTCAGCTCTGTACGTGAATCATTTAAGTAAATAAATAATATTTTACAGTAAAACTTTCCATTATAGTTTACTATTATAACTTTTTACTTATACTAATTTACTGTAAATTTGTGCTGTTCTTTTGTTTTATTATTCGCATTAAAATGGTGTCAGCACTGTATGCGAATCATGCAAATAGATAAATAATGTTTTACTGTAAAACTTTTCATTAAACTTTATTATCATAACTTATGGCACAGTATTGCAAATTGTACGGCGTACCTCAAGTGAAAGTTTAATAATGGACGCATCTACCGTGAAAGGTTGGCAACCCTTGGGTAACATGAACCGTTAGTGAGACTCAAAACACGCAGACCCACTCCACGTCTGCAGAATTCGACAATTTCCCTGCGCATCTCCACGGCAAGCGAATGACACACTTTCCAATACCTTTTCCCTTTTCCGATTTCCTCCCTCACTTTCCTCACTCACCCACCATTTGCCCTCATCGGAGTGAGGGGAACCGCTTTCCCTCTTCCCTTCCAAAGTTCGACTCATATTCTTTGATACGCCACCGTCGCACTTTACGGCAAGGGATTCAACCCGTGGCACTTATGCAACCCCGTGCTCCGTCCACCTGCTTCCGCTCATCGTAAGGGATACAGGTCGAACAAAAGAGCAGAGAAATAGAGAGGAAGAGGTCGTGAAAAGGGAGAAAGGTATCCTCTAGCCCTTGTAAAAATGGCGCGCGGCACAGGTTTATGGGAGTTTGGACCGCGGAGATATTGCGGCAATAAAAATGCTTCTTTTTTCCCGGATTGCGAGTCCGCTTTTTTATTTAAGAGGATTAATTCGTACGGGACGAGAGGGAAAAAGGACACGGGATAAAGGTTGGGGACTTTTAAGTCTGAAGGTTGCTAAAGCATATTGTGGAAATGAGATATCGTGGAGGGAAATTAGCGAAGATAAAGCGAGAAACAGGAAGGGATAAAGGAATGAAATTAACTCGGAGATTTCAAAAGAAAAAGGGAATACGCGCGTTCCTGTCCGGGATGAGTGACGCAAATACGGTGGCTAAGTGAATTACTGTTTCCTTAATAAATGTTTACGTTCTCGGAATTCGTTTATTCAGCATCTGAGGAAGGTGACGTGGACAGACGGTTCGTGTTTCGGACGTTCCGTCCTCGAGAAACATTATTGTTTGCTCGAATGATAAGACGATCCCCGTTCAGCGTACGGGGCGTTTGGGATGATCCCGTGCCGAGAACAAAAGAATTCATTATTAGAGGTGATATTAATGAGTTAACTTGGGAGTGAGCGAGTTAACTTGATGGAATTTTTCTTCCATGAAACTTGATGGAATTTTTCTTCTTGTAAAAGGCTTAGATAACCCTTTTATAAGAAGCATACATTTTTCGTTATCTCACTGGGTCAGGGAGGAATAGCCGCTTTGGGAATCGTTTTCAGGGAGAATGAACTTGCTATACTTGTAAGTTTAAATTAAGTTTAATTTACATTTACATAAAGACCCTGCAAACCGCCACTGGCGCATGGCAGGGGGTGTGAAACACCGAAAACCCTATCTACCTTTGACTGCTGTTGGCTTCTCTAATACTTCGCGGAAAAAATGACCAGAAATAACTATCTGTCCTGGCAACTATTTCCCTGTAACGCTTCATCGTTTTGTCTCGAAGATCACGTACGCTACTAACTGGTATAACAATATCAACTATCTCCTCCCCGAGATCCGTAGTGATAAATTTATTAAAAAGCTTCCCACGGTAATCAAGTCTTCTATCACTAAGCGAATCCCAAACGAGGGATTCTATCAAAGCCGAAACACCCTTTAGGATAAAATTTTCATAAAACAGTATCAGCGTAAAATGAGAAGACGTTCAGATATTGATTTCCTTAAATTCAATTCGTTAATTTTCCACCATAAAGTAGCTTAAATAGCTACTTAATGATGGAAAAAAGTTAAAATTACCTCGGCTTGAATTAACACATGATACAGGTTACACTTTGTTGAATAATCAGTGGTATCCTGGTTGGTCACCTTTAACAGAAAATATACGTTTTCACTTCAATAATCACACTAGATATTGGTGATTTAACTAGGAAATAATTATTTAAATTGTATTTTTAAAGCACGGTTAACCGTAAAGTTATGAATTATTAGTTTTAGTGTCCTTTTTTCTGCTCCAAGGGCGTAGATTTCCTTTGTTTTCTTTGTTCTTAAAAACGAATATTATATGTATAAGATATTTGTATCTCACCAAAATTGCTAATATCTTTATTTCTTCCTTTTTAGGTAAGCTTCGTTCGTTCATGCATCCAAAATGAGTTCAATGGTATGAATACAGTGAGTACGATTATCATTAAATTTCTTCTCTTTAATGGCTTTTTTTGGATCATGGATTGCTCGCTTATAACAGTCATTAAAGGTTTTTCTCTGATAAAATTTACTGTTTAGTCTATATCTAGAGTTCTTTCTAATCTATCTCTCTCTTAAGTATAGAACGCTCTTAAGTATACTAAAACTTAATTCGTAGGACTCCTTATTTCCTTACCCAATCCTTGATTGCTTTTCTTCGATTTATTTTAAATTTTAAATCACTTTGAGTAGATACCTGTATTAATAATAATAATAAATTTATTACGGGTATAAAACCCAATTACATAATACAAAAATCATATTTCCATCATATTTACAAAATCAAAAATAAATCATTACATAAATCAGTCTTCGAATATAAAGAGTCACAAAAATAAAATTACATACATTAATGTATAATATAAACATGCATAAATACACATTCAAGGTTTTTTTTAAAAACTAATAAGTACAATATGCACAAGTAAAATTACAAAAATCAGTTACAGAATAACGGAAATTAAAATCAATGTCTAATCTACATCATAAACTAGCAAGTATATATACATATATACGAGGTGTGGCTATTAAATAACGATACTGACGCTGCTACAGAAGAAGGGCGCATGCACCACACGCTAGCAACTGACAGTTTCTTATAGTGTAGCTTTCTCTTTCGACTGCAGTACCTCTCGCTTCTGTAAACAAATCAGTATAGCCGTAGCCTTAGTTTTCATTAGAGTTGTTATTATCCAACCTTTTCGACCAGAGGGCCAGATATTTCATCAAACACACGGGACAGTGATAAACCCTTAAATCAGGCTACCATTCCCTCCTATATGTATTTCATGATTTATTTCAACTATTATTATGCCTATTTTACCGGCTGTGGTGGCGGAGTGGTTAGCGTGCCAGCGCGTTAACGCTCCAACCACACGGTCCCGGGTTCGAATCCTGGCTAATCGAATTTTTCCGGTTAGGGAATGGTTGTCTGTGATTGTCTCACGCCGATAAGCCAGGCTAGTAACCTACTTAAAGGCGTTAAAAGTTATTACTCAGAGTACCAGTACCAAGCCTCGATTGGGGCGTGGTACTGAAGGAAACGGGCATAAGCCTAGGAGGAAAGAAGGAAGACGAAGATTATGCCTATTTTGTCCACCAACATGCGCCAACACAAGTGAAAATACCTAATTACTATTGAAACATTGCACGTTAACAGAATAGCACGCAATGTTTTAATGGCGTTATTAGGTTTCTTACTTATTCAAGCTATACAGCGCTCAGATGAAATTAAGTTTTAGATGAAACAAGAATAAAATAATAATCGTTCAAGGTTTTCGATGTTTTTCTTTCATTTTATCTGATGATCTTAGACAAATTAGGGTAGCGATTGAAAAAAGCATGTATGAATTTAGCTTGTCTTTGAGATTCAAATTTATCAACCAAACTTCGAGAAGCCTGACACTGTTCACAAGTGGGTCTACCCCGGTAAAGATAAAACCCTATTTATCCTTTCGTTTATCAGGAAATCTCTTTCATTTCCATATAACACTCAAGAGAATTCACATTTAAGAATTATTTAAGCATTTCCTTCCACTCCAATCTGAATAGTATTTATTTTGCAGACACTTTTAGCGTCACACCCGTTTTCCTGCTAATTCACTCATTAAAACGCTTCTTTTCTTCATCTCATTAAGAGCGCTGTTCAATTTTACAAGGTATCCACGATACGCCTTGATTCAAATTAGCCCGGTGGAACTCATTAAGGAATTCCAGTCGGTGATTTACAACTTCCAATTTTATTCCGAATCCCCTCTTCGAAAGAACATCCTCAATCTTCGGGGACTCGAGGAACCCGAATGGCTCGAAATCCTCAATAAAAATTTGCGAAAGAATAGCCAAAAATATGCCCGCCGATGGTGGGACGGTATTTTGGGAATTCGGCGTCGGACCGATAAAATTTTCAAAAATCCTGTTTTTGGGGATTTCTTGGATTAGGGAGAGGAAAAAAATCACGGTAAAAATGTAGAGTTGGACCTTTCTCTCCTCCGGATCCGATTAACTTGATCACTGGAATCGATAAATGGCCGGGGATCATGAAGGGATTATCAGAGTGCGATAATTAGCCAACTTGGAGACGGATTTAAACCGTACGGTGGGTAAACGGACGAATCGTCACGTGACATCGATGCAGTGTGAGAGGATTGGGTTTTCCGGCAAAGAATTCCGATGATAGCGTAAGTTACTTACTCCCGACGAACTCGGCTTTGGTGTAATGGAACCGTCCTGCCCGTAATCCATCCTCTGCGCCTTAATGAATTTAAGTACTGCAGCTCTTGGATATACACTTAGGGTTATCCGTATTGGTCGCATTTAATGGAGGTTCATAAATTCTAATTAACTATTCTGTAGGTTGATGTTTATCTAAAATGACTTTAACTTAATTACTAATAAATTAAACTAATAATAAATTATCTTAATAATTTAACTTTAACTTTAATTTTAAATTTATATAATTTAATGTATAATTTTTCTTGTACTGATTTTAAGTTTTTTGATGTATACTTTAATTGTTCACATTTTTATGATTGTATTTCCTTGTAATATTAATGCACTACAAAATTAATCAAACTAGTGACAAATTGGACTAACCAATAAATTCAAAGTTAATACTTCGTACTTAGGGTTATCCGTATTGGTCGCATTTAATGGAGGTTCATAAATTCTAATTAACTATTTTGTAGGTTGATGTTTATCTAAAATGACTTTAACTCTCCACCAGAAAAGGGATATACGAAAAACTCTGTACATCACTTACATGAAGAATATCAAGAAATAAACGAAAGTTAAACAGTCATTACTTTTATAAGTTATAACAATGCGTTGTTTAACCATAAATGAAATATTGTTAACTATAAAAATATATGTTATGTTGGGACTCGAACCCAGATCTTCCGCTTTCCGAGCGGATGCTTTACACCAGTTGAGTTATCGAGTAGAGTAATCTCGCTCTGTCCTCGGTTATGGTTATCTTTTGATGATTTAGGGTTTTGGATAATTCAGAACCACCTCCAGAAAATTAGAAGATCTGGGTTCGAATCCCAGTCTTATATAAATGTATCACTTTCGGTTAATCCTTGGCATTTCTTTCATCCATGTAGAATTGCAGACAGACAGACAGACATGAAAGATACTATGGGAAAATGTATAACATTCACCCTTACCATTAATTTCAAATTCGGAGCAATAAGTCGATATTAGGTTGATTTGATCGCATTCGTTAAAGGGCCATAGTTTTGGGCTAATAAGATGGCTGGATTTTGAAGGAACAAATACTTTTACGTCAAAGGGAATACCACACCAGAGGTGGAGGTGGTTAAAAATGGTTCATTGAATACTGTTATCCAAACATATTGGAAATTACGTGGATAACTTCAGATTATTAGACCAATGCATAAATTTTTACTTTTATGTGAGAATTATATTTCTTACATCCGATATGATAATTTAAGTTGCATTAAAGGGAAGATAATTTAAGTTGTTCGGCTTATAATTTTGAAGTATAATTCTCTTTTATTGTATTTATTGACATCATGTTATTATTAGGGAGGTAAGTCAATTTCTTCTTGATCAGTTATATTTTCAAATTAAATGTTATCCTCAGAGTGTTACACTATTTGTGACTCAATTGTATCTAATGTAAAACTTATTAGACCGTAGTCAGTAATTATGATAAAGAAATTAATTTTTAAAATTCATTCCCCAATTCCACTTCATTTCCTCAGCATTAACATATATTACTTACAATTATTCAATCTCGAATAACGACTTTCCTGTGCTTTTGAGTGATCACGGACTTTCATTACTCTAAATCATCAACGCTTGAAATACTGGAACGAACAATAATCAAAACGCGAATTCATTTTCACTGAAATCGAGCCAGAAAATCCCCACCTTAATTACCTCTAAGAAACCGTTCTTTAACTCATACTTCCCCACCGAAAACCCCGAAACACATTCAAGAGATCCACAGCGGGCGGATGTCATTACATCGGATCTCATTCATTCCCGCGTCATAATAAAAATGAAATATTAGTCTGTGACGTCACGTTTCCGAGGCGCCTCCTTAAAAAATGTATGCCCACCGATGGAACTCCTTTGAATGCGATATTATCTCAGCACACCGTTGGGTAGAGAGGGAGGGGAAACTCATTTTCGAAAATTAAAATTTCAAGAATACGTGGCGTCGTCGCGAGAGGATGGCCGGGAAAAAACTTCTTCCGATGAAAAGGGATTCTCGGAGAAGATAATTTGTCCTCGAACTAAGGAGGCTATTATAATGGCGATCGTCCCACGTAGAAACCACGTATCGGGAGCGGTAAATCAAACCGAAACTTAAGGAAGAATTGTAATAAGACTCGTTCCCACATGGCGATGGGTTTGTAAGAAAAACCTTAAGTCGCTAATACAATAAAACCCGATTAAGACGCTGTTCAGCGGAATGAGTTTAAAGCGCGTTGTGAACAGGATAGCTTCTTAAAAGGGTTATGATAAACTAGTGGATTCCCCCTTTGAAATAACGTAAGGTATTTCAACATATTAAAAATGTATATTTATAATTTTCTGATCCTTCTAAGTCTGAATGTGTGAATTTCAAGTCTATAAAAATTTTAACTATTCCTTATTTAAAATAACATTCAAATATTATTCGCTACGGGCTTTGTTCCAAGATAGTGATGGGTTTGCAAGAAATACCTGAAGTCGCTAACACAATAAAACACATTTAAGACGCTCTTAAGCGGGAGGAGTTTAAAGTACGTTGTGAACGGCATAGCTTCTTAACCGGGTTGTGATGAACTAGTGAATTTCGTGGTAAAAATGATGGGAGCTATTTTAACTTCTTTAAAACTGTATATTTATTATTGTCTGATCCTTCTAAGTCTGAATGTGTGAACTTTATGTATATAGAAATTTTAATTATTCCTTATTTAAAATATTAATCAAGCATTATCCGCTACAAACTTTAATGGGTACTTAATAAACTTCCAGCACATGAGCTGGTATTCTCGTAAGTAAGTCATCTTATTAGTTAAAGAAAAGGGTTTTTGTATCTGCAAAAGTATAAAAAATTTTCGTCATTTTCGACCAAATTTATCGCAATTTATAATTTTTTTTCTTTCAATACTTCTGGCGATTTCGTAATATCATTATTTCCGATTTAATTCTTCTAAAAAAAAGAAGTCTACAATCAGTTATTATATAAGATTTTTGTTTCTATTACGTTGGAGAAAAGGGAAGGCTTTGACTTTTATTCTTAAAGAGCCGCAAATTATCCTTTACGCATCAAAGGTAAAGTGTACTTATTTAGTTTGATTTATTTTCTACAGCTTTATATAGAGCATCTCGAGAGTCCTAAAACTATTGTTTTGAAATACCGGTTGTCTTCTTGACACATTTTTGAGTAATTTTCAGCTTTTCGGACTAAGAGAGCGCCTCACTTTTTTACTTCATTCCTGCCATTTTCACTCGACAACGAAGCAGTTTCTATCAGAGAGACAATTAAGGATGAATGATAGAATGCACAGTAGTGGTGAAAGGCTGTCCTAGAGTATAATATCTCCAAGATTAAAGCCCGCAAAAACGCGCAATATTCTGCGCTGGAACTCTGAATAATTTAACCTGTTTACAACATGGGATTGCCACCAAAGGAAAAACCGCTTAGCGACTTTATAATGCATCGTTTTGCCCTTAGACGAGAGTGATGGGAAAATCTCACTCACTTCATCTCAGAGCTATTATCGGCTCCTAAAGCAGGATGGAAATATTTCTGCTTCGCGATATCTTCTTTTATCTCACGAAATTAGGCATCCCAAACAAGAGACTCACAAGAAACCCTTATTATCTACAATCATAAAGAAAAATTCGCCTTAAAACGGATATCAGAGTGTCTTAAGCGGTATTTTGAACATCTGTTGTGTGAAAGGAACCTTCTATGAGGAAACCTCGCGTTAAGGATGGTTTCTTATGCGAGAGCGTTTTAAACAGGTTTTTCTGAATCTCGTTTTCTTAAAGGCATTGATTAGAGCAATTCTACCTTACTAGAATTTTGTCTCAAATATCATCCTCTTAGAGTTTGACTTGAAAATTGAAGATGCTAATTAAAAGTTCGCTCTTTACGGGCTGGGGAATTTTATCTTCCTCAACCTCAATTATTTTCCGAACCTTTGAAGCGCCTTATTAGGGGAAGATAATAACTTCTCTTTTATGCGTTCTGTACCCTATTCTTATGCAATTAAAGCAGCGCTCGGTAAAAATATCCAACTAAGAAATCCAGGAATTAATTAGTATTGAGAAAGAAGGGTATATTTCCATCAAAACGAAATTTAATTCTAAGTTTTGATATCTTTACGTTTGTATATCAACGCATTGATAAATGTACCGAAGAAGTGACGAATGCAAAAGGTTTATCTCTGAATGCTTGGGATGACTCCTCGTAAGCAATATTAGTTCTTGAGGATAAAATAGATTGGTCTACGACTTAGAATCAGAGATTGAAAATGAAATTTCATATTAAAACAGATATAACAACAGGAAAGCGAACTAAATATCCAAATCCTGTTGTCGGTTTCCCGTGATTTATGGTGCCATATACTTTGTATACGAAGTACCCATTGCAGCATATGCTTGTGGTACTTATCATCATATATCGATTGTTTTCTAATACCTTTGCATAAAAGGTCCTAGGTATTTCTCAATTTTAAAGAAGATATAGGTAGATGATTTAAAGAAGATGTAGATATAATTAATTTTTATATTTTGGAAAGATATTAATGGAGATATTTCTTCAAATTTAAATTCAGAAAATAATCTTAATTTGTTTGCAAGGAAATGGATAAGGGTAAGTTTTGCACTCAGGATACTACACCTGATTATTCTAATGATAAAGATAAGAGTCATACTCTCTTTAATTTTTGAAATAATTGGATGTTCTTAATCCCGAACTTCCTGTTCCAGGCCCTGGCCGCCGAAGTCCGTATACCGGCAAACGGCTATCGAAGTGTTTTCAAACCTCTAAATCTTTATTTTTTTTGTCTAAGCTGGTTCTCCCAAATATCCACTTATAGTCCGGGTCCTTCAATGAGGACCATAAAGATGGTTGGTGTGGCCGATTCTAAGCCATCATTATGGCTAAAAAGAATCCTAAAGAATGGAGTGGTTTCAGGACATGTATAAGTTCTGGTGAAAATTGGATAAAACATGCGGTTGGATAGTGGAAAGTCTGGAATCCTCTCCCAGTCATTTTAAATATGTAATAGGTCGAGACGATCATGTTTTTTTACGTCCCCGTTCATCCTTCGCATTTTAAATTTTTAATATCATTCCTGTCAACTGGCAACACGGAGGGTCACGATGAAAGTGCCGTGTTGCGCTGGTTACCGCATGGAAACTCTCCATGTATCGAATGAATCGCAATGACTTTATTTTGCGATGATAAAGTTTATAATTTCGTATTATAAAATATCCTAAAATTTTAAATATTCAGTTGTTATAAAAGAGCAGTAATACTAAATATTTTTGTTTTATTTCATTTAATTTTCATAGAATTCCTAGTATTATTCATGGAAGAAGGCTAGCCTAAATCTTAAAATATTCTGCAGCTTAAAAGAATCAATAAAATTAAACGGTTTTGTTTCATTAAATAAATGTTTTATAGCATTATAATTATGATCTATAAAAGAAGGCTTTCAGTTATCTGGCACAGTAAAGTTTTACTCAATGTTTAACAGCGCTTTGGTGTAACGAATGTAACTCAGAACTGATACAACATATCTGGAGATAGGGGAACTCAACGCTCTTAAATTTTCGATGTCCCAGCAACTTCCACGCAGGCCTATCATTTGAGCCCAACTACTTTAATATCTCTCCCATTGAAGCTCCTTCAAAAGCAAACCAATATGATTCCCGAGTTATTCGGTGCATTGACTTCAAACGGCCCCTTCGCATCGGCTGAACTTCCTTTGATGAGGTATTTCAACTTTAAACATAGTTCTGTGGCATACTTTTCTCCCTCACGTACTTCTTCTTCCTCTTTGGAGTGAGACCCAATACCGTGTTTTCGAGCATCACTCAACAATTCCAAGAATTCCCACTTTCCGGAAACTTTTCCTGCCCAAACGTCTTGAAGGCGATCGGCAGTTAGGTTATCCGTGAACGATTTTATCTGATCGCACTCCTCAGAGAACTGTGTCAACAAGATGGGATTTCTGGTGTGTGTATGTAGTACTTGCGCGGTTTGGACAGAATGCTATCGTATGAAAACCCATTGCCGTTACCTCGAAAGTCGGCTGAGTTCGAAGTGGAATCGATTTCTTTTTTCAACATCCCCGGGCAGTCATTTTGGTGGCGTTTTCTCGGTTCCTCCATTTTATATAGGCTATATTTTAACGTTATTTCGCCTCCCACTCTCTTCCCATCATTCTGTCTGTGCAGTTTAAAGTTTGTGTGGCTGGATAAAGTTTTACTCGCATTGTAACTTAGACATTTCTACATATTAGCATATATTTTATATATATTAAATATTAAGGCATGATAAAATCAATAAATTACACAGTAAAATTCATATGCAGCTATGATTAAATTTACTATCTATTTTTTTACCGTAGCATTCCATAAATAACGTAAATATATTTGAGTCTTGTAAAATATTTCTAAGAAATTTCGTAAGCAGTCCTTCGAATTAAATTTAAAATTTCACTAATTTAGGATTTCTTCCCTTCCTTTTACCGTTTTAATTCACTTTCCTAACATTATTATTCCTACTCTCATGCATCTCCCATAACAAAACACTCGAATTCAGGTATTTCCGGTGGGAAAGACTAATTCAAAATTACGAACATTTTTGTGGGTTATCATTAAAAATGTTGCGTGTGACATCTTTGCTGATAAATATATAACAAAATATTTCCATACAGTCAATAGATGAATCCTTTTCCATGCGGAAAATCAATATAGTTTAAATAAATTAACTGCGTAATCATTCTCCTGTATTTATCAAACACTACCGGTTTCGAGAAAGAAATAGAACAGAGGATGCTTATCTAGTTTAAAAAGCGGTCGTGTTTAATTAATATAGTGGCATTTCAACATACTTATTTTAAATAATCGAAAACACATCTACGTAACATTATATTATAAATCCTTAAATTTATAATTTTATATATGTATTCGAATGTGTATGTACTCCAATATGATATCAATGCAAGTCAAAATCTAACTTTTGATGGCATTATAAAGAGATACATTAAGAATCGAGAATAGGGGATAAAACATTTTGGCTAAGTGAATGTGAGAATCCCGAATATTGAGGTCTTCATATACCATTTAATGGCAGCTTTCTTTTTAATTCTGAATGATTTTATTTATTAAAGAATTATTCCTAGAAATTTGGATCCGTGCTGTGAGGAAAAGTATATACCTCTGCAAAATTTGGAATTAAAAGTTAGCATAATATTGTTCAAATTTCTTCTTCTTTTGAGCAAAGGTACGGTTTCATGAAAACTTACAATCCTAACATTAATTTGAGTGATTTAACTTTGAGGAGAAATTTTCAAAACCCCGCAGGTAAGGTTTTCGGAAATAGTGTCGTTCTACCGGTGGATTTACGGGTAAATTTTTTCGAGATATTAATCATACACCAAACAGCCTATCGCCTCTACTGCTTTGATGATTGGCAAGCCCATGCTGCATGAGTTCGTTGGCCGACTCTCCGAAGGAAATGGTCCATTATCGTCCTAACTCAATAAAATGTAACTCTACACCAACGTAAGAGACTCAAGTTTCATTATAATCCTCTTCCGCGATTTACTCGCTACAGGGTAAAACCAAATATTTATGGTTCGCCATCACTTTAAACCGTGATTCTCTGTGATTGTGCCATGACAGGGGGAAATACATTTCGCAACTCTTATCTGTTTCATAAAGTAGATGTATCGTTGGTGAAACTCGAAGAATTCGATGAATCTTCTCGGTTTAAATCGTATTGATTTCCTTTGAATTCCTCTGAGGCTTCTTCTTCTATGAATTTTACGAAGCTTGCGGACGTTTAATATATGTTTTCACCAAATTTCATAAAGTAGATGTATCGTTGGTGAAAGTCGAAGCAGTCGATGTGTAAAGCCCTTCTTTCAGTTTAAATCGTATTAATTTTCTTTGAATTCCTATGTAGCTTAATCCTACGAATCCTGCGGACGTTTTATTTATATTTTCACCAAATTTATATCGAAATATGTATGGGATGAAAATCCTTAATTTTTTTGTAGTAAAGAATTTACGTTTATAAATATGCACTTCCAACGAGTTACAATTCTACATTGATTTCAATGCATATATTCATTTGATTAGCGTGCGTGTTTCCCTTTTCTAGCTACAATTCTACCTAAATGACAAAAAATATATTCATTTACTCAATGTATGTATTTCCTTTTACTGATTTTTTCATTCATACGGTTCTGGTCGGAATGCTATTATTTTAGGTATGCCAGTACAATTGCCTCGGTTGCGTAGGGATAGCTGATTCGCATGCTACTCCGAGATTCCAGACAGAATTATAGAGAAGACAAGAATGCCAGAGTATCTAAATTAATTATGTGTCGGTGTAATGATGAAATAATTAACGTAACTGATGACTTCCCTGAAGATGGCTATGCTGTTAGTAGCCGAAACGTCGGACTCAATCCAACACTGCACCCGGCTGGAAACCCGAGAAGTCTTCCTTCAACATATTCACCGGGAAAGAACCAAATCGTTCCTTCTGCATTGTTATTCATCACGAAATATCCTTTCTCTTTGATAAATGTCACATTTATTGCAATTCTAACATGCTGCAAAATTAAAATCATAAAAGTGTCCTTCATTTGATAAAGGCAACGTCAACGTAACCAGCTACTCTCATTTTATTATTTGCGGTGTTTCAAAACTCAACATATAAAGGGACGAGTTCATACATATATTTTATTCGTCCTATTCATCTTTTAGCGTAATTATTTTACATGTAAATTGAACGCTTGTAACGAAACACCGTCATCACGTCGCGGAAACGTCTGTTTCACCTCTGTTTTTGCTCCAGTTTTTATGGCAGAAAAACAGTTGTCCTTTTTGTTGGAAGAGCGCCTGTTGTGAGCGGATAGAGCACTGAAAATGGAACGGATCAAATACGCCCCACGGCTACAGAAAAATAATACACACGGGCGCTGCATTAACAGATACTACATCGAGACAAAAATACACGTAACCCAAATATTAACGGATAATTACTCTCCCGCTTCGTGGCCCCCAGTATTTACAGGGGTACAAAAGCGAAATCTCGAGGGAAGCAATGAAATAAAAACTGTGGTAAACAATCGAAACCAAAAGGAATACTCGGAGATGATCGCCTGGAATCGAAATGCTTTCGAAGAAGTAAAAATCGAGTTTTTACCCGAGGATAAAGATTCAAGTGGCGAATTTCGTACCTCACGCTCGAAAGGGAAATTAATAATTCAAGAACGTACTATGGGATGGCGCTGGTGCAGCTACGAGACCCATATTCAGGGAACTCATTACTCCCTCTGTATTCGGGTCAACGGAAACGGCCTGGTTTTTTTGAACGTCACTCCGAAATATTCCTACTCTACGAGCAGAGAAAAAAAAGACATTCATTTCTTATCTGAAGGAGAATTAATCTGCATACGATGAGATATGGATAAGCTCACATTCCTGCCAGGCTAATTCCGGTAATCGTATCTCCTATTAATCAAACTCCGTCGGATTGGTAGAGTAGCCTATCCGTCAGCGGTTAAGCCGATTGCCGATATCGGAGTAATAAGTTGTCACAGCTGGTCTGAGAATGCATGCATATTCTATCGATTGACTTGCTGAGTAATGGTTCGATTTTAAAGATTCTAGGAATATTGCATTCATTGGTCTCAGTTGACGGATATACACTTGCATATTTGATGGAGTGGTCCCAGTACCATATCTTGATAAAAGGGATGTTCTCCATTTGTCTTTTGCTGCAGGATCAAGAAAAATGAATTTTTCGTTTTTTTCTCCGTCTCCTTCGTAGCTGCGATGATATGAAAGTTACTGAAGTATGAGTGATGCTGAATATTAGAATTGACTGGATCATTCCTTAGGGAATGCTATGAAAAGTGTTACTCATAGAGTCATTCTTCTTCATCAGTTCTGCTTATAGAATTTTTAATCAATTAGGAAAGTAAGGGCAAACTATCTCATTCCTCATTTTGCCTAGTTTCCTCGTCCGCCTTTCCAAAGCTTTTTATAACTAATAGGACGGGAATTAGATTCAAGCCAGACTTCTGGGAAGAAAACTCTACAGACAGATATGATGGAGTATATGTTATCAGCGGCATTGTCTTTCTCATAATTTTACCACATTTTCTTGTTATTTTTCCGTTTCACTTCTTTTTGTGACATCTTGTATTTTTTCAATCCTATTTTTTATAGCTACAAAAATTGATATTGATATTCATAGGCATGACTTCGTGGAAAGACACGGCCAAATACGAAGACCCAATAATTTTTCTAAGGAACCTAAATGCGCGACCTCTAGCTTCAGGTCATTAGCATTTTTTTATATTTCTTCTAGGTTCATGATATTAAACTATAATACTTACACCCAATGTTCCTTACACAATCGTTCAACAAATATGTTAATTTCATATGGGCTTTCAAGTTACTGAAGCTTTCAATGAGACTCCACTCTAAGCAAATGCGAGGCAAGATAATTTCATTTTCCTTTAAGATTAATAAAATTTATATTAAGAAAATGGATACTTGAAAGAAAACGTTTGGGCCCGACCACGAGCCTCCCTCAGGGTCATTGTGACCAGAGTCATTTCTTCAACAAAATTGCCGAGTGTGCACGAAATGAAATTGTTTCAACTGCAAGAAAGTTTTGTAAAATTTTTATCTGTAGATCTCGTCGGAAGACTCATTCGGCCCTCTATAAAGTCTTCGCCTTTAAATTCCAATTTGCCAATGTCAGAAGCATGAGGATGATGTTGAAGAACGTATTTAAATTGGGCAGCTTTTCAGTCTAAGTTAGTGATAATGAGCTTACAGGAAACGAAACAGGAATATTGTTAAAATAAACTTTACCTTTTGGCTGAATTATTAATTTTACGTGCATAATTATCCCCGTGTAATACATAAAAGATTTCGATAAACCAAGGCCCAGAAGTCATTTTTGCAGCTAATTCTTATTTGCACGTGATAAAATGATAAGATCCAGAATGCTTTAGACTCTTTTAAATAAGGTTTGACTTGAAAAAATACTTCGAAAATCATGTAAGGAATACGTACGGTTTGCGTCTAGCTTGTATACCATCATGATATTCAAAGCTTACAAAAATAACTCAAAATAAGACAGTCAAATCTGGGGTTAAGGAATAGGTGATACATATGACGAGGCGTAAACTGAAGTGAAAAATAGTGGGATAGTGAAGAATAGAAGTGAAACGTAGAAGTGAAAAATACAGGGGTTCGAACCCAGGTCTCCCACTTTCCAGGAAGCTATTCTAACTACCAGACCAAATAAAAGTGAGATACCTGCGTTCGGGTCCCTGCCATGTCGCCATTTTTCCTTACTGTTATTCCTACGATCGAACCCAATATCAACCATATTACTAAGAGGCAAAGGTTCTCCAAGCGCCGACAGCGGCAACCGTCTAGGGCGATTCCCGGGAAACGGATAATCGCTCAGCGGTCACTAGTTATTCAGAATCCCGATGCGTATTTCGGTAACAATGCTTCCATCTTCATAGGGGGTCCAATGCTGAATGCTCATTCACCTTTGCCTCTTAGTTCATTGAATGCCGAGTTCTTTTTTTCTTCCTTCTACCAACCATAATAATAAATACTAACTCATGCTACTATATAACTAAATACAAAGTTTCTATTACATTCTGACTCCTCTCGCTATCCCTTCGTATCACACCGCACTTCTCAGGCACGTAGCAGCAGTTTCAGCGAAACCGAGGCGCACAGCTCGAAAATAACGAGCGCTTACGTACGAACGCGATATTCCACGTCCTAAAAAGCCCCGCTGAATGATTTGTCTCGCGGTGAAAACGTCAGCTCGATGGCGCATTTTTCGATGTTCTTTTATGATCGCTAGTCCATAGGAAAGAAGCGCGTTGCCCCCAGAGCTTTTATTTTGCCTTGGTGACCCACTCCCTCACCGTTTGCCCCCACAAACGACCCTCTTCCTGCCCGCGATGATTTTCCCGTCCCCTGGAGCAGAAGTCTCTCGCCTCCAACCCACGGCTCCTGACTCACTTTAATGAAAGCGTCATGATGTTCGGTGACGTCACGCTCGGGTGGGTTTAGCACAAAGTTATTCTATTTCAAGAAGAACTGCGGAGAGGTCGGGCTCTACTGCTGAAAAATGCATAATAGGCTGTACCTAAAATGAGTGAATTTTAATTGAGGCAGGAAAGCATCGTGTAGGTGATCAAATTATTTGCCGTGGTCACGATCATTTCCTCTTTAGGAGTATCCTCGCCTTTATTTTTCTACGAGCCGCAATTTTTATGAAGCTTTAATGATAAGATATTGAAAATATATTAATTAATCCGGAAATAATAACGAAGGAATTCTTTTTTCTAAAATTCGTTCCGTTCTTAAAACGCCATAATTGGCGAAATAAATTACACATTATTTAATAATGGTTCAAAAAATCGTTTTCACGATATTGGTCAATGTAAATTTAGAATTAAAAAGGATCTGATACGTTTTAGAAATGCAGGTATAACGTGAACAGTGAATTTTGGCCATATCAGAAATATACACAAAATATTTACTAAACTGATACAGTATTTCTCAATTAAATATCCAATCATAGAGAGTAAAAGTGGAAATGAGCAGTACTCTTTTACGATCGAAGGCATATAATAGTTATAGAAATTTTCAATCAATCATTTAGACTTGTATTACTTGTCACATATTTCTTGCGATATGTATGTTGTACTTGATTTAAAAACATGAGCAACGTTTCTTCTATATACATCCGTCTATTTAAAATTTCATTTCCAATTCAAACTTGATTTAGTATCCCATTATGTGTCCAGAAATTTAGATAGATATACAACGCACATTATTGGTTTTATCCTCATTTTCGTTTAACCATTAATAGGATATATAATAATTACCTATCATCTTCTCGATGTCAAAATCTATATAAAAGAAGTAAAATCTAATATAAAGGAAACTTAAAATCGAACTTATCCTGTTATTGCCTCAGTTGCTGTAGCAAATGACGAATCTATCTGAGAAACTAAAAATTTAGTTGTAGTTAAATTAAAAGAATTTTTGCTTATAATTCTAGATCGCATTATTACTTACCTTCGTAAGTGGTCCATAGCTCTCTGTGTTTAGTTGAGGATTTAAATTCTGGTAAATACCGCCCAGCTTAATTACATGGCATAGCATACGTGAACCTATAAAAGTCTTGTTAACTAAGACAGTTGTTTATAATAATTCAAAACCAATAATCATACGCGTATGGAATCTACTAATTAATTAAATTACTATCAAAGTATTGTTTTATGATCGGACATCCATTCGGTTTTTATAACATCTTTAAGGCTTCATTTCTGTTGTAGAAAATGAAAGGGTTGAGATTCTGATCAGCATTTGCACTGATGCGTATATAGTCAGCAGAAAGGATTATAGAATTGATTTTTCCAAAGTGTAATAAAACAGCAGTCAGCTTTAATTACTCGGAGCTAACCGACCAATTTCTCGTTAAGATTCGACATCAGTCTTTTGCAGCAGCTTCCATTTAATATCGAGTTCAACTGGCGATTAATCCGCAAAGAATGACGTAGCGGACGGAAAAATTAACGTGATCCATTGCCAAAAGAGAATTCTTTTCAAAGGATTCCTCTTAATCTACTTGAAATTGAAAATCAAAACCATTTATAATGATAACGCAGGTCCCGGGAGCAGAAAGATATAAGAGCGAAATGACAGGAGGAGATTAGTGTAAAAATCGCTATTTGATTTATGAGGAAATGTTTATTTATGTCCGATCAGTGAAAGTAGTAGCTGGGTTGGAAGAAGGCATCTTTGATTCTATCATTTTATGGATGTTCAGAAAAGTTGAAAGTATGTCAAATACATTAATTCTCCATTACTCAGTAACTTTAATGTCATCAAGTTATCTTATGATCCTAACTCAGCAACACTTTCTATAAGGTATATAAATGTTAATTATAGTCATTATTAATCATTCTCTTATGCTGGAATGAAATACATCAGAATCTTCTTTTGCCATTTAAATGAAGCATTTAAAGCAGAAAAGGTATTTAATAAATACCTGGATGCTCGAGACTACTATGAATGTGATATTATTTCATATATTTCAATAAATCGCTACTAGCTTTGTGTGCACTATGGCACTCCTTTGACTTGAAATTCTGTTTTCTTTACTAAATCGTTGGAATGAAATTTCTTATAAAAGCGGGTATCAAGACTACATCTATCAACGTATTTATAAAATGAAATGGCTATGAAGCCGCCTGTCTCATTCAATAGTTCATAAACATCCATTCCACTCGTACAACGAAAATATATCAGTCAAACACCTATGCTAATTACGAATAACAGAAACGTTGGAAGTCCTACCGCATAGAAATATCAATATCAAATTCTATTCCTCCGCAAAGGAAGCATGAACATAAATTGCAGAAATGTAAATCTCTCCGTAAGTAGAAATGAAGAACGTGGTAACAAAAACGTGGTAAAAATAGCTCCCATTATTCTTTTTTCGACCAGGATAATATCGAAATCATTGCACCAAAGCATAAAGAAAATACAGTTACTCCCAAAAATTAACATTGCACTATGAAAGTCAGTAATTTTGGGCATGTATTCAATCACGAGAACGATTTTTCAGTCATCAATAAATCATCGAATAAATTTCATGCATATAAAATACAATATAGGGGCGTGTGACTTGACGTAGACCCGTCAGAGACTCAACAAGATCACAGTGCGAGACCATTAAGTAATATACTGCTTATACACTAAAGTTTCCCCAACATTCCTAATCCCTTCCGTGTCATTTTTAAAATTCAAATCTGAGCATCGTATACTGCGTAATATCTCGAGGCCAACGACTGGGATGTAATAGCGGCTCTCAACTTCCTTCCTTTCTGCCAAAAACGTGGACAGCTGATGGGTTTGTCACTCTGCAGCCGGAAACCACGATAACCCCGCCCGGATATTTTCCAGGTTTTCGTCGCAATTCCGACTCTTGTTTCGCTGGGAGAATGAGAAGTCGGCAGGTGCAGGGGAAAGAGGGCGATAAGTCATACATTATGCAAAAGGGAGGGGTTTTCCGGCCTTTGGCAAATGTGTTAGCGGTTCCGCTGCAAAGCACACATGGTCGCTTCGCCGTGAAGTTCAGAGATCGTGGAGAAGAGAGAGCTACTATTGTTTGTGGAGAGGTTTACCCCTTTGGCTTACGCGTAGTCCCTTTGTTTCCCATTTACACGTTGCGTTTCTTATTCTTCTCCGATGCTCTCTCCGTGGCCATTATGGTATCCTCGTGGTGGGTGGTCGAAGGAGGTCGTCTCCCCATTAGGAAGAGAACATCTCGCTCGGGAGTTTTGTTTTCGTAAACATTGGCTAGCCGACGGAGGCGTTTCGGGGTTTATTGGCGAGAGGCGCCTTGGATAGTGTTTATCATTGTCCTACCGCATTCAGCTTCGGAGTTGAGCCCCTTTTCATTTTCTGCTCCGCGTGAATTAGGGGGATGTTTATGCTTTTGTCCTCTTTACATCGTTTCATGAAGACAAGGAGATTTGGGATTAGGAAGAGGACTGCAGGAACAAGAAAGATAATTGTCTCTTTTCGCGGAAGTAGAATTTATTCTTCAATACATATTCTTGGAGTTTACATCAATAGGCGTATGCTAAAACCCTACGTATAGTAAAAATTCCACCGCGTGTCATTCATATAAGTAGATTCGTCATACAGTCAAAGTTAGACAACGAGGTATTTCACATAGAAAAAAATATATATTCGTCATTATCATGGTTGAAGAAGTGATACGGTTCAAAGAGAAAGAATTCTCATCTGTTATAACGATTCGCCTGGCTTGGCAGAGAACCTGAGAGGACTTCATCTAATTCATCTGTTTTTTCTGGCTCATAGTACAGTTTATGGCTAATACTTTTAGAAGTATTTACCTGCTGTTCGTAATATTCCTCACGTAGAAATTAAGAATCTACCTCTTTATAAATTATCGAGTCCAACAGTTCCAAAGATTTATCCGAAAGTTTATCCTCAGTGGTTCGAATCCTGTTTAGGGAAAAATTTTTCCGAAAAATTATGTTTCAGGTTTGCCAAAAAGCGTCATAAGAAGAACCTAGGATGTTCCTATACTTTGCCTGTTTTAATAAAACAATTATTTACTCGATTACTCAGTTGATTTAGTGACGCACAATTAAATATATGTATACGTAGGTATTCATAATAACTGTATAATTTTCGTATATTCCGTACTTTAAAATGCATATTAGTTATTTAGAGTAAATACAATAAATAAATACATAAAGTTAATACAATAATCATTATTCAAACATACAAACCATCATAACTTTGCAAATTTGAATGATTGACAATATTCGCATACAACCTTTGACATATCGATAATCTCTAAACAATCATAATATCATTCGCTAATCTCAGCTTTTGTTTGTATTAGTTGTTTACCCTGCCTCTGTTGACCGCGTTTCGCTTCACATAATCCCAAGGAGAGGTTCTTATCCCCATTGTGCCTCAGAGCATAACACCTGCTATTCAACTGTCTCGCCTTCATTAGACTATCAGGTGGATCTCGTATGGTCGCACCGCCATCACGCATTCTATTCACGCCGTGCCGCGTGCTCACCAAGCCGACCACTGTTTCACGGCCACGTCATCAGCGACCGATGAGCCGCGAACGATAGTTTATACAGACTCACGCTAATGTATCCCTCAGCCTTAAAGGGAAGCACGCGCTTTTGATGGCTTCCCAACGAAGCACTTGTGTCCTTCTTCACTGTCATCACCTGCTGAGCTCTCTAATTGCCCCTCTAAACTTTCTTCTCTTCTCAATATTACCTCATTACCCCTGCCGCTCTCCTGCGTCTCTAATTCCCCATCTCTTCGATACGAGTGGGTTGGTGGGTAGACGCGCCGGATAGCTGGGATTCGTCTGGGATTAGGATCATCTCTGCCGGTGTACTGAGACATAATTTCTGGGCGTCGATGTGTGTGCTATTTTGGAGCCGTTCAAGATTTATTTGTTTCATTTTAGCTTGCTTTTGATTTACTGCAATTTTATTTTGTGACTGTTTTCAATTTTATTTTGTGTGAACATAATGTTTACGCACTTCATTCTTTAGACATATATATTAAGAAATTCATGTCTTAAAGGAGAAAAGAAAGGATGGAGCCGAACAAAAATACTTAAATAACCTTGAATACGAGAGGAGAACAGTCTCCAGTAGCAACAAAGAATAGACAGATCTTTTTGCATAAGGGAAAATTAACCATGTATCTAACTACGAAAAGAACGAATTCAAGGAAATTTTCACTCAGCTTCACATTGTATCGACTATTAAACTGATGATCGATAAAAAATCAAAAATTAATGACTAGTAGATTTTTAACTAATACATATTCATTGGTTATAATAAATAACAAGACCTATCCTGTCGTCATATTAATGAAACAGAAAGTAATTTACGCATTACGATCATTTTGAATGGAAATGCTAATCTTGATCGCGTAAATTTAGGCTATTTGTTCACCTCACATTATTTTTAGTTGTCAAATGAAACATAATTCTTGCAAAGACACGAAAATGTTTTGCATAAATTGATAGAATTACCAAGAGTAATAATATTATACTACCGATGAGTCTTTCAGTCTCGTATTACACAAATCGAAAGCAATTACGCTATTTGATGACAATTTCAAATATATAGGTCATATTACTTGACTGCGAAAATAATTTTGAAAACCTGGTAGGTACACATATCAAAGGAAGATCGTAGGATCACTTCAACTTCTTGCCAGGGCTTACTGATAAGCTCTGTAACCTAGATATTACCCAGAGATTTAAGGGTTTCATTTAAAATCCATAGATAACCACATATTACTTCCTGCTTTAAGGCCCCTTGATTCACCGTTACTCCACTCCATTTCCCACTTTTGTTGAACTATACAGAATTAGATGACAAAGTGTTTAGAACTTTTGACTTTTTAATATCTTTCTTGATAATAGTTTAGTTTTCGTGTATGCATATACTATTTCAGCAAAATTGAGTTAAAATATTTTAAATAGATTAATTTGGTAGACTCGAGTGTTTGGACCGTGACTTTGTGGAATATGAATACAATCATGAACAAAGTAACTAGCAAACTTTTACTTTCCTCTGGATTTATTAAAAAATCAAAAAATCGTTTCAACTCATGGATGGTGATTACATGATATTTGCTCTGAGTGTCGTTTCATCGTCGTTTTTTAATATTTCCTGTGGAAAGTAAAAGTTTTCTGGTTACTTTGCTCGTGATAGAACATTTTTGACCAGGTAATGGTTATTTATTTCATGATGTACAAAATTTATAATTAGGATTGTTTAATGCTTTGCAGTCAAGTAATCTTGAACCAAAAGTTTTATGTTCGCAGAGGAAATTATTTTTGAGTCAGAAAAACGACTTTATTAATAAAAGTATTCGCATGAAAGATGCGAAAGTGCGTCCCTTGTCGCTGAAAGTTTCCGTGGTTGTCTTCATTATCGCGAGAGATTTAAAAAGAAAACTTGAGAGGTAAATAGACTGCGCGCGCATCAAGGGCTGCTTATAAATGTGAATTCTACACAACTTAAGCACGACTTCATCCCTGCGAAAAAATTAACAAGGCAGACAATGAATATGGATACGACATCGCTACGGAAAAAATACGAGATTCTCGGGCTCTCAGACTTCCGGAAAGGGAACGCTAAGGAGTTTAGGATGAAAGAGAAAATTACAGAGATGGAAAACGATCTCGGAAGAAGATGGAAAATCTTCCGGAACGAGTTGAGAACAAGAAGTGGGTGAGGTGCTTGAAGGAGGATCGGCGGTAGGAAAACTGTGGGAAATACGGATTCCGACAAGTATTTTCAGCAGAGCAATGACCCGGAAAGAAAGGCGAATGCAAATTTAAAAAACGCGAATTCTTAAGAAATTTCTTAATTCATGAAATTCCATGTCCACGGTAGGAGTGCAAGCTGCAGATCAAAGGAATTTTCGAGGTTTTGGAAAAATTTAAAGTACGTGAGAATCACCGAATATTTTAGTACCAATGCCAAATATAGAAACATCCCTTTGTGTGTCGTTGCACGTGCTAATCCCAAGAGCTAAAGATTATGACCCCCGAAAAATCCAGGAAAAAGCTGTTACATATAATATATTACATGCATTACTAATTAGTTGTTAGGTAAATATTACAGATTTATCTAAAAATATATTCTATGGTCTATGGGAATTGTCAATTTATATACGTGTATTAAATATTTATAACTTGTTTGTAGATACATGCAGATAGAAGAAGGTGCCACCAGACTCACAGACTACCATTAGATTATTACTAATAATAATCATGATAAAGTTGTAAGAGGCGAAAAGCTCATTAGGAAACATGAGATTCATTATTCATTTCCGCCGAGGTTTTAATATGTTTTTGTTCGAGTGAACATCTTATCTTCATTTTTTGCTTCCGGATGGAATTTAATTATATAATTTCTATCCATAATATTTCCATTTTTTGCTTAATTAAAATTACATTAAAGATATAAATATAGCACGTACGTAAACTTGATTTCACGACCATTTCTTCGACGATTTTTTTGCAAATGTTGCAATGCTTAGATATACAGTGTAAGAATAATTCTATCTATGTGAAGTATTCTTAAAGCCAACGTAATATAAACTCTTGTCAGGATTGAACATCTAATGAATATATACGATACGACATGCATGCATTAAGTAAAATGATAGTTGCGAATTATGAGACGCAGTGAGAGCAGCAGGGTAGATCTCTATCTAACCGTGAAGTTTGCTCATATTAAACTTGGGATTCCTTATGTTCTCTGCGGAACTCGAGGTTATACAATGGAACAAACCTTTTTAGAACAAATTTACTCTAATTCCCACTCTCTAACTTACTGTTAGTGGAAGAAGAGACATTTTAGACTTAATCTTTAGAATGAAGATGAGAAAGATTTAGAAAAATGGAATGGAGATTTTATTAAGTTGATTTTGAGATTGAATTCGGCATCCAGATTGTGGAATGGACTACAGTTCATATTCAATGCACAATTTTTGAACTTTAATAAGTCGCAAGAACGATAATAATAGAAACATCATTTCATCATCGGATGAAAATAGAGACCATATTCGATTAGAAAATAATATTTATGAATAGATATAGTTGGAATTCGTGTTGAGGATTTCCGGTTTACAAAGATAATATTTTGACCCTTCCCCTTTCTTTTCTATTTCCCCCATCATAGGCAATATGATTTTTATAAAAAATAACACAGCAGTAATGAATAAGAGATTACCATCTGGTTGTACTCGACCGAAAAGGAGAATGGAATGAAATAAAATCCGATGACGGAATATCCGTCGAGGCACGCGTAATTTCACAACAGCTAGGAACGAAGGCCATACAAATCGCTTTCTAAACATCCCCGTACAAATTTAATCTTTTCATCCCGTCCGAAATTTTCCCTCATTCGTCGCGCTGTTTAATCATAGCCGGAGAACTGCTGCGCGGGATGGAATGAAAGGGAGCATTCAGGAGCGTTCTCCATCCAATATATTGCATCAACTCGGAAATTCGTCCACCGAATTGAACAAGAATACAACTTCACTCCTCTCTTCATTTGGAGCGCACGGGCAGTTCGACTTTATTGGCCCTCTTCAGTTCGTAAAAGCATCCGAGTGCACTCCTTCGGACGGAAATAAAAACTGAGTCGTTTATTCCAGTTACCAAGCAAACAAAAGACATCAGATATTTATTCGCTTCCCCAATTCTATTTCCATAGAGTTTTGTTTGGTGGCTAGGAGATGGAATACAAATGGAGCGGCGAGGGAAAGGTAAAGAGGAGATAAGGGAAACTCGTTATCGAAAATTGAAAGTGAAGGAGCGGGAGATGGTTCGAGGGCGACCTCAAGGAATATTGTGCTCCCAAAAATAGGGATTGGAATGAAGGGCCGTCTTCCGAGGAGAAGGAAACAGTGTAGAAGGAGACCAATACGAAACTAAAGGGGATCCATTCGCGGTCGTTTCACCTTTGTTTGCTTGCATACGAATCCGATATGAATTCATTTATGTATCAGAATACAGAGTAGTCCTTTTTGAAATTTTGTGTTTCTTTGTTTAAATTTTATTTTGAACGAAGGATAGTTTAAGGAAGATATACTACTAAACTATCTTTTACAAGAAGAAGATGACTAATACATGATTGCTTGGATCAGATAAATTCGCTGAAAATGCAAATTAAAATGAATGAAGTTAAGTGTAGCTTATTTTTGCCATAAAATATATTATAGAAAGTGTAAGTTATATTAAAGTTTGTTTGTTTTTTTATTTCGTTAAAATACATCTACTTCATGTCATATTTACAAAATGTCATGACCCTACCGTAAATTTTATCATTAGAACTTTCATGAGACGCGATATCTTCGTGCATATTCTGTTAACATCATCATTAAACTAAATTGAATACCTCAATTATCAACGCAAATACGGGAACCCGTCAAATTTAAACCCACAGCTATCTGCAATAAATTCCAATCTATGAAAAGTATTGAACTTGGTATTTTTTTTCAATGAATCTACGCTATGGCTGTCGTTTTTGCATAGTTATGTTTGCAGAGGACGATCTCAATTGCTCTTTAGTAATTAGTATAGTTTGATTTACTCTTACAGCCATCCCTCGCTTGAGAATCCTTCATAACATCACTATTTCTTTAATGAACTAAATAAAATATCAATGTCACCTGGCACGAAATAATTTTAGCTGACAGCAACTTGGTTATCCTTTAAATAAGAAGTCATGCCCTGATAGTCACACCTCATGGTGTATCAATTAATTTTCCACTATAAAAATTATATTAACTTCGAATTTCTCACCCCTGAAAAAACATGCCGCTTCCCCTCGACGCATTTTTTACTAATTCAGTTAAGTAGAGGGCAAAAACGGCCTTCTTTCACTCACAGGCACGTAATCCATCAAAAATCCTCCGCGGTAATTCCCATCGGAAGTGCTCGACACCCGTCCGATGTTTACTTTGAAGCAGGTGCTGGCGGACAATGAGATAACACGTGCTTCACGAACATCGTGCCTCCATCGCATCGCCATCCTTCAAACTTCTGCCCCCGAAAATCGGTTTCGAGTTCCCACTTCCCGCCCTTTTTCATTCGACCAGCGCTGCAGGCGGTTGGGGTCGGAAGTGGACGGCGGACGGGGGAAGAATCGACGGGACATTGTTCCCCGTCCGCGTGCCGTGACTACCAGCACGCTTCTGCCCCTTCTTTCGCACTGCCCTCCTCTCACGACCATGAGTGCGTCGGGTCTTCAAAGTGGAGATGGTTCGCCACGATGGCGTATTCGGTTACTCTTCTTTATCCTCCGGGTATTTACCACGCGGCTGGAGTGGTGCATGATGGGAAGGGTGGAGACAGCAATGTGGCGACGACGCGCCTCCTATATAAGTGTCTTTCGGCGGGGGCAATGGCGGACGCGCGGAGGAAAAAATGTGATATATGACCCGAAACGTGATTCCGTGATGAAAAAAGTGTTGAGGGACGCGCAGTCACCATCGCAATCTTTTTTCTGCGCCACAAAGGATTCGATTAAGGACGCGGGAGTTTGGGAGGGTTGGAGGAAGTTGTCGGAGTGGCCGATGGTTATGAAGAGGGATTACCTCGGTCGGGTGGGCGGCGAACGCATGGCATCACTGAGGTGAATCATACTGGGAAGCCCGATAAAGTGGGGTCATTGAACATTCGGCAGCCATATTGCATACAACGGCGTCCCAGGGAAAGACATGGTTGCTGAAAACGCTATTCAACGATCTTGCGGAGTAGAAAATTTATACAGACTTTAAACTTTACATCCATATATGCATCGACGTCCACGCTGATACCCTTCAAGTCGCTTATCGGTGCGTGATAGATGTATTGCTTATGGGAGTAAAATTATAATTAATCACCTATAGATGTTTTTCACGCTTACTGAGTTATCTAGGGAAAACCATCGTTACTAACAACGCCCTATTCATCGATTATATGGGAGGAGGAAAATTATACAGACTTTAAACTTTATAGTCATAAACGATACATCCACATCCTTGTTGATACCCTGCAAGCAAACTATCGGTGTGTAGTAGATGTAGGTTATTGTTGATCTATTGATAATGGGGGTAAAATAATAATAAATAATCGATGGAGGCATTTCACTCTTACTTATTTATTCATAATCGTTTTTATGCTGAAGAAGACGCCAAAAGTGAAACATCATTTACGCGCAGTTCTCATTCCAAGCGAGGGTCAAATTCAAATTTGCTTCTAATTTTACGAGAAAACAGTATTTATGGTTTTGCGAATTCGTGTATGATTAAGTCAAGCCTATGAGCGATGATTTAATTCACATAAACATTTGAAATCTTGCGTGCTGAATATCAATATTACCACTGTTTCTACTACCACAGTCGTGAACATTTTATCTGTCGGTAAAAGTTCATGACAACTCTTTGTTAAAGTATAATTTACTTCATAAATATAGTAAAAACTTGTTCCTTATCTTATGATCGGTTTCAGGGTGGGCTTCAGACCGTAAAGAAGTAAGGCTCATAGCAATTATAGTACGCTATAATATGTAATAAGTTGTAATTACTGAAGTATTCAAGTTATGCATTAAGGTCACTACCCGAAAAATAATCAGATAATTCAACGGCATATCCTCGAAGATGTAATCAGCAAAACGATAAAAGTAACAATAACTACGCCAGTGAGTCATAATATGATTAAAGCTTAAATTTATAAATCAAAACAATAATTTTGTGGTATGTGACGATAGAGTTAAAGAAAGATTCCTTAAAGTGCGAACACTCTTCTAAATAAAGAAATTGAGAAATTTATATGAAAGAAGCCAGTAAGATTGACTAACATCAGTAAAAAGGTTTTCCTCGTACAGCCACACATCTTGTAATCTCCGTCTAGTTTTACTGATGTGTCTTTTTTAACTCGTCGAAATACAGTATTCCCACAAAGGTGACTTGAATGACGTTTCTCTTGCTCGCATTTAATACATTCCGCGTAAACTCTAGAGAGGAGGCGCTTAAACTGCCCTACGTTGCGTAGCACTCAAGCGAGCCATCGAATGCACGTGGCGCCGATAGAGAGGATAATGGAATAAGAAGCGATGGCCGCGTCACAGGAATAATTCGTGAATCCCCTTCCTTCCCCCGATCTCCGATAAACTGTGATCCTCATCGCCACTTACTCCCCTCTCCGCCGCGCGCTCTTCATTTATTTTTTACGCAAAAGAGGCGGAAATTCTCCCTCGACGATCGCTGATCTCGCGCGAAAAAAGGATGAGTGAGCGTCGGCGGATATTGAGTTCCTTTCCAATGAATCTTGCGTACGGCTGATTTTCCCCGTTGCCGAGGGGTTTTATATCGCCGGCATGTGTATTTAAAAGGATGAAATTCATGCGAATCGGGGACCGTGTGATTCGATGCGCTTCCAAATCGTGCGGAATTTTTTTTTCCACGCTCGTTCAATGAAGGGGGTTTGGATTGCGATCATGCGTGGAATGAGGACGACCCTCGCGCACGTAAATGGGGAACGTTGAAGTTTCGAGTCTCTTTCGGTGTTCGAAATCGTTTCTAATGCATTCATCCCGCCTAAATCAAAGCGTCAGCCATTTCAGGGACTTGACGATGTGAGCGACGATGCGAGCTGTATGATTGGTGCTTCTTGACGATTTAGTGACTGAGTGACTTTAACAGTACGTGTCACCTACGAGGATCAAATTTTTATTTCGTCGTTTTGGATTTCGATTAAACGATTCTTTTGTAAATAGCCTCGAGGCATAAATCAGTAAATGACAACTCACTTGTACAACTATATCTCACTATGTTAAATCGTTCAAAATATGTATATTTCTGTTATAAAATCATCAGTTTACTCTTAAAAAATCATTCAATGTTATGGAACATAAGTAATCGAGAGTCAGTAAAGTCATAGAATGCTTACAGGCGCTGTAGCCTGAATTTTTCTCACTGCTGTCATATTTAGAAGCTTTTACTCTCGAGTTATCAGGAACGAAAGATGAACGAAAGATGAGACTTAGTTCATTTCATCAGTTATTTTGATTTTACTGATAGACTGATTCCGTTTAAGAGTAACAATTTTATAAAATCGATAACTATTCCTGGTTAGCTACATTTTAGCTGAAACGAATCCAGTTGCACGGATCTTTCTACGTCTTACTTTTTCCTTCGATTAGAAACAAAGCCTGTGAATTACAATAAAGGCTTTGTAAGTTTCCACAAAAATTTTAAGCTAGAAATGCATCACAGAAAGTCTCACGATGTCCTTATTTCAATCAACTAGAGAAAATTTATCGATACTCAGATACATAAAAGTTCATTAAATTCTCCCAGTATAGAATTAAAATTTCTCTTTCGTCAAGGCTCATCCCAACTCCAAGTAGTTGACTCACTGTAATTAATAATAAAAATTTTAAACAGTTACAGTTCCTTATGCAGTCGATATACCGCTAATCTTCTGAAAAGGTGAGAAATTAGAAGCTAATTAGTTAGAGTTAGGTTCTAATTTAGAAGAAGTAATTAATTAGAAGCTAATACTTTAAAGAATTCCTAATCGTTGAATGAAAAATTTAAGCGTCAAGAATTTGATCAATTCTGATAACGCTAAAAATCAATTTGTATTAAGTATTCCTGAGTGAATAAATTAAACTTTACAAAGTCAACATCAAAGCATGTTATTGAATTCAAACACTTCACACGCATTTATTTACTACACTCCAAAACGAGGCAGGACAACATTGCATTCCACAGCGAAATGCATTTTGTCATAGCTCAATCTAATTCTCTATATGCCCTCAATTCTGATAACCTCAAAAATCATTATTATTAAAAATTATTTTAAAATTATTTAAAAAATAAAAAACTATTATTTCTGAGAGAACAAATTAAACTTTACAAAGTCAATATCAAACCATGTTATTGAATTCAAACACTTCACGCACATTTATTTACATAATTCCAAAACGAGGCAGGACAACATTGCATTCCCCAGAACAGCATAAATTCATTTCTTGATAGCCTAATCTAATTCTCTATGTGACCTCAACTACGATTCAAACAAGACGGAACAACCCTTGAAGTGTAGCAGCAACACATATGTTTGTCTAGCGATACACACACAATGCTTTCACTCCCAGGGGTGCATTCACCCGCAGACCGACCGATTAATATTATTTCCGCCCGTCAAAATAGAAATCGAGGTAAACGACACGCAGAGTCGCCACACTTAGGAGCGCCGTTTTCCATTTTTCTGGCGTCCGCTATTAGCGAAACCCTTTCGTGCTAATGGCAGGCTCCCGGGGCAGCTCTCGCTGTCAGAGAGACATCAACCATTAGTGGACTGGTTGCCCACGTCAGCAATACGTCCCGGGCGGTAATTGGTGTGTCTATCATTCGCTAGAATCAATTCCTTACCGAGATCCCCTTGTAATTCGTCCGCGGAGAAATTCTCACCGAAGGAGATGAAGAAAGGATGAAAAGGAGATTGATTACTCACGCTCCATTACGATATGCACTCGCTCGGAATACCGAAAGCAAAATAGAGGACTTTCGAGGAAATTACGCTTTTTGGAATGATTAAACGCTCGCCATCTCGGATTTTTGTATGTATCCCGAGTTCAGTGACCTATTGCAGGACATTCCGTTCCGAGGAAAGTTACCAGAAATGATTAAAAGTGTCATAATTGCATACATAATGTACTCGTTAAGGGTACAGACGGAGAGTGGGAGTGACAGTGTCTAGACAGTTGTATTCTTTTATTTACATTCATCTCCGAGAGTTGCCGTGTTTTCCAGTAAGTGATGTACATTTTAATTTAAATACATAAAATTCTGCTTCTCCCCTGTATTTATATAAATGAATTAATAATTTATGTAGACTAAAACAAATTTTCAAATAGCAAATAATAGCAGAATTACAACACCAGAAGAAATATGAGAAATTATATCCGATGCATCACCAACATAATTATGTTTGAAGATGATATGAGTATGTTTGAAACTCCATATTACTACATAGTACATCCGCATAAAATTTTATCATGAAAATCCCTAAAGCTTTTCTACAAAGTACAGGACGAACGAAGTTTACAGGGACGTCTTTAATATAAATGTTGAATATTGTTAACTATTGTAAACATTTTAATTGAAAATATGAACAGAAAAATAATTTCCACGCATATTTCTACTTAAGTGATTTTACTAAAAATAAATTTAAATCTGACCGTTACATATACAAATTATTGGCATCTACAATAGAAATTTTATCCAATATAGCTATTACTTTCCTCATGAAAGGAAATTCATCAAGTATTTCATAAGTACCCTCAAAAGTGATCCTCGATAAGAAATGATGAGATAATCTTTAAGACCTGCGGAGAAAGCTTTAAATTTGAAAATTGACTGCTCACTGAGATTGCCTTTTGAAAACTTTGAAGATGTAAATATTCTCATAATTGCTAATATTGGCAAAACATTCATGAAACCAATTAATTCTAATCTTTCAGCCATCATTTTCTATTTCTATTCCTGATCTCATAGAAATTAAGAATGAGATGTTTACATATAATATCTGAGTATTAGTCATGAAATAGGATATGGGTATTAAAATCTACGGTTATCGAAAATTATATGTAATTAAAATTACCTTTATAAATTAAAATATTTTTTTCTGTATATTACACTGAATGCTGCATGATATAGATTCTTCTTCAATGGATATACTCCGCATACCAAACATTCATCTCAACTGACCAAACATTGAAGAATCTGGGTTTCTAGCTCAGGTCCTGCGGTTATCGATCTGCACGAAAAAATGAAGTGAAATAGATATTTTTATCCATGACTCTTCCACTTTAAATTTCAATAAATAAACAAATTTTTACATTCCCTAAATTAGTTGAGCCCTGTAAAAATTCGGCGAACGCCAGAAAGTATTTCCCCGCATTTTTCATAAAAACCCAAATTTATTTTGCAACGCAGTAAAACGGTTAAGCCTTAGAAGTAATGGTATCGGATCTGTCTTCCTAGCTCCCACTCTTAACGTGCTATTATTGAGCACGGTGAATACGGCGTTCCAGGAATTCCAGTCAATAACCGCGACACAAAGCGGAAGAGGAAAAAAAGATGGCGAGAGATTACAACCTCCTTTAATTCTTTCCTTTCCGCTCTTTTTTTATCGGGTTTCGCTCTAGTATCGCAGGAATTCCACGCTACAAAGTACATAGCTGCGGTCGCAATGAAATTGCATTAGCCTCTCCTTTTCCTTAGTCTCCACGTCCCTCTAGCGAAAGACACAGTAACAATCCATTTTCCTTACCACGCCCCCTTTCTTATTTCGGACGGTTTCTAGATGGAATTCCCCTTGCTTTCTTTCTGTTTTTAATTCTACGCTCCATTTCCTTTGGTGGGGCATTCCAGGGCACCCGAAGTAGATATTGATGGAGGGCTCTTGAGGATAATAATGCCCGAGTAGGTCTAGTAATAAACTATAACGATGCTCACAAATGCGTCAGCAAGATATGAAGGGTATTCTTTATAGAGGAGGTAATGCATTTTGGGGGAGCGAATGTACTCGTCTTGTGAGGAATTGGTAAGATTGACGTACAGGCGCTGCGTTTTGGATGCACAAAAATGAAAGAGGGGTAATGCAGTTCTTAGTTCGTGATTTGAAGAATTGGATTGGTTATTGAGGTGTTATGAGTATTATTTAGAGAATATTTTATCTTAGTATTGTAAGTGTTTAGAAAGAATAGATAATTCTTTCTCTGGGTCATATTTTATATTTTTCTCCAAGAGATACTAGATCAAGTATCCTTAAAACTTCATGCCTTTTCTCTATACGCAACTCCCTTTTAGCAGTAAAATCAAATTACTTTAGCATATATATTATCTCTAAATACTACATCATTGTTTTTAAAATGATCTCAATATGGACCGTTTTCGTATTATATCATTTGGCTATACGTAAAGTGACATTTTTCTAATATTTATCACATATATATCGGAAGGAAGTATTGAAATCTAATCTAAAGAGCGATATTTTCCTTTAATTGGTGTATAAATCAAAATTCAACCATACGAAAAGAAGAAAATATAAATTTTCTTTAATCAAGTTTTGTTTAATGTCCTTGCTTTCAGAATTAATTGATGGTATATATTCCACTAATTTACAGAAAGGACATTTTATTAAATTGTGCTTTTTGGGCAATGAATCTATATAATGGATAAATTACAGCATTGACAAAAGTTATTAAATAATTACTTCAAAGTATAGTGCTTAAAATATTAAATTTAATTTTTCAATATTTGTCTGATGAAAGTTTTTTCTTAATTTTCAGGTAAGGAAGCCGCCATGATATCCATTTTCCTGAGAGGGTAAAAAAAGTAGGAAAGATACGGTAGGTTTCGATTAATGTTTCGCCACGTTGTAATAATTTTGGCTAATATTCGTGAGGCCTTTCTTAATGAAAATCATGATTTCGCCGTTATTGCTGTTTACGCGGAGGAAATTTAAACGGACTCGATTTATGACACAACGATAACATTCCGCTTTAATTACAGCGGCGCTCTAAATCGCCAGAGTCACCTTCATATCCATAAACAATGAGCCTTTTGACATCTGCTTCGTTCCAATTGTATTACAAAATTTTCCGCTCTCCCTCCATTAACAAATGGGTGTGGAACCATACATGTAATTACCGGAATAAATTGCGTTTAGGGGAAAAAAATTTGTACGAGAATTTTGGTATCGTTCCCATGGCATTACCCTCTTTTTCGGCATTCATTTCAACGCGGAATATTTTCGATTTCGAGCATTCTCGTTTTTGATCCACGACTCAAAGAAACCTGCATTCGCCGCGAATTTTTCGCCGGAGTTCCAGAGGGTATTTTTATCTGGGTCACGCCTATTTTCACAGTGACAAAGATAATCCCTTTGTCTCGCGCCGGAAGGAAAATAGAACTTTTCGAGCGGAATTATTTCGCCAATCGCGCTGAATTCCCGTTCCCTTTCGGAATTAGAAAGCGTCATCGTCGAAAAAAATGTGCTCACCTGAAGAGCGTTCACAATGCCTGAGAATCGCTCACGTCCAAAATGCGAAGTAAATTTGAGATCTTCAAGGGGAAAACCGACTTTTTTAAGGTCTAGTCTCTCTTTTCTCATTTAATTGCTTCCTCCTTAGTCTTTCAATACTGACCTGATCTGCCTGGTGAATGTGAACTTTTCTTTCTTGCCATCGTCTTTGCAGTTTAAGGGATGGTTAATAATATATTAAGAAGAATTTTTGTCATGTTTCTGAGTTTTAGAATACTCTTAATTCAGTGATATTTTCATCCCAGAGTTACCACGAATTAATTTAACACTAGATTGCATGAAAGGTATGGAAATTATTTCAATTATGAAAAATCCTTTTTATAACCAAATATAGTGTATTCATAATTGTGATGATTTGTATGTACAATTCATAGAGTAGTAAGATTTATTCTTAAGGTATTTAAAACTATGCTTCAAATTTTATTTAATCTATGAAATGCTAGGTAGTAAGCCAGTTTAAATAAGGCCATAATGACACATAGGTTCGAATTAAAGGAGAAATTTTGTATTTAACGAGATGATTGACGAATTATTATGCCATAAAAGTAAGATTTAGATGTAATCTATGGAAACGAGTGAGTACTCTGAGAGCCTTCATCTTTATTTGACATTTGATTGATGTTTGACATGGAAACATAATTTTATTCAACAGTAAGAGACAATGAAATCTTCATCAGCGATATTGAACCATCATTCTCCTAAATAGTTTATTATAAACATACATGACATAATTAAATTTTATTACCATCTTCAATTAGATGTGAGTTAAAGCAGATGGTCTACCATATTATCAGCTTCTCGTAAAAGACAAGAGATAAGATTGCGTAATTCCCGTGAATGCGATACATTGTTCCCATCTGGCCGTATGATCAAGGTAATTATGGCTCACGTATTCCAACAACGTTCGTGGGACGATTGCTGGTCATTGATATTCCAGCATTTGCATCCATCAAAGTGATTCACCGACTACAAATCATTCTGCACTCCCTTTATGTAGAGTATCTCTGTTTTTTGTATGAACTATGAATTAATTCCGCAACAAGGATTGTGCTCCTCTTATGGCATGGTTCCTAATACGACTATATCGTGCGTTAGAGAATCAAAAAATCCGCTGGATTACTATTCAGTGAGGCAGTCTCTTGGTGTGCCTTGGAATCATTTTCCATCCAGCCATACTGGGTCATATAACGTTTATTGCCAGTGTTTTTCGTAGGGCCTCTTCTCATTTTCCTCCGCAAAGTCTCCTTTGTAGTATGCATGCTTTTCTTAGAATTTTTCATGAAAAATATTGTTCTCTATTGAGTTTTTAATTCTTCTGTTGTCGTTGATGGCTTATCATTGAGGAATTGCTCGTAATAAAACTATTTTCGTGGAAGCTGACTACCTCCTTAAGCAAACATGACCTCTCAGATAGCCACATCAAGCGCACTGGGGCAATCTCAAGTTCCCTTTATTTTTATTTCTTCTCCAAAAAAGCTTTTGCTTTAGAAAAGTATTTTGTTTCAGATATAAAATAGAGTCTGACAAACATAAAAAAGAGGAGATCATGGATTAAAGAAAGTATGTCCAAGGCAGTGAAAATGGAAATTTAATGAAAAAATCCCGCTTTAAATCCACTTTTGAGCAACAAAAATGACTAATCGGTATATTTTTATTAATTTTCCATTAAATTAACTTAATTTTGGCAGAGCTACACTATGAAACTGGAAAAGATCACAATGTGAAGAAGATAGAACAATGGTGGCCATATCATGATCGCATCATCCTGATACAGCTTCTTGGTGAACTTTTAGCATTTCATATTTTTGGACGAGTAAAACTTTTATATGGAGAATGGAAAAGAGCTTTACGAAATTTTATTACTATGAGAGCTATAAAAATACAAACTAGTTTTTCAACTTGGTGACTGGAATAATTCTCACCTTTTAGTATTCCCATATCAACCTTACATCGGTTTAGTACGGCCCAGATTTTAGGTGCCTTTAAATCGGAAATGATTTTACGTTGAAATGTTTCGAAGAAGCCAAAACTTGAAGCGGCATTTCGCGCTTTCAATTCCTCTGCAAGGGGAACTAGAAATTGATGGAGGCATCGTGACTTCTTGTCGCCGTCGTTCATCTTCAGCTATTCGTGACGTTCGTGAGGCCTCCGTGCATTTGCATCGCTTTCGAGAGACCGTCAGTCTCAGCTAAGGCGAGAAATGTGTCGAGAAGTAATTATAAAGCCGAAGAATCCCTATCTTATTTTCATCGTTTCTCCGATTCTACGGGAATCCTGCAGCAACGTTGTGCTCGTTTCCATTTTTGGAATTCGGTTCATTTAATCGGTCATTACCATAAGGCCTCGAAGTAATTTTTTAAAATTCTGCAAACGTTGAGGCTCTAATTCCCTTTTGCGCTCTCTTTCTCTTCATTTCGTTTTTTCGGCCAAATCCTGAGTTGAAAATAAACGCTTCGTTAGGGAAGGGAGGAAAAGAGAGAAAAATCCCTGGATACCCAGGCTCTCCGCCAAATGATTTAAACTTCACTTCTTCTTTTGTGATTAATATCTCAATCGGAGGAATGAATCATGTTGAAGAATGTTGATATCGCGACCATTATAATCTCGTTAGCCGCTTCTTATTATATTTTAATCTCTCCACGCTATCCATTGCGCGTCTGAATGTAAAATACTTATTAAATTTTGAAAATTTTACGGTCATTAATATACGTATTACAGACGAAAATATCGGCCAATTACGTGATTTTTATTCATAGTACGCTATTATTCTCCTACGTCGAGAATAAAAGTATTTGTGATCCTCGTCTATATAATTTATCCTGCCAGCATAGTGCAACTTTTTACCGAAGAAGTGAAGGATAAATTTTATACGCAACACCTAGTTCTACTTCAGCAGTTTGCAAGCTTCAGTTATTGCAAATGAACCTGCAAAGTACAAGCAGTGATCGGTATTAACTTCCTAGGGAAATACAGAGAGGTTCTGAAAATTCACAGCAAATATTTAAGGAAAGAAATTCTCCAGATAAAGGCGTTATATTTTTTGAGTGAGTAATTCAGGCTGTTTTATAAAAAAAGGATATAAAGATTATTACAGCGTTTTGGGAAAGAAGTTTTGACATTAATTTCTAATTAAGAAAGGAATGAAAGATGCCTATCTGTTGACGGTAGAAATCTTAATTTCAGAAATAATTCATATAATCTCGTGATACAAGAGACTCTGAATATATCAAAAGCCATCAAGGGGAGGTTTATGCGTTAAGTTATTAGTTCCCGAGGAATAATGGGAAGTTATCTTAACTTCAAACTAGGAAATTTCATCTTTAACGATAAAATCCTAATAGGAAAATTTTTGGCTTAAACTAATCGAGTTCCCCTACAATTAACATTCATTAATAAAGTTTTCCCTCGCGATAGCAAATTTTGATCTAGAGAAGGGGAAATTCCTATGTGGGCCCATTATTAAAGATCGAGGGATTCGATAGTGATCTTCTGCCTCCTATAATTTGCCATCGTCTAAGTTCACTATTCAAATTTTTATCCCTTTTTTTAGTCATTTTTCGTTGACATTTTGGACTCACATCCAAGGTATCATTAATTAAACAAAGCGGTACAAGATAGCATATTTTCAACAGTAACAGGAGAAGTGGAAGATTTCCTAGTTTTTCCCTCACAAAAGAATACGAAGAATCGATAGAGACGTCAAAAATAGGTCGGTTTAATTTCCTGTCAAAATTATTCTTGGAAGATTGTTTCTCCGTAAATACATCCCTATTTTCTCAGAATAATTTTCAATTTCCTCATGGAGAATTTGAATCGGCTTCGTTGATTTTCATCGTTAGCAGAATACCTTCAAGTCATAAGGATCTTTAAAAGGATTCTTTTATGAATGCTCCATTCTCTTAAATTGCCATCGCTTTTTCACAAAAGAAGACCTGGAATATTAATTTATATCATTAAATTTGATTTTTAATTTTGCCAATAAATTAGATGACAAGCACAAATGTCTATCGAAAGGAACATCATGTAGAACAGCGGTGGCCAACAAGTCGATCGCGATCGACCGGTCGATCGCGAGGCCAATTTTGGTCGATCGTCGATAAATTAGCTAAAAGTAAGTCATATTATTCTCTCATGATAAATTTTCTTGGCCCAAAAAAAAAAAAGAAAGTGAAATATTGTAATCAAATTATCAGCCATACTATGCATTTTTATAACAACTTTTTTATATTTACGAACAAATAGTACAACAACTTATACATTGTAGTTGATAAAAAAATTAAAATGCATTTTAAGTTAGTAAAAATTTATCTCGAAAAAGTGTCAGAAAATCGAATTTTTTAGGTACCGCATGTACGGAATACTGCTATCAAAAGTTGGGTCTGGATATTTATTTTCTTCAGGAGCCTATATCTCGAAAACTTAATAAGTGATTTAAAAATAAAAAAATATTTTTTACATATATTTTACTTATCTACCCATACCTCGCTGGAATGCACCTTATTCTGAAACACAATGAATAAACATAGTATGCATTTCACACCCCTTCTTCCCCCTTAGACTACGCCTATGACAATAAGTCGATCGCGACACACTTTTAACATAAAAAGTAGATCTTATATACAGAAAAGTTGGGCACCCCTGATGTAGAAGGTGCTTAAAATACAATTATTATACGCTTGCTTGGTTGAAAGAAAAATCTCACCAGTGAATTCCAAATTTTAGAGAACGAGACTTTGATTTTGAGGCCGCCGGTGAGCCAAGTGGGTAAAGCGTTCGACTTCAGTGAAAGCTGTCCCGGGTTTGATTCCCGGTAGAGACTCACGGGTAGAATTACCTCAGATATCGAAGCACTTTGAGCAATACTACAACGAGACTGATTTCTCTGTCATTAACAAAAGAATTAATAGGACTTAAAGAATTAAATAATAGAGAAAATAAAGTAGGTATTGGCTCTCTAATTAAAAGTTAATAAGTATGATTCCGAAATAGTCACCGTATTCAGTAAGTAAAAGGTGCGAAGAGACGCTGTAAAGTACGATGTACTTTTTACGCTGTAAAAAAATAAACTGAAATTGTTTCTTGATATTATGATATAGCTGTTAATGTATCAAAAACATTTTCTATCGGAGTATTTTCATCAACGTATTTTATCAGTAGTATTCACTCTATAGATATGGAACAACTAACTAGACAAAATAAATTCAATAGTATTTTAACCCCAGTGTTTTTACCTTATTGATTATATTTAGCTTCCGAATGAACGTTGCGACCGAGATTCTTTCCATTCCCGAGAGCTAGAGGAAAATAAAGTGAACGATGGTATTCATTCAGCAATGGGTTGATAGATGAAAAATAAATTACATCCTTTCGTATTCCCCGTTCTACAATGGAGTTCCAAATTTATGAGAATGGCCAAGGAGTTCGTTGTAGTTATTACCCATTGTATCGCTAACGTACATCTTCTCGTGGGGGAGGGTGAATGCATAAATCGTCAGTTCGTTTTCTTTCTCTAAAATACGGATCCCGAGTGGGATGGAATGGTCCAGATCTCAGTCTCCGTAATGTCGTTTGTGGCAAAAAATGCAGCGAAGGGTGAAATTGACTGTGTGTTTGCCTTCGGATTGAATTTTAGAAAAATGCCCAGCCAGGGAGTAATATACCCCTTTTTCTTTCCGTGCCATCAATTTTGCTGCATCAATTTATTACACATAGTATTTTCTTTCCAAAATACAGCGGTTCGTCCATTTCTTTCTATCTACTTCCTATTATTTTAACCTTCGAGACTCCTTGGACATTTCGAATGTTTGTATGACCTTAATGTTTCGAGTGCACAGTAGTCATTTTCTCTATGGTTCTTTCCATTCCTTGCCTAGAAATAATGTACATAATGTAAAAGCTTCTAAAAAGGTATGCACTCTTTTATCTTTAGATTCAATTCTTACGGTTTAATTCTTTTCATTGTGCCTTTCAAACTTACACTTCAGTAACATTTACTCTTATGCAAACTTAGTCGCTCTCATGTTTATGACTACCACATTTGCATACTTACCCTACATATCCCAATTTTATTCAACGTTTGACTTTTTCTATTTTTGTCTGATAATGTCAAGAATAACTACAGACAAATAAATACATTTATCCTTAATGATTTACATCAATAAGTTTACCGTTATCCTTTAGTGTTACATCTTTCCCTGAGAAATCCTTCACGAGAGATATGTTCTATCACATATAATTGATCAAGAAAATCTAAAAGTGAACTTTAAATGCTTTCCACTTGAGAATGTGACTATCAAACCCCTAAGAATGCCTTTGAATCGCTTTATTATATTATAGTCAACTCATTTTCGTTTGATGTAGGCACTTAATTCGGTGTTAATGTTCAGTGAGAGGTTTTTATTCTGAATAAATTTTATTCCAATAATTTATCGCAACTCCAAGTAAAGAAAGACGGCTTCACGATAAAATTATATTATTTATGAATTATCATTAAAATAATGTATTAATATTCTTAAAAATAATAATAATAAATTAATATCAATAAAATAGTATGCATTGCTTCGTTTGCTCTTTTATTCTTCAGGCATAGAAGGAACTCCATCTGATAACCTTTCCAAAAACAATGTCCATACTTTTCTATGTATCTTCCGAACGGAAAAAATCGAAAGCTTTTCCTCTAATTCCACGGAATAGTAATATTTCTTCTAGCCAATCTCGTTCTCCTTGAACTACCCGACCTCTCACCTTTTCATGCGCTCTTTCCATTCCTTCCATCGTTTCCTTCTCCGCCATCCACAATGTTGATTCCCTTCCTTTTATTCTTTCCCGATGCCTGACTCTTCAAATTCCAGCCGCGAATTTCCGTAGTGGGCGGAAAAATAGAATCCTTAGAGAGTTTCCCAATAGATTCAATCCAAGTTCGATTCTTCCTCCTTTAGGCTCCTAATCCCATTTTCCCCTCCAACTTCCTCTTTCACTTTTGATTTTCTTTCATCTTTCTTTTCTTCTCTATTTCATTCATTTCCTTCTAACTTTCAAAAGCCGTCCGCATTATTCCAGAACCTGAAGTACGTTTCCTTCTTTCAAGAATCATAGCAGATTTTTATTAAAACAGATTATTATTTCGTTAATATACATGAATTTATGCATTTACTTATACCATCGTTATATTAGATAAATATACGCACGTACATTTTAGTTTCTGAAATAATTTTCAGGTCCTCTTAGTATTGACAATTGTCATAAATCCAATGTCACAATTACTTCCTGAATAACTATTATTAGAGCTTAGAAACTATAATGCATTTGACAATCTGAAAGTCAAGGAATGCTTCTTTTGCAGATGGGCAATATACTGTTGTCATTAGAAAGGAACGCATGAGCACTGTTTTGGCTCGTATTGTGATATAATTTATCAAGAAATCTTATAATATTCACGGTTCGGATACCCTGCCACAGTGGGCAACAGAGTATACGTAGAGGTGGTAGTACCTTATTTAAGAGCCATTATATATTAACGAATTTATTTTACCATTTAATCGACGGAAATTAATAATAGACAAAAAAGGAATTAAGAAAACATTGTAATCAAAAGCAGGGGGTCTTCTATGAAAATTCCCAAGATAAAACGCACACAAAAAAGTAAGAAACTATCGGGATTCGAACTTGGATCCATTTTCATTTTCCATGAGGATGCTCAAAGAAATTTTTCTTGAAACCGCCTGTCTTTACTTGGGCTAGCGATTGTTTGTTGGAATAAAAATTTATTCAGAATACAAACCACTCACTCACAGATGCTCAAAGGAATTTTTTTCCTTTTCCAGGAAGATGCTGAAACCGATTAAGCTTTATTGGAAAAATATTTACGTAAAAATGTTCATATAAAACGTTTATCAAACGACATATCAGAATACTTACTGTCGTAATACTTCCGTGTCCATTTTCCTTTGAAATCAATTATGGCCGGTAATTTCTTTGAACCGAAAATTTAAGTGAATTTCCTATCTCTCAATGTTTTATAACCACACAAAAGATTCCGGGCTGTCATGCTTTTTTCCCGATTTTCGTCACTACAGCGGCGTCATTTAGCTCCTATCACTAACGCAACGGCTCTACTTCCTCTTCATCCGCTTACCGAACCATCTCCCGTCAACCGCCTCTTCATTGCATTTGCATAGAGGCCGATGCTACCGCTTGAGGAAACCGTGCCGTGACATAGATCGATCGACTGCTTGTCATACCGAAATCAATTTTCCCGCCGAAGGAAGAGAAGGAAGGGCAAACGCCTGGAGATAGGGAATTGTGAAACGATAAAGAAGCAGGTGAAAGGACAGCCCTTCTCACGAAACTTTAACCGAATAGCAGTCAATTGTGCCGTGCTATTCTATGCATATGCCCCGAGAGAGGTCTTACTGAAATTGGGCCTTCCCTTTGGATGCAGGGGCTAACAGCATTAGCTCACATAACTTAATATCGACTGAGGGGCAAAAGGGCGGCATTGGAGGAGCACGATGCCTTCACCCTTTTCACCACTTTCCCATTAGCTTTTGAGCGTGTCAGTACTGAGGTTAAATATCCGTAGAGAGGTGATCTGCGGAGCAGGCAATCTTAAGGGAATATTAAAGTTACGATACTGTACTGAGGAGAAGCTTAAGTAAGGGTAGAATCTGTTTGAAGCAGTTGATAGTAAGTTTATAAAATTTGCATTATTATCTATTTTTAATTTCTATAAAGTAAGATAGTGATTACTTTGAGCATAAAATTCATTAAATGAACCAGTGTTTGGTACAAAATAATTATTGCATTATATCATATGAAGCTCCATGTAATAATATATCCTAATGAAGGCTTCGAAATTTTTGAAGTCTAAGCTCCCGTAATTTTATCCAATGTGCTTTATCACAGTTTACTTATTCGTATTTCTTTCACTTGGTATTTTTTGAATAACTTCATACAGATCTATTGTTTTACCATATTGTATTTATATTTTCAGCATTTTTTATTCGTTTAGAGAAATATCAAGCAATGAATTTCCGTAGTCAATTATTCAAATGATTTTGAAAAGTTAGTCAATTCTGGTAAATTTATTAATTATGGTTTTAAAGTCACAAATTTTTTTAGAAAGCTCTTAGATGTCTCTCGGCACAAAAAGTAAAAATTTTAAATGGTACTATCAACTAATGCCGATTCTAATTCACAAACATTAATTCCTAATTTACCCTGCTGGAAACAGAGAAGAATTAACTCGTAGGATGATATATTAGCATTATTTGAACAGAATTGCAGTAATAACTATTACATCGAAAGCGATTCTATTCCAATATAGTACTTTCAACAGCAGAATACTTGCGAAAGAATAAGTTCACTCCCTCGTGATCGATTATGTACACAATAGAACTGACTCAATTTGAAAATTTCAGAAGCTTTCTAGATATATCAAATTAATTCACCTCACAACACTATCTTTTTATCAAGAATAATGCTTGACCGGATATTACCAGAAATGAGCAAGTTTTCCTTGACGTATTGTATCCTGCGGAAACGCAACCCGCATCGACAGTAGAGTTATGCGGGGCGCATAATCAGTAGGGGCCAATTGCGTTCAACCATTCCTTCCGTATGACTTGATTGTTATTAGTGGATTATCTAATTCTGTCATCATTATACGTCATCTGAGAACTGATACCGTCTTAATCATTCCAAGTTGTCGCTGTAGAAGCTGTTATATAGTATGATAAGCACTATTTGAAGTAATGTATTCTGTATTCCCTAAGTATGTTTTGACTGTGGTAGAAAACATTATCAAAGAGATTAAATCTTATCCTATCGGGGCGTATTATCTTTATAAGTTTCTTTGATGCATAAAGGTATCAAGACCTTCCTGTCATGTGCCTTTTACATATTATCTAATTTTCTTTGATGCATAAGGGTAGCAGAACTTTCCCGTCGTGTGGCTTTTCATTCCTTCGGAACATTAAAGGAAACGACATCGTCCATAGAGTCTATGTTTTAACGGGAAGCAAAGATATCTCCAGATCATTTAGAAAAGATAATGCTCAATAAGAGCCCAAAATATCGCAGGGAAAATAAGATTGGAATCCGAGCCCATCCCAACCACTTTTCATTCGTGGGTTCATGGATTCCTTGCTTTGGAGACTTTAGTGTCTCTACATCGATATCACCAGTGACTGGTGGAGACAAGGGATATTTGAGACGGTTCGATGACCTGTTTGAATGAATGGGCTATAAATGCTTTATGGAAAAATTCTCATAGCTTATCATTTTATGATCAGCAATATCATAGTCTATGTAGGATCTATTTTCTCTGAGAATATTTGGTTATTAACCTAGTCAAAGTGAATAAACTTTTCTTTCAAGCATCTCAAAATCTTTTTTCCAAAATTATTAATTTTTGTGCAAGCCTAAGATCCAAAATTCGATGTCGAATTTATTTCATTATTTATTTACAAACTACCGTCACAGTAAGACAGTTCAGGTGGCAGCGTAATTACACAGCGTATTATAAATTGATCAATAATAATTCGTTATTTATGACTCTCAGTTTATAAGATTATTTACGCCATAATTCATTAAGCAACTTCCAACATATAATATGCAATGATAAACATCTCTTATTCAATGATAAGTACAATAAATGATAATTTTAAAATACTATACCTCTCCATATCAAATCTTTCTTTCATTAATATTATTCAAAAAATGAGCATGAACAGAGTAGGTGATCAATATTTCAGCTCTTAACTGTCGAAGCATTTTCAATTACTAATTCTAAGAACTAAAAGCCATTTGATATTGTTTTTTGAATCCGTGCAGAATTCAATTTTCATTCTAGTAAGATAATCAAACAAAGGTTGTCTTGCTAACTAATTTTTATTTGCCAAAGTAAGGTGATAGAATTTGTTGAACATAAATTTACGACATATCGGGTCGAATATCTTCTTAAATCAGGAACATAATTGTGTTTAACTGGAATTCACAGCTCCTTATAAAGTAACTGTTTGTCTATTAAAATATTATTTAATACAGCCACGCCCAACTGAGGAAATTCGAATCTTTATGTAGTAACACACGTCTTGAATTGAAATACGTTTCAAAGTGTATATATTTATTTCACTTAGTAAAACAAAATAACTCATGGATTTATCTTTTTAGATATAATCTTACAAAGTGAATATTCGATTTTTAATAACTTTACTAACTTTTAATATTTCCAATATCCTCTATATCATGAATTGTATGTGAACAATCTATTCTCTGATCTGGCAAAAGTTACAGTGTGCAGTTGACGCCAAGAAATTGTATTGGTCGCCGCCCAACAAAGGATAACCTAGTTCGTATCCTGACCTATTTCTGATTGCTCTTTTAGTTTTGTGATCTTTTCGAGCCTTTATTGAGCACAAATCGTCTTTTGCAAAATGTATCAGTTTCGAGAGAGTCATGTTCTTTACATCGTGCTTTTGCACCTTAACAATGTGTTACCCTTGTTTTTTTCTTTCAAAGATTTTTATTTTCCAAACTCCCGCATGTCTCTATATTCTCAGGATATCTCAGCCACTATTGCGAAAATATGTCAAGCAATTTTATTTTTAGAAAAGTTTGAAATTTGTTATCAAAGGAAGATAAATTAAATTTAGCTTCACTTGTATATTTAGTGGGGAATCCTTTGAAAACGACGTAAAAGTGCTGAATCTCATGGAATGAAACTATCCAATTCTTAATATATTTCATAACCCGATGTTAATATCAGTTTCCCTTTGTGTTAAATAAAGTATCGTGTACTGGAAAGCAATAGACTGTATGAAGTAATTGGTTAATAGGCATTGTACTTGTGTGGACATGTGTTTAGCTACTATATTTCCTATGAATCGCAAGTATGAATCGGAAGGAATCAAATATTATACTCATATTTATACGAATACAGCCGATCGTAACAATAATTATAATAACTTTCGTCGAATTTTTCTCGTGCAGTTGTAATGCTATCTAAATTCAATCTTTACTGAATAAGTAAATTAGTGAATAGTATACTCTCTGAATATTTTAAATTGAATGATCGTTTTGTAATTCTCTATTTTTTTAATTCTTTATCACCGTTTTACTCTTAGGCAATAATTATGTTTTGATTATTAAATATAAAATTTTTCTCATGACCATTTGTTAGAATATAATCTCCATTCATTTGCTTAATGCACAGTAGCTCCCATCTGATTTTTAATTTCATTTCTTAAACAAGATCATCCTAAATTCGTCTTACTGTCACAATTTCTATCATTCTTACATTTTGCGTAAATTTCCTTCTTTGTTTCAAAGCTTTCGTGAAGACGAGCTGGATTAATTAGTCCACCGCGACCGAAGACAATCACCAAGTTCCCAGATCAAATAAAATTACGTCTTCCATTCTTCACTCTTCCCTTCCTTCTGGAAACCCTCTGGTCACACTGCCTAATACCGAATCGGAACACAGTGGATGAAATGTAATCTCAATCTTCCCCCGCCTCATCATCCTCCGCGGTCGCCCGGAGCGTAAGACAGATGCGAGGTTAACTCCGAATGGAAATGAAAAGAGAGAAACTATTTTCGCGGGCGTTTTTCGGAAGGCAGGGGTTGGAAACGGAGAGGTTATTGCACTCCCACCGTGAAAGGCACGTTATTTTTTCCCCATACCCGTTCACTTGAACTCTTTTCCCGATTGTCGCCAACTGTAGTTCGACTTGTACGAAGCGCGGATACTAGTTCAAACACACAACTCTTTCCAAAGGACGCTTCTCTTTTACTGTTTCCTTCGTTAATTCACGGGCCACCTAACACGTTCTCTTCTGTTCTCGTGTCTTCTGCTGTCTGCACTCTGCCATCTCTCCTTCAGCCCATCCCTCGCCTTGTGTACATAAGTGTAATTGAAATCTCTCCGGAAATTCAAACAAAACTTTTCTGTCGCGCGATTTCCAATCGTATTTCTCTAATGGGGGAGTTGCGGTTCGGAACCGGTTATGGGAATGTATAGCTTTCTCATTTTCCTAGGGTATATCTACCGTCGCTAGTAATAGATATAAATTTCGTTAATGATAAAATCAAAATTTTTGGGCGTTACTTCGTGGAAAACCATCGAAATAGAGAAAAAATAAAATTTTGTAAATGAAAAGCCTGTGGAAAAATTACTAAGTTGTTTTTCCTCTATTTAATTAATGATTTTATGTGCTGATTAGCGCTTTTTAATACTTCAGATTCTCCAGTTTACGTTAGTGAGACATTTTCACTCCTTTTAAGTTTTTTTGATATTAATCGAAAGAAATTATGTTTTACATCGTTGAGTAGTGATAGGTCATATACGATGAACTCATTTGGAGTTCTCTCTCCTTGCTTTTCCTCTTCCTGACCTCTTACCCTTCTCTTGCAGCCATATCACCTAACTCATGTGTTCCGCTAATTCTTTTTTCCAAGTCGCCTACTCCCCAAACCTTAATGAGTTCGAAGATCCAGCAATTTGCCTTGAATCTGACAAGCAGTTTGAGTTAAAATCAGATTGTGAACTTTTCTACGATCAATTCATGTTATGTCAGAAATACCTACATCTATCACGACAAAATGGAATGTTACTATTTATTTGGAAGTAAGTTTAAAAGAAAATTGCCGTTATTGCTCCTAACCCTTGGCAAATTTCTAAATCTGCCCCGTCCATTTTTTCATTTTTTTTCACAATGAATTTCGAAGCAGGTGTAAAGCGCTGATCTATGCTATTACTTTTGTCTCATAGAACAATTATATATATTGTATATTAGATTTTTAGAAAACATAACACTCTGTATACCGAGCTATTAAGTTTCCAATTATGAGCCCCTTAACTTCTTTATGATATATTCCGAGTAATATTTTAAAGTAGATATCTGATCCAGTCACCTCCATTCAGCATTCGTTTTGTTTGCAATATTCATTAGTTAACCATACGTTTCATAACTTCACTTTTGTTTATCATAAACATAACAGTCACGCCTATTTGCTACGTGAATACCTACATTTGACTCAACGTTCCATTAGTTACTGTTGTACATTTTTAAAATCGTGTTTTGATTTTAAACATTCCTTTATTTCCAGGTAAATCTAACAATATCCCGCTTATTTCAGTTTCATAATTACTCGATGCTATTATTACATATATTTTGTGCCTAAATATATTAAGTTCGGTGAATCGGAGCCGAAAAACGCACGCAGGACCGCCATTGCACCGATAATTTACATTTTCAATTGCTTTTTGTCGTTGATGAATTCATAATTGAGCAGCTCTCGAAGCCCATTAGGAGCTAATGGAATCCCATTCCGCTCAATTTGAAAGAAAATAGCTGCAGAGGGCTTTTTTTTGGATCGTAAAATATTTTGTTTATCATCGAGTTTACCTAAAAAGCGTAGGAAGACCATTTCGCAAAGGCGTCGCTTTTGTAGAATTCCTGTCATCCTGAGACGCTATGGGTGAGCGGTCGATGAAAAAATGAAATGTTTTTTTTTCCGTACAGTGGGTGAGTGCTTTGCCTTAACGAGATAAAGTCACAGTATGGATTTATGCCGTGCCGTGCAAAGGCTTTATATAAGTGTTTCGTACGGCACGGCAGGAAAATTAACTGGTGGAGGTGAATAGAAATCCCTAGTTTTCACGACGTAAGAAAGTATTTTGAGTCGAAGCGCTCCTCTAATCTTAGAAACCGAGAATTCATCATCACCTCTAGAGTCACTTTTTGTAATTTACGCTACCACTCCTTTGAAACAATTTAAGACATACTGCTGTTCTAGTGGGCCTTAAGTCCTTTCCTGTTTCTGTGGAATCCGTCTACTCCTCCTTATTTATTTCAGATCCTTTTTCGGGCACTATTTCTTAAATCGATGATGTATTCCTCTTACATCGAAATTCACAGATATTTTCATCAGACAGTAACAATCTATTCGACTCAATAAAACTTATCTTTGACTCACTCAGAAACGTGTCCTAAACTTCACACGATACGAAAGATCTCCGAAAATTTCGTTTTCTTTTTCGTAATAGTATATACGCGTCAGATTCATTTCGGTATACTTTCCAACTCATAATATTAATTTCCTTCATTTCAAGTGATGTATTCTTAATAATAAGTTGCTCCTGTTTGTTTCCGTTAATAAGCGTAATTCAAGGAGCTTTACCACCTTCGATTATCGGAAATCAGTTATTAGTTTCTGTCAGCAAGACGATAAGCTTCGTGATTCATATTATTTATCTCTTAGTCTATACATTAGATTTCCAATACGCTTTTAAAGAAGACGGCTTTAGTGTCAGTATTGGAGAACCTACAAATGTTTTCTACTTGCAATCTTTAGCATAAATATTATGATGCGATACAATACTGTTACCTTGAAATTTTACTTTGTAGTTTTCATTTATTATCTATGACACATTTAAATACCATATTCCTAGATGGGTAGTTTATATCTGATGGTGAGGTAATGCATGGAAATTATGTATTGTTATTCCAAACATTTTCTGGCTTTAACAAATATTTAAATATATTGTGTACAAACAAAATAAAACAGAACACTTTACTTTGTTTCCAAAAATACGTTTAAAAATGAATATGATCCACCAGATATCGCTTTATTTATTTACCCATATTGTGTGCATACAATTATTAATTATATAGGGAAAATTTAAGCAATTTCAATATTGAATTATGAGGATATTATTATCAACTTCATCGAAATAATTCTATTTGTTTTACGTTACCGAGATTGTACCGAGAAGACTTCCACTCATAAAAATAGTAATAATTTCCTTTAAAACGTTCGAATTCGGAACAGAATAATGTGTCCTCATATTGGAATGCCCTCTAGGTCACGTCGTAGTATCGAAAAATGAGGTAATTCCTCTTATAACCTCTTGTTATTGCCCGGCATCTGCAGTTTTTGTCCCAATTGTTTCTATCTAACAAAATTATTTCATATTTTTAGATTGGGATGAAATTTCCTCATAACGGCCTCTGTGATTTCTATTTTCCGAGAACGGCTTCGGTTGTGCTTCGTTATTTGATACCGAGAAAATGCAATATTCGATGCGGGAAATGGAAAGAATTTTGCGATTGAAAACGTTATGTATCATATTCCTACCGGTCCGAATCGCAATGAAGTTAGATTTATGTTGCAATCCTTCGTGTTTTCGACTTTTGTGGGGTCATTTAAAATTACCATATATTATAGTGGAATTAAGGGGATTTGAAATGGTGTGGGAGTATTTCATATGATGTCAATTATTCTACCAGGGTACTGTTTAATAAGTGTCGTTTCACTGTTTATTTATTATTTATTTAATTTCTTTCGTATGAACAATATGAAGCGAGAACACAGTAACAAGGGGGTTGTTTGAATTTTTTCATCACATGTGAAACTTATGTCTGAAGAGTATTAACTCCGTACACTTATTTTAACGTAATTTAAATTAGAAATTATTTCTATTGCCATAGCTTAAGTTACATTAATCGGTCACAAAAATAAACCTTCCATCAAAATCAAGTTCGACTTATGTCTGAAGGATATTAACTTCATTTAATTTCATGCAATTTCAACTAGAAATTATTTTTGATGCCGTAGCTAAAGTTGCATTATTTGGTCACAAAAACAAACCTCCATCAAAATCAAGTTCCCTGAAAAATGGCTTCAAATTGAAGATGCGGTTTGCCCTAGTTTGCTCTGGCAGCTTCAGAAGAAGATTATCCCGCATAATTAGTTTCTAATTGAATTGCTAAGTGGCGAGCAAGAATTTTAATGAGCTAAGGAACTGTGGATAAAGCACCAGTACGATGGTTGTACATTAACGGAAGTGTTAAAGTTTTTGGGTGGGATTAGCGAAACGGCGTGGAAGGGAAAATATTAGTGGTTAAATTAGCCTACATTAGATAATGGATGGCAGAATAACCAGATTGTCCATTGAAGAAAAGGCGGCCTTGAAAATGTAAGCCAGGCTCAGTGCCTGCATTTGTCCCATCCATTCTTCTCCATTGAGACTTGGCACCGAGAATTCCTTCGAACAACCGCATTGGCGAATGCATGGATTCAAGGGTTAATCGGATTAATTTCGGGATCTCGTATTCCGAAATCAAGGACCATGAGCTCATTATTTAGTATCAAAAAAATTCCTTATAAACTTGGAATATATTATTATTTAATGGTTGTTATATTTCAGCGGAACGTAATGAAGACGTCGCATTTTATGTTTAATTAAGTACGAAATGTTGTGGGTGTTTCGAGTCAATAAATTTTTGATCGTTGGTTGGATTCTGTGTACTTTTAATTATCTTCGGCAGCTGAGGATGCCAATTTTAAAATGTATGGATAATTTTCTGAGTTTGTTTTTCTATTTTCTTTCTTTTTATATATTATCCTAGTTTAAACTATATATGTTGTATTGAATCTATAAAGGGACGGAATAACTAATATATCATTGTTATTTCACTCAAATCATTCAAAGGATCACTAACGTACGTATCAATACGATTAAAACCCAGTGCCTAGATATTCAAATACCAAATCTTTTAGAAAATTTGCTATTGCATGTAAAGTTATTGGCAAAAGAGATTGAAGCTCATGTTCATTCGTTTATCTTTGTAGCTTTTAAAATACTCTAGTGCAGAGTGTTTGAATTATTTGAACGTCGCCAAACAAATAAAATTAGTACATGAAATCATCAGAAATATACACCATTGTAGGAACTAGCATGTTCCATTTCACATGTAAACCCACCGGAAATGTCTTCTCTCAACTATTTGTGGGTGGAATATTCAGGAATAATTTTCTTAAATTCATTGCATACAAATTTATGCTGAAGTTCGATGTAGCTGGGAATTTATCCTGTCGATGCTTAAAAATTTCTGTGGTCTTGAAAGAGTTAGTGGAAATGTGATCGAAAAGTGCTTTATAGAAAACCTTTACCGAATATATGGAGCAATTTCGTTGTAGTGGCTATAAAAGGCGCAATTTTTTGAAAAAGTCAATGAATATAGAATGAAAAATAAACAGAACGGTCAATGAATGTAGAATGAAAAATCCACGAATAAAATTCCAAAATGAATCTTTCCGATGAAATATTTATCACTTTCAGGTACAGAAAGATAATTTGAGAAGTTTTGGTTTGTGAAAATAGCAGCACAAATGTAATTTTATAGTTGGATTATAGGTTGGTTTTCATTCGGACCAAATGTTTGCGATTCTCGTAATTTTCTTTGCGAGATGGAATCTGAGTTTGTGAAGAAAAGTTTCTGAATTGAAAATTAAAATAGTTTTCAGAGAGATTAACCTCGACCGAGATTTAGAAGGCAGTGCTGGCCGGAGGCATAAACAGAGTGGTCAAAGATCTCGTACGGTAAGTCTCAATTCAAGATATTTGCGCAGAAGAATAATAACTTCGATTTTTAAACCGATACCATGAAAGTTTCTTATGCTTTTGCAGGGTGCGTTACCGTAACTAGCAAACCAGCGTAATCTCAAACACTATATTTGTCATAGGCTTAATAGGAGCATTCTAATTAGTGCTTAGAACTATTGGAGTACTGAGGAGGGAGAAGGAGTATTACGAGTAGAACATTCCTTAGAATTTGTGTCCATAAAAAATGATAAACTACCATCATTAACTAAGAGATAAAGGTTCTCCAAGCGCCGAAATAGCGGCGACCGTCTAAGGGCGATTCCCGAGAAACGGATAATCGTTTAGAGGTCCCAGTTCTTCAGAATCCCGATGTACATTTCGGAAACAATGCCTCCATCTTCCTGGGGGGTCCAATGCTGAATGAATTCAGCATTCAGCTCAGTCATTATCCGTTTCTCGGGAATCGCCCTTAGACGGTCGCCGCTATTTCGGCGCTTGGAGAACCTTTATCTCTTAGTTCATTGACCGCCGAGTTCCTTTTTTCTCCTTCTACCATCATTAAGGTTAAATCTTCCGACAACTCTGCCCTGATAGTTCAAATACGTTAAGATAAAGTAGTAGAGCATTTTTACGGGCGAAAATATTAGATCGATACTTATTAATCAGAATAAAGCGTATTGAAAGTAAAATAGCCGCTAAAATTCATTTGGTTTCTTTACATGGCCGATCCGTGCGAGATCCTTAATCCTATTAAAACTAACGAAAGCTAGAATGAACTACTGAATTCAACGTGAAAGCAGACGTTTCGATAGCTGAATGAATTTTAGTATCGATTACTTAGGTTTTGCCTGGCAAAAATTAATATCTATTAATCTGAGAATAAAATATTCGTTTAATTAACGAATCTCGAGGATGGTTATTAATCTAGGTAAATATTTTGAAAGTAAAAGACTATAACTTATAGGAATCAGGTGCTTCAAAAGAGCAAAAATTTATGGTTATATCGAACGAAATTTTATGCTTGTAAACAACCATAAATCCACCGAACGACCAAGGCTATTGTATTATCCGATCTCATGCATTTTCACATAAGAATACTTGGGAATTTAGGCCCATATCAAAATTAAATTGTAGTATTACAATCGTAATATTCACATATTCTAGTTCAGAAAGATCGTACGTATACCATAATACATATAAATTTTAAGAAAATTTTATCAGTCAAATTATTTGCCGTCATTTTGACAAGGAAGTTCATTAGCTAAAGTATAGTTCCGAGCAAGTCAATTAAGCTCTGTGATCTTAAGAACCCCTTCATTATCAATTGGAGTATATATTTCGTCATTCAGCTTCATCTGCAACGGATAATGCCCGAGTAAACTTTGAACAAACGGTCGCCAATTTTCTCGGATCGACGGAAAAAGTGTCAGACGAAGCTTTTTCAGTCGAAATACCTTGTTAGCGCTATTACGAATTGCCGCTCGACTAAAGAGTCCTTTTTTTACGGTTCAGTTGGCCCTCAATTCATCATTCTTTTTCACGCGGACACCATTAGCGATCCTAGTACGTCTTCCCTTCCATAAAACCTAAACGTAAACATTCGGATAGTTATCGCGAGCGAACTGTTGCAAATTATTAGCCTTTGGGCACACAAAGGGCGCCGGACGAATTCGCATCGTTGGGACATCGCGATTTTTTTATCGCAGCGTTGCGAAATTGAAAGAATTACTCGTTTATCTCTAATTTCATGGCGTGAGCTTGGAAGGACATCGAATAATATTTACTTATTTATTATTATTATTATTGTGTTATTTTCTATGATAAACGTGGAACCTCCTGACTAGCCTTTCTCTGGCTCAGGGGGACCTTAAGGTTTACAATGAAAAAAAATTATTTTTATTGTATTTTGTGACAATGTGAAATAAAGAATCTATTATTATTATTATTATTATATTTTTTAATAATAATCTTTATTCTACTTTGTCACAAAATACAATATTTTTTCCCCATTTTTTATTATATTTTTATAATTATCTCCATAAATTATTATTATTATTACACAAAACCGTCGTACATTGACGACATGTCAGGTGGCGACGTTTATACGATACAGCTTTATATGCACTATTTAATACATAAAAAATACAAATATTAAGTCATATACAATATAGAGTCCTTTATGTAATCTACAGCATGCACACGCTAAATCAACTATTACACTAGTTAGTTTATAAACTAAAAGAATACAATTTACACATATATACACATGAACATGATATAACAATTAAATACTTATTTAGATCACTGCAACAACATGAAATGAAAAATTTTAAAAAATATTCTCGGGAAGCAGTAGCCCTTGTTAATACCGATCATGTAAGACTGAGGGATTATTATGATAGTTAAAATGCATTTGAAATAACTTGAACTTGACAGGAGCAAGCATTTCTTTTTCATTCACAACATTCAATCAAATTCATTTAATTACTTCCTGAATTACAACAGTCGTATCATATTTTCTTTCCTTCTTTTGTTTGATAATGAATAATAGACTTGCATTTCTTCCTCTGTATGATTATTTGTAAATCTCAGTTTATGTATTTCTATATTTCCCCTTTCTTTCATGTTATTATTTGTAAGTAGTTCCTTTGTGATATGCAATCCATGCAATATCTCTTTTTTCTTTAATCCTTTGTATGTATATACATACATTTATATCTTTTTCTCTTCCTGTAATATGGTTATCTGTAATTAATTATTTATTATTAATAAATTCGATGTGTGAAGGCGTTACTTCGTGGAAGGCCATTATAAATGAATAAAAACACTGGTACACTTCCACAGATTTACTTCTTGGGCGACATGTTTCGCTAGCTAGGAGATGCAGTGTTTTTATTCATTTATTATTAATAAAGTTGAATTGAATTGGGATTAATGAAAATAAATTCCAAAAATTCTTGATTAAATTCCAGGAGCAGTACAGAATCGAATTTGTCGAAATATGTAGATTATGAGCATACAGAATACAAAAGAGGCAACCCATAGTTCTAGATTACTGTGCAGAGTTTAATTCCAGGAAGAAGAAATTTGTTTCACCTTAAATCCGAATTTACATATCGAATCTGGGTCATCTCCAAGGGTCGTCTTCGAATTTTGGAAGCGTCCGAAATGATGAAAGAGCCGACTCATTATCCGTCTCCCAATTTGGAAGATCAAAGCTGAAATTCACCGAGTCATCCTTTCCAAAAATTGTGTTTTTTTTCATACCCTTTACGACATAAAGCGAGCTATCGTCATCAGTTCGTTAACGATCTAATCAGGAGGAAGTTTCAACGTCCATTAATATTCCATTTTATCAATTGCGAATTATATCTCTAAAGTAAGATAACTATAGTTTATTGATTTCCGTAGGTGTAACTCTTTCCGTCTGAAATGATCATACTTCAAATATTTATGATTAAATATTTTACTTCACCTAAAGAATTGTATATGGCAAACTAAAACAAACTCAAGTATTTCTCACAGTTTCATTGTGATTGGAATGGTGAAAAATATACTCCTATATCTTCCGCATCTTCGACTTGATTTTCGAATCGGAAAAGATTTTTAAAAAATAGCTATGTTAAAATAAAAGGGCTTAGTATGCCTCCAGATTTGAGTTAATGCATCAGTGTGCCCCGGAATTTAATTTGCTTCGAAGCATTGGGACGTACATTTACATTGGTTATTACCTCAAAGTAAGACATTAACTTTTGAGAAACATCTTTAATGTATCGGATGGATAAACATTTCACCGATTAAAAATGAACAGTTATTTCAGAGTTATTATAAATGTAGTGAATGGTGAATTCATGAATTCCTGTGAAATGTTTTAAAAAATCACTTTATAGCTTTAGGTATATGCTGATTTTTATAATTCACGGAAAAGGTTCATCAACAGAAGGGTCGTATTTTGTCATTTAATTTGGTTACAATTTCCTTTCTCTGATTTTTATAAAAAATTATCTATATTTCTCAAGTGCGTATCTAATATAATTTAATTCTACTAATAAAAACAATTTGACTTCTCTTTTCGTTACTTAAGCCTGGCATCTAGAGTTTCTCCTCTCTTAGACTGATAAGTAGAAATTTTACGTTTTCGTAAATTTCATCCTCATTTCAACTTAACTCACGAGTGTTATAGCCGACATTTCGTATGCATTTTATCCGTCAGGTCGTTTCAGAATTTCCAGAAAATCAGGAAGCCGAAATGCTCTCCCCGTTTATTGTTATTCCCTCCACGGAATTCTCAAGTCTCCCGGAAGAATTTTTCCGGTGAAACAGAAACTGCTTTAATATTATATAACCTGATATTCCAGCTTCTGCCATATCGGCAATCGAATTCGCTTTGATCCAAAAACGTAAAGAATCCAGCGGAATCATAAATGTATAAAATTGTGTTGAGAACGGTAGATATCGAGGTTATGCCAAATGAATCGATGATGTGAATCGATGATGAAGAAGTTTTAAAGGAGAGTAGGTGAGTTTGAAATTTGAGAAGGTGGAACCGTAAAGATTCGAATATGATCAACCGCACAATAGTCTTACTCTGTCTGAGCTACATTATACTTTTAGAAGGAAATCTTCCTTTACATGCCTAAATTTATTTTGTGTTAAATCACTAATGATACATGTATCCGATGTATAACAATCTTATGAATATTTTTTGTTCTTATACTATTAAGGGCACCTGTTAAGATACTTACATTTAAGGAATGAAGCCAAAATAACTTTGTCATGTTTCTCTAAACAAATATTGTAGTAGTATGGATAAAAGTGCTTTAACAACTCATTTTACGATAGTTTCAAAAATAAATTTTTTACTATTATTCTTCAAACCTTGAAACTTTAAATCATTTTCCTTTCGTACATCAAAAAGTAACGAGTAAAAATAAAGCTTCAATAGCTTCTTGATTACGGCTTGTTTGTTTTTTCCTCCGGTTATGTATAATTTGAGGAATGCGTCTCAAACGTCAGGAAGAAAATGAAAGTGAATACCTTTGTACCCACATGAAAGCTTATCCTCAATTCTTTCTGGATTACCCGCGGCAAATTATTTCTAATATTAAATATTTCCACGAAACCGCTCCCTTTTATATCTTACGTATGCATTCAAGGGAGAGAACCCCAAATACCTTACGGAAAAGAAAAGTTTTCATTCAATAGATGTGGCCCTTTTCGTGTCTTACCCTTCTTCGTTACATTTTCCCTCGGTTGAAAGCTAAAGCGAATACCTTCTAACGATATCAATGGTCGTTAGCGAAAAAATATCAAAATATGACAGAGCAGACGTAAAATATTCGGTCCTTAGCTCGGGCTTTTATCCAGGAGAGATAGCTTTTGTTCAGTCCCTATGCTTTAAGATCAAGCACTTTCTTTTGATGCCTCATAATGCTCTCTGTTGTGATGGAAAAATCTGGGAGCATGCATAATCCAATTCACGTGAAATTTTTTGAGAGAGGAAAACAAGCGCTTTCCTCAGATTCAGCGCTTTAGCTCGGCGATATCAGAAGGTATGTGAGCATCTGAGTAGTCACTCCATCTAATTTATATGCTTACCTTTGCATGCTCTAACCCGCCTAAATATAGGCAGGGAAATTTCTAGAAGACTTACTCTTATGTTTTGGGCTGGATTCTTCCTTAAATGATTTCTCGCAAACAGAACTTTTATAGGATTTGTATCAAACAAATAAATTTAGGAGCCATGAGTCTTCATTATTTCGGGCCAAGACAATATATTTAATACTGATCTTCTCTACATAATCTGAGAGTATAATGTTGTTCTGGGCCGTTAAAATAATGATAGACAAAGAAATAAAAGAGTTTTAGTTTAGTATGCTTTACTTCATTGTTAATAGGCAAGAAAATTACTAAATTTTATTTTTAGCCGAACTCAATTTTCTGTTGAAGGTATTATTGTTACAAATTCATCAAAATAAACTGCCACCTCTTAAACGACAAACGAATAGTAGTAGGAAAAGGATTCCTTTTTGGCCATGATAATTAATCTAAACCATTATTCTCTGAAGCATTCTTGTATAGTGTAACTTATCGGTAAATTTATAATTTACTAATTTAATTATGTGTCCTTTTATCAAGTACTTAAAATGGCTCACCGTTTCTATTAAGACTTATTTCTTTCGTAGTGAGCAAAGTTTTTCCGAGATATTTCCCAGTCTCAGTATTCATTTGTTTAAACAAGTTTTACATGTATGACGAATTTTTTAAGACTATTGTGCATCCGGTTAATTAATTCAACCAGAAAATAGCAGATAGTGGTATCTCCGAGCAAAGATGATACTCCCTGGATATTAATTCATCCTATAATATTTCCCTGGCGGCAACAGGATATTATTAGATATTTTATGTCTGTTTTATGCCAAAGTAAAAATCCTAGTACCGCGAAAACATTTTTTCGAGATAATCCCTAATGAATGAAAATTTCTACATCCTTTATAGAGATTATATACGTAATTCTCTAGATTTTCATGAATTCACGGCAAAATTTACTAAATCCAGCGACATGTGTGGAACTTTTAAATGAAATGAAACACAAGATTAATTCCACTAATAATTTCTTCACTGATACCGGTTTCGAGGTATTACCTCATCTTCAATCAGAAGTTTAATAACATGAATTCACGATATATTAGGAAAATTTTTGCAGAAAAGTTTACTTTAGTTAATACAGAAGTTGGTAGACTAAGAAGTGGAAAGACTAAAATAGCGTAGTTTTCGATCCTCCTTCCCACGTCACGTTCTCATCCACCAAACGAGTTTCGTGAATCCAGAGGCAGCTCTTACACAATGGACCCAATCAGCTTCGGCTCGGTTGTGAAACAATTCCTCCAGCGTTCTTTACTCCCGAGGATACCCACCACACCTTTTCGCAACCCCGTTCAATTCCCCCTAATGCATCGCGATGACATCATTCGAGACGCAAAAACCTAATAGCCCAAATTCTCCAGCGAGCTAATTTCGACCTACAAGCCCAGAACTCGGGGGGAAAAAATGGCGCAAACTTCCTCGCAGTACCCGCACTAGGAAACCGTAACTCTCCCCGACGTCCCTCTTCCCTCTTCACCTCACTTTATCACCTCTTCCCCTCCACTTCTACCGCTTCCTTCCGAATCCCATCCTTAAAAAAAAGCCCCATCTGCCACAGAGCGGGGTTGTTTTTTCATACCCGAAATATATTTCTGGGGAAAAAATCCGCGGAAGTTTCCAAACGGCGCTCCATCTGATGGAGATAGGGAAAAGGGATACGGTTATCTTAGAAGTCCTTTCCTTTTGCGGAGAAACCGCAAAAACCTCCCGCGCTTTCCTTTCCGAATTCTTCCCTCACACTCGCTACATTTAACAGGGCAGGGCTCGCTCTCTTTTTAACCGTATCAACCCTAATCTAGATCTGGGCTAGAAAGGATTGGGACGATGCCAAAGGGGGATTTGCCGAGAGTATATGCGGGAGGAGGCGTAGGAGTTGCGCGGTATTCTGCAGTGCCCTTCGCGGGGATAAAGGAGAATAGGTATGGGAATATTGCCTCGGGAGGAAGGGATTGGGAGAGCAAAAGGGAAAGGTTCGGCTACTCGAAGGCGAAGAATATCTCCCCTTGCGAAGAAAATTTCCAAATCCCGAGGCTCATCTCAAGGCACCATTCATAACATGTAATCATCCCGCAGTGCTCCTTATCTATAATCAATACTTATATTGCGTCTTTTATTATCCCGGAGAGCCGTTTTCCGATAATTTTATGTAGCGAATGGCGGATTGCGATGGGAGTGCGTTACTCCATTATCGTTAAATACTCCAGTTAACTACTTCAGCAAAGAGTGCGCTGTTTACAATAAGGGTGCATAAAAATGAAATGTTTCCCCGATTTAATCTCTTTCAAGTTAAGAAGAGAATGCTTACGCTGTTTACTACCGAGTAACCGATATCTTGGATATCTTGATCGAAATTGATGAATTTCCTCGAGGAAAATTTCAAATAGAACAGTTACGTCAATGACTTCATCAAGTGATATTGCGTTTAAGATATAGGAGGATTAAAATTCATTTCTGCGTAAAGTAAAAAGAATCATTTATCATTCATACAGTCTTCTTCATTATATTTTAGGTATAATTTCTTTCAGTCTTCTTAATTATCTTTTTAGGTATAATTTCAGATACGTTTCCATTTTTATGTGATGCATAATTATAATCTTGTGTATGAATTATAATTTGTAAAAATGACCAAATTGGACGTAACTTCTCTTTTAGTATTAAAATATATATCTTTTCAGACAAAAGAGTAATAATTATATCCTAGGTTCGATCTATCAGCATATGTGAAAATCAATTAGAATGTCGAAAACAGATGTTTTTAAAGTATTTTAAAGACGCTGGACAGAGCCATCGTTTCGAAAAATTCTTTTTTTATTATTTTATACACTACATTTCAATGTACAAGGTGTAACTTTCCTAGGCAGTAGCGTAAGTGGTGCATGCAGTTCCTTGCATAGCTAATGCGATATTTTCGAACATATTAACTTAAGAGTAGATATGAAAACTTCCAAATGGCATTTATATGAAAGAGGGAACGTGCTACCTGTACCCGATGTAGTCGAAGTTCCTTTCCCCGGCATAAGCTACTATTTGGGATTCGACGAACACCATTACTAGACAGAACTAAGGCTCTGCAAGTTGACCGGATTGGAAAGGTTTCGACTGCGGTGTCGTCGCAGTGCACGGGCAGATTTATTCGTTTGTTTTATTCCGTGCTCGTTCACTCTCGTCTTTTCGGGAACTGTTTGCTAGCGTCTGCTCACGAAAATGCCGCAGGTTCTGGCCAACTCTTCCTTTTACTTCCCAGAGCCATATCCTTCCCTATCTACATATTTATGAGAATTTGGATGGGAATGACTCACGCTTTTCTCTTATTCCGAGACGCATTTCCATGAGGAGAGTAAAAAAGAGAAACTGTCGGCGAGTGTTACAGAAAAGACGGACGTCTCGGAAAGGAAATTTCGCCAAGATTTTTTTATTTTTATCTCTTGGAGAAGTCTCTAGTCTGGCGGCTTCCTTCGCGAGAGAAATTTTACTTTCCTCTGTTTAACAGTTGCTGGATCTGCAATAAAAGTAGAGGGCTTTCAGTTTATTTTTTTGCTCATTAGTTTTTGTGTCCTGTGAGAATGTGAAGTTGTGCGTTTTTGCGTAAGATTTTCTAGGAAACTTCCTCGTTTAAGCGCGGAAAAGTTATAAAAAGCGACTGAATGATGGAATATTATCTTGCAAAAGCGGATACCGCGCCAACTTTTCGCCGAACTTCAAATTTGTACAGATTGCTTCGAACGCTTTAAAGTCTAACTCAAGTAGTTAAAGATTCTTTGGCATATATTGTTTGTTTAATGCATACAAGCTGCTCGTATTTCACCGGTTCGTCAGCGTTTCCTTTATTGCGAGGGTAACTTGTGTTTTCAAATGCAATATTTGCTCATAACCCCGGAATAAACGCTGAAAGTAAATTGACATTTTGTCAAACACAATGGAAGCCATCTTCAAAAACGGAATGCTCAAGTAACTTATGTTCAATGTTATGCTATATTTACAAAAATATCGACAAATAAAAAATGTTTCGAATCAATTTAAGTGCAAAACATGTAAAGGATTTTATGGACTTATTTATGTTTTATTAACCCCTTCTCTGACATTTTTTTTAGAATTCCGCTTAAAAAATATCGTTTTTTTATTCGATTTGATTAATATCTTAATGAGCATTAAAGTTAGCTAACGTTAATGAACCTTAACGAATTTTAATAAAAATGAACGTTAAGCCTCTTTCTTTTAAATCTGTCTTCAATTTTTATTCCTCACTTTTTCATTTTCATTATTGTTACTTCATACCGCCGTGTCAGTAAAGAAATAATCAATTAAGATGAGTATACCCGTTAGTATCAGGTAAAGGATTTAGTATTTTGATAATTTAAGGTTAGATTGACGTTAGATTCTGGAGCAGATGTTAGATAAGTTTTTCGTGTTAACGCCAGCTATATTTACGAAACTGAAAAGAGGGAGATTAAATCCCTTCCTTTGATAATTTTTCACAATCTCTACCTTAGAATACTGGCGGAGAAATATCTTTAATTCATATTATTCTTGGAATAATTTTACAGTAACATATTACAGATAACGCTATATCTTTATGATGTCCAGGAAAGAAGCTTCAAGATCAGACCATTACGAGTCACGTATAAAGGAAACTCGGTATATTGCCCTATGAAAAAGCTATCCAAGGAATCTAGGGCTTGATATCTCCGAAAGTAATAGATTAAAACACTTTGGCTTTTCTGGTTGGGTTACAGGGCCCATTACCCGAAATCCTGCGCTCAATTCTCCGTTATTTTCTCTGGCAATGTTCCTAGATATCTCCATAATTCCATCCTCTCTTCCGTTATCTTTACCTCAATCTTTTTCCTGTTTCCCTGGAGCTTACTCCCTTATCTCTTTGCTCTTGGTTCTCTCTCTTTCCCAGTTCTCGTATAACATCTTATATCCTGCCATATTTCTCGAATTCAACGGACCAACTTCCACGTCAGGCCCATAAACCCTTCTAAGCTATTTTCTCTGGGTTAGGAGGTGTATGTAATGTCGACGAAGGGTAGGTTCTGTCCCAAATTCTTATCGATAACGCACGCAAGCAATTATCGGAAGCCCTTCCGAAGTGAAACAAATTAAGCTGACACGACCTACGGCGTGCGTAAATCAAATGATTTCAACTGGTGGTATTTCCCTTTAAAGGTATGGTAAAGGCTTTTGTGGTTTAGCTCTTAGAGATGTATGTTAAGCCTACCTCGAGGAATGACAATGGAGAAGTAAGAGTGAATCCTTAAGGGGCTGGAGATTATTGATGGAGGCGAAATTCATTGGGTGAGTTTCAGAGAATCTTTAGCATACATGGAGCATTCACGAAACACATGTTATGTCGTAACTCTTCCAGATCTGTATGAATACTTAAAATGGTATTACTTGATCCTTTTTCTACTACGAGACTTTTCAATCTTTTATTACTAATGCTCATTCGTCCTATTCTCTACTGTCTATTTTCCCTTTCTTATCAGTATGTTTAAATTCTTAATTAAGGCCTGTTTAATTTCATTCATTGATCCGCAGACACTAAGTCACGCGATCGAGAAATTCAAATATAAAGGCAAAATCATAAAATATTGAGAATTACTCAAGTATATAAGACTATAACGATTCCCATAAGCTGGCATAAGTGGTAATATTTTAAGTTCTTTGATAGCTTAGGTCATTTTACACATTTTGGCTCCCAATCGAGCTCGTGACCACTTACACCAAAGGCGAATCCACTATCCATTTAGATATATGGAAGCCCATAAAAACTGATATTTCCTAGGATATAGATATATAGATGGCTACATATTAAGTATCCTGAAAGATATATTGTAGTCGAACCTCTTCACTCCACCTACAAGTTATATTACCCGACATGTTTGAATAATTTATGATATTAATGGGCCATTAGGTAAGCTTTTGATTCTCCAGAGGTGTGCTTCCCCAACATTGTGCCGTAAATAAGCTACTGGTGTGCTGCGTCATATTTGAGCTTGAAATATTGTTAAAATATTTAATTGAATATAGGCTGCATTTTGAGATGGATGTTGGAAATTTATGATAAAATAATAAGAATTTTCAGGCACGGTGTGCTTCTTTTTTTCCATGGTGAATTTGAACTGAAACCAACAAAACTGTGGTTGGGCAAAGCGGATTTCTATGTAACGGAAGTGTAAATGCTGAGACCCTCTTTTTCTCAGAAGGAACTGAATTATTTGAAATCACCTTTTACTTTTTGTCGTTCCACTTCGAAATTTTATGATCGTACATAATAGTCTTGGCTACCTTCTTATGACGAGGGATTAATCCCTCCTTCTAATACAATGGAAAATTATTATTTTAAACTTATTTTAATTCGCGTTGATAGTCTCTGGCTTCACCGGATGGTTTTCTATAATAAAAAGAATAGTTGGACAGATATTTAAAACTGTTATTATATTATAACTGTTATCTTCACCTATTTTGCGGTGAAGTAAAAATTGAATATCTGTTCTACTTTTCTTCTTAGGTTAATTCCTTTCCTCTCCATGATACTAGTAGATACTGAAGGAGGCTTCGAAAAACGCAGAGAATATACACGAATGAGTACGAGGAAGATATAAATTTAAGGGAAGAGTGTTGGATTGGTCGGCTTGAAATGATTTCCGCACTAGCATCCCCCTCATTGTGTCTCCTCCCAGTGCATTATATTCCCCTCTCTGTTGATGGCCATTCTCCCTGCTTCACTGGGGACTGCACTAAGGCGGAGAGCGCTTGATCGCTTCCCAAGAGGATCTGGATAATGAATGAGTTCGGATTCCTGCACGTCCCTCCTCTTCCCGCCGAATGCCTCTGTACACATCTAAAGAATTTGTTTTGATGGCCATTTCTGGCAAGTTTTCAGGATAAAACTTCCCTTACCACTCATCTTCCATTTCCGATATTTCATGCAGTATCTCTCAGCATTCACGCATATGTAAGACTTTGGGAAATGGTATTTTTGTTTGGCAAACAGCGGACGATATGGAACGCACGTAATATCAGAATATAGGATAGTATTATGAAAATTCATATCTATGGAGCAATAAAATTTTCCACATGTAGCTATGATAACTTTTATTTATGTTTAATATCCTTAACTCATATGAGTCAATGCAAATGTTGAAATATGTTTTCGACACATGGCTATGGTGTCTTTCTTTAAAAATCCTTCAAACGACTGAAAGCTGAGGAGTAGGTTAATTACATTACTAAGAAAATTCAGTTGATGAAAAGGAACTGAAATAATAATTAATAATTAATATATTAATTGATAAATAATTAATAATTAATAAATAATAGTATAATAATTAATAATGAAAATATGAGTAATTATATAAATAATAAGATAATATAAATAATTAGCGATAGAAATAATAATTCATGAAATTTCAATTGATAATTTTCGTCACCATAGCTGTGATAATATCAAAAATTATCAATTTTGAAGTATTAAATATTTTTTATAAAAATGTTTAATACTTCAAAATACCAACATAAAGATGCCAAGTTTTTGTTTGCGGAATCTTCAAAGCTGCTTTTAATTTTCGTTGATTCATTGTGTGATTATTTTCTCTGAATCTCCTGATTTAAGGATTTTTTTCTTCGACTGTATGCATAATACAGAATTTAGTGCGGATACCGTCTCACTCATCATCATGCCTAGTAAGAATCATTCTCTTCACTTATATTTTAATAGCTTAAAGGTGGAGGCAATCAGAATTCAACCAACCTTCAGCATGATGACTATACTGAATAGGATTCAGAAAATAATTTAGGATAAATTTAAGATATTAATTTAATAAAAGGTGGACTTGGGAGAATAACGAACTATTTAAAATGTTTGCCAAGCTCTTCAAGTATAGCAGTGATCAATTTTCGAAAATACGAAACTCAGTCTTACGTATCAATTCATTTCCACGATTAGCTTTGGTTGGAACGGAACTCAAACTCTCGGCACATCTAAGATGTTACGGACGCTAACACAAACATGGAAGTAAAACAAATTGATGAGCAAATTTAATAGCTTTCTGTCTATTTAAGGAAAACTGTTAGTTTGCCCAATGAGATCCATTCGACGACGCTCTATGGGGCGAAACGGAAGTTGCTGTTGTAGGAATTATTGCTCTTTGCCGAGAGAAAGCCCTGAAATTAATCTCGGAGAGCATTTACATGTCTCTAAACGAGAAAGAGTCCCCATTAGGGAAAATCTCATTAAAAGGAACATCGGTTTCATTATACCTCGAGAAGCGTTCTCGAGAGCATGGAAGTTGGGAATTTAGTATTATGGATGGCTGTGATATCTTATGGATTTAGTTTTTTATCAGAAATCGATAATTAAAGTGGGATCATTACTTATCGATTCTTGCGTACATTGGAATTCCTTTATTTGGGGAAATACTGTAAGTTCCCAGCTGAATAATTTTTCCTTCTAACAGGATCAAGTTTTGTAAGACTCTAATGGTTGTATATTGAGCGATTATCTACTTTAAATCTCTCTCGTTAATGTTAGGAGAGGTTTCTTATACATTAGGATGATACTATACTCAATGAATTTACATATATCATTTTTGGTGTAATTGGTGATCTCGTTGGATCTTAAAATTTGATTCTGCTTAAAACTTCTACATAATAGTAATAAGAGACTGTCCCTGTCAAAAATTTGCGCTATTATAGAATATTTTGCCAAGTTGTAATTAAAATATTTCTGTCACAATCAATAGCAAAATTCCTTTCAATTTCTCCTTTGGCTTACCTACAATCGTCTTCATTACATCAACGAATGAAATATTAATGTTTACTCCCTAATTAATCATCGTAGTGAGAAGGGCAACGAGGCTGTAATAACAGGCTTCTCCTAATGATCACATATACTTAATTATTTCATTACGAATAGTACACAAACAAACCGATCCATTTGCTTGTTTTCGAACCCTTTACGCTCGTAGAAAAGAAATATTACTTGACTTCCTTGAGATACTGTATTCTACCTCAAATATAACTCCAAAATAAATATCTCCCATTTTACTTACCTCAAACTCACTTCTAAAGAGTACTGAAAAGAAAATATCTACCATCACCTCAGAGTATCTATCATATTCTGCAGTAAAGATAGAATCTTTCATATTTCAATATTCTTTAGAATGGAGAGCTAGAACAAAGTCGAAGCCGAATTATTAGATTCAAAATCACCTGATGGAACGCCGTGAACAATGTACGATTTAATACGAATACACTTCGAACACCGCTGAATGCTTTCACCACCCTCATCGTAAATGTCTACCACCACCTCCTATTCGCTGGTAACGACCATTAAGTTTACGGGAGCCTCGTTCTTCACTCAGCAAGCATCCGGAATGTTTGCATCCCTCTTTACCCAGTTTGCTACGCTTGCAGCTTCCGAATCTTTAATCTAAACTGCCAAATTTAGTCCCGCTTCCCTGGGACTTCTCAGGTCACTCCCCCTCGACCTAGATACCAGGTTTACTTGGGCGGAAAGCCTTAATAGGATACCGCCGTCGCGCCATGGGCCTATTTTTTCCGAGGATATGAGCAAGCCGTCGATGGCTAGCCATACAACAGACTCGCCATCTTCAGCAGACCGAGTATTTGGAAGAGAAGGCGTCGGGGACTTGCCTTTTGAGTGAAAACCACCGACAGCTCATCCGTATTTAAGGGAATGGAACCCCCGATTCTTTTCCCCCACGTTCCAACACTTCCCCTCTCTCATCACTCTCTGCTTTGCTCTCAATCGAGCGTTGCCGGGAGCGACTCATCTCACATTTACTCTCCCCAAGCAAAGGTTTTTGAATCGTCTCTTACGAGTGTCTATCCATCCATCCCCAGCTGCATCTTCTCTTTCTCGACCAGTACATTCTCTCGTTCCTCTAACAAGAGGTAGCTCACAAAGAGGTCTCAAAGGTCTCTTTCAAGCAATTATGAAGGGGAAATTATTTTTCTTTACCCTTGTGTCAGAGCCAATGAGCTTTTCTTTCACTCTCCGTTGTCAGTTGAGTTGGTAGGCGTAATTTACTCTACGCTAAATGAATAATGTTCTCGGATGACACGTTGAAACCATGGTCACAGAATAAATATTGTTGTAGGGTAAAAGAATGTGTTATCTCATCAACAATATGGAGCTCTGCCACAAAGTACATTCTAAAGCTTTTGATTATATACGTATTTTGGCTTTGTAATTCCGAGATTGACTAAATCAGTTTCATTTTGTAAATTTAAGTCGACAGTGTATTTAAGCTGTTTACAATTTTACCTATTTAAGAAAGAAGCGAAGCATTAACTAACAGATCAGTTCGTTCTACTTTAGATCGGAATTTATAGTATAGGTCAATACTTATCACTTTATTAATCCTTGCATTAGACATTTACAATACATTTCAGATACATACCGAAAGTTAAGTGCCTTGAAATTCTTATGACGAATAGAGATTGAGATGAAGGATCGTATATTTTTTCTAATGGTTATGATTATATTGATGCTAACTAATAATTTAAACACGATAAACTGGAGCTTAACAGAAATGTTGATTGTAATGAAGACTCCGAGGATTTCAAGGTGTAGGGGTAGTTAGATCGGTTTCCGTTCAAATTTTAACCATTCTACCGACTTCGCTACCTGAGTATCGATGCTGATAATGCAACTATCGGAGTGAATCCGGTCACATAGTTCAAATTTGAGTGGAAAATTAAACGAGTCTTTTCTTTTGTGCCATGATCTGCCTCAAATTCAAGCCTGACCGCATCAACTTCATAACAAATCACCCTTGGAGTTGGCCCTGCACGCCAATCTTACACTTGAAATATCCCAGCTAAGTTATGAAATGACCTTGTCGGTAACTATGATTACTCATAACATTGAAGAGATTTAAACGAGTGATTTTCAATAACTTTGCAAGATATTCTTACTTTTACTAATTACTTGCTAATAATTTCTGCTAACTCTTACTTAAACTCATACTTCGCTTCCTTTTCTCCAAGATTTCCACACACTTTTAATGTCGTATAAAGGCTCTTAATTCTAAAAGAAGCTGAAAAAGTAGGTGAACCCATACTGAAGATCTCATTTGAAATGTAATACCATTCTTAATATTCTACATGTAATCTTTTCTTAGGAACAAAATTTGAATCCCAACTTTAACCAATGTGATTTGGGTGTACCGCGATGTATCTGTCTGCCTATAACTGTGCCATCTAAATAAAAATGTTTGAGTTGCATTGTTTAGCCTCCTCATTGGAGCGGACTCACCCTTCATGCAACGAAACACCTCAGATACACATTTTTATTCCATCAGACCAACGTCCTCCAAGCAAATGTATTCCAGACGCTACATCCCCTCGGATCCTTCCACATTCATATGCATTTCGTAAGTTCGATTGCCGGGAAATTGATATCGGCAGTCCCAAGCAATCTGCAGACTTCACTCCGGAGAAACTTGATTTACGGCTTTCCTACAGCTCATGGGCACTCATACCCGATGCGAGATCCGATTCCCACTTTTGCCTTCAATCAATCAGTACTTCCTCCGAGAAGTTGCGCACGTGATCGGGGATATCGATCGAGTCCCAATTGATTCCATCCGACCTAAAAATGCCCTTCCCGGGGAGAGAAAGATATTTTCGTAAGTCGATTATTCCACCGGGGGCAAATAGACGCTCGGAGATTCAATAAATTTTCCTTCCCGAGAATTCCTTTCGGCTAATTGAGCATCGAGATTTCGTCACCCGTGACAGTCGATCAGTCGCTTCGTTAAACACGAGCGATGTCAGTCGCGTGAGGAGGCCGCACTTCCTTTAAAAAACATCTTTTGGGATTCGAGATTCATCCCTTTGTGACGCAACGCTCCCGCGGGCGAGTAATCCGGAGCGAAAATTGCATTAAATAATTCAATCGCGTAAAACAAAGGCGCTTTCCACGCGAGCCCGAGATGGTAATTTTTGGCGGGATTCGGCGGGGGAAAAGCCGATTTTATTTTCCCCCCGTCGCGCCCGCTTCTTTCCGTCGGTGGCAGAGGTATTCCATTTCACGGTCGGTTAGGTTCTAAGGCGATGACGCAAGGATGACAGGCCGAAGAGGGATGGCGTGCCGAATGTAAGGGGTCGAAGATGGAAAGGGGAAAAGGATTGGGAAGGAAAGGAAGAGGAGTTGCGTAAAAGAAAAATGGTGGAGAGAAAAGAAGTCGACGCAAATGATGGAGAACTCGAATGGGGGAATGCGGGAGATGTTACAAGGGGTTGAGGTATGATTTGGATTCCTTTTTCGGGTTAGAAAAATGTGGCGGATGGTCACCATAAAGGCAACTTTGCTGTTACGGAATTTCTACGGGATTCATTACGGGAGTGTAGGAAACGAGTGAAAGTCCCTAGATCCCTGGAGGGCACCCAACAACTTTCTCCCGTTAAATGAAATTTATAAATGTTAAATGTCGTCCGCTAAATGTTTTGATGGAACTCCTAAAATGTGGAATAAATTATTTCTGTATTAATTACCACTAATGTTATCTTTCTCTTCAAACTTGACATTTCAGAATTTTATAATTCTGCCTCGACATTTTGGTAGTCCTACATTCTAAATATTAGTGTAAAGAACACTTCTACCTTTACCACAAAACTTAATTTAGAATATTGCAGAATTATTCTGTGGTTAAAGTAGAAGTGTGCTTTTCGTTACTCTTTTCATTTCAGCTTCACATAGACCTTAGCTATGAATGCTTCACCCTTTTGTTTGTATTTTTGTAACTCTCAAATGCTACAAATTGCTTACAAGATATTTATGAATACTCTATCAATTCATCAAACTTTCGTTGGTTGTTATTCAAACAACAGTTAAACAATAGCAAAGTTTAACATTATTAAGTAAGGGTAATACTGCCTTAAATTACCTTAGGAGTTCAAACTGCTGTCATATCAAAGTATTTCAATCGAAATGGGATGAAACATCACTGATATTAGTCCTATACGCTTTTTCAAAACATTTCCGCATCTTCCTCTGAAAAATCAATGCCTTTAATCAATATGAGTTGGTTTGACTTCGTGGAATGCAATTTCATTAACTTAGGCTTAATTTTGTGTTTCCCACAATATTTTAATTAACGACCGGCTTTGGCCTTGCAGCCATCCTCAGGGCTGTGGACCTTATGATTGCCGCAACCGGTCGTTTTTAAAATTTTCTAGAAAATACAGATACCAACTTTCATTTATTCTATTAAAATTGATTAATTAGCTTTTATAAAGCCAAAATGAGGCATATCATTCGATGGTAGCCTCTCACAAGAGGGCATGTCCTTTACTTTAATTCCAACTACTTTGAAATAATTACTTGCTCAGAAAATGCACCGTTAATAGCATATGGTAATATGCGAGAAATGTTTTAAGGACTGAATAGTGCAGTGGTGGGAGATAGAGAGAAAGGAGTTAATGGATGGAAAGGAAAAATTAATGGGAGGGAAAAATGAGGAGGAAATTGCGGGAGAAAGAAAAAGGGTCAACATATATTTTAAAGGTAAACGAGGAGGAAAAAGCTAACTCGGTCTCGTTTACTTTTACACTTTGCGGCCTCTTGAACAAGTGAATAAATTACCGGAGAGAGCGCAAACGTTAAATTCGCTTTTTTACAAGTACCTAACCTATTACCCATACTATAAGCTTAGTTGGAAAGGTTAATTATATGTAAGCAAATAAAATAACTAATTTCGTTTTCGAATTAAAATGAGGGAAACTAATTAGTACTTCAATTCTCTATCGCTTAATCACCGAAAGGTTACGAAGTAATTGGTAGAAAATACCTTACATTCATTTTAAATGCGAATTTTCGTTAATATTAATATAATCTATGAAAATTTCATTCTATTTGTTGTTACTTTGAAGAGGAAATTCAGTAACATTTATGATTCATATCAAAAAGCCAAATGCGTTAAATAGTAAAATAATTTTGACCTCCTCCAAATCGTTTCTCTTTTTATCATACTTTGGAATTAAATTCAGGAAACAAGAATCCATAATTATATTCATTATGTATATCGTCAGTTAGCAAGAAGCCGATTGAATTTCGTGGAACATTAATCGATATAAGCTTTACATTACCCGGTCACGCGTTTTAAGTACACCTTAATTCAATTTCAAAACAGAATCCATTCATTCCTCACTTATGAAACAGAAAGGCTTTGGGAAATGGAACAAACAAATACAATATGGTGCGAAACCTCATAAGCTAGCGTTGCGATTCTGAAGCTCAGAAAGTTTAATTAAATTTGGAGCATAAGAGAAATGAATGGAGGCGAGGATAAAGGAACGGTGAGGAAAAGAGAGGGTAAAAGTTTGGGCGAAAACCCGTTTGAGACAATATAAGAGGAGGAAGAGGACGGATGAAGTTGTACGCAAGTCTGATATCAGAGGAAATCAAAAAGAAGTAATCGCTCAGATGATGTTGATTAACTTTGTTCTTCGATTCGCGGAAGTCTGAAATGAAATTTGATGAACGTGAACTTTGCTCTGACTATGCTAATGGATTACTGGTACTTGTTTTGGCTTGGCAGCTGAGTAACTCTGTTTTGTAAATACATATTATGCTACACCAAATTTCCCTAAGAGATCGATTTGTTAGACTCAAGTATACTGCTTATGTTATAGTTCAGCAGAATGTCTTTCAAATTAGCATTAGTTCATGTTTGAAATTAAATGTTGATACTTAGGTGAAAGCATCGGTCTCCTGGGTGAGCATCTGCTTTGTATGCAAACGGCTTTTAATTAAACAACTATCTCTCAACGTTGCAATTATTTTAATGTTAGCATATTAACAAAGCAACTGTTGAAACTAGCGGTCATTAAAAACCTAATCTGATAATAATTCTTCAATTATTCCAATGCATACGATTGTCTGAATGTAGCCCCACTTCTTAGTCTATTTTGTAGTTAATGTACACTTTTTTCTTATAGATTTTTTATTTGTATATAGAACGGTGATATCATGTGCATCTGTGTTATATAAAGGATGTATTGTAATACATATTGTTTACTTTACAAAATGCTTTATAAAAGGAGTTTTCTTTCACGATATCAAAGGGCAATTATAAAGAATGGTATTTATATGCATGTCATAATAATGTTATGTGGTATTTGTATTACTACTATTATTAATGTATTGCTACAGTTTGACATTTTTCAGGTGGCAGCCACAAACATCGTTAAATTACACACCCTTTTACACTTATAATAATATTATTTGTAACTGTTTTTTTCGGAGTTCATGGCATTTGTATAATAGGGCAGTAATGTGATAAAAGCTAGATAATTGTCTGATGGCAGTCCTATATCTTAGTCTATTTCGTAATTAATACACCTTATTACTCTCTTAAACTGTATTTTGTATATATTATAGGGTCATATCGTATGCAATTATGTTATAAAATGATGTAATATGTACATTTCAAAAATGTTTTAAAAGGGAGGTTTTTCTTTCGTGATATAATATAATAATTATAAAATATAATATCCTTTTGTAACTGATGAGTCATCAATTCACTTTCAGTGTCATCACTGGATAATGTGAATACTTTGTTCAATAAACTACTATTACCAATAATCCTTAAAGTTCCACTCAGAATCTGAGCCAATTTGCCACTCCAAACCGCACACGATGTCTGTTTTGTTAACAATATCGCATAGCAATATCAGATAGCTCGCTGTTGAAGCAAGCCCAATTATGAACAGACTCTTATCCGATTGTATCATCACGGCTTAAGTGCTTCAGTATTACTACGTAAACAAGCGATAGAATAGCCATTTCGCGTGCCTTCGCCCCCGTTGAATTTCGCAACTTGGGCCAGACTGTGGAAGTCGCTACACATGGAATAGCAAAGCGAGAATGAATGTGCGCGCTATCGCTTTGCAGCGTGTAATTCAACGCAACACGCAGCAAACGATTTAACGGAAGAGACGGATTGTGGGAAGAAGAGAATCATGGGAATACGTGATGGCAAACAAGTGCCGAGCGTTTCCTTGTTAAGACCGAATCCAGCTTGAAAAATGGATCCATTTGCTGAGGAAAATTAATCTGTTGTTCGTTAAACTTGGTTTTCTGCCAAACTGTCGTTCAGAAGACATTTGTCACGTTTTCAATCAAAGTGGAGGAAAATGATGGCTCAAGGTTAAAAGGATACGGAAAGCTCTCGAGGGAAAAAGTTTCGCAGTGAGTAAATATGCGGTGTGAATCGAATCGAAAGACAATCTATTCCGAATTTTCGATCAGAGAGATTTATGGATTTTGTTCGAAGGAAACTCGCAAATTGTTCTCTCCTGCAATTTTATCGGTATTTGAAATGAAATATTTCTCAGGGACAAACTGTTAACGTGCAGTCTTTCTGTTAGTTATTATAGTTCATAATTTCAATCTATTTTCAATTTATCTGTTTAAATTAATTTACCATTTGTTAAATGATACTCTACTAGTAAGCTAAGGTTTAACTTATGCATTTGTCGTTTTGACAAATTCACTCAGATATTTAATAATATAAGGCAATTGATGATATGTTAAATCTAACATAATGCTTCCCAAACTTTTTATGGATGGCACATGAAAAATGTTTTAGATACATCTATATTGACTTTTATGCTCCGATGATCTTTTACATTTATATTAAGAAATAATTAGTATGCGTTCAAATATTTAAATATTCAAAATGTATACATACGAGAAGTATGTACCCATCGCTTCCCATGCCCTAATCGATCCATTACTAAACTCTTTGAATGTTTAATGAATGAATGTTTAAAGCAGCTTTTAATGGGACCAATACTCTAAACAGCAATTTTTCAGTATTCTGCGCATATTTGAACCGAATGTACAAATGTAAGGCGATGAAGTTTTTACAATCATTTATATTTTTGATTTCTAAAAATTTAAGGATAGACGGAAAAAAAATATTCCGTCGATAACTTATCAGCAAAACTTATTTAAGTCTGTTTATTTACCCGATCTATACTCCGTTCTCCTAGTATCAGCTTCTCAACCGTAACATTTTGTCTTGACCTAAATTCTTCAAGCTACGTTTAAAAATGTGAAGCACTCTATTTCCATTCTTCGTGGCAGCTTTAACAAATGATCTGTCCTTTACTGTGGATGAACAACTGTAACTAAGTTAGCGAACCCTCGGAAAACACGAGAGATTTTTCCAATGGATGAACAACCGAATATACATCAGTCATGAGACACATTATGTAGTAAAGGGAATATTTAGTAAGTTATATTGCTACTTATAATTTAATTCCAATTTACAGTGAGCTTTAAAAAATTCCCAATGGAAGGAAGACTCAACATGAAAGCCTAAATGAAAAAGAAGATATATTGCGGAAAGGAATGTATAATATTAATAAACATTTAATAATTTTGTATATTCCTTGCTAATAACTTAATGGGGTCTAAATAATTTGCATTTGCAGCCTTTATTATTATACTTGTAAATAAATAGAGCAATGACTATATTACTATATAACTATTATTATTACTATGACGATTAAAGACGATAAATGCCGTAGTCTTTATAATCCGTATTTTTCATAAATGTTTATTTATATTCATATTTAATTCCAATTCATTCTATAATTTCAATCATTTCCTTAGTGTTTATTTAAATGTTCAGATATGTCTTTCATTTTATCAGAAGTAACTCTTTAAAAGTTGCCTAAGATATAGTCAATTCAAATTGTAATATCTCTTCAATATTTGAATTATATTCGAAAACAGTAGTTCAGAAAAAAATCTATTATCAAAAGCTGATTAATCCCCAAAGTTTACAAAATGTCAAATTAGAATCTTCGGCGACGAAAAGACGTGAACGCGAAAAATTTAAGCAGAAATTGAATTCCTTTCCCCATTGAAAAAGTAGCCGCAATAAATCAAGCCATACTTCCTCCCTCTGCGGCTTGCAATGCAGCATTAATAAAAGAAAAATTCACTTAGCCTTGCCGAGGATGGGATTGCATTAATGAGTGAATTAAGCAAATAAGCAAGGCCACCAGTAAGCGCACAAGTCATCTTTTTTCCTCCTTGCAGAGATTAAGTCGTTGGGGACGGTGGTTTAGAAATGCTGATGCTGTCCGTTGAATAAATGATGAGGTCTAGCTGGGAAAGGGATGAGTTGCTCGAGTTTGTAGTGCCAATACAAGGGAAGTGGGAGAGAAGGGGTGAAGAATGGAGTGTTAAGAAGTTGGTGGAGACCACGGCGCCAGGACTTAAGGCGCCGCTCTGAAAGGGTGCGCCAGCTGCCTCTTGATACCTAAATCACCATCGAATTTCATTAAATCGTCGGATTACAAAGTTCCCAAATCATCATTTTCGAGTTTTCCCGTACTCTACGTAACCGCCAATGATGCGTTAACGCACTACCTCCAAATTGAGGTTTGACCTTCGTGATTACCCTTAAATATTTTTCGGACCTCTTTACAAAGAAGTTTTTCCCGACTAAGTTTTCAGCTCAAGTTTCGATATGTCAAATTAATTAGGATTGAGACGTAAAAAAATAGGTTAGGGAATATATATAGAACTGTTACTGGAGAGATTTCGTTGAAAGAATTAAACGATAGACTCGGAGACCTTGAAAGAAACGACCACATATACAAATGCTACTCTTAAACAGATCAGATATCTGCAAGTATTCATTTCTTAATCGGGGAATATTAGAATTAAATAATTTATTTGGGGAAGTTTTCGAACATTTCACTTCTTCCTGCAATGTATGTATCAATGGAATCGATATGCTTTTCTGATTTTAAATGCAGTATATTGATATTTATCTTGCAACCCTAAATTGATTTATCGTGTAAAATATTTTAATTTGTAAAGTTTTTTTTAAATATTTCTGTAATAGTTTAGTAGCTTGTAAAATTTTAGTTTAATATATTGATATATTTTGGTTAATCGATTAAGATGCGGAATTCATATTATCTTACTCCATTATTCTCGATATTTTGATTAATACCATTTCATAAATTTTAATCAAAATTATTTTTATAATCTATCCTGTTTTTCAATGAATGATTATATTCTAAATTGAGGCTAGAGATTCAACTCTTGGAATTCAAAGAGATATGAATATAAAAGTTTGAAGTAGGGATAAAATGTATGTATATATAAAAGTCTTATGGCCAAGGGATGTATTAATTTTAATATATGTATGTATTAATCTATATTTTGTTAGAAATATTTTTGGACATTTCATTCCTACCAGATAATTTATGTTTTGTTTGTTCGCTATATAACTGTCTAAAGATTAAATGACTCATTAGCTCTTTTGAACTGTAATAAAAATCGTATATCGTTATAAATAGTTAAATTATAGTTAAATAGTTATCAATAGTTAAATATTATAGCTAAGAATAAACGTATATTATAATACTAGTCATAGCTGGAATATATAGATCTTTCAATGGGTTCTTAGCTGGCACAAAGGGACCAAGTTATCCGTGTGGGGTGAGGATATTGCGGTATAAGCAACACATCCGATGGGACGAATCCAACGTAGTTGGCACCTCATAGTTGGGAAAATTAGGCGAGGATCTGCAGATAAGAGTAGTTGAATAGGGTGTGGGCGTGATGGGGTTTCGAGGGACGAAGACGGATCGAACGGAGGCAGAATTGGGAGAGGCGCGTGAATGACGTAGGGAAACACTCAGCGTCGAGATGGGCTTCACTCGCCCAGATGTTCCACTTACATAAGACTCACCATCTCTTCCTATTCCTACTCTTAAAACAACACTCTATGTTCACTACGACGCCTTTCCCGCTTCTCTGTGTTTTCGCTAAATCCACCTGCCTCAAGGCTACTTTTTGTACTACTACTTCCATAGCAAAACATTCCGCTTCGAGATGTTTTAGCTGTCCTTATTCGCACCTGTTCTTTTATTTACCTGGTTCCTTAAAAGGAAGGACTTTTCTGTAAGCTTTTAATTAAGAAGTACCTTTAAAGGCAGCTTTCGCTCTTTTATTCGCTTGCTTTTGAAGTTATGCGTTAGTTTGGGTTTAACTAACGTTCGTTTTCAAAACTTTAATATTATTAGTATTAATTGTATAATGAGATGGAAGAATAATTAGATTGTGCTCTATATTTCAATGTCATAAGGTATGTAGAGGTCATGTCCTTTATTTATCCTTTTATGTTATACTTTTATTCTGCATACTTTATTTTTTTAATTAAGTGCATAATGGTAGTCTCATAAATAAATAGTTATATACACACACGTATAGGATCTTACCGAGCCATTATGTCGCCTGAAGTGAGATATCATACGCAGCATTACTCACTCATTTCATTATAACTGATTAAATTATTAGTAAATGTGTGTGAAATGTTAAGGAAATAAATGGATAAACGTATCTTTGGCGAAATTTACATTATTTTTAGATATGACATCGGTTACCGAAAAAATGAATATCTAAACATTAATCCTGGCTCCCCCTGAGTGATTCGCCAAATTCAATTTTCGTTTTCCGAAAATTTATTATCATTAGAATGAGTTACAATTCTTATTACGAAATGGAAGAATACATAATTAGTTTGTATTTTATATTTCAATTAGATAACTTATTTTTCTAATAATTCTGCTACTATATTTCGTTCACTCATCCTCTTATGTTATATTTCTATTTTACATACTTGCTTTTTCAAATTAAATGCATTATGGTAGTCCCATATTTATATTCAGGGTCGTGCCAAGCCATTTTTCCGCCTTGAGCACGAAATCCTATGCCGTGTTTTATATTATCCTCAAGCCATTTTGCTTGATTATAATTCGAATAAATTAATGAAGGAAAGAATATCATTAGGAGCAGTCATAATTATTTATTAGGTATGACATTTGTCATCGAGAAAATGAATACCTTAATCCTGGCACCCCCTGAGGGGGAGCCAAATAGAGGTTTCGCAAATTATGAACAAATATCTTCAAAACTTTCGATAAATATAAAATGAGCGCATATTTCTCTTCGTGTATAAATAAATAATAGACAATTTCCCGTATACGTTTTCAAAACTCGCGACCACCGTTAGAGTTTTTCTAATAGAACAATAACTTAAATTTGCCACATCCGTATCAGTAAACCGAGGATGTCTTTCTGTTAGCAATAAAAGCACCGTTAACAGCAATGAACTCATCTATGCGTTCTGAACTTGTTTTACGGTCCGAATTTGACCTTCAGTGACATTTTCGGTCGTACGATCGTAAAAGTTTTATTTTCTCTCCTGATCTTCTCATAAAGATGTCGCGCTCGAATAAAATATGGTAATGGCTACATATAACTTTCTCAAATTAGTATAACTTATATTTACCACGGTAATAAAGACCCCTCTTAAGTCCTCATTTCGTAGTTGGGCACGATTTAACTTTTAGATATTGTTGACTTTTACATTTTTAGCGGTAGACTACCGCACCCTGAAATTATGAGTCAAATTAAAGATCCTTTTCGTAGAAATAAATACATATCTATTTTCACGACCTCGTTTCAGATTCCCTCGAATGCTAATGACGTTCTGGTGTAGTTATTTCATGAATATACAGATATTTAATCTTGGACCTTTTATCTTTCATAACAAGATAATTAGGCATGAAGTTATGGTTCCAATATCCAAGCTTTTGACATCGGATTTTTCTCTCTTCAGAAGGAGGCGAAATATTTTTAGTGAACATCTGGCGTAGAAGCAGTAGATGCTCCACACAGATTTTTATACTCTCGAGAAAAAATAATTTGTAGCCCTCCAGTTAAAATAGAACTGGAACACTTTTTACACTCCATGCGATGCGGTGTCCACCATTCGTTACCGATTTTAACGAACATTGTTTGCGAAAGTAGCTTTTTATATTCTACTTGTGTAAGAGGAATACATCGGATTTGAAGAGTTTTTAGTTGTGATATCCTCTTTCTTGCGGCATGGAGTTCTTTTTTTGTCATTTTGGCAGTCGTTAATAATTCTTACTTGTTTTTACTTTCCGTCCTTAATTCCTTTTTCAATATTTTTGTTTACTTTATTTCCGGCCGTTTTTGTGATCCTGTTTCATTTATTTGTTATACTAGTATCATAAACGCATCTTATGTTCATAAATGAATCTTATGTTCATATTATACCCTAACATATATTCATATCATTCATATACATTCATATATATTAATGACAAAGAATACTTATGGTCTGATATATGTTGTACTTATGGATTACTTTTATAATTTTTATCGTTCTCCACGTTGTAATATATCTTTTCTGTCACTCTTTCCTAAAATTTTGCAGATTTTTTTCACCACCCTCTCTTCATGGGTGTTTTTCTGCAGTTTTTATGCAATATTTCTCCTGTGATCAATAATATTACAATTTTTATTCTTCTCATAATTAATCCTTCATCCTATTCCCAATATGTATTATCTTTTCTACAACTCAAAACTTCGTAGTAAGAACTTTACTTAGCCACCAAATAAGGGTTTCCTTACTTGATTATGCAGCTTTGATGCGAAACTCGGGTCTTCATTGTCTTCTTTTGTGATTAAATACTGTCATTTATATTGCTTTTTGTATTTCTCACTACCACAAAGTTAAACCTGATCTCATTAGTTGTATTTTATGCTATTAATTAAAATCTAAATTCAGTTCGTATATTTACATTTCATTCTAACCAAGATAAATTGAAAGATGGAACTGTTCTCTATTTATCCCGGTAGGTAAGACATTTTCTATTGAACTGTATTGTAAACGTTTTAATACTATTGGAAAAAGCACCTCATTGAGCATTTTCTAGAAAGCTAGTATAATATCCTCATCTAAATGTAAAATTCGATATTTGCTCTCGCCGTGGATATTTGTTTTCCGTTCATAAATTTGTGGCATTTTGTGTCCATGTGCCCATGTTGGGTAATTTTCTGTTTTCTTGATGCAAGTTATACCAACGAATACATGAATGGGAATAAATCTCAAGAGAAAATTCCATTGTCCATTAAGCTCATGACTGTACGTTAATTTCTACAACGACTCGAAGCATCGTCATATATCAGACCTAGGGGACCACAGGCAATCCGTCGATTCATTATTGCTGGGATGAATCATCTTTCGTTGTGATTTGAGTTATGAATGTCGGCATATTGTACGCTTTCCCAATTACGATCCTTTGATCTTCTCAACTCAACTTCTCATTCAAATATACCCCAATGTCTCTTGTGAGGTCATATTGTGTTCATCCTTTGATAATGACAACTCTTCCCAGAGCAATTTTAATTTCTGTAGCTAATTCTGTGCTTGTATCGCTTTATCAAAGGTATGTTCAAGGAACTGTTCAAGGAAAACGTATGATATCACCATGATATGGTGATATCATACGCGCAAATATTTGCACTGGACATGATTCTCATTTCTGACCTAGATGATACAATTTTGGTGCACTTTCGACTTATTTAAATACGAAATATTCAACATTTTAATTATAGCATAATTTATATCTGGAGTGTTTAAAGCTGGAGCTGATGCGAAGATGTTGATCAGATAGTTAGTTGAAATTTTGATAACATCATTGATTCGATTGTTACAAAACTGCAGAAATGATGAATAAAGATAACTTGAACATTTCAGTTTAATTGGAAATACTAATCAGATAATACTTAAAGCAACAACCGTGAGAAAACAATATTCTTGATAGAATCCTCAAGAAGATTCACATGCGAAAATAATAATCAGTATCTTTAGAATAAAAATTAACATACATGTTCATGATATAAAAATTTAATGTAAAAAATATTAGCATAAAAAATTTAATTTAGCCATGCTATCTTGGTCATCATTCCATACTAGATTCAAGAAAGTTTAATGTATGTCATTCTTCCCATATATTTTTAACATATCCGACTCTCTTTTTCTCCTACTCTTGGAAATTGACAACTTTCCTTTAAAATAATCGACTATATTTTGTTATTCCTTTTATCTGAGTCGTTTCCTTAACTTTCTCCCTGCAGTCACTTTATTTTCAACCTCTGAGATCTAAGCCACGACAGTAATTTTAACTACAGCGAAAAAATAATTCGTAAATTCAGAAAGATGATTTAGAAAAGATGCATTTTTAAATTCAGGAGATCGAAATCGGAGAGTGAAAGCACATCATCTTAGCACGCCTTCCTCTGCGTTTTTCATTTACTCGGCACGGCATCTCCTTCAGCTCTCATAATACATTCTTAGCAGTAAAAACCCCTTTGTACTCGCAGCTTGCTCGTGCCCACAAAAATCCCCAGAATCCTTTAAGGGAAAAGTTCTAAAGGAAGGTCTGACTTACGATGCTCGCGAAACCTCAAGGTATCCACAACAATGAGGTCGCCTTCTCAACGCCGCTTTCACTTTCTCATGACCCTCTTTCACTCTGCATCCTCGTCACCTGTCCTTTGCGACGGCTGCTTTATTAGTTCTTCGAGGCCTATATCTTACCCTTCTCCCCTTAATCCCGACCAAGGCAGATTTTTCTCCTTTATTTCTTCATTTAAATCCGAGCATGTTTTCACGCTTTTTTCGTCGTTTATGTCTCTTTAACACATGCTGCTCTTATAGATGTCTTTATTGTGGATTTGCATCTTATTTTACTCGACATATATTTGGATTAAGAGACAAAGGTTCTCCAAGCGCCGACAGCGGCAACCATCTAGGGCGATTCCCGGGAAACGGATAATCGCTTAGCGGTCACCAGTTATTCAGAATCCCTAATGCGCATTTCGAAAGCAATGCTTTCTTGATCACAGGGGGTCCAATGGGATAACATATCCGTTACAATGAGATCGTATCTTACGTGAAATTATTGTGAAGTATAACTTTATTATCCTGACGAAAGTTATTTTCACTCAGATCTCGAAATGCTTTGAATTCTCCCGTATGGCAGCTTTATATATTGACTGATAAATTAAATAAAATAAAATACTGTGAGACTCGTATTAAACTACATAAAAACGAGTTAATGTGTAAGAGATCGAATAACTCTCCGTAATCCTTGTTAATGAAGCGTCAGTCTTCTTCCTCAAAGGGAAAGAAACCGTAAATGCGTTGAGGATTCATTTGAATAATTTCTCTACTAAATATTTCTTGCTAAAATATTTGTATAAAGATATATGTGAATAACTTCCTACTTAAATCTTCTTTTATCTGTGTTAGTTCTTGTTGATTTTCTTTCATTTTTTCACGCATTAATGCTTATTAACCGTGAATTATTTGTGTTCTTTTGTTTTGGTATACACTAAAAAATGATGTCAGCACTGTATGTGAGTCAATCTAATAAATGAAAAACCTTCATAATACTCTGCATTCGTGATAATCAGACCTTTACAGTGTAAGAAAAACTTACAAAGAAACGTACAAAGAATTACTTTTCTCAAAAAATGTATCACACTTATTTTATATTAAAACCCTTCTTTCAAAATTGTATGCCAAACATTGACGCCCTTCTCCATTTTGAGCTCCCCGATAAATCCTCAACTCTCCCTTTTATAATTCTGGAATTCTCTAGCTCTTCATCGCCTTTTAAAATCCTTTTTCATATTTACAATTTTTATCCGCGTAATCTCATTTCCCTCTCTCCGATTCCCTTGATGACGCCTTTCTGCCTTCTTTCCTCCCAAATTCTCATTTCTGCTTTTCGCTTTAAAAATATATTAACTCGTCCTTCTTTTCCCCCGCTCTCTCGCTTCCATTATTTCTTTTATTCTCCTTCTTTGCTCGTTCTCTCCTCTGATCCGACGTTTTTCGCCCATTTTCATGTAAATAACCACATCTCGGTGCATTTTGAATGAGAGCGCGTTGTTTTCGCAACGTTACGAAATTAACGGTCGCCACTGTTTTATAGGGAGATAAGTAGGTTTCCTTTCAAACCCAAGAAATTGGGTTTTTTGCGTTTTTCATTCTCGAATTGGAAATTTAGAACAAAAAAGAGGGTTGATTCTTTAGCGCAAAAAGAGTTAATTTATTAGCCAGGGGCAACTCATCTTAGGAACGGCGAATAAGAAGATTCAAATTTCATGTAAATTTTGTATCCGGAAATTAGTGTTTTCTATCCGTGTCTTACAATATAGGTGAGTGCTTTTCCGCCTTTTGACCTACGGGGCGCTCTTTGGCACAAACTTCGCTGCACAATGGGCCAGAACAAGCCTATCGATGTAAGCCTGCATCCTATATCAGGGGTAGGGATCCTTTCTCTATCGGAAGGCCAACTTTAACACTGGGTAATGTAAAGTTCGCTAATGAAACAATCAGACTACCTCTTTGTTGCGTATTGTCTAAATTCAAATAGTTAAACATTAAAATGTTAAATGAGAGAACGAATTCATTCACTGAGTAATCCTAAAGAGAATATTTTCTACTTTAACACTGGGTAATGTAAAGTTCGCTAATGAAACAATCAGGCTACCGCTTTGTTGCGTATTACCTACATTGAAATAGTTAAACATTAACATTAATTTAAAGTATTAAATGAGAGAAGGAATTCATTCGCTGAATGAAAAGAAAGAAAAATTGTCTACTTTATTTTGCACTTGGCGCCAACAGCAAGGTTAGTAAACAAAACTATTGAAATAGGAGCATTTTTATCAGAGAGTGACTTTAAAGTCATAATGAACGTCCAAGAAGGTCACAGTTGGCCTGAGGGCTTATGGTTTCCCATCTCTGTCCTAGATCAAAGAGCATTTTTTAGCACGCAGAACTCTGAGGACACCTTGTTATGTATTCTTAACTTGAGAGATTTATGCCCCAGAGGAAAATATGGATTCTGTTCATTAATAGCATAAATTAATGATCCTTTACCTAAGTTACAACATCAAAAGTCCATGATGAAAACGTAGATAATGTCAGCATCTCACTCTATGGTTTGGCACCTATTGGTACGGAAGTTATATTTGTCAAATATTGTAATCACGCCACAAAAATTTCGCCAACTGTATTCTAGATTATAACCAACACCTAATAATGACCATTTGACCCTTGTTGATAGCACCTAGACATAATTATGTTCATGTTAAAAGTGTACCGAAAATTTACGTATTTTTCCGACGAGCGAAAAAAGCGCATGCTTATATTTGAGGCACAAAAAGACTCGAGACAAATCATTATGTAAATCTGATGATTCAATCCTACCAAAACTGTTTTCACCCAACTTTTATTAGGTCCTTCATGGAATCTAATATTTGTATGTGCTCATTTTAAGACTCACGAAAATTAAGGAAGGTTTATTTAACATAATATTAAACGTAAGCCTCTTGCCACGTTCAGAAAAAGCTTTAATGTTATAAAATGTTGTTTTACTCAGTAAGTTCGTTCTTAGAACACGTTCCGGATTTTATGCCTCTTTTATTACATGGACGATCAGATACTACGAAAAACTCAGGGAAATATATGCTAGGAAAAGACGAACATTTATAAGACGAAAAAAAATATAACATATAAGACGAAAAAGAATTTATTTTTTTCCGTGAGAGATACGCTACAGTTGCTGATTAGGACAATAGAGATCCACCTTCCCAAGGAATAACATGAAAAAAGGCTGACAGGACCGGGTCTCGAACCCGGATAAAGTATCCTACCGGAGAGTGAAAGATCCGGGTTCGATTCCCGGTCCTAATATCCTTTTTACTTGTCCGATATTCCTTGGGAATTTTCCTAGGCGCACGCCTCTATGTGCAAAATCTCCTTAAACCCTTTTCCTAGACACCCACCTCCCGAAACACGCCTAAAGGCGGCTCATAGGCTGAATATGTAGATGTAAGAAACGCTTACATTTTTCAGGTGGGGCACAGCAAGCCGCCATCTTAATATTTCCTTATCTTTTGAATAGCCTTACGTTGCTCCTTTGAAGAAATCCTGGAGCTATATCCCCTTATCTTCTGCCACCTCATCCTTTCCTCAAAGTTTCCACCCTTTTCAATTTTTTCTCTCCTCCCCGGATGATTCTTATTTTTATCGGAATCTCATTCTTCTCCCGTTAAGTTTATTCCCTCTTTTTCCTATTGTCGTATCTCAATCTCTCCCACATAACCTTTTCGCCTCCTACCTCTCGCCTCCAATTCTGTCTCTTACCTTTTTCAAGTCTCGCTGGGATTGCGGACGACCCTTTCCCTTGAATTCCTCCAGCCACTTTCTCGACTCCCTGAGAAATGGAGGGAAGTAAAGAAGTCCCAACCTCATCACGTATACCGAATCCCCTTTAAAATAAAGTCGCGATCCACTTTTTTTTATATTCCTCGAGGTCCTCTGCGTCATTCGTGGCATCCTCATTTTCTTACATCCCGTTTGCGCGTTTTTCATGCCAATCACCATCTTAATCTTCTTAAGGAAAAAGTTTCTGTGTTTAAGGTCTCGCTCGATTTGTGGAGTTCACCTCAAAGGATGTCTGTGCGGAATACAGGAGGTTTCTCTAATCCCCTGCCTCGTGTCGGGAATGTTTTTATGTATAATTTGTTGGGTAAACGTTTTTCAGGAAAAGGGAAGTAAAAAGAATTCTGATGTTACTGGGACTCAGACCCTGGTCTTCCACTTTCCAAAAGGATGTTACGACCTGTTTTAAAGCGCGAAGTCAATCTCACTCCATTTTCAGAATACTTTCTTTGGGTTTTAGGTCACATTTCTAATCATACTACAATATATAATTATGACATAAAATTAATTGATCATATTTCTCTTATAAATTATACCAATTTTTATTTTCAGAGCTTTTAGAATCATTTGTTCTTTCAGTATTTTCTTTTTATAATAAACTGATCTGCACTAAGGTCCTCAAGAGCAAAAGAAACTGTATTTCTGTACGACTTATAGAATTATTCCTGGCGTACCTATGGGATACCTTTTTTCATTTTTACTGTGCATTATTTGCAACTCACAAAAAGTATCGGTTGCCAACAGCTATATTCTTCATTCGAGATAATATCTCATATCTCCTATCGAGAATAAAATTTAAGTGATAAGAAATAACGCTTCGGTCATTCAAAAATGACTGAAACGAGACCTTTTCTACTTATAGAATTCGATATTCTATTAAAAACGCAATTCTCGATCTAGCGGTCCCATTTCTTTTGGAGATATTTAAATAAAAAACCGAACTATCGGTTAGCTAAGCATCCGACCTACGGCTATCGCGTAAACAAAATATTTTCGTGCTTTTTCCTGGAAATTGCTGAACGTGCCTTTAATATACTTCTCATCTCATGGTCCTCATACATGAAATTTCATCTTAGTCTCTCTGCTCTCGTTCTGAATTCTCTCTCTCTCTCTCAGCTGGTTGTTCCTCTTCCTCCATTTTACCCCCGAATCATGCAACTCTGCTCCTTTTCAACATGTCAGTGTTCCATTCCTCTGGAAGGAGAAAGACAAGAAAACCCTCTCTCCGGTTCCCCGTCAACTTCCTCTTCTCTTCACTCATGCTTCTAACGTTGCCATTTCCAGATTAGAGCAATTCTCAGATTGCCATCTCTGAAATCTTATAGTGAGTCGTCATGCCAGCCCTTTAACTTCCAGAGAACGCGTAGTATAGGCTAGTCTTTCACCGCTGCAAGAAATGGATGTTTCCTTTGTAGTCGGGTATAGTGATTGTATTTAGAAATTACTCGATTGTGCAATTGAAGGGGAAAACCAGTCATGCTTCTCGTTATCATAATATCATGGCGTGCAGTTATACCCTCAAATTGATACCATTCAGTTCATTTTCATGCATATTCATTGATTCTGAATCCTGCAAAGCTTACAGAAAGTATAATATGTTTTATACTTAGTCCTACGTCCTGAAGAAACCACGTAAACCTTATTTCCCCGTTTATTCCTTAAGAAAGAATGGTGCAGGCTGTTTGTGCTGTTCTATCAGAAATTTTACTTTATGCCGAATGTCTTCAAATCAATTTTCGTGAACTTTCCTTCAATATGCAAAAGTCTCAACAGCTCGTGCCATTCCCCCGTACGTAATACACGGGGCCTCAAGATTTGCCTGTTCTCTCAATGAAGTTGGACGGAATATAGTAACCAGGTACGAAATATAGCTGTCTCCAATAACCCTTCCTGTATTTTTGTGAACATATTTATCGGCTAACTTTTCAACCAGAAATACACACAGATTTTGCTTTCGTTTTCGGGAAACGAATTATTTCGATTTTCATTTAATCGATCAATTTTGCAATCTTCCCCCCAATGACGTATGGGGGAGATTGATTCAAAATTAGGGGAGATTAAAAAATTGAGTTGATGACTAACCAAGCTTCCAATTAGTTTGCAGAATTACACGGAGATAATTACACGGAGGCATAATTAATTTGAAGATCTTTCAGCTTTTTTTCCGAGCTCAAAATTAGCTGGGTTGGGTTCAAGGCGGGAAATTTCTTCAATATAAAAGCCATATGCTGACATCTCTATGGAATTCTGCGAGTTATTATGCTAGGGAAAAGATTTTACAGTTGAATGTTTATTTTTTTTAATTTCACTGAAATTTGGCTTTATGGTCAAGTATATATATTGTGGATATGTTGCAGCTGGTCACCTCGGGCGAGATTGTACAATATAATACAATTTAATTATTTAGTTAAATCAGAAATGTTTCTATAGTAACGTAGTTCTATATGAAGCTCATTAAGGCATATGGAACTTTCGTAGTGGACAGAATTCTGCCTTAAGGGAGTCCACTTTACCAGCGATGATATTGGACGCTGTTAAATTAGATTTCTCAATTTTGCACAAGTCGTGATTTCCTCTCGTTCCTTCCCAAACCGCTCTACTATCATACATTACATGAAACTGACGTAGGTATCGTTGGAACTTACTCAGTATCCTAGATTTATAGCTAAATAAATTATAATTTGATCAGATACATGACAAAGATCGAAAACTGTGAGCATCTTCCACATGAATATATTCGGTAAAAATTGCTCACTTAAACTTCTCGTATTTACATGTAAAAGCAAATTTCATATATAATAATATGAATAATTATAATATAAATAATAAAAAATAATTTCATTTGTTACTTGCGTACCACATAATTGGCCATGTATATTGATCATTTAGCAATAAGGGTAATAAATATTTCAGTTTAAATTCAACCGTCATTAGAAGATAAAAATAAATTACACTCGGCCTGAAAATAATTACACTTAAAAAAACAACCTATGAAGATACCTACACGCATAAAAATTTTCCATTAAACATCGCCTGTTTCGTTCCCAGAATATTAAAGCGGAAACATATTTAAACGGTATCTCGGGTCAACTGTATCTGCCGATTGTTCTTACCTATCTTTTCCAGAACGCGGAATGTTCCTCTCTTGCGAATGACCATTTTTGTACTTCGGCAGAAAAAGATCGAGAAACAATGTCGCGATGTCCGACCCGCTTCACGGCAGAAATGTCCGCAAAAATAAATATTCATGGCCTCACCCACTGCCCTCGACGTCATTTTCGTAGCTTTCCCTTCTCCGGAGAGCTGTGTATAGAGAGAATAAAAAGGGCACGAAACTTAAGCGACCGAAATTTTACGGCAAGCAAACTCCTCGGTGAGAGGGAGTTATTTTGTATGCGCGGACGAGTAAATACTGAAAACACTGTAGGCTTCGTTCCGTCCCAATTTTCATTCCCGAGGCAACCGCAGTGCATTATGAAAATATGAGGGGAATAAAAGTGGCGAAGTGGAGGAAAGAGAATAAAATTTAGAATGGTGCAAGGAGAGGGGTGTAATGACACGATTCCCTCGGGAGATTTTCAAAACCCCTGCGCCGATCGAAAGTTATAAAATCCCACCGAAGACTGGGGATCCGCGTCTCCATTTGAAATCTCTGTTCCTGTCACTTGAAGTAATGGCATAGGACGAGGAGGGAAGATAACGACCAAACAGGTGTCGCGTATATCCTCTCGAGACTGTTCATCTCTCTTTTTGGAGACTTTCCCTACGTTTCTCCACATTTAAAGTTTTGTATTGTGCAACATTTCACGCCGTTCTCGACCAAGAACAGGCTTAAGATAAGCTACGAAAAACTCTTCAATCACCGAATATGCAGGCAATAATTCCTCGAATGAAGGAAGACGCGGATTACCAACCTTTTGGAAAACCTCTCGAGAAATTGGTCCCATAGTCATCGGCAAATTCGGCGATAGTGCATCATTATCGTATTAATGTAAAAAATTATCTACTCCTGTGTGAAGCTTGTCCCTACATTTAATCATTTTGAGAACCAGTGTATCATAATTTGTGGTACAGGACAGTCTCAGACTCGGTAAATGAATATTTTATTGGAGAGGTTGGACCGACCGAATGAAAATTATCGAATAATTATATATAAATAATTGTCTCCTTTCATCGAATTATTCCAATAAAACATTCATCCAACTCAATCCAATTTTTCAATCCATCCTTATCCACAACCGAATGATTCTACACGTTTCTTTTTTTACTCGCTCCTCCCCATCAAGTGAATCACTATATTTCACTCATTTACTCCATTTCGATATCTTTAAATAGTGGGAAGGACGAATGAAACGATATTCTGTACAGAAACCTATGGGAAATCACGTTTTTAGAATGTTATTTCTGAACGAATCATAACCCAGGTATCACTGTATACCGCTGATTTCTTTACAATTCCTTCCTTTTATTTAAGGCCGAAAATTCGGCAAATGAACGATTCCTTACCGATCAGTCCATCAATCCAAAGCTCGATAGTACTTCCATCTTTGCAAATATAACTTATAGATTCCAATTTCTATAAATCCTCTCAGCTTTCACCGTCCCTGAATCCCTTTCGCCCATATCTTCCGCCTTTATTCAACCGTCACTGGCTTTTTCATACCCTTTTCGTCTTTCCATTCATTCGACCTTCGAGCAACTCCCAAGGGCAAAAGGGAGGCATGGAACGGCTCAGGAGAAGTTTCGCTAATGCGATTTTGCTAACTCCTTCACCGCTCATTTTATTTTCAGAACCTCAACCTGTAGTAGGCTCTTGCGTGACTGAAGCTCGATATTAGATTTGCCTTGTTCGTATCTTTCGAGAGGGAATAAAATTCGGGCTTTATTTCATTTATATCAGTAGGGATTCATCTTATCGGGGCTCTTCGAATTCCAGTTCGATCGCGGATCGGTCGCCGGAGGATGAATTACGGCTCGCGATTCGCGTTTCTTTTTTATTTTTCGGTGACTTTTTCGATCTTTATCGCGGTCGACGATTTTGCCGATCTCTCTAGAGAATCGTAATGAATTAGAAGAGCGTAATTCGGCGAATTTACGTTTTCAATCGCGCGGAATTAAAAATATATTTATGAATGGTCTCTGATTGTTAAGATATCGGGGAAAATGAGTCAAGCGTTCCGAAAATGAGATTTGATATCTGAAAAGCCGATGGAGCGTATTAAAATCGTTCTTATCGTTGCTTTACCCCCAAAATTTTGAATCCGAATTCCGACGTTTCATTTATCATTTCGTATATGTATTGCGGCGATTTTTTTACCCTTGCGAATAGCCGTTCATCGCTCTTTTTCCAATTCATATCTATGATCGAAATGCGAAATAAATTTCTAGCTCCGATTCAATCGAGGGCCAATCTTTGATTTTCTGTTTTTAGGCTGCGATTCGTGCGCACTCGATCCCCGAAACCTGATTAAGCATTTTTGCAACGCATTCGCAAATGCCGAACGATAATATTCAGATTTATCTCGCAAAAGAACTTATTAGTTCATAAATAACGTTTGCAAATATTTCCGAGGGTAATGGAGAGGCAAAATGTTTGTTTTTAATACTCATTTGACCCAAAAATCAATTACAAACACTCATGACACCGTGGAAAATACGTTAATTTCATCCTTTGTTTCCCTTTCAAATTTTTCAGCGCAATGCTGAACTCTTTGAAAATCATTCAATCCTGTGGCGATAAACACGCTTTTCTCCGAATCAATCCAAAATTAATATAGCTTACAATGTTAATTAATGTGACTGTAAACAATGCACAAAATAAATGAGTAGATCTCACAGATTCAAATCAAGAATATCAGCTTCAATCTAATCGCGAATCAAATATTCCTTTTGAAAGAAAATTTGATCTGTTGAATAACTTTCAACGCGTTTATGTTTTTAAATTATAGGTTTCCATGCAAGTTATGTAGCCAAGGCAGCTAAAAATTCTAAAATTGTCCTCACCAAAATGAAAATGTTTATGTATCATTTTCACCACGCTTCAGCATTCCGAAGGTTCATTAGGCATTATCGAAGTTAATTAAGATTTAATAACATTAACTGTTTTCACTTCTATGCCAGTGACCTTTCATATGTTAAATGTTCCATATGATGGAAGAAAGGATTTTGGAATTCATCCATTAAGTTTCCGCAGGTATTTATGAATTAATCAGCCAAAAATGGCTGCACGAAATGGTAAAATTTCCCGCTTTTTTGACCCCAGTGATTTAAATCTTAAGTATGACTTACTGAATGTTCATGAATAATTTAATTTTCTGAATATTTAATTTAGTTTTTAACGCGAATAATTTAATGTTGAAGATGCCTAAGGTATAAACTGAAGTTTTCATTCCTCTTACTGTCCTAGTGACCAAACTTTATCTATTGTATGTCAAGTTGGGAAAATGATCCGCGAGTTTAATGTAAAAAGCGAGACGCTTTTCAGCATTTAACTCATTCTCCTCATCCTAAAGTAACTTCGATAACATTTCATGTACCTGAGAACCTTTCTCATTGTTTGCCTCCCAGTTACTCTTTCAGCGACGCTCACTTCAAACGGGGTAAATTAAGTGAAGCGAGAACAAAGCAACTCCCAGAAAGTCTTGAACTTCCATTACGTATTGTCCAAGGATAAAACCTCCAGAGTCGGCTAACGAAACCGGGTAGCGAGAGACATTTCTTCACAAGGTATCTTTTCTCTGTGTAGGTCAAGGCTAGGGCACAGCGGTCACGCGACCTTTCTCTCTTTATTATCCTTTGCAAACTCCTCCAGGCGCAGAGTGAGCCGTCGTCAAGGGTAAATGGAAGATCCTAGCTATCTTTATCGCATTAATCACGTGCTTGCGTCACGGAAGCAGCGAATTTCTGTTTCAGCCCTTGGAATAGGAACTTCCGTCATGGCATATCCAAGCATTTCGGGAAACCCTTCATTACCGTAATTCTCAGCAGATTAAACAATGAGAAAGAGTCAGGACCCCCAAATTAAGGGATTCTCCCAATGAGGAAGGAAACGTAGAGTTTGTTATCCCATTATCAATCGGATGGAAAAATTTAATTAATTATTGGATAGATTTCTTCTTTCTCTAAGGAATGTAGGTTTGATACCTTCCCTTTAAATTAAATTTCGTTCTAAGTGTCGTCAACATACGTACGTACTGTTTTTTTATTCCGGTCTTTGTAGGTGTTTCCGTAACGTTGGTTTTTTCTTTTTCAACCTTCTTTTACAAAGAAATTTAACACTATGATCTTTCTTTTGCTTTTGATATACCTTTGTGAAAAGTTTAACCACAGATGAGGTTAGATAGAAGATAACTCCACATAGTTTTAACCTATAGCCAATGAAGGATCAATCTATCTATACCTGATTTTAAATTCTATTAAAAATTACAGCTTATTACAGTTATATTTATTTATCATTGCATTGTGTTTCCATCCAGGTATAAATTTTTGTTTATCGATATGAATACCTCAGTCTTACCTACTTTAAGGCTAAACATCCCTAGTTGATCTTTTTTGCCCTCCTATTCCAGCTTTTATCAACATTTATCATAATATTTTCCCAGACTAAATATTTAGAAAAAGAAAACTCTTCGCGGTTGTATGCCACAATATTTTCATCCTTTCCAGATGATGCTCTTTCGTTATACAATGAAATTTATCCTATAATATATTCCATTAAGATGAAAGAATGCATTACAGTCAGGGCCAGCAAAACAGTAGAAGTGAACCAAGCTTTGGGGCGGAAAAACTTTGGGGTATTTTTTTTCTTATTCACAAAACATCTCCATTCTCTGTTGAATTCACAAAAATCAGGAATTATGTCAACTTAAGGGAACTTATGTAAAGCTGAAGGGTATGAGCCTTAAAGATAACAGTCTAAAACGAGGAAAAAGGGGGATAGGAAAATTCTTTTTTTTTTATCTTGGTATCGCAAAAATTTCATAACGATCATTTTTCAAAGTGTGGCTATGAAGCAGAACGAGGATTTTCCCTTTTCGTAATCCTGTTTATTTGATAATAAGTCCTCCACAAAAAATTGGGATTACAGAAAATTTAGTTATTTCATTATCTTCAAACAGTACTGTTCTATCGCTTATAAGAATGGTTGCTATTAAAAAATATATAGCCGGCGTCTCATTTCTCGTTTGGGACGCCAAAATATCTTGGGACATTACTGATTATTTTGTTGATAAAATTGTAAACCATCACGTTATGCGCATGACATTTCTTTGTTTCATTACAAAAGAATTTACTCAGGCCGTAACTTTTCGGAATTTTGACGTGTTGAATAAGGTGAATTGAAGAAAACTCAGGTTTCAAACAACTATTTACTATTCGAAACTATTCGCCAGCTATACATTTCTGTGGCCTAGTTATGCAAAGTATTTTTATGCGTTGTTTAACGTGTTTTATTTCAAATCATCCTATTTACCTCATTACTCATTACTTCATGACCCTCTATTATTCCTTGCAATTCAACTCACGCGTTCATCGAATTTTTAATTAGAAGTTTCTAATTTGAATATCCACAATGCGATATCTGATGCTAATTTAACTTGCGAAACCTAGGGCAAAATTTTTAATTGACTGTTTTTAATCTATCATACGCCTCAGGAGTTCCATTGTTTTACTGAAGTTCCTGACCACTATAAAAGGAAGCCTATTTTATAATTATCATCGGACACCACCGCCAATTATGAAAATTTTCATTTATTCCGAGTATGATAAAATTAGCAAATTTTCCACGATCTTGCATTGAAAAATGTAAAGTTTATTTCACAATTAGGCAACGGAAACAGCTACCCTGCGATACTTTTCATGATTCGGTATTAAAAAATGAATTTTCTGGTCGTTAGCTCAAATTTGATGTATCGCAATATTGAGTTTTTTATTCTATAAGATATATTTTATTTCGGGATTTTTAAGTATGTTAATAATTAATGTGCATTTTTAATTAACTGCGTTTCAAAAATGTGATGCAAATTGGTTGATAACGTGAGCTACTAAATGTTGGGAATATTTCCCTTTTATTACCTCAAGTAAATGTGACACATTTCCGAGAGAAACGAATTTTCCAAAATTGAGAAAAATAATCATATGCAGTAAAATATTATTTTCTGGCGTGTCACTCGCTTAAAAGACCTTAACTGCTATGGAGAGACCACTGGCATAGAAACAAACAAGTTGTGAAATGTTTAATTTAAATGTTACCGATTACAACAGTCTATTCGTATCCTTTGAAAACTCTTTCCGCATCACCTTAATGGAATTTTACTATTTTCATTTCTCTCAATTACTCGGGTGTTTGCTTTCAAATTTAAATAAGCGTGTGTTCAAAACATCCTATGATGAATAGACAAATTAAGTCGGAAAATTAACTTTTGTGGCTTTACTCTTATTGGGGAGTAGAATGGTAAAGGCTTGTCCTAAAGCTTTCAAGGTACATTTTACACGGCGAAAACCTGCGCCTGACTTATAGGCAACCACAATGCAAGGAAGGAAAAAGTAGCGTTGCGATTCAGGGGCCAGACAAATTTACACTAATATACAACTACAAAGGCCACTTTTGACGTTGTTTTATTAATAATTAACATTAATTGGCAGTAACATGAAATTTGCATGGTTGATCATGCATGATAAACTCATGAATTTTGTTTTATTTAAAATAAAAACAAATTTTAAAAAATCTACATATATTGAGTTTTTGTGAAATATAGGTGCTCAGGCGTTGCCTGGTAGAAAGCCATTAAATGAGAACAAGAAAAACTTGTAAATGTTCTGTGGAAAATTTACAAGTGTTTCTCTTCCTCATTTGTGTTTTTCTATCAACTATCTATTATAATGAACAAGAACAATTTTTACTATTTCTACAAATTTTTATTATAAACAATAAAAGACAGTAAAACACGACTAATTTCGACTAAAATTTGTGGAAAAAGTACAAATTGTTCTTGTTCATTATGGCATATTTCCACAAGACATCGCCGGAGACTGTGAATTTTATCTATTATAAATTACTCATATAATTAAATATTTTACATATGTTTAAAAAATTTATATAATCGTCATCGGTCATTCAATCCATAGATTGGTTGACTGCAGTCCTACATTCATCTCTCTCTAGTGCCAACTTTACTACATCATGATACCTCTTCTTTTTCTATACTTCTCTTTATTTGGCTTATATATTCGTCCCTTGGTCTTCCTCTTGTTGCTTTTCCTTCTATTTTGCCTTCAAGTACGTTCCTAACAAATCTATTGTGTCTCATGATATGTCCAATCCATCTGGTTCTTCTTTTCCCGATGTTGCTCCTTATTGTTTTAACCTCTTCTATTCTCCTGTATCTGTTCATTTTTTCTTCGACATTCTCCTCCAGCTCCACGTTTCGAAGGTTTCTACTGGTCCACTTTTCTAACGGTTCATATCTCTGATCCATTGAGTTCCACACTCCATACGAATGTTTTCAATGAGAAATTATATCCACATCTTCATATAATCATACTTTTTTATAAACTCCATATTTTCATTTTTCTCTGAATTTTTTCCATCATCACTTCTCATCTTTCTTTCATCTCCGGTTTCCATTATTCAACTTTCTTTTTCGCTCTCTGTCTCTTTCATCCTCACGAAAATCTCTCGTATATCTCGAGCATACTTCACGTTTGGAAATGTTCCTTATTTTCCCTCTTTCATTTGTCTTCTGTATCATCCTCCGCTCTCTTTAACTTCACCTACATTTCCAGAAGAGGCATTTCCTTGAAGTTTAGAAAGTTTCTCACCCTCCTTTCCGACGAAAATTCTGGAGTTGGCCGATATAAAAAGAATTGACGTCTTAAATTCAAAGGACTTGGTGGTTATGCTCATGAAGTAGTTTAAAAAGGATAAAAAGAATAATGAAATCCTTCCTTAGTCTTCAGCGGAGAATTATGGGTTACTTTTTCTTTAGTCTTTGTCTTCGAAGGTATAACGGTTATCATTTTATCCTACATAGCGCTCAAAAGCTTTGGATGGTGATATTTTCTTCTGAATGTCAGGGATCCTTTAGTGAGTTATAGGAGGTCGTTTTTTAGCTATCGCTGCCACTTTAGGACTTTTACTTTCGCAAAGGCCAAAATGATAAAGTGATAGGCCGAGAGACACTTAGAAAAGCTTTCTAAAGCATGATAATCCTTCCGTAAGGAGCTGACTCCACTAGCGGTTCATAGAAAGCATTTCATCCATTCTCTTATATATTTTCATAGTTCCAGCACTTTACATATCCAAAGAATTTAATTGATTGCGAATTGCATGGTAAACAATTTTGCAGTTTATGGGTAAAAGCTGTATTTCTATATTTAGAGAGATAAGATAGTACTTAAACGCCCTTCTTTTAAGTATATCAATTTCTAAGGTAGATCATAATCCAGGCCATTCTATCAGCACTTAAAACATCTAAAGAATTTAATTGCTCACGAATTACATGATAAACAATATTGCCATTTATGGGTAAAAGCTGTATTTCTATATTTCCTGAGATAAGATAATATTTGAACCCCCTTTTTTCAAGTACATCCATTTCTAAGGTAGATGAAAATCAAAAAGGCTATTCCACGTCCATAAAAACTCACAGGTTATCGGTAACCATACAGGAGTCGTCTCAAAGTATTACCTAAAAATTAGTGTGATTAGCGCAAATCTTAATTTAGATCTGTTAGCTATGAGTAGATTCAAGGACAAAATATCCGTCCTCAATATCCATTTCATACTGGAGAAATCTCCACAAGGATAATAACCCGAAGCGGAATTCGTCAATAGCATGCTTTTCTTCTCTACGGTTCGTTTATTATTCTTATCCCTTGTTATTATCACCAAGGTTATGACAATGTCAACATAATTTGAGGAAAAATAAATTTAAGAATTTCCAAGTTGTGTGAATTTAGTATGAATATTTGATAGTCCTGAGTCGTGTAACAAAGATCACGACATCTCTTTTCTTAGAAAAAGGTTGCGGCTGAAAGGTAACTTTGCATGTAAAGGCCTGTAACTAAGAAAAATTCCCAAGTAAAAGTGGACATAAAAATACTGTGATAGGACTGGTCTTGTTAGAAATTTTTCATTTCCATTCCTTCGGCATTTCTCTTGGAAAAGTTCACTTTTTGAGATAGGCCCATGTCATAAAACGTTTTTCCCCAAAATCTCCTACCTGAAAGATGGCCATGATAATACTCTGCGTATTTTAAACGTTATTATGATTTTCATTATTTTTAGAGAAAAAAAACGATATTCCCTTTTTATTACATTGATGAATTTGCAACCATTTGCGAATCAAAGAAAAAAAATAAATTAAAAATCAAAAAATGCAAAATTGGCGAGGTACGTATCCCAGATAACCAATAGCATTCCATAAATAACGAGATTGTCAACTCTTCAATAGTGATATTTATGTATCACGGAACGAATAACTCATCCAACCTCAAGTTGTAATTTTTCGATCTTCAAAATCTTGGAAAGGTTCTAGTCCCCCATAGTATTAGCGCAGATTGCCCCGTATTTATAATACGCATATCTGTCATTATTTTTCATGAGGTCACCTCTCGCCTTTCTCTTGGATTAAAACCTGAAATAGATTCTAGGCTTAGCGACACGTATAAAACACGGATGACGTTTAGTCTATTGATTCTCCGTCATTTTTTGTCCCTCTTCATCCTGCCAATCCTTGGATGAGAGAAAATGCCGAGTTATTGCCGGCAATAATTTCAGAGGAGCTTTTCGGTCGAAAAATATGAAAAACAAAGAGCAGTGCCGCCATCAATTATACCCTACGCCATAACCCTCTTCTGTCCGATGCCCGTGGGAATAGGAAGATATCAGAGCGAGAAAAAAAGCTTCACATCAATTTCCCCTGACAACTACACGGGTTTTTTATAAAATCCGTGGTTATTGTTAAGGGAGAATTTTCGTTTTTTTCGCGTACACTTCCGACAGAGATTTCAGAGGGCTCTTTTGTTTCGGGAATAAAAGAGGAAAAAATGCCCGCACGTCGCAGGTTGTTGCTGGGAATTAACGTTGCCAACGTCCTTTGTCTAGGAAACTAGGTAATGTTTGCACCTAGGCGGTTTTAAGGTCACTGTTCATTCCGGTGGATAGATAATGATTTGCTGAAATTGGGAGTTACATTTAACTTCATATCGAGTTAAGGGATCAGGTAATATACTCTCATTCATTTGCACCAGATAATCCAAAGGCTTACTGCACTTTTATATGGATGATAATTCCTAATGTACCTCAGAGAATGACGATTCATTTTGAAAATCGTAATGGAAAGAAACTCAAAAGATTGTGCTTTTTCTACGGAGTTTAGTTACAACGAGCAACACACGACCGTTTTGACTAGTATTTGTCGTCATCTAGATGATGACGTTTGAACAGATGAAGATGATTACCGGCCGTATGTTTTTGTTTAAATTAAATGTTGTGGAAAAAGTCACAATTTTTCAAATTCCTTTCCAATCCACAATATGAACGTTGTTAATTATGTTATTTTCTTTAGAGAGATGGTAAATTATTAAAAAGATAAAGGTCTCCTCCCACTTCTTATACTTAGAAGGATATTGTGTATTAAAAATTATTAGCAACAATTTACCTTTAATAATTTCTTAAACCTGCAATAATAATAAAACGACGCGAGCTACAGCAAGATCGATACAAATAAATCTCTTCTTATATCTATAACTTCTAGGAAATGATGTAATAAAATTGGAACCTATCGATTGAACCTCAACGATTTTTCTGGATTATCTAATCTACCGTTTTTTATTATCTCAAATTTTTATTCCGGTTAGGACGTGTATTTGGTGACGGCTATAAAAGCATGAACTTCATAAATTTATGAAATATCGAAAGGAAAGAATAATCCAGCTGACAGAGTGAGCAATGGTATCATAACGTTTTCCATCCCTTTCGCATTATTCCGTTTGAATACCTACAGTTGAGTTTCAAAACATTTTCAATCGTTTTATGAATATATTAATTTCTAAATATTTCCGATTTCGAGTGGCCCAATAGCTATTTCAAGGGCACTGATTCGAAAATACGATCACATAAAATATTTACGGCTAGATATTTTTAAATGTCGAAAATGTCCTTTTCCGGTAATAGCTTTATAACAAATTCATGCGCCCACGTCTCCCTTATCGCGTTTAAGCGGCACTTCGCGTATTTCATCAACCGAAATTTCATCGGAGAGAATGAATCGGGATTTATTTCTTTCGAATGCGTTCCTCGCTTTGTTATCCGCGGCTTTTATCTCTTCGCCGCGTATAAATATTCATCCGTCGAAGTAATTCCCTTTTTGCCTATTTTGCGCCTCGTCCGCCCTTTTATTTGCATTTATAAAATAGGTCCAATCGGGATATTCCGACCCAAAATAGGATATAACACATTCGAATAACGTCACGCCGTCCCATAAACCAGTCTCAGAGCTCGTTCCGTTCTTTTTTTCGTCCCAAAACAAATCCTCGTCACCAAATCTACGAGCGGTTTTCCCACCTGAAAAACGGGATATCACCTGCTTATTTTTTCATTCGTTCGACTTTCACATTTCAAAGTCTCGCGTCGAATCGCAACTCTCCCCACCTTCGCTCTGTCTCTCTCTTTTTCATCTATACTTTATTCATTCTGCATCGATAATGCAAACCCTTTTATCACATCTCCTCTTGCTAGCTCTTGCGTTCAGTCTATCAAGGAGAGAATACGCCCAGCCATTATTTACATTTACCAGCTTGACGCTGTCCGTGCGAAATAATTCAGTGATTCCTCCGCCCGCAGCAAAACTTTCTTCGTACTTGTCAACGTCCCGAGAAAAAAATTTTGGCTCTAAATTTCTTGCATTCATTCTGCTAGAGATTAATCCAGTTTGAAAAATTTCTGTAGCTTGATAACAATCAGATCCCAGACTCAATCTATTTCTCAAGTTAAATACCTTCCTAATTGGCGTATGCTATCTCTCGGAATGTTCACCCACCAAGGTAAAATCGGTGTCTAAAATCCATTTGGTCGTAGCTTCAGATTTACTTTTCTTTCACCAAAACAAGCGTATCCCGTCCCTCTCTCTAGTTGATTATAAAAGGAACTTACTATACATTCATGTAATAATACGTCAAAATAAACAATTTCGTAACCAAGTAAAGAATATCTTTTTGAAAACAAGCAAGCAATAGAAACTTCTTACCACCTCCTTACAAAGTTTCTTTTCTAAGCAAACCTGAAACTTAATTTTCCGGAAAAATTTTTCCGTAAAAAAAATTTCCGTGAACAGGATTCGAACCACTGTGGATTAACTTTTGGATCAATCTTTAGAAATTTAGGAACGTTGGAAATTATGGAATCAGACACTCTAACCAATCGGCCATTTAGATAATACAGCATATTTAAGAAAAAGGTTGGTTAAGATGACTACTGCATGCCAGATAATGACAGATAATATGACAGATACATTTAAATTAATCCTTGACATTTTCGCCGTGGTTTTTTGACATACATAATATGTATGCGATTATAGTCGTACATTTTTCTATAAACTAAATTAATTCCCGTCATTTTCGACAAAGAAATTCACTAGTCTTATAATAACCGCCAATATGTATATCTATATATATTTATTCATCCTATGTCAGAAATCTCTCCACAAGACAAGCATAGAAATTAATTTCACCCACTTCCCAATAAAGTAGAAATGTGAAATTTAGTGATCCACTTAAGGGAAAATGATCTGACACATAATTATGGTTTGCTACCAAAATTATCTTCGGCACGACTCTAGACAACTCGAAAATCAAACTACCTCCGTCCTCATTACCTCGCCTCTTACCCTTCCAAAGCTTTCTGTAGTTAATGGAGGATAGTATGAGGTTCAATCTGACCTTTGGGCTTAAGACTGTAAACTTGACAAATTTTGGCGAACTAAGAAACCAATTTCCCTCATTCAAACTCAGAAAATTGTTAATCACTAAGCAACATACAAGCAATAAATGTAATATTTTGCCATTAAATCACTTCAGAAACATCGAAAAATCATCAGAAAAAATTGTAAATTTTTGAAATTTTTTCACAAAAATTTAAAATTTTGACTAAAATTCGCAGCCTCAGAGCATATTCCGATCGAGCTGAAATTTCTTATGGTTTATAAGGACCACCAACCACAAACTTTAAGCATTAGCCGCATACCGATTTCGAAAAAAAGTTTTTTCGATCCACCCTACTGTACAGAGAGTCACTAAAAATCTCTGCGCGGAAATGCAAAATATATATATTCTCATGAAAGAGTGGTCAAGTTCTCGCTGACCCAGATGCAAGTCCTTGCGTCATTATCCAGCCAGTGAGAATGAAAAAACATTACCCCGAATTGAATACTTCATCGGAGATTGGAGAATATTTCCTCCGTGTGGAAATTCCCGCGGATATCCCCTTCCCTATCCTTTCTCTTCCCAGTCTTAGACTTGACAGCCCAGCGCTGTCGCATCGCTCCGATAGCCGGTAATTCAAGGGATTTGGAAAGAGCTGAAAGATGAGTGAAAACGGTGTTTGAGGACGTTAAAGAGCGCGAGTGATCCCTCAGTCCCAGCAGACGACGGGTTCTAATCCCTGTAAGGCGTAGCAGCACCCTTCACAACCGAAACGGATGTCATTTTTGATGAGTAATCGAGCCTGTAGAAGACTGCGGCTCGGACGATTTAGAGGAGGCAAAAAAAGGAGAAAGCTTCACTTGTTCAAAAGATCTCACCCGATAGTCAACTACGAAATGGATGCGAGACGTTGGAATTTATCCGAGACGGAAGCTCGGAGGAAAACAGGGATGATGGATTGAGGGTTTTTAGAGAAAAAAGTAAAGATCGATCCCTCGCCGAGGGTGTTTATCCAGCAAAATGGAGGGATCTCGCGGAATATTTCGCGAATCGTAAATCATGCGAATGGAGCCCGGGATTCTTTTTATTTCCCGAGTTTGTATTCGGGTCATTTATTTTTCATTGGGTGATAAATACGGCGTTGCTAAACGTTTCGATTTATCGATTCTCTCATTTCTCGCGAACATCTCGCGGAAATTTTGTTCGGGCTTTCCTTGCGTGATTTACCGTTTTTTGTGTCGTTTCCATAGCGGACCGATAGCTTTCCGTTAAAATCTTCCATGTGATTAACATCGCTGATTGCTCCGAACCCGTGTCGTTTTTTACCAGAGGAGGCAATACGCGAAAGGGAAATTATGAGCGTTACCCCGATTCCAAAAGTATTCCGATAATTGCCTGGTCGATCCGAATGGCGCCGAAGTAGTTTAAATGAAATCAGCTTTCATATCGCTAAATTAAATTCTCGTTGAGTTAAAACCTTCCGCAGTGCTTTCCCAAGAGACTTTGTGTGATGAAAATGGCACTTTTGGACCTTGACACTTGGCTACGGTCGTGTTTTCAATATCCGATTTCCCTCGACGCACATAAAAACTTTTTAACGGTGATATTGAAAGACAAATAACCGAAGAATTTTGAAGGGTATAAAATCATCTTATTTATATCCCTTTCCATGTCATCCATCAGTAGTTCTGCGTTGCTGAGATTCTGAAAGTCACTTTTATACTTCTCTCTACCATTGCAAAATCCGCTCTATATTTTATGTCTTCAATATTACTCCCAATATTACTACTTCTTCTCAACTAACTGCTGACCTATTTATGACCAATAACACTATTATACTTATATACTTATGATCAATTTTCATGATTAGAAACAAATTCAAAACAAAGTATCAGAATAGGTTAATTATTTTTAAGAAATACTTGTTGCTACGATAATTTATTCCAGTTCTTCCAGTCTTCTTCTCACTAACATAGAATGCAGGTTTAGTTACTAATTCCTTCGATACATTCAGAGACCTTAAAAACGGAAATCTGAAAGTATTATAATTTAGTTCGTGGCTTTTCCTTTTGATTGCTTAAGATGCTCCGAAATCTCAAAATGCTTCAATTGAAAAAGTTTCTGTAACCCACGTTTTACTTTTGTTAGGCTTTAAATATTTTGTGAAAGTATTTCTATTTTCATATGTATCATATTTGGTGGTAGGTATTACTTTATATTTATTAGATACCACATTACAGTTACATAACTCAAGGAATATTAAATCCAAGAATCTATCACGCTATTTATTTTCCAAAAATATCCATTAGTTTGGTATCTACTCTTCATCGTTTTAAAGCAACAACTGATTAAGGAAAGACACCCATCTTGAATAAACACTAATTTTATTCAAGTTCACCTCAGAATAATGAATATACATAATCCAGCTCTAATCTAACAACACTGATAACTCCAATTTAAAGCGGTATATTCTAAACATTTTACCGCAAGAGATGGTATGTGTCCGGCAAAAAAATTAACAGTGGTGTAGATATGAAACTTTGGGCGTTTTTGATGTGTTATAAGTTTGTGCAAAGGTCGAAAAAGTTCATCGCAGATATATAGATTCATGCAAATTTCAACTGTTTTGTATCATTGTTGATTACATAGTCTGTGAACCGTTCTAATAAATGATTAGCATAAATATTTATTCTCCGATTAAAGTGGAAATTTTTAGGTTGTTTATAGGTATTTTGTAAGCTTGGATTTTGATCGAATACACCATTGCTTTAACCTTTGAAAAGGACACGTTTCCAATAATATCGAGAATATCTTGATTTTGAGTGAAAATCATTTTCCTGTGATTATAATTTCAAAAATTACCTTTGACATACACATTGTTTCATATATAAACAGACCTAAAGTTGAATTTATTTGATTTTCCTGAAATAAGTTCCCAACTCTAGTGTGCAATGGGATTAAACAGTATGACAGACACGGATTTAAATAAATGTAATCTAGATATATTTCACCTATTCTATGTGATTCATAGCGGATTAATCATACTCTCGTAAGTTTGGACAAACTAGCAAATTCATTTGTAGTTTTTATAAATTAAGTTTCTATTGATAAACGGCCCAACTAGGTCATGAATACTTCTAGACAAAATTGTCCTATGAATCATTCAAGGATATTAACCTCTTTTCGAATGATAGCTATGGAAGCACCAAGGTATACCCACTCTCAAATCTTAAACGTTTTTGGGTATAAAACGAGGCTCAGTCCTGCAGTTGGGTTAGGAAATGGAAGATAAGGCATGCACGTATAACCGTGTTTAATGCATATCCGACGATTTTTCTTTATTTACGAGTCGCGAGATCCGAATCGAGCGATCCACGGGCATCGGACACGTTTATGAGTATACAAATCAGGACGAATGCCTTTTACTTTATGCGGAGATGGGAAAGTAGGTCGAGATGTATCCGCACACCGTATTCCGTAGGCTAATCGCCATTCATATACCCCCAATTTAAACAGAATGGTCATACAAAGGGACTTCGCATCGCCGGCGCATATTAATAAATTTCGAAACAGAGGTAAATATTTTCCGTGCAAAGATTGCTGGAATGTAACGATAGGGGACGTCGCGGAACCCGGATTCTTTTATCGCATGCTGGGAATGCGATTTTAGTTGTCGTCAGGATGCCGTAAAAGGCTCAGCAGTAAAATAGTCTTCAAAGGCGGAGTAAATCATTTTCCGAGGGCTTAAATAGCGTTTCATCGGGATATCGTACGTGAGGCCTTAAGCGTTCCGATATTGCACGTAACCTTTAACGGTCCTTAAAGAGTAGATTTGTAATTTAAAGGCAAGGATCGCTATTTCACCTAAGTTCCATGTGAGGTTATAGTAATTTCTTTGGATAATGAGTCAGCGGAGACGCAAATTCAATGCAAAATACTCGTTTCCAACTAAATTCATCGAAATTCTGAAAATATTCTGATGAAACCATGAACAATATCTGTTATATATAGACACTTCGGAGGAATATAGATGGAAAATATATTCACAGAATAAATTTATTGACTTGAATATTTACTATTATTATTATTAAATATAACGCTGCGAGTTAGCCAACTGACTAGGTGGCAGCGAATGTAAAGTTTACAAAAAACTACAGTATTATACATCATAAATACAGCACAGTCAGTTATCATAAAAGCAGCACAATCAGGCATCATAAATACACCAACATGGAAATAATGAATACGCTATAAAAACAACATCAAAAGTATGATACAGAATGCTTGAACAGAAATCACAGTTCAGTTTTCTGAAAATATATACATACACATATGCATTATATAGCCATGAGAAAAGAAAAAACAGAACACAACACTCAGAACTTAAGTATAAAAGCATATCGTCACTTTTATAAACAACCAAATAACACAAAAGACAAAAGATAACAATTCTCCCTCTTCTTATTTAATTAATCTGCTACATCTACTTTTGAACTAACTGAAATTTACGTCATGTAGACCCCATCGGGAATCCACTAGAAAAATTGAGACTTTGATCTCAGCTGTCATGGGTTCAATCCCATGTAACCCAAATTCATACTGTCATACAAAATGTATCGTGATGCATTTCAGAAATTTGAAGCACTTCCCGGAATGATAGTTAATTTTCATCTGAGATATTATTAATTCATGTGGATTTGTAGTGGAAACTGCAAAGATATCTCCGAAAATAATCATGAGTTCGATCCCAGGCCGATGCAAAATGCCCTCATAAGAAATGCGTTCCGGTATATTTTACGAATATTTTAAAAGGATATCCCAAAAAGATAGATAGCTTCCATGCGAATAGAACTCGTGATTGTGTTTTATAAATGCCATCGAGTGTTCCCAATCGATCCTGAGTTAGACGCATGAGCGCTTTAAGTATTCTATTGTAATTAATAGCATATGGGAAACTCTGAACTGGGAAAGCGAAGTGCTACAAGTTTCTGATTTCATATATAATCAATATTTGGGACCGGATCAGGTCTGCATATCGTACTTTTTCCTTGCATGAGTTCAAGGCCCTTCCGTGGACCATCTAGAGGTGGGTAGGTCCCATTTGTGAGGCCCCATTAATTGAAAGTTGAGGCCTCTTTTACGAGGGTGGTCTGAAAAGTTTCCGACCCCAGATTTTTCAGAAATCTTCAGAAATTTTGAGGAAACATGTCGAGAAATGGCGTAATGTCGGAAACTTTTCAGAACACCCATGTAGAATACAAAACTTTCCAATCACAATTATTGCGCTCCAAAGACCTCTCAGTGACCTTCAAAAATAAGTTCGGCAGCTCTTATTAAGTCTCCAGCTTAACAAATTTGTACCATGCTTTTAATGAAGGAATCATTTTTAGAATGAAAATCTGATCCATCTCTCTTATATCTAATATCTAATCTATGTGTACCTAAAAATGTCTAACATCGATTCATCCTTTATTTTTATCCCATTTCATAGATTCAACGCTTGCAGAATATAAGCGAATTTCTCACGCGAAAATTCATTTACATTGCTTCCGTCGTGAGATACGTCCCATTATCAGTAATTCTAACGTCATTTCAAAATAAGCAGCGTACATTTTAATGAACGGCGTCAAAAAGTGTGCATATTCTCTCCTGCTACTTGAATCGAAGTGGATCCATTGTAAAAATTTCCGTCTCTCCGACCATAATCATGTCATTCTTCCATTCGCTCTTCTCCCATTATTTCAGCTTCATATCTCTCCCATCTCTTAGTCTCCTCGAAAATCCGAACGGTTATATTCGCCGTTCATTTCTCTATTCACCACTCGTCTCGAATCACCGTTTCCACCCGACAGCCCCGTCGCAAATCCTACTCTAATTCTGTCACGAATAAACTCCTGTTGGGGTTTATACACTGGAAAGGACTAACTAACAAAAAGACCATCTCATACCCATATGCTCTGCCTCCCACCCCTTGAAAACTCATTCTCTTTCGCCCATTCTTCGTGCGGTTTGGTCGGCAAAACGAATCCATTTCCTGAAAATGCCATTTCCTGCCCTTTCTCCCCTCGTCTCGATGAGTATCTCATATCGAGTTGAAAATACGTGCAGTTAGGACCGCGGGATTGGTGATTAATGCGCTAGGAGAGAGAGAAACGTTGCAAAAAGGGAGGAATCGGACGTAAAAGACATGATCGTGATGCGACGCCGCCATTTCGTGAGGCTTAAAAACAAATGCGACCGGACAGCCGCGTTCTTTTTTTAAGATGGCGCCGTTGTCCTTGTTAGGATATGAAACCGTTTCGCATACTAATTCTTTCGGTATGTTGAAGTCCAGAATCTTTCACAGACCCTCTCTCATAATAATAATTATAATAATTATTATAATAACTAGCTGAATTGCCCGCTGATTCTCAACGGGGAAAATAGATGTAGGATTAAATTAGTAACGTTATTTCTATAGAAGTGAAATTATCCTCTCCAGAGATTTTAGAAGCAAATATAGGGGCTCAAGACCCTCCGAACCTTAAGTACTTAATGGTTTGTATATAGATATGCATTTAAGCTTTCATTCTGTAAAAATGAAACAGGAACGATATTTATAATGTTTGGATAGTAAATACTTATAAATACAACTCTAGGATATTATTTGTATGCATTGATATTACGTTATTGATAATATGATTTAAGTTGCTGTTATGTTAATGCAGAAAATAAAGGAGCTTTAATGACCAAAATAGGTAAAATAATAATAATAATTTATTGAACACATACAGGATACATTCCCACTTAGCTGTGTCACATTAAATATAAATAAATTAAAGAAATCGAAAAAAAAAACAAAGAATAAGTATGATATTAGATACAAAAAGAGGGATAAGATGAAATTAAAGAAGGAGCTGAAAACGGGTGACAAAGAAAAAAAGGAGGAGGAAAGGGAAGATAACAAAAAACTTATAATTAGGGTACTGAATTCTGCAGTTTCTTGCGGATCTGCGTTTCGGTATATTCAGAATCTTTTTCGAGAGACAAGTATGAAAATGATGTAAGTGATATATATCCTTTGGGCACTTCCAGTTAGTATGACGGGTAAAGTTAACGGTGAAGGAAATAAGGATTCCATTCCGCAAATATCTTCAGTGGATCGTTAAGTGAAGATCTTTATCCGACCAATGCCTCTATTTTGGGGACGCTGTAAAAGCAAAGTTTACCTCACCAAAGTAGACCCCTTCTAAACGTTTATGGGATGTTAAAAGAGATGTTCAGGTATATCCGGGACTTTGGACGACGGGCTTTCCTTGGTCCATCCATCGGGTAAATAGCTACTTTATGGTTCATCATGGTCAAACTCGAGATGCCTCCTAAACCATCCTATGGCCGAAAGTGCGGTTATGCTATCTCTATAAAACAGCTTCAGGGACCCTATCTGAGAAAATGGTATATCTTTATTGGGACTGGATAGCTATGGTATAATCGATTAAGCCGTTGAATTTGTTGGTGATTCGTTGAGTTTCTCTGTTTGGTGAAGTTAAAACCTTATTGATATTTCAAAAAAATCAATATTCTGAGAAGAAATAAAGTTGTTTTCTCAGTTGGAATTTCATACTCAAAGCCAGTCGAGTACTTCGAGATGGTTTCAGACTCGATTTCAAAAGAATCAAGTACGAGGGTGGTCTGAAAAGTTTTCGACCCCAGATTTTTCAGAAATCTTCAGAAAATTTTCAGAAAACATGTCGAGAAATGACGAAATGTCGGAAAATTTTCAGACCACTCATGTATACCTCACTCACAAACTAATTTTTCTTTGTATTTACATTCCATTAATTAATTATTGAGACGTAAGATATTTAGTTTAAATGTCCAATAAAGCTAATTAAATGATTATTTTCATATTTTGTTTCGAGTTTGTAACGTTCACGAAGTTATATTAGTAGCCAAGTTTTATACATGCCCTGTTATGACCCTAAGCTCTCTCATGGTCTATTTTTCCGTAATATTTCTGCGTAGAATCCTCTACCAATCCCTCTCGTAAACAAAGAAGATACGCCTCATTAAATTTTGATGAGGGAGGTTCGTAAAATACGGACCTCCTTTACTGGTTATGGCTTTAATTAATGAGTTCCTAAGTATCCTACTGTCCACATATCTACAAAGAAGCTTTCGTACATGTACATGTAGTAAATATCCTCTTACATCTTTTTAACGAATAATCGCTCTTGATTCTGAGCCATGAACTAGCAGGCGGTATATTAAAAAGCCTTTTTTGATGTGATATGCACTCGAAGTTAATATGCATTCATGAGCTCTTCCTTATTGGTGTTTCTTTTAAAAGTGCTTCGAGAGCTGAGGTAATTTTGTTCATATGACACCACCGAGAATCGAACCCGGGATCGCTTTCGCCAAGAACGCACTACCCACTTGGTATTTATAGTTTTAAATATGTATCAGTGAAATGAAGTGCACAAGGATGAATTATTTCTTTTCTATTAATTAATTTCTTTTCTATAAAATCTCTAAAAAATATTTTGTATGTATAAGCCAATTACGATGGTAAATTTCTCATTCCCATGGGTTTTTGATACATTTTCTTCTCTCTTCTTTACAGGTGCGTGTGATTTCTCTTTCCTCTCACCAAGAGTTTGTAAAATAGTAGTCGACCTTCGAAGGTAAGTTTAAAAGTACTCGTGCTATGAAAACGTGATGGACAATATTTCATCCTTAAAAGCAGCAGAAATGATTTGTTGAAGCTATCTTCCTAGTTTCCTTAGATTCCCAATATGTTCAATACTACGATTTTTTTCCTGGTAAGAATTTAACCACATTTATTTAACACATTTAACCACAACCAAGTATTTCTTGATTAAATTTTGATTTGGGGAAAGTAGATTTTTATACGAAACTGACTGTATAAGTACCAGTGGTATTCTCAGTCAAACTGATGATGGAAACTCCCGTTTTCGATGTAGATCTGGTACCTGGTATCTGGTAAATCCGTTCTTCTGTGATTTTAACACTTGACTGTGCAAACGTAAACGACCAATTCGTCTGACTTCTTGTTCATATAATCATTTCCTGTGTTGTGAATAGGATTTCGCGAATAAGCTACCACTAGCTACATTTTTCCCTGCTAGAAAAGGAGGCATTCAGTAAATCACTGGTACGTGACGGACGGTGAATTTTTTGGAAAAGAAATTTCTACTGATCGTCCCAGAGCAACGCAGAGCAAATGTCTGAACGCGCAGAGGATTTTAAAGTGACGCAGCGTAAATTTTTGATGCCGCAAACACCGATAGCGACGTTCAACGTACCTCATCTTTCGTTGATTCATCCTAAATCAACTCTACACAAATGGTTGCAAATATTTCAGCACATATTTGCGCAGAATATCCTATTATCCGTTTCATCTAGCATGTTTAGATTAAGTTCGTATTTTGTAACATTACATAATAATTACATGCTGATGATAATCATTCCTTTTTATATTCATTGAACATTAGATATTAGTGCTCTCCATTTTTGCACCACCAAAAATCATTTTATTTAGCTCTCTTGCAAAGCAAATATATACATATCCGTAGTTAAAGCATCATTTACCCACTTGGAAATCTATTATCTGCAGATGCGGTTTCATATAATTATACTCTTGCATTATAATTTTGCATGGTAATTTTCTTGCTCCTCCGTCTTAAGAACCAAAGAATTCTTTGGTTCTTAAGACGGAGGAGGAAGTCTCACTAGCGAACTTACTGACATAATTGGCAAAATTAAGGGTAACAGAGTAATTTAAAATTCTTCTCTTTATTTATTTTGCATATACTTGAAGAATTATTTGCATTTGGAAGAATTTGAGATAAGTTTAAAAGACTTCCTAACAACATTTATTTTAAGTCTCCCACAAATTAAATTGATGATTACTACATAGGAAAGGCCTTTCTCGACCGTTACATAATTGCTCACCTTCCCAAGAGAAAGATTCCCTCAGCACGTACCTGAGCACTTTAAGATGTCTGGACTCGCAGTGGATTTTAAAGTGACGCGTTGCCGACATCCGTAAACAAGGAACATAATCATTCGTTGGTGTGTGACGAACGGATGCTACGCGAGCGATTGTATATATATTTTGTTATTAGTCTACCGGCCATTTCAGCAAACTACTTTCGATAAATTTCATTTTGTATTCGGCATGAAATACTCAACATGTACATGTTCGTATAATACATATTTAATAGCATATATGCTGTGATAGGATGCCTCTTATCATTGCACTCTAAACTTAGCAAAATATTTCAGCATTTGACTGTGATTAGTTATCTCCCACTCCACTAGTCTACTAGTAGGGTAGAGATGTAAGGCAATTTCTTCATGAACTCAAATTCAATTAATATTTAAAATGCTACTTTCACATGATAAATGTAGTAGATGTATAGTGGCCGTGAAAAACTTCACAACCTGATTTGATTCAAGCTCCTTGTCAGATCCTACGCAAACTGCTATTACGATCATCAAGAGGAGGGGGGGCATTGCTCCCCCCACGATCCCGCAACGCGTAAACGCAGAACAATGGCAAATCGCACAAAAACAAACAATCGTAAACATCTCTTTCCACAGCATTCGATGAGTGACCGAGATGAATGCCCTCATTCATACCTCAGTGACTTTTACATCCCCGCAGTCTTGAGCAAGACTGATCGCGAGACAAAAGTAAACGAAAGATACCTTCTCCCCATACCGTAGCGAGACACAAATGAAAAATACTCCACCAAGACACGGTAGCAGGAACACGACTCGCGTAATACGAGAGTGTTCCCATCATTTTCATCGCGTACGTTTCCCTCACATACTTTAAAACCCCCACAGAGAAAGTAAGAAGGAATTCTCCTCTCAATTACGAGATGTCAAACCTACGATGATAGAGAGCGCACCCGAAACCTCCCTCGAGCATTCCATTTAACCCCGTGCTTAAGATCGGACGTAGGTAATGGTTGGGCGAGCAAAGAGAGAAAGAGATGCCCCCTCTATTTACAGATCCGCGACTGAAAAAATCGTTGGGCTCAGAAGGCATCCGCCCAGCTCTCGTTCCCGCAAACTTCTTCAACGTCTCCCGCCACTCCACCCCCCGCAGCGACCCCCTAACAGCCTCGCTGATATATCTCGCCCTATCCACTCGCGAACTATCTTTTTTCCCATCCTTTTGAAAGGAATGAGGGAAGTGGGGAATAAAAGAGTGTGGAGGGGAAAGGGTGAATATCCTTTTTTATCCTCGGGTTTCAAGGAGGACAATGGCAGGGGCCTCTTCAGAATCTCCCTTTTTGATACCCTTCACCCGTTTTTGGAATCTCTTCTTCGCCCTCACGACCTCTTCTTCTCTCTCTCTGTCTCCACTCCTTCTCTTGCCCCCTCTTTATTCCTCCTTCTCTCTTTGTCCTTTCGTCCGCCTTTTTTAATTTGCGTCATATTCCTACTGTTTCAACCCCGTACATTCATCATGACCATCATCACTCCTGAAATCGCTCATAAATAATCAATCTCAGGACTATTTTCCAGGAGAAACGGATTCGAAGAATTAAAACAGGACAGTATCTTCCAATGGCCGGTCGGTTGCTCTAACTATTGAGCTATCTTGCCAGAACATTCACAAATGGCACTAGGGAGACTTAGTAAGCAATCGGTAGGTTCAAGCAACCATTAGGCAACTGAAATCACTCATGAATAACCAATCGCAGGGCTATTCCCTAAGAGAAACGGGCATGAAAAATGAAAACAGGACAGGGGATCGAACCCGGATCTTGCAATGGCTGGTCGGTTGCTTTAACCACTGAGCTATCTTGCCAGAACATTCATCTATGGTGCTCGAGAGACTTGAGAACAATTTTTAGGTTAGAGCGACCGACCGGTATTTGGGTAACCTGGGTTTTAGTTCGACTTTAATACGAAAACTAATTTGCAAAAGTATCTAAAGACGAAGAAAGATGTTATATGATGCTATATGTTACGTATCATTCTTCTTCTTTGTATATACGAAGTGGTGTATTATTATAGAGATGAAGTAAGTGGTAAAGGAAGGAAAGTGATGGAAAGTCAGGCGTAGGGCAATGAAATAAAGAGTATGATCTAGTAGGACGGGAAGGTACACGCAAGATTACTCACCATAATTATATGATCATTTCCAATAGGATCCAAAATGCAGAGTTTGAATGCAATGTATGCTAAATAAATGGCAGCTTTTTCGTTTAAAATCCAAGGAAAAACTTTGAATTGAAATGTCAACGCACGTTCCTCTGCTCTGCTTCTTTTTCTCTCTTCTGTATGCTCTTCCCTTTTTCTGCTTCTTTCATCTCTTTTCTCTACATCAATCTTGATGCTCTACCTCTCACTCCTTTCTTTCTCTGCCTTCTTCCTTTCCACCGAAAAAGGATTTTATTCTCTCAAACAAAGTCATTTGTCTGCCTTTCTGTGCGTCTTTCGTACTCTCTCTTTTCCATTAGCAGGAGAGCAAATCAGGATAATAGCGTTAACTCTTTCAGAATATTCCATTATTTTAACTTTTTCCTTTAATATATTATTCTGTGGATAAGTTAATAACTATACGGTTGGTAATTTCCCGCTATAGAAAAGGTTTCAGTTTACTTTATTCTTTCTTCTCTTCAAATTTCCATTTAAAAACAGGCTGAAAGTCGTAAAATTTGTCCTTGCGGTTTATATATTTTTGTTGATTGTTTCAACTTTGCGATAGACACCTGGCTTCCCTCAATTTTACTCTATAATTAGAACTTCGAGCCTTTTTCCGCTCCGTAACTCCCTTTTATCATCCCTCGCACTTCTTTTTTTCATTTTTTTCCCATTTGTTTCGATATTTTCTCTCCTAACTTTGAGTTTTTACTGTGTTGACCTTGATGCACGCATGTACTTCAACAAAGTTTTTTGTTACATTATTCCATTCTTGCTTTTTACACTTTCTAATGTTCCTCTTATTTATAATGAGTTAAAAATCAAAGATTATTTTCTCCTCGTCTCATTATGAAATGCAACATTCTGTTTAATATCTTACTAGGTAAATTATTCTTCGACAATTTTCTCCCTATTTATGTTATATAATTTTCATGGAAGTGGATTCCTAACTATCAAGGTTTTTTATGACTAGCATGAACGTTTTACTACTCTATTTTCGTAGATGAATTAATTCATACCATCTTCATCTCATCATGTCTTTTCCATTTGGTGAAGATCGACGATTGCTGAGTCAAAACCATCTCGTTCATAGAACGCATATTTTTTATCTTTCTGGTCTTGTAACTATTCGAATTTAGTCTTACTTATTCTTGCATTATGGCTTGCTACGAAAATATAATTTAAATCCTCTCATATTATCATTTTTGAATTCCATAATTCCATAATTTAATCTTCAACTTCAGCCTGTGGGATACATCCAGCCCATCGACAGTTTCTGTGACGCAAGAGCATGTAATACCCGAGATAACACTTGGAAAGACTTTTAATTCCGTTCCTAATTGGTCAATCGCTCTTTAACATCTTAAATTTACTCTCATGTGCATAAAATACTCTTTATGAATTTGCAAATGCAGTATACAAGAAAAAGGAATATATCTTTTTGTGCGCCAAGAGGGAGTTATACAATTGCGTCCAAGATATTTGCTCTCGCCCCCAATAGAGCCCAGCTTAATTTCTCTTCTTGAATTCGAATTATTTAACCATAAAAATTAATTTAGAATCAATAAGGGAATGATTTGGCGGCCGCAATTACCGATAACTTCAGTTTGAGGTATACAACATGATATTGTTTCTTAAAGCTCAAAGTCAAAGTGTCAATTTAAAGTAATAGTAAATGAAACAATGCTCACTTGATAGCTTCCTCGGATATCTGTGGATTTTATGTAGTATATTAATTAGTATATTATGTAGTATACTATGTAGTATATTCTATAAAAATGTTGTGTGGAAGGAATGGGTAAAGGTAACTTTGCACATAAGGGCCTACACCCTCTACTTTTTCCTTGGGATGTTGTGCAGACTTACTCCATACAAAATTCTATTCTGAAGCAAAAAACAAGTAACAGTGAACAGGTCGCACCACTAAAAATTTGAAAAAAATTATTGTGCGTTGTGGATAGTCATAAAGCCGTCTTTATTAAAGCCCTCAAATGGATGAGGCCCTCAGCTAGCACCTATTTCCCCAAATCATAAATCCGCCCCTGGCCTTAACCTTAATCCCCGAAAAACCAACGTATGTACGAGTACCTGAGTGTCTCCTTTCCCAAAACCCGACATTCGCAACATTCTCCGACGTTCACCAACCTGAATATGGTTTCCTTCGGTTTACTAAACCAGAAAGAACGAAAGAAATTACTTAAGGCTATAATTTTCGTCTTAGTTGGTTACCCTCCGTCCGTTTTCATCTCCTTAATTACTTCCTACCCATATCCTCTCTTCCTCTCGTCATATTCTATGGCTTCCCCTCCTTTTCATTCCCTTCCTTCCTCCTTTCTCCTATGCCTCCAACTTTTTCCCATCCCGAAAGCGCTCTTTAAGGGTAGAGCGGGAAATGTTCGTATTTTTTTCCGATTCCATCTCATGAGCCTTCATCGAGCCAGTAATTGGGAACTCAGGAATGGTGTCCGCACCGTAAGCATCTAGAAGAAGACACCGCGGGAAATTTTTATTTCCTCCCAGAATGTCCGGAATTTTACGACCAACTTCCGAAAGAATTTTTTCTTCGCCGAACAGATGAAAATACTTTTTCGTTCTCAGCTGGAAAGAAGAGGTGAAATTAAGAGAACTTGGTCGTTTCCGAAGAACTTCCTGACTTTTTCGTCGGTGGTAAATAAACGATTCTCTGGATTCGATGGTGTTTTATGACCTCTTCCTTCGATGTTATGGAGGACAGCTGTGCTGTGGAATAGGGAAGGATTATGAGAATCTATTAATGGATGAGCATTCATCTAATGATTTTCATATTAAGGGTGGTGTAATAAAGTATGGAGATATTTACTGACGCGATCCAGTAATGTATTGTGTTTAGAGGTTTTTCAGCAATTTTATTCATTGTTTAAGTGATTTCCCAATGGTTCATTTTGTTGTTATCCTGGTCACTAGGATAGATATTTAGCTTATCATATTCTATGTTTATACTAGTATTTGCGTTAGAAAGCAGAAGTAACCGAGAATCATACCAAGGAACGCTTAAATCGGAGTTAATAGCTTGTCCAGACAAGTTGAGGTAAAATATGAAAATGAATTTAATGATTCCATTATTAAAATTGAATATGCATTATTTACCACTTCTATGCAACCTTTCATCAAGACATTCATTTGGAGAAAGTCGGAATTCACGTGCGAAATTCATCTTCGAAACTCTTCGTGAGTTTGTGATAATGTCTTTGTCGTTTTTTGTACTAATATTAACTCAGTCGGTAGAGCATTAGATTTTTAATCTGAGAGTCCAGGATTCAAGTCCCAGTTCGGGCGTTTTTTTATGACGTACTGCCTTGGGGAAATTTTGGGGGGTTTTCCTCCCGGCATGGGTGAATACCAGGTAGGGTATTTTATACTTTCCTTCCCCACAATTTGAATGACTACCTCCTAGCCTTGTGCCTACTTGTAGTCTAAAGTACAATAAATAAATAAAATTCTTATTTTTAATTTATTATATATAGTATATTTTTATTATTATTTACAATAAACAAGTTAGAAGTTGACAGAGTTCCAATAGCAACTTATATATAAAAATACAATAACAGTCACTTATACACCTATAGTCAACAAAATTAAGTCAAATTAGCAACATTTCTACAATATATACATCTCCGTCTCCTATAGCACATACTTTTGCATTAAAATATATCTCTACCAAATAATCAAAAGTTCCAAAATAGCTGCCCCAATCATTAGTGAGTCATCAAGTCTCAGTTCGATCCATTCAGAGAACGATATAAACTCAAAATCAGGGACGCTCGATCTCTCAATAAACCCTCACAATTCTCCATCTCAGCGAGTTAATAATTTCCAGCTTATCAGCAGGAGTCGACGGTTTTTTTTCCTCCTTATATCCGTCACGTATAAATATGATATCGACGGCAAACCTTTTCCACGCCCCACCAATAACCTCCTTCCTCCCAATGTAACTCATCATCGGCAAGGTAATACGTGACGCGAATCGTCCTCAGGTACAGACGGCTGCGGATGCGTCGAATTGAAGACGTGGAAGGAAGAGGAGCTCATTTTTGATTCGAGGCAGAGAGGGATCTCGGGATCAAGGGTAATTGAGAAAGTTCTTCTTTTTTTCAAGTGGACTCGAAAGTGGGAGACGGTATGGGAATGAAAATCCGATGAACGGAGGGAAAATGGGGAAGGATAAAGAGGAAGAGGGAAAAAGGATGAATTTGGAGGAGTTAAGGGAAAAGAGGAGAGGGCGATATCCACCCTGATTAGGGATAAAGTCCTCCACTAAAATCGCCAAGTATATGAGTCTTTCTCCTAATTAATGCGAGGTATGGTTCCGTGAATAGGATTAAAAAGGCTCAACTCATTATTCTACGCCGTGCGTTTCGTTTCCATTCTTTTTGTTACGAGATAATCAGCGATAACAACTCGGGAGCGTCCTCGTACCGAGTCTGATAAATATATCTGGAAAATGTACGAACCGAGGAGATTCGTTCGCAAAAAATGTGACGGTGTCAACCTCAAGTACGCAATACACAAAGGAAATCATAATGAAAATATCGGTGAATTGTGTTTTTCGTGCATTAAATGCCTCGATGGTTATTTCTACAATAAGAGTACCTTACATTCTTAATTTGGTGTTGGCAGAATGTTTGGCTTGCTAGTTTAACATCAGCTTAGGATATAGTTAATGCATTGTTCTACTTGAATTTCAAGGATCTAAAGATTACAATGATAACATATTGCGCAACATCAACAAACTCATTAATGTTTACAGCAAAAGTGAATTTTTTTAACATTTGAAATCCGTGGAGCAGCGACAAGGGAATTGCTAAATATAAGTAGAAAGAAAACATTTTCTGTTATTTAGATGGCTATGGTGCCATAATTATATGGACTTGTTCCACTCATAGCATTTTTGCTCGGTTTAAAAAGCATGGGGAAACTACCTAACTCCTCATCTTGCTCAGTAAGCCTCATTTACTAAAAATAGACCTCCAAGACAGTTTTTTGAAAATGATGAGGTTCAAACTGGCCCTCGGACAGATTTCTTAACAGAAAGTTGGCACAAGTAAAAATGTATACTAATCAAATAATCAGTATTTTTATAATTTCACAATTTTCTCATTTACTCAATTTATCTCCACCTTCTTTCATAGCACCTTTTTTAGTGTTTCTGCTTATGCATCTCGTATCATATTTTTTCCAACTTCTTTGATTTTATGTAACTATATTGTTATATGTTTTGGTTTTGTGAGTTTTATGACTTTTGGGCGGTTAATACCTCTCTTTTTTATGGGTGTTTTCCCACAACGCGGGTTTTTCTTTTTCAACCCTTAGTTGCAAATATTTATTCTCACACTCTATTCTTTCTTTTTATTTTTGCCATATTTTTAATATTATAAGGACATACGAAATTAGATGGAAGAGATGTCCATAAAGATCAAATCTGGCTAATAAAGTGTCTACATATCTTTCAATGTTTATAGTGTGCGTATAAATTAGAAGATTAGTCCTTCGTCAAAGGAATATTCAGATACACGAGTATTTAGAGGCCATTCAAATATTGCTGATTTTAGACGTCACCCCGATCTCACGACGCGACTTGGGAAACGTTTTAAAATCGGCAGCTGTTGGCAAAAATGAAAAAAATATGCGAGCTGGAGAGGGAAGGGTTGAGGTGGGGAAGGACATTTAAGCAAGCAAAAAGAAGGGATAAAGATGGATGCGTTAGAGAAGGGGAGAGAGTGGAAGGTTTAAGAGGGCTGCTTCCGCAGAAGGGGAATAAAGGAGAGGGGCTGTGCGTCGGGTGGAGACGTCTTACAAGGACATGTATATCAAGAGAAGAGACTCGCCACCCTCTCGAGAGTGTCGGGGACAGTGAGCGATGAGACACGCCAAAGAAAATGCAAAAAACGCTGCACCGTGATGAAGGTGAAGGGTTTAAAGCCTCGTGCAGATGCACGGGGCAAAAACGATATCAGGTGAGATTATCTTCCTTGGAGTACGGTCTTTTTCCTCTTAGCGAGCAAAGAGAGAGCCGGCTCGAAACAAACTCTCAATCTAGGCTGTTTACATAGACGCGTGGTTCAACTTTCTTCCTCGTCAGAAATAGGCGGAGTAGCGTAAACAGAGCATTTTTATTCGAAGGTGATTGAACTCGTGCTTCCCGATGCGAAAGAATAAGGGTATGATTAGGCTTACCATAAGGCAGGGTTTTAAAGTATGATCATTGTCAATTTTTCAATTGGAAGGAAAAAATCTTAGGAATTATATAATTGAACATATAAAGTTTCGAAGCTGCACTCACTTGATGTTTTAAAAATATGTAAAATTAAAGAGGTTTCGTTTTCAGAATTTGATACGTCCCAGTTTCTTGATGTTTTAAAAACATGAGAAGTTAATTAATTAGACTTTTTTTAGGCAATATCATTGTTTCATACCGGTTTCACCCTCTTCAGAATTTGATTTAACCCAATTTTACTTGCCGTAAGAACAGGATAAGCTCTACATATGATGAACTAAGACGAGAACTAATTTGATTAAATTTCTCTTGTTGATTTTTACGTGATTTTGGGTAGTCTCTTGTTTCTGACACGGCTATCCTCGGTCCTCGAATGTGATTCTAACGTTTGTAAACAAACAATTGGTAAAATAATAAATAATATCCTTCTGTTGAAAATTAAATAACAATTCATTTCACATTAAGAGTTGCCGTTATAATACTTCTCGTCACCTAAATCAGTTGAACATTTTAAAAGGAATAAAGTCCAAGGATCAATAAAAACAAGTCAAAATAACACATATAACGAATAAGGGCAAAATTCGATGTAACCGCGAATATTTGTGATTCAACTAATCAAGCTTTGATGGTATTTATCTAATTTTTAGGCTATACATGTGACCAGAAGCAACTTTTCTCACTGCGGATTTTCGGATTTCACAAAACAAATACAGCAGTAAATAATTCTAAAATAACAGTCGAGTATATTTGTTTTAAAGGGCATGGACAACTCTGTTTAAGAGCAGTCCGATAGATTGTTTACGAAAGTAAACAACCAAAAGAAAAATAGAACTCGGTGAAAGCAAATACCGCATACATCAGAGAGATATTATTCACTCAAATAATATGGCGTTGGATACGTTTATCTTATTCTAGTGTTTTCAATCTTTCCATTTATATTCTTTAGAAATTCTTTTCGTTCCTCGATAAAGTCCTCTATTTATTCCTCGGCGCGTTTTTAACCTATCCGTGATCTCCTACGTATTTACATACCACAGCAATATTTTTAAAGTTTTCGCTTCAAAGATACAAGTAAGAGAGGCTTTTTATTCACTTGCCATCGGAGACGGATGAATTTCTCCTTTCCTGTTTGTAAATACTCTGAGGAAGGAAATGGAAATAGAGATTTTTCATCCTTAAGGGCTGTATTTTGCACTCAATGTCATATATTTTTTCCATCCATTTCGTCATAGCTATTCTCGCTATTGTATCTAACGCTTAGGGACAATGTAAATATCAGGGACGCAATTCCTGAGATTCAGTTATCCTGCGCATTATGAGTCCCATATTCCTCCCCAAGTATGCAAAATGTAATATTAGAAAAATTACTTTAAGTCGTGATTCCATAGCATGTGTGCACTAGACCTACTCCTTTTCCAAAAATGTAAGCAAAACTACTTACCACTCATCTTAAGGGCCCATGATTACCTCATTATTATTATCATATGCTGCATATTGAAATTCCTTCAGGTTCCCCAACATTGCATAATAACACGTAAACACAATCCCTCATCCCTTATGCCAGAAGTCTGATAAGGGTAAATATTCCAAAATAAAATCACTATTTACAGACAATATTAGAACAGTACCACACTAAAACTCAATTCAAACTTCTGCTAATATATTTACACCACAAATACCCCAAAATCACAAATACTATATTTCGCAGTCATAATTTACAGTGTTCCTTTTCAGGCCAAATACCACTTCATTGTTTTCACGTCGTCACATTCACAAATATACAAATAATTACCAAACTCAAAACATTCGTTATAGTAAAGCTCATATAAATTTTGGCTCCCATCAGAAATAGAACCAGGGACTGCTTTTCACAAAGGCTAACGCGTTTCCCACTCAATTTTCCGGGAATTCTCTATTCTAAAAAGCTGTTTTCTTTAGTATTTAAAGCTTTTTCGCCAACCTGAATAGGATTTCCTCCTGTACACTATGTTAGAAAATTAATAAATAAATTATTTAAGGCTATTTTTCGACATTGTTTTGTTTTCCATCCGCTTTCATCTTCTTAAATGTTCCTCTACATTGCCTCTTTTCTCTTTATCGTGGAAAAGTCTATGTAAGTGAAACACAATGATCCCACGAATAACACGGTATACCGTAAGAAAAACATTTTATGCTCATATGTAGACATAGTAGTACGAGAAGAGCCTTTTTGCCTCGCCCTATGTTTCTTCCACCAGACCATGCAGTCCTTCAGTTCCCACGCACTACCCATAGAGTGTACGACCCATCGCACTTTCGTGAAACCGAGAAACAATGCTCGAAAAAATACTTCCTTGTCCGCTGCAGAATCGACCGAGCTTCCTCAAACCGTTATCCAAAGTGTGGTCTTCTTCCTCCCGCAGACATGTTAGCAGCAGAAATATACTACTTTCGCTCAGAGTTTAGTAGGTAAGAAGGAAACAATGGCAGAAACGGTGAGGTAGCAGAGGGAAGCTAAGAAAGTTGGGATATGTATTAGCCGTTCCCGGACAGAAATTGGTCTCTATTTTTGAAAAGTTATGAAAACTTTTGACCGTTTGCACTTCCATCAGATACATTATAAGGAAAAGTTTCAGCTCAGAAAAAGAATTGCAGAATTATCAATTTTTAACATTTTGTAATACTTACAAATATCAGCGAACATGGGTCATTTTGAAGGGATAAGACTTATAAAAAATTAAGTTACAGATATTGTTTTTGGAAGTGTGAACATAATAAAGGGTAAATCTTAATTCTAAACTTTGGCTTCTTTAATTGTAGTCATATTTTTATAACTGCTTTGACAACTGAGGTCATTGGAAACGTGGTTCAAGGGCTTCCATCGAGAATCGAACCCGGGACCACTTTTACCAAAGTCGCGATGCCCACTTGGATATCCTGGAGCTCTTACAGCATTTGCACACTTGCGAAGAAAAGGCGATTTATAAGATCATTTAATGACTCATTTTATATTTCTTAATATCCAAAGTAGTATTATAAATTTCAAAAGGAATATTTCTCCTAAAAGTTAGTCAACAACGATTACTAATTCATTCATTTGAGAAAAATCTATCTGATTCACCTCATCCCATTTTTTCCTCTCCTGTTTTTTTCTTTCCCTTTCTGTCTAACTCATATTTTTCTATTCACCTCCTACTCATCCTATTTCCCATAAAGAAACGAACGCAAACTCCTCAAACGTAGGCTCTCAGTTCGTACGAACTCCCTTTTTTCCATCAAACGGTCTGTGTTTATGTCCCACTTTTGACCTCTCTCTTTTTATGAGCGGTGTACTTTCTGTTTTGCTTTCTCTCCCTCTTATTTCCCTCTCTTTGGTCCCTTCGCGCGAAATTAGATCGTTTCTTCGATCTTTTCCCGTGAATTCTCTCATCTGTTTACATTTCCGGGAATTTATTTATTTATTTTAACGAGGCGAGAGAATTCGAACGCCCCATTTTTTTTTCTCTTTTTCCTTCCCGTATCTCTCTGGGGATAAAATTCGGAACGTTCATCATGGATTTGTTTATATTACATATCTTTCTTCTCTTAAATTAATTTGTCAAACGTTCCTCGTAAAATTGTCAATTACAGTCGTAGAGGTATTGATTATAAACTAAGTTACTAGCAGTAGGTTCATAATCAAGTTTAACTTATGAAATAACTAACCAACTAATTGTAATTTAAATGACAAAAATTCTTTATTTATCTATTTTATTTACTTGTTTTATTACTTTATTTATTTAATTTCTTTATTTATGTTATTACTTTATCTTATTTCTTTATTTTCTTTACTTTCCTTATTTTATTTATGTTTTTTAATTTATACATTAATTACAATACATTTAATTTATAAAGCTCAAATAAAGATCTTAATAGACAATCAAAGTGATAAGCGTATAATGCACACACACAGAGCCTAATCGGAGATATCCGATTAGCCGAGACTTGAACTGAGGATCTTGAGGTTGGAGTGCTAGTGCGCAATGCACTCCGCCGTCGCGGCCTTTGAAATTCAAATCTCATATTGGTAAAACATGTTATTTATATACTTACTATACAAATCATGAACTGTTTAACCATAGCTTTATCATTAAATGATATAGGCAGTAATATTTTTAAAATATCATGGTGATATTAACTTGATGACGTAGCTTTGCTACGAAAAATGTTGTTATTTATGTATTAATTAATTTCGGAACGGAAGGCTGTTTAAACGGACTTGAAATACGATAAAACCTGTAGAATCCTTAAAAATCCCTTTATCCGTGATGACAAAGATTTAAGTCAACAATCAGCGTAGTTTCAGTCTTAATCAAGTAAATACGCTACCTAACGTAATGGTGAAGCATCTTTGATAACTACGATTCATTAAACGCTCCAAGGTACCAGAAAAAATCTTATTAAACCATTCATATGATCAAAAACGCCATTATACGTCATAAGAAGATATGATAGATTACTAGAGTACGCAGAGTTAAGGTAATGATCCAATCACCATGAAAATATCTAAAAAAAACTTACGTTAATATACGTTCTAACTCCCACGGATAAGTCGTTCTTAACAGTCAAGCTTTTTATCGTTTGTTCTCTTAATGCACGTTAATACTCGTAACCATCCCATACATTATCTTTATCCATGTCGAGCTAAATCAGCGTAAATTTCTCTGGATCCGAAAAGAATATGATTCATGTTTTAAAACTTAAAACGCTTTTGCGAAATTCCGAATTTATGTCTTTCGTCGATTGTGGGAACCATTAACAACACTAGCAAGGGCTGGAATCTTCTCCATATCATATTTCAAAAACTTGTTTCTACACATTCATTAATTTTCTGGACCGTATGTATGATGGCAAGTCTACAAACTAGCTGAATGAAATTATGAATCATAAGGGAATTCATCCTTTTAATCTACAAAACATTCCAAACTTATTATAATATCATCAAATCATGTAAAATTCATCTAAAAAAATTTTAATTATTCTAAGACGGCTTACGTATCAAACATGAGTATATACTATTTATTTATCTGACAAGTATTGCATTTATTCAATGCAAAACTCATATCAATGTAGTGTAGAATCAGTTCCACCAAGTGAATGCAAAGGCTCATTTACCCAGTAAACCAGTTAAAAATTAGTTTAATTAAGGATTTGAAGATAATAATGATTTATCTTTAAATACTCAGCGGAGATTTTGATTTTAGAGGGAAAAATGGATCTCTCTTTCCTATTTAAAGCACTAATAAACAATTATTTTAAGGAATTTCCTGAACCTCTTTTCTTATTTAATGCAGTAGATCCCCACTACATTGTTCCCGCATTTGTCGTTCTCACAGAGCTATCGCTCTTTTTTCTGTAGTCCCAACTGTAGCCCATGAGGAATCTAAAATAATATCGCTTTTAATTTTCACTGAAATGTCGTTTCTCCGTATATATCATTTAAATGCCTTGATCCTAATATTTGTCGAAGCGAGAATGATTCGGAAAGAATGAAATCCAATTCCTATACCTTAGACAATAAAGAAAGTAAGAAATATCAACTGCTAGAGAAAAGTCCCTATTTGATTCAAAACTATAATCTTCAAGAAATCGGCGAACCGTCATCAGTTTCTTCAGGAGAGAATAAATCATCTCAATAAATTTTCTATTTCATAATTTTCTTGATCGATATCTTAAGACAGTTTGCATCCAACTGAAAAGCTCGCATTAATTTTTTTAATAGTTTTTTTTATAATATAAGCTGAGCACCCTCTTTTGTGGTTTTCCAACAACCATCGCTTTTTTCCTCGGTTCCTTGAAAAACCATAGATCGAGGTTTTACGCATCCGAAAAGGATCCGCATCAGTTCCAAGTACAGCATCCCGTAATGCGATCCAAGAGTTGAAAACCTACGTCATCACTCGGAGACACCCAGCAGGATGTGGACCACACAACATGAGTCCCTTTTCCTCTCTCATCTTCCACTTCAAACTTGGACCCCACGCACCATCGCAACTTAATTGAATTCAACAAATCATTTAGTTCTCTACGTCCTCTCCAGGCCTTGAGACCATATGGTTGCTGCGGGAAAGAGCCCGGATTTTTCCTATCTTAATAGCATCGCCTTATTTTTTGTCCTTTCGGTCTATCTTCCTTCTTGTTTCAAGATGCTACTGTTGGGATCTAATTACCCGAAGCATTTCTGGAAGCTAACCGTTCTTCTACGCTAGCTATCTCAAATGTAAACGATTACTCGGAAACTATATCAAGTAACTAATGACGAACGATATACGCTCGGCACTTCTCTCGTAACAAATGAACAGAAGATTTCGCGAACAATTCTTCTGCCGATAAACTTCTTGGAAGCCTATATTTCGACGCGGGGTGCCTTCGAAATTATTAGTATCGAAATAAGTAAAAGTAAAAAGTTTAAATAAACAATTATTTGGGGTCCAGGAATATATTAATCCATTTGATTCACATGGTAAAAAAATTTTCGGTTTGAGAATATTTTGGATAATGATCGGTCTTCAGGAACGAATTAAATTCGTGAACCTAGGTTCCATTCTACTATGTCATTGATGGATATATAACGTATAGATGGCAAAAATAATATTATTTCAATTGATTACTGTTTAATTTCCATGTTATATTTTAAGAAATTATTCTATGACAACTTATCTTTCAGCGTCCTATCAGTTGGTCATTAATTTAATAAGTCCTTGTACTCAAGCATATATATGTTTTGCTATCACAAGTCCTTCCAACTTCACATCCTCTAGATTTTCAATTCATTATGATTTTTGATAAAATAATTTCAGGTAAAATATCTGCTGTAAGGATCGAAAATGAGGCTATAATATGAAAACGCATCAGTAAATAGATACTTAACTTCTGACCAATTCGTCTTTTTCCTAATAAAAACGCTGCCACGGGTATTAACACTTCTTTCTCCCGCTATTTAATGCCTCTTAGGTTATTGATAGACTGGATACGAATCAATATACGTATCACTTTATCTCGATGGTTTCCTGGGCTTCGCCGTAAATTATTCTCTAGCGAATCTTTTTTGCTGCAGAATCGATCCAATAACAGCGGTGGCTTGCTTAATTGTTTGCAACGTGCTTAATTCATTCCTTGCTGTAGTTTTTAGCTTGGAAAGTTAGCACCTCGAAACCCTATTATGTTATTATTCTCATTATCCTTTGAGATTTATTTAAATTCGTTTCCATGACCTATAAAATGACCCAAGTCAGAAAATATTGGTAAAAGTAATAGACATCCATTGAGACCTTTCGAGAGATAACACGAGGATATTTGCACTCACATTTCAATTACGGTATTATTTAAAATGTTCGATGATACTGATGTATAACATCAAATGTATTTACCTTTGACCTTGTGTAGGTCAAATTGCAGAGTAGCTATTAAAAACCCAAACGGAAAAACGAAACTTTCAAGTCACAATTTTATGTCATAAAACATGAGCATAACCGTTCAATGAAATTAAGTACGAGCCATTTTTCCTTTATTTTGATTTAAATTTCTTATTAAACATTGTCTTGCAGATATCGCGAAACCTAAAACTTCATACAGAACTAATTCAGTGCAATTATTTAAAAATAGTAAACAGTGACATGATTCATTATCTGAGTTCATATCAAAATAATATATTTCTACTTTCTAGAAATGCGCTGTAAATGATTTCTTGTCATGTGCCTGAATGCACTCTTTCACGGTAAAATCTGCCTGTCTAAGAAGTTTTGATGACAATTAGATCCCAAAATTGGAAAATTTGTTCTGCTTCCACGAGATCTGCTTTCTCTGGTACGCTATTATCCATCAAAGCTTCGGATATCGCTCGGCTTTTGTTTAGATTTCAGTCTCAAATTTTTCATATTTTTTATTAAGAGAATTTTAATCCATTTCCGTCACTTGAAATGCTTCGCTATCCGAATATTTTTGTTACAAAATTTCCATCTCGCTAATTCATTTTCATTCCTCTTTCATCTCAAAGAATACCTCTTACTGACGTTTTTGGTACATCACAGAGATTTCAACCTTTCCGTTTGGCGATTTTAAATGGGAATTTTATAAATTCCTGAGTTCTAGAATCAGCCCTATTCTGCAACCACATTCGAAAACAAAACGCGTTAGAACGGCTAAAAGATCCTGATATTGTTTAACGCTCTGCAGTATTTTTCGATAGGTGAAAACATTAGGAAAATTCTTGTTCGAAGAATATCGTAAATTTTTTATGATCTTGAGAACTTTAAAACGTCAAATCGCCAAGAAAAATTTTGGTCCGTTCACCATTCATGTGATTTCGAGAGTTAAATTCGAGCCACAAAAGTAAATTCACGCTTCCACGAGAAATGTTTTCGAATTCCATTAAAAAGAAAATTTTAGTACAGAACGTCTTCTGCTTTCACCTCGGTTCTAAAGCTTTCTAAAAGATGGACGTGCTTTCGAAAGGGTGAAAAGTAAAGCTCGGATCCATAAAGTCTGTTTCTTTGAAGCAATCTCATCTTTAACCTCTCTGGCAGTCCCCAATCCAACTTTTGTCGGACTATTTTCACGGTGAGATCACCTTTACCGCTCGTCAAAATAGATTGAAGTTATTTTCCAAGGAAAAGACCCAAATCGGAACTGGAACGAAGAAATTTTTCTCGCCAAATTTCTTCCGGATAAAAGCAAATGGTGTGATTTCCTGTGAGAGAAAGAAAGAATAAATTTTCATAATTTTCTTAGCCAAAGTCATATCTTTGAATAAAAATAAATTCACCCGCTGTAACGTTATGCTAAAGGGATGGTTATGTATGTATGTATGTGCTGGTATTTCAAACTTGCTCAATAAATTTGGAGTTTCTATATACGTTCTTGGAAGACTAAACAGATTCTGCGTCTGCAATACTGCATCCAGTTCTGAGATAAAATCAGCGTAATATAAATTGAGACTGATCGATTCAACACATCTTTTTTTACGAACGGCATGCGATGATGACCTGGTGTCGGTGACTAGGAAATCAGTTTGAGTATTAGTTAAGTATTATTTTCAATGTTAAATTAGTTTAATTAATTCATTTGCCCCTGCCAATACCCGATATACGGTTATCAAGGCTCCGTATTTTTAGGTGAAGATAGCAATTTCATTTTCCGTCATTTCCCTCCATAATTCGTGAAATATTTTTATCCTTAAATTAGTGGAATTCATTCGATTAAAATTGAAATTTTTGAGATGAAATTTACCCTTTTAAACTAAATACATCCCCGTTGCAAGAAAAATATTGAATTACAGTTTTTGATATTTGATATTCTAAGAAATATTTTTAATGGCCTCTTAATACTTCTAAATATTTTTAATAAATTACTTTTATGTGTGATATTTTTATAAAGTAATCCTATTTCAAGTGTTAGTGTTACGTCTAACTTGTCCAAGCGGTAAATATCGGAAAATTTTAATTGTCATTCTCCACTAAAAATTAAATTATTGCCTCTCCAATGAGTAAATAGATAGTAATAACATTTTCCTTGGCAAAATGGCGGATGTAGTATAGCTATTAAACGTAGGTATCGAAGTGCCAGAGGATTTAATCTACAAGGCCGCTTTATATCTGCTTCATATTTTATTCATGGCAAAAAATCTTTCCTCTCGTGAAAGCAAATCTGTGAAAGTTTCTTTGACAGGCGAATATTTTATTTATCAAACTTTTTTGCGGAGGGAAATTTATTCGACGACGAGAGTTATTTTGAAACATCGCAAAATATTTGAACGTCGAGAAAATCTCTGGAAGTGACTAAATCCGTGCGTTTTGAAAGGACTGATCCCCGCGTTGAAATTTTGCTCAGCTGAGTTCGTTTTTCCCCACTCCTTTCTCTATACGATTCAATATGCCTTTGGCAAGATCTTATATAGTACTGCTACTACGTTAGTAAAACTTAAATTTCATCATAAACGGAAAGTTTTGGCTCGAATTCTTTCCAAAAACACATGCTTTCGTATTAATTCTCTGTTTCATTTTAAAGCCCACATACTTCGATGGGTGGTTTTCATGATGTATTACCATTATTGGCCTCAGCATAATTAACTAAATGCGGTAAAACCTGTATTTTTTACGTATCAATGAAAAGTGAACTGTGAAATAAAATGTAAAATTTTGCAACATTTTCCACTGGCTGAATGTATTTCACCACAATATTTAGGGTATTGCCTATCTTTTTAACGTCATAATTATCTGTGAAGTTTGATTGGAAATGGGGCCTAGATAAAATATCTAATATCGTTTCTGATCGTTTCGAAAGATTCTGCTGTCTGTCGTGTAAGATGAATGGATGGATTTATCTGCAGTTCTCTATTTCTAGATCTTTTCTCGTGACATTCATTCCATGTGATATTTATGTCATATATACTTTGGATTTTCTTTGATCCTTATAATTAGTATTCGAAACTCAGTTAAAAGTAACTCTGATAAAAAGTACACGGAGAGTGTTACATTCCCCCTTGAGAATGAAAAGTAACGTCGAATTGAAGACGGAAAGGTAAAAACTACGATTAATTAAAATTTATAAAATATTTCTGCAGGGACCTAATGGCAGAATCCGTAGTTCTCGCAGGGCTTGGAGGCCCGTGAGAATTTCAATAGCATCACTTTACCTAGGATTCCATGACAATAAATGTCTTCGGTGATTTGAAATTAAATTAAATCTGAAATACCTCTCTACCTCCGCAGAGAAATTTCGTAAAACCTCAAGGCAGTAAGCAGTTCTGGCTGGCTATTTACCTCAGGGGTGCAAATCTCAGATTCGAGTCTCTTTTCCGCTCCACCTACGATCGTGAATATTAACTGTACATAAATAAAGCACTATATTCGACAACCAAAAGTTCTTACAGGTATATTGTTTTCTCTCTGCCAAATATCAATGTCTTTTAATAAACTACCCTGAAACTGGGTACTCGGATATTAGCCATCTACTGAATCACCTCTTTCGGCCCTAGTTTGCTACCTTTTTGTCATAGGTTTGCTTTAGATATAATTACGAAAGCCTCATAACAAATTTCATTTGACTTGAGAAACTGCAATTCCAAAAGTTTCTCTGGCTTCTCACATCTCTAGTTTACATTTCAGCCCACGGTGTTTCCCAAGTTTAACATTTTCAAAGTTAAGAATTTTGATCAAATCGGCCACCGTCGAAGAAAGAGAAAACCCAAGGAAAAGACTTTCAAATTGTTGTGAAAACATCTCTCTCTTGTAGAGGGCCAAAAACTTCCTTACTTGAAATCCTAAAAGGTCTAATGAATTCAACTCCGTACAAAAATATTTCAGAATCAGAAGCCAAGATTCCTCTCCGAGATTCCATTTTCTCCGCTTGCATCTTTTTCGAGTTCCCTCAACTCTCATGCCAACTTCCCCGCTAACCCATTCCAAGCGGGATTATTAAAATCTCCCTTCTGCACATTTTTCCTGTTGTCTTAGTATTCGAAAGTTATCTGGAAAATACTTCTCCACGAAATTCTTGGGCAAAGAGATAGAGTGAGATGCTGAAAAGAAAAGTAATAGAGAAAGGTTAATAACAAGAATAGAGCAAGTTAAAGAAAGTAATAGAAAAAATTTTAAATATTAGAATAATATTGAAAATTTATAGCTTTGATTCGGAAATTCTTGGAGGAGATAGAGTGAGATGCTGAAAAGAAAAGTAATAGAGAAAGGTTAATAATAAGACTAATGATAGGTTAAGAAAGTAATAGAAAAAACCTTAAATACTAGAATGACATTGATTCTCCAAATTAAGGCTTTTGTTATCTCCAACGACCAAGTTATTTATCTCTATACACCAGCAATTCTAATCATTTTTATTGTGAATTTGGGTTTTATATCCTATAGAAAGAATTTCGTCTTATGAGATTGTTAACCATGTAATAAGAATCTGTATTTACAGGCCTAATCACCATTTGATAGCCATTCTACCATGCGGTTTTTATAGCTATATATTAATCTTTGTGAGTTTTATTACTCCTTATTCATTGGTATTCATAGTAACTTAGTAAAAGGACATCGTAAAGATCTTAACAAAGAATCTTAACGTGCTTGCGGGACACATGAAACTTTTTTCAAGGTAGATTGGGTTGTTTCAGCTATTATTTTCACCACCCGATTCCTGTGACCATCAAAACTCTTTGAAATGCTACGGGTTATGCATATTTTTCGATATCAAGGAATAAGTCAAGCGTACCCAAATGAAGACTGATGGTTCCCCAAATCTCATGATACTATTCCGATGGAAATTTCAGTTTCTCAATGTAATATCTTTGACACTGTGGACGAGAGATATTACTTCCGGGATCTCTAGAGGGAACGTTCAATGACTTAGGAACAAACTGTTAGCTTGGGAACTTCGGGTGATTGATTACTGGAAGTTTAGTTCGAACGCCCACTCAAGAAACGCTTACAAGGCCATTGGATTAAACCTCAAGTTCGGCCGCATATCGGCTCTAAATTAGGGACCGGTTGAAGACGTTCAAGGGCAAACACACCGAGTTTCAATCAAATAAACTTACTTTCGATGGATTTAGATGATTTGATGCTCTCCTAACCATTTCCCTAGGATTGCATTCTTAGTTTTGCGAAACTGATTTCTTTAAATTTATGATTTATGGTTTTGATTCCGAAATGAAACTTTACAAATCTAATCGATGCAGAGGGAGTAATTTCTGAATATCATTCAAAAGTCTGAGAAAGGATATGAAATTCAAATATGATTCCCACGACTTTACCAACATATGCCATTCAAAAAACAATTCTGAAATTTCCGTTGATTGCTCATTTCACGTTGCTTTATCTGGTAATGATAAAGATGTCTGAACCCTAAAATTAACTTCATTTATATTTATATAACTTAATTGTTGAAATTTGCGTTTCGTATCAGCTGTAATGAGACGCGTTAGAGGTAAAATTATTCAACGAGCAAGTTCTCATGACATTTTCCCATAGTGCCCCCATAATTCTTCATATTTTTCTTACCTTCTTTCTTTCACTGAATTGAAATCTTCTATTTTTTATGTTAAGCCATCGCCCCCAGAACCAGCACAGAGAGAAGCATTAAATTAGTCCTCGGTAAAGCTCTTGAGCGCTGTATTAACTTTCAGCAAACTTTGTCGCAAATAAACCTCGTGATACGGCGGATAATAGCTTCCAGAGTGGCTTTATTTGTTCTTTTCAGGTACCCGCGGTGACCCAAATACGAGCACACATTTTGCGGGCATAAAATACATTTGTTATCTCCGACTCCAAAAATACCTATTCTTTTGTCCCTTCCAAAAGCGCGTCAGGTATTTTTTCAACTCTGGGCCGCTCTCAGTTGTTTTTCGACCAGTTTCAAGTGTCTCTCCGTTATCAGCTTGAGTCCACCCCTCGAGACTCCCTCTATCGAATGCCCACGAAACACAGACGCCATAACAATGAACATTCCGACCAATCCGAATGCTCGATCATCTATTTCGTCGATTCTGCCACACATCCCGCGGCCATTTAGGCACCCACCACACCTACGCATCCTTCTAAACCCTTTCCTTCAGCAAATAACCGAAACTACATTGCGAATGGAAATCCGCAAAGGTTGCCATAACTGCTCTGAAGATAAGTTTTACATTGCTTTTTATTCGTTTCACTGTCGACTGATTGCCTTAAGTTAACCGTAACTTTGATGGTATTCCAATTTTTCTTCGTGTTTGGAATACTTTTTATGCGATTAAGAGAGGCAATTTATATCTTAATAGGTGTTAAAAACCCTCGGAAATATTTTTTCACATCACCAACGTCCCATTTATTCGTGAATGAATCCTTTGCACGCAGTCCTCTAAATTTATTTTCAAGTTTAAATAGAGATAAAAAGAGTTTTTTAAATTCTTCGTGATTCATGGTATAATTAAAATGATGTTTATTCCTTTTCTGTAAACAAAATACATGATGATGTAAATCAATTCCAGGAATATAGGTACTCCATAAGAGTAAGACATTTGCTTTTTATTTGTATTAGAGTTACCGACTCTTCGAATCACTTATACTACTAAAATAAAATAATGCTGGTAAAACTAACAAAAAAATTAATCAGAATGTGTGTACCAACAAAAATACATAAAATACAAAAATAATAAACTTATCAGGAAAGACATTAAATGGACACATTCATACCATCTTTCTCAACAAAAATTCAATTTCTTCGTGTTTTAGCAGTAATATATCTTCAAATTAATACATTTTATGAGTTGCAATCAAGATTTTCTGGCTGTTTTAACGAATAATACAAATCAACTCACATTAGCACCTTAATTCATATCTTTAGATACTAAATTACATACATTTTGTAAACGAAGACGAAGCATGGACTTTTACTCGAATTGCAGCGCATTCTCGAATTTTCGAGTCACTCTCCTTCATGCGTCACCATAAAGAACAAGCTCAACCGATAAAGAAAACTCACTGAAAAATCCACCGAAATTCGCTTAATCCCGAAGGAAGAGGTGACTGAAGGATTTTTTTGGAAACAGCTAAACCTCGAGGCAAAGTCGCAAAATTGGCAGCGTCGAATCGAATACCTTCCCAACGCATTCATTGGCCATCGACCACACGCCCACTTTCCATGGAAAGCACCACCCGGTTGTTTATAGCAGGTTCCCTCTCACTAACTTTTGATTCAAACCCTGTTGTCCGCGACGCAACCCTTCACAAGCGTTTATCGAGTGCCCGTGTTTCAGTGGCGTCGCGTCTACCCACAATCGGCTATGACGCCATTCGATTGCAGACAAAGGGAGAAAGATACAGGAGATGCCGAAAAGGTGAAGGGAGAAAACACAGGAGCTTGGGAAACACGCACGTAACGTGATTTTCCCTTGAACGAATGGAAGAATGGTCAATTATTTTAATGTAATTCTCGCGAAACTTCTTGATTATAACCAAAAGCTTATAGCTACGAAATATGTACGAGTATACAGTAACATTAATAAATTTGAAATTTTCATGAAAATCGTAGTGTGTATTCAGTTTGTTATAATCCGTATCTGGGTTTTTGTTATCTACACTTTTTGCTGGTTCCTTCACCACTTCCTCTTTCCTGTGTCTCTTATTCTAGCACTGTCCTTTATAACAATGTTATTTCCTGCCATTTTTCATCATTCTCAGAATATTGAGCATAATAGAAAGAAATATGAGATCAGATGAAAGAGAAGCTCATACGATGCCATTCTCAACGATCAAAGGCCAAAGAATGGTAATGAGTACAGTTTTGAAAATTTTCCGCATTCTTTTCCAGCTATTGAACCTCAACGCGTAAGAATTCTTTTGATCCTTAGTTTTCGTTCATCATAGATACCGTACTTGAAAATAAATGGCTTTAATTCATTGAAAGCATTTTAATTCACTTATAGGCGGTTATAAAGTACTACGTACATCGCCGGAACCAGTTATGAATACCAACTTCTAAGGTATTCATGAAATACTGTAATAAGGCTATAGATTCCTGAATTGTGATATGATGATATTCGCCTGAGTGTGGCTGAATTACTTCTTTTTCATGCAGCAAAATTTATTTCAAAGCATCCGATGGTATGCATCTATGTATACTCAGGTAAGTTATGCGTTTGGATATGGCAGTGAGCCCAAAATGAGCGCTATCGCGCCATAAGGTGAGCTGGTTTATCTATGGAGTGCTTGGTGCAAGGCTATATTGTCTTGTCCTCCTTCTTTCAAAATTAAATGATTCTGAGTTCAAGCCAGCAAGGAAACTGCGAATCGATATTCAGCAACTCGACGGAGGTTTTAAATCTCAGTTTTTATTTCGATATCAAAAAAGATTGTAAAAGCAGATATTGGAGTTTGTTGTAAAATAGTGGAGATAATTCGAAAATTGTTGTAATTATTTGCAAATTTATAATGATTGTCAATCTGATGAAGTGATATGTGGCTTGGCAAAGGAACGATGTAAGCCGTGTCTTTAATTATGTGATGTTTGCTTTAAAAGCATTAGAGGGTGTACGAGGAGAATGTTGTATAAATTAAGGCTCGTTGTTGTTCTTGTAGTTATTCTAATAATGTTTATATTTTGATGATATTTTTAATGTTAATCTGAAATGGAAATTATAGTATGAAGGATTGTGGAGTGTTTGAATTATAAGTGCTGTTAGGTAAATCCTTGGGGCTGCCATCTGATGATAGTCAAACTGCAGTAAAAATGATAAATTGATAAATAATTAAGTACTTAATTTTCGCTCCGATTTAAATTGTCATCAGTTGGGAGGACTGGGTGTGGAATCAATGTTGCACGAAAAAGTTTGGGAATCTTTGAAGTAAGAAGTAACATATATATGCAAGGAGTTTTCAACTGATAGATATCTCATAATTTCAATGGTAAGAAATTGTTTTTAAACAGCCAATTTCTTTCTGTAGGTGGAGCCTATGCTGAACCGGCTCAAGGAAGAGGTGCTCTGGCGCCGTTGTACCTATCTCCGCCGCATTTAGAAGTGGTCAAATTTGTCAACGAATCCTACATCGTATCCTGCCAGGCGGAGAGGGGAATCCACATCATGTGGACAACTTACAACGGCACCCACTCCCAACAGATAACTGTCGGAAAAGGAAGGTAGGCGCTAATAATTGCTTTAAGTTTAACGATTGAATATTTGTACCCGCACTGATGTATGTTTGATATGATCAAATGATTTCCTCACTCCGTTAAGCCCATGTATGGGAGAGAATAGTGAGAAATTACGAAGTTATAGGTATTTTTAGTTCACTTGTAAAATTTCGTATTCCCTCTCACTAGTTCTTCCTTTCAATCAAAAATTGAACTGACGTCCAAGCACTTTTGCAATCCTCCCGTCGAAGAGTTCTTTTCTTCGGGAGACTTTCATAAAATCAATGACTGAAAGTAACGACTTGAAAATTTTTCAAAATACTCTTCTGCTTAACTATGCGAGGGTAAATCGATATCATTGTCCCAATTCCTCAGCCGGTTAATAAAAATCAGAATATAAGAATTGATGTCACTTCGTCGACGCAGTTATGATAGTGGTAGAGGCATTTTCTCATTGCAATATTACTGCAAAAATTTTATGGAATCCGGCCAGCTGATTGCGGAACAGCAATCAATGTTCTTCGCCATCGCAGCTGAACCTCTGCTCTGCTATATAGAAATGTCTTCAAAGAGAAAGCACGCGGTAATCATAAGGGTCGAGGGCGGCCTATACTACAGTGTATGCTCCAAAATGTCCCACCCGAATCACCGAAGTTGGTCGATGATCTTGCTGCCGCAGAAGGCCTGGCTTTATCGTGCAGGATAACCGCATTGTCCACATCGAGAATCCCTCGGCATATTCTCCCGATGGTAGCTTGCAGACGGTGATGGTGCTGAAAAAGTTTCTTTCCTTTGCCAGCCTAAATATACTATAGAGACATCTTGAAATTTTCAGTGGACGAATGCCATGACCGCTATCACTGCTATAGTTTCTACGTTGAAAACAGTTAACCGGAATATTCCGCTGTTATTTCCCCTCGTGCTTATTACTTCGGCTGAAAAAATAGAGTTAAGTTATTCATTCACCTTTTTCTATGTATATAAATGCCAATAAATGATGTAAGATATTTAAGAATGAACCTTTATCAGCTTCGATAGCTTATGAGTACAGGTGGGAGATTCATGTTCATGCAATCACTGTTTTATTTAGTGTCTTTTTATTTGATTTATACGAGACAAAGGTTTGACTCTAATCAATCCTCTTATCATTGGTGTCCCTTGTCAGAAAGCCATTTTAAAGTCAAATTGTGAATTAATTATCCCCTGAAGAGGGTTCTGATATCTATGAGAGAATATCCGCCTGAAGAACTGTCTTTATAGCTGATGAACGTGCTCTGGCTACCAGAAGCAAGATTTCTCCTACTTCCACCAAAACCCTACTCAGGCTATGAATGGGTCGCATCCGAATATTTTCACTGTCCCTAAAAGCTGAAATAAATCCTTAGGCTTGGTGGGGGATCACGCTTCAAGATGATGGATCGGTTTTCTTGGAATTACTCTAAAAGTGATCACTTTACAACCGGGAAAAATTACGTGGCAGTTACAATATGAAAACGTTTTTCTTGTCTGCGAAATGATTTCAGTGAAAAGGTGAGAATCCAGCTTTATTTCATCCATGAGAAATATCCCAGAAGAAATATTTAAGTGTGGGAGAAGATAATCTCTTTGCGAACCACTTCGGGAACTACCAGGAAGTTGTGTTCATTTCACTCCATTTAATTCACATTTTCACATCTGTGGAGAATAAAACGTCCTTTAAATTGAAGTAGTCATGAAATTTTTAGCTACAAGGCATCGCATATATTTCTTTCGTTTTCTTGGTTTCATAAAACTTATTCCGTACAATGTATTTCAGATAGGACCAAACGGAGAACGATCTTAAACTATAAATCAATGACTGGTTAATAGCGCTCCTAATAGCCAAGCGGTCCCGTTATCTATTCCCGATGTAAACCCTTAGGTGTGAAAGGATCAGCTGCTGAAGTACTTTTAAAATACCGTTACAATGGGTGGTTAATTGAAATTATATGCCAAGTAGCATTTATTCTCTTAATATTTTGCTTGAGAATCATTTAATTTAATATGTGATGAAGAGTTAGATGGTATCGAATGAGTGGGTGAATGTAAAAGAGAGCAGAGAGGTGTGATTTATCGGAATTCGCAGTTTCATTCCTCGTTCACTTTATAAACCTATTGGATAAAATCTACGAATTACATAGATGAGGAGCTTACATATGTCCAGAGCCTACTCCACTTCAACTTTCTTGCTTTTAGGGTGAAATAATTTTTTTCTCATGCTTTAAAACATTTATCAAGGCATGAGAATAGCAAAAGGCAAGATTCCCTTCCGAATAAAATGATGCCAACAGTAGAATGCTATCAAACCAACAAGAGAAAGATTGCTGTAAAAATGAGCATCGAGTATAGTGTGGTGTTTCACACAGAGTAGTGCAAATTTTTATATTTATACTCAGAGGCAAATCCATGGGGAGGGTTTTGTCAGTTCAATCCCCCATGAGTAGAAAAAAATGATAAATGCAATGCATGTTTTAGGGATACAAATGCCATCCACCACTGGCAGCTCACAGGGTATATATGTAAATATACATGTCTGCATGTTTATTTTATAGTGGGCAAAATTTTATCTTCCCCTCAAGTGTAGGCAAATTTGCATTTGCTCCATGTCTCTGAACCCTTCCCAATGAAAAATCTTGCCCACACTACAAGTAGTTTTTGCACTATTTTCTGTAAATGACAATGTTATAGCATTTTTGGTGATGTTTGCTCACACCTCCTATGTATTATCCTATAAATGGCAAAAACAATTTGCAAAGTGGAAAATCCGGAAGAGAATATCATCTCTTGGCAAATAATATAATGTGAGGAAGTTCATGGAGTGTTTTGTTTCTAGAGCTATAAAGATTTTCAAAATTAAATAAGTAAATTTTATTCTTCAAACAGGATACATGTTGAAGACAGTCGTGTTGGAAGGGGAGTGAATCTCATATTTGAGAGTATTGAAAGGAAAGATAGAGGAGAATACACATGCAGTGCAACCATTGATTCTGTAGAAGTTAAGGAAACATTTAGACTTGTTGTGATAAGTAAGTATTCCTTTTATCACTTTTTTCTCAGACATGTACTCAATTACAATGTAGCAGTTATTGAATTTAATTTACATTTCACTTTTATCTTTTCTTTGTTATCAACAACCACATTTTTGAGCTGATATTTAACGTATCAATCATTTTCCTGCTCATTAATCAAGCTTTCTTTATTTTATTCACAGAAAATACATGTAATTGTCTTATTTAATTAGTTTTTAAAGCTTTATCTTATGATCTTGTGATGAGTTACAATTGAAGAAATTTGAATAATGCTTCAAATGTGAGTCATTGATGGATAATTACAGCAAGAAAAATGCTCCTTTGTAAAACCTACTATTGATATCTTCCAATATAGTGTGATTCATTTTCTGTGAGATGATTTTATGGTCAATCTTTCCCCATGCTCACAATAGATTTCTTCAACTTTCAGAGCCAATTACTTTTGTTGATACACCTCCTGTGCAGGTGGCAAAGGAAAATCAAGTATTTGCAATCAGATGTGAAGTTGATGGAGACCCAGAGCCTACAATTGTATGGTCAAGGAAAGGAAAACCTCTTAATGGTACTGTAATATTTTATATCATTGGAAATACAGGAACAAAAGTACCCAATAAAAAATTTACAAAGTCAAAGATATTTTCAAGGATTCATTTTGCAGGAAAGATAAAATCCTTTGGCTGGAAGGAAGTGTAATTTGTCAGTAATCTAATTTATTAAGAAAGGAAATGGTAAAAGAAAGGCAGATGGTAAAAGATAGAATTATTTCAACATTTAAGTTTAAATTTTAACCTTAACTCATGTGCATAATTTAAGTAAGTTGATTCTTTAGCCCTTCCAGCCTTTTCTGTTTATTTAGTAATTAATCATTGTGATTATGTCACAATGATTGTAACGTATACTTGCCATTATATAACTGGCTGTGAAAAACTTAAGCACTGTAACTGTAACATTTATGACATATTTTCAATGTTTCATGAAATACCCAATTGATAGCTCTTACTCAGGAGAGCATTTAACTGGAACCAAGTCAAAGGAAAAAACAATTGTTATTTTAATAGAGAAAAAATAATCCCAAGCTGAAAAATCAACATCCTTTAACCTGACCAAGAACAATTATTTATTTTTACCAATTTTTAGAGTAAGATCTTATCAACTGCAGCAGTTTCTATATTAATTTCTGCTTTCTGATGGTGGTGACACTTGTTTACATTTATTTATTTAATAAATGAACTCTTAATTTGATTATTTTTACATATAAAATATTTTATTTGAAAATATTATTGAAATGGAAATTATTAAGAATACTCTATAAAATTCAACCACAAAATCTTTCTGGAGTCTTTTTAATGAACTGAACTTAAATTTGATGGTTTTTTTTAACCAAAGTGATTTCCAAAACAAAAATTTTAAATCCAACGCCATCTTATTTACAAAACATACTGATTTGATTTTTTTTTCAGATCCTAGATTTCGATCTGTGGCTGATGGACTTACTATTACCAATGTAACATTACAAGATCGAGGTGAATACCTCTGTAGAGCTTTCCAAACCTCATCTGTGGCTGGAAGCATGAAGCAGCAAACTATTACCCTTGTAGTACAGCGTGAGTACCTCTTCCAATAATAGCTTTATGGATGTAGGTTTGAATTTATATTTTTCTCGCCAATTTTCAAAATGTGAAAGGTGTGGTCTAATATAAAACTACATTCCACCTGAAAGATTACAAGGAATTATTACTTACCATCCATAGCAAAGCAAAATGATAAATTTCAGTGGATATTAAATTTAATATTTGAATTTTCATTAAAATATAATGATTTCAGTTCATGATGGAACAATAAATAATTCAAGGGTTAGGGGTTAAAACAGAGATTGCAGTGAAATTTGTCTTTCAGTTCATCATATATATAATCTACAATTAATGATTTTCCAATTTTGTTCATTATAATATAATTCATATTCTACAACAGATAAACCAAGGAGAGGAGCTTACAAAAATGGAAATGGATTTGAAGAAAATGAACATATGGGAGACAGTGGTGAAGTTAGTAGCTCTCAAGCATGGGGGTATATTGGTGGGAAAGTGAATCTAACTTGTGAGGCTATAGCTGAACCAGAAGCAGACTTCCACTGGTTGAAGGGCAATTTTACTATTATGTCTGGAAAGGACACTAAAATCATAGATTTGAAGCATCAAAGCATTTTGCAGGTTTGTGCATAGTTCCTAAGTATTGATTATTAAAAAACAAATGGTTTTCCCCTTTTATACTTAATAGCATTGCAAGAAAGGTATTCCTAATATTTAAGTTTAATTCAATGAGCTTTGTTTCCTTTCAAATTAAAACCAAATTCAAAATTATTTCTTCATTTTCTGTTGTTTCATTGAAAAAAATCAAAATTAAATCTTATAAAAAAAGACTGGGTGCAACATGTAAACTATTTTCTTCTTTACCCATGTAGTTCAAGATTTTTATATTTGTATTTTTTTGTACATGCATTCAATTAACTATATTTGAATGCTAATATCATCATGAATTATGAGTGAATTACAAATTTTTGTTTTAGCATGAAATAAAATTATTGCTAATTTTTAGTTCTTCTCAACACTTCACTTCATAATTTACAAGTGTAATTTTTGCCAAAATATACATTATATCATATAATTATGTTTATCATTTCAACTAATTTATACATATGTTGGTTAACCCAAACTCTTTACAGAAATTTTCTTTTTGTTATGTTCATTACTATTCTGTCATTGCAAATCATGATAATTATTAAGCTGTGCATAATCCATATTTATTTTAATCATTAAAATATATCAACCATTTTAATCTACAAAAGATATTTTATAGAAATTTAAAAAAGCTTCTTCTTTCACTTACATTTTGATTTGATTTTTCAGCTGGCTATCCATGATGAGTCTGCTTTTGGAGATTATGTTTGCAAAGCAAGCAATTCTTTAGGGACATTAGAAAGGGTGGTGGTTCTGCAAAAGGGATCCAGGCCAGGAGCTCCTTCAGCAGCAGTAAAGGCAGTAACTGCTGATGCTATTCACCTTGATATTCATCCCCCACCTTCTTCCCACCATCACCATTCTGGTGAACATGAGCACAGTCATGAACATCATGAACTTGACATTGTTGGGTATAGAGTTCAATGGAAGAGGCAGGGAGAAGAAGATTGGTCTGATGCCAGCACTATGGACTTTGCAAAAGGTCAGCTCATTTCCTTATGCTGGCTGATTGTCCTTAATTATAATTCCTAAATTGTAAATATTAAGAAATCTGTAGCATCATATGAAACAGTTTTGAGGATACTTCTCTACTGGTAACTCTTTATAAAGGATGAATAATTTTAATGAACAAAGTGAAGCACTCCTTTTTTACTCATCAGATGGCATAAATATTTTTATTTTCAAATCAATTTAAATCCATCATATCATGTATTCCAACCCTGGAAAACCCATGTTTTGAAACAATCTTGGTCCCCAGCGACTTGGATTATAGATACTCAACCAGTGAAAATACAGGATTTATTCTTCAGGAATGTCCATTAAAGTTTTAAAACAGTTATTAAGAGATCAGAAAGGGATTTATAGGATGTAATGTAGCTGATGGACCACTAAATCTATTTTGAGGCTAGTTGCCTAAGAAAAAAAATGAATTAAATAATAGATAAATAGATTATATCCTTCTAGAACAGTTGAAACATGTCAAGGATAAGGGCCTAAAGCTCTTTGATAGATACTATGTGTGATTACACTGAATGCCTGGTAAAAATCTGAATTTTATTTCTTCTAAAAATAAACATATGCAAGAGAAATTTGATGAATGCAGGAGCATGATTTTATACATGAAATATTTTAAATATTCCTCCTAAATCATAAATGCAAGCATTACAAAAGTTATAGAAATGAGTTCCTGGTCAATTTCAGAAGTACATTTACATGTACATTTAGGACACGAGAAATTATTCCAACACAAAACCATAAACAATTTCCTTTATTATCCAAAGGTTGTTTACCTTTCTTTAATAGATCAGAAGAAGTATTTCATAAAGTAGATCATGAAAGATTATTACATTTTAAAGTATCCTTTCTATTGAAAATCAAAGGGTTGCTTGGGAAAGATCTTTATAATATTCATCAATATTCATTCTATGGTTCTTCATTTCAATGCTTTTCCTGGCATTTTATTCACCCTTATCTATTATTTAATATTCACTCAGAAACTTCAAACATTAAAGAACTTCCAAAAAGAAACAATTTCCCACATGAGAGAACCATAAATTACATCTGATATATCACTGAACCTCCACAGTATTAAATGAAAAGGGCTGATGAAGAATGTGAATTATTAGGTTTGGGTTGCTATGATTTATTTAAAATAAATTATAGCAATACAATAATAAGATGTTAGTTCATACCATGTAAACTGCAAAATATACCTAGATAACACATTAATCATTTCAATAATAATTGAAATTTTTAGGAATAACCCTTATCACCAAATGAGAACCATAGGTAGAAATAAAAGCTGAGATGAAACAAATGAGCTGGTTTCAATAAAAAAGAAATATTTTGGTTAAAAGAAAATTTAGTTAGAAATGTGACCTATCTTATTGCTAGTGGACATGAATGATCAATTACTATTTCATAATAGATCATTCCTATCCAAAATAATTTCATGAAAAGATTATTAATTTAATCTCTGAAAGAAATTATACTTCTCATTACTGAAAAATATTGTTCAAATATTAGCATTAACATCTGAATGGGAATTACATAAACTTTTAACAAAAAATTTCATACTGAAGGCATTCACCCTCAAAAGTAATTTTTTTTCCCTAATACATAACAAAGATGTAAGATAATATTTGAGGCTCCACTTAACTAATTGAATAGTTAAACGTGATTTTGTTTCTCTACAGGTGAACAGTATGTCATAAGTGGATTGAGTCATGATACAAGTTATCATGTGAGGGTAGCTGCTAAAAATGCTGCAGGTGTTGGAGATTTTGCTGAAGAATTGCATCACCGAACCGGAAAAATCACGGCAGATTCAGTAACTGGAGAAAGCAGTTCTGCTATTTCAGTCCATGTGCCTCCTAATTTGCTATTCCATTTATTCCTGCAACTAGTAATGCTTACTGTCCCGTTGGTGAGCTGCAGAGCCTCTATGTCAGTGAATCTGTGAAACTGCAAAGAAAAAGTCCAAAAATGTTTTCAATCGCGGTACCTTTTTGCATTCAGAATGATGTTCTTGGCTGTTTGGATGAATATGAGGGAAGGATAAAAATCAAAGTTTAAAAAAAATGCATCCAGCTGCTTCTCTTCCTTATTAAGACGCGTTCAAGTAAGAGTTTGGAGATGGAAATGTTGTTAATCCGAAAAGACGGTGATATTTTTTTTTAATCTTGGGAAGTTGAAGATAAGTGTATTTAAATTTTCGATTTTACATGATGATGATGATAAAGTTATCAGTGGCCATCTTAAGGATCTATGTACTGTGTAAGTATAAAAGAAAACTTTGTGTCCCTTCAGGTGTTAGCATTGTTGTCATTATCATCATTAATTTTCAATAATTTGATGATAGCAAAGTAAATATGTGCTTCTCTGCTGAAGAATTGACTATATTGCCATATGTAGTAGAAGTGTTCATAAATATGTTATTTTACTTTATTGGTCAATACCATCAAGTAGGTATTATTGTTCCCATGAAACGCAAATATTTTAAGACAAAACTTAGATTAGGATGATTATTTATCCATGAAGATATGTAAAATACACTTTATTTTCAGTTTCAAATGAGTTACAGAATTCATTGTAAATATTTAAAATTTCTCTTAATTTATACCAGTTTATTCAACTTTTGAAAAAAGTTATTCTTGATGAATATTTTCCAAAATAGTGAGCTTTTAAAGTTGTTGTTTTTCAATCATAATTGGAGTTTGCTATTTTAAATTGTTACGTTTATTTTAGGCTTAGTTGAAAACAAGCCAAAATGTGAGTAAATTAAATCACATTTTAACTTATCATTCCTCTCCTACTTTGACTTTTCCTGTCACTATTAATAAGTGGGACTCAAAATATATGTGATTAGTACCAAGAAGATGCTGCCTATTCTCATGTTGCCATGAAAAATGCATACAGATGTGAAACCTCCTCAATTTGTTCATTTAACCTTATTTTCATAATTTTCTGACAGGAAAGATCTACCTAGTTAAATCATGAAACCTTCTACGATGTAAAATGACAACTCTTTGTTATTATGATGGTCACAATTCCATTTGATTTATACGTCCATATTCCACATGGGCCATTTTGCAGTGAAATTTTTCATTATTGCCAAAAGCTCATATTTGAGGTGGATTTTCAAGTCTTAAAGAAAGGTTCATTAAGAACTATAGATGACTGTCTCGTTATTGATATCTTAACTCCTAGAGTATACATTCCATGTAGATTGGCCGAATGAAAAATTCTGAATGCTGTTCATTGTGTGATATGCTGGTTATATCTTAGACTCAAATGTGATTCAATTTCCATCATAGTATTTCACTGTTTTAATCCTGAAAGTGATTTATTTGAAATAAAGGTCTGTATCTTGATTTTTCAAGCCATGTTTTATATAGAATACAATGACTGTGAAGTGCATATAAACAAAAAAGATTTCCCATAGTAAAAATCATTGTATCCTAACAAAATTGAGTTGCATCAAAATAATCATAACACAGCCAAATTTCATATTTTTGATGGACTTGCTTCATGCAAAAATTGATCAGCCAAGTGAACTAACCATACAAAATTGTGTTTTTCCCCTTTAACTTTCATAAACAAACAAATTAGCTTTCATAAATGACCAGTATCAATGTCTTCATCAAGCAGTCGATTGTTCTGAGTAAATAAACTTTTAATTACTCATATGATGAAGAATGTAATCCATATAGAATAAAAATTTTCCCTCACATATGCACTGTTAAAAAGATAAATGAAAGTAGGCATACATACTGACTTGGTTCAGTAAAAATTATATTTACAAAATAATATTTAACATTCATAGCATTTTTAGGGTTCCATTTGATATTTTATTGTTAGGGATTCCTAAAATTAGATTTCCGTGGCTTCCAAAAATCTTTTGAATGCATGAGGTGTTATTTTATCCCATCTTTTATGTTTTCAGGTTGCAATTTCTGCTAATAATCCTCATCTGAATAGTACTTCCCTTGGCAATTATATAATGAATTGTAAATGTTGTACAGTAAAGGTAATGGAGATGGAATTAAAAATAATCCTGTTGTATAGATGGTCTGTAAAGAATTTCATTCAAAAAAGTATTCTTCTTGGGCTTTTTATGTAGTGTCTGTTTGAAATAATGGTAATTTTAATATGCCAAATGTAAGTGCAAATGAATGAAGCATTGCTGAAATATTGCTGAACAGATATAATTTCTAAGAATTTTGATGTCTCTTTGACCTAACCAGTCCTATGGGTATGTTTGACATATAAGTTAATTCTTCTTAATTTAACAGATGTATATTTTCAAAATTTTCATAAATTATTTATAGTTATTTGCACTTACAAAGTTTGTCACTTTGTATAAAGCTTTCTTTTAACCTTAAATATTCTATTTCTATTATAGCTTGAGGTGCTAATGGGCTATAAGTTTGGATGAATGTACAAAAGATAATAAAGTTGAATGAGAGAGTGAATAAACATTTTCATGAAAATAGTTTTATCTTATGTGATTCATTTGAGAAGGAGATGGAATTTTCATAACCTTGAGAATTTGTCATTTTTTAAGATAACGGTAGCATCAGACAGAGGTATATCTGAAGGCTTACTTATCTTAACAAGAGATAAGATAAGAGTGCATGTTGACTGATACCAATGAAAAAGCAGACATTTCATTTCATTTTATTTATCGCTAGTTGAAATGTAAAATAGAAAAGTAGGAGCATTGAGTTTACAAATATTTCAATCAAGAATGATTGATCAGTCATGAGAAAAGAAATTTTTTCACACTGTGAAAAGTCAGCGCAAACAAAAACTATTCAAATTAAAACAGCTTATCTGAATTTATGAAGTATATGGAATAGCATTAAGTTTCAATGGCTTCAAACGTTGGATGGAGAAGAATGTCTCAAGAAAGTGGTGTTAGTGGAAATGCTTTGGGTGCCCGAGGAAAACAAATGATAGCACATGGAGCCCATAAATGGGTTATTCTTTTTGCAGCATTTTTAATAAATGTAAGTTCATACTGATCACTTCTTTTTAAATATTTTATTAATTGTACTCATTATTTAACCTTGCCAATTATTTTCTACTCGTAAATAAATGAAGACTAACAAACATTGCTGTCATAAAAGCTTATTGCTAATAATCATCACCATTGAAAGCAATGCCTTTAACTTTTTAGATATCCTAGGAGAAATAGAAAGGGATAATTTTTATCAAACTCAGTAAAGAATTTAAAATATCATATAGTTAAGGAGCTAAACGTCATTCTAGCAACACTTTTCCTATTGAAAATTTCATGAGAGGACTATTAAGATTTCATGAAATGGCATTAAAAAAATTTGGTGGACTGAAGCAATCCCAATATATATTATCAGCAGATCCATGAATTTTTCAAAGACTATGAGTATCAATGAGATCAATGAAATACTTAGTATATAATGAAACTAAAAATTTAAACTAAATTAAACTAATCTAAAATTAAACTAACTGCAATTAATCAAAACCAAATCTAACATTAGCTAACGTAGAAAATATGAATCATTTATTTGAAAATTCAGCATTATGTGAAAACAACGCAATTTATGAAGGCTGCTTTTTATCTAAGTGAGAAGTTAATTAAACTGTTCACTTTTATGACTAGAGAATTTTATGAAAATCCCTGATTGTCTTCATATGCTTCATCCAGTGTAAAGGCAGGGAAACCAGTTCAGCATTCTTAACTTTAGAAAAAAACTAACATGTTTCTATCACTTGAAGAGTTATAATAAAGATAATCAGAATTTCAAATAAAAATTGAATTTGCTTCTCAGTACGTCTTAAATATAATTTTTCCACAACTGATGGTATGAACACAAATGCCTATGATAGGTTATAATTCCTTCAGATTGAAGATATGATAAAAATAGATTTTATCACCTGAAAAGAGTAAAATTTTGATTCATAGCATTTTTGTGTGTATTCTTCCTTAATAGTAGAAAATATGACATACTGCAAGTTTGTCATAACTTTCTCAGTGCAGCTTACATCAACTCATACAGGATTGAAGAAAAATAAATGAAGAATATACTTAATGACTACTTTAAGAACCTTAAGACCTAAAATATCTTTCACAATAATGTAGTATAATAATACTAGATCTAACTAAAACTAGATGTAATATTAATACTACTTCATGGTAGATCATTCAAGCCAATCAATATTTAAATATTTTACTTTGACTTTAAACTAGGCATGTAGTACTTTTCTTGCTGAAATTATTTTATCATAAATTTGCACAATACTGTTAGAGCATGGAAGTAGTGTACTCTTGAGTGATTCCATATTTTTCTTTGTGGAGTATTATTAATTACTATTAAACCAAGCCACAGTTGCAATTTACTTATATAAGGTGATTCAACAATGTAGGCTATAAATTCAAAACTAATAAATAAATTTAGGCTGAACAAAGTAAATAAATCAAGAAAGTACAGGTGAACTTTGTTTGTTAAATGAACAGTTTAGTTTCAACACAAAAAAACAACTCAAAATTCTCCATGAGTTAAAACAATACTACTGTGAAGATAAAAGCACTCTAGTAGCAGTTTTTTCACACTAAATCTGGAATTAAAATTCAATTTAATTTATTTCATTACCTTTATTTTCAGCTCATATAGTTGTTGATTGGAAGTGAGGAATGGATAGGATATCAATTTAATACTCTTCCAGAATCATTTTTTACACAGCTAGAGAAAATTTATTGGGTGCTACTGTCAATATAATTACTGGATAGTGATTTGAAAAAATCTAAGTTTTAAACTGCCGTTATTTATCACTTCATCACATAGCCTTATTAGAGATGATATTTTTGGATATTTTTAATAAGAGTGATCTAATATATTATGAAGTTATTAAAAAGGGATTTTCAATGTCTACAAATTAAGCCAAATGTTTAGGAAGATGTAGAAATGACCATAATTTAAAAAATGAGAAAATAACATCTCTATAAAATTATTGATTTGAATAAAATGTTGCATTTTTATAATTTTGAAACTTACTAATTGAGCCTGCTCAATTTTCAAGGTGATAGTGCCAGGTATTCTTCCCTCACTCGGAGTGTTGTTATACTTTGAAATTAAGGATCCTCAGGTAACACTAAGACATGCAATCTGGACTCCTATATTTTTTCTAGTAACCTGGTGTTTAGCAGGTTAGTCATTCTTCATTTATTTTATGATTCTAATATTTAGTTGAATCTAATAATACTAAAATTTTCATAATTTAAACATAATTGTTTCATTTTAAACAACTGATAATACTTCTATGCAATTCATGATTGTTTTCTAATACTATAAGAGCACCTAAATAATTCTTTATTGCATAACTCAATAGTGTTTTGATTACACTTTGTAAACCCAGAGCCAGATTTAGGTACACCTAAGTTAAATAAGCTGCAGCTTAGGGCCTCACAATCTGCAGGATCCTAAAAATATTTTCACAGATGATAAATACATATTTTTAATAATTTCTCCACACCCTTACACTTAAAAGATGTATATGTTTTAAAATATTTTTGAGAATTTCTGATTTATTAATCTCAGGGCCTCATATTCAGATATGTAACCCAGCCTTATGTAATCATAACACTATTGTGCTATACTCTGATAAATATAGTTCTCTAACTACATTATGACACACTGAGGAAAAAAAGGCAAATCAGCCCATTGCATGTCATATTTTGTATGCTGGTTTTCCTCAGTTTGTTTGAAAGTTTGAATAGCTGATTTTTGATTATCTACTATCATTCAGACTAATATTTTACAAGACACATGAATGGACTTAAATATTTTCATAATAACTATCCATATTCATTAGCATGTATGATTTTAGGTTACCATTTGTTATCAAAGAGACTAACAAAATTTTTCTTCAGTGATTCAATTGAATTGATCATAATTATAACCCTATTTTATGATAACAGTTCAAAAATATAAGTGTGATGATTTTCCACAAAGATGTATATGTATAATAAGTGAATACTTTTTAATTCTCAACCTCTTCAAACAGATTCTTGGGGTCACACAGTTACAACAACTAAATGTTACCAGAAAGTTGCTATCACATCCTCATTTTTAACAGGAATTATAACAGCAATAACAAGTCAAATACCCAACAATTTTGGCTCTTTGACATCCTTTTTAATGATAGGAATATTTCCTGGTAAGATATGACTATTTCATATCTGTTGTTATTCCTTGTTTATTAGTCAATTATTGTAAACTTAAATTGATCATTTATTACAGGTGCCGCACTAAGAATTTTGATGGTTATATCAGACAGCGTTCTGTCAGATTATTTCTCAACAAAATCAAAGCATGCAATAAGGATTATATTTTCAGCTAGTCATTCATTAAGTTTTATATTGCCTCCTTTTGTAGTTGCATGCTTTGCTCATTTATATGGTATATATCATGCACGCTTAATGCTTGCAGCATTGATTTTCCATACAATTCCTGCCTCATTTTTACTGAAAAGGGTCCAAACAGCAACATCAGGAAGGCATCTTTATCTAACAACTCAACCAGCATATGCTCTTCTTCATGTAATGAGAAATTTTGCTTTGTTATAGTTTAGTAAATGATGTAAAATTATTTCAAAAATGAATTTCTTTTAAGTGTGTACAAGATATATTAATAATTTTCAAAATATTATACCTGTACATAGCACTTTCTGACAAAATTATTTATTCTATTAATGTATAACATTCATTATTCACTCTCTTCACTAGAATGAACTTGATGAGGAAAATGAAGAATTACATGACAGTTCTCCCAGTCACCTCACTTACGCTGCATCTGATGTTCACAAAAGAAACAACAATCACTTTTCCCCAGATGTTGCCCAAGAAAGTGAAGGAATCAGAATAAAAGGAAATGTTGAGGACAACAATGCTATCCCCCTCTTCACTGATGTTGATCTAGTTGCTGGAACATATCAGGGAAATGTTGCATTTTCATTTGATGGCAATGAAGGAAAAGACTCCAATGGTAATGAGGATGTTGACATATTTGTCAGAGGCTCTGGAGGATATCAAAGGCAAAGATCTCTGTGCTGCTGCAGATGTTTCAGATCAATGACACATAATAAGGAAATTCATCCTCTAACACATCCTTCATTTTATCTGGGATTAATTTCTCTATTAGCTCAAAAAGTTATCTCTTTGACAGTTTGGGTCTTATTACCAGCAATGGTAAGAATATTGCCCAAATTAAGCATACATGGTTATAATGTTAGTGTACCGGAAAACATAGGGATAGCAGTAATTCCTATAGTGACTGGCATAGCATCTCTTCCTATAGTATTTTTTGTTCCATCACTATTACATCCCCAAAGCTACTTAGGAAAACGAATGATCCATGGGCTATCTACTATTGTAGCTGCCATAGGCGTGTTTGGTAAGATATTTGTCCTAATATTCTATATTTATATGATGTGAATATATGGTAATTATACACAGCTGTGTATATTTACCATATATATGCTTTTATTCTAAAATTTAGGGCTGATATTCTACCTATGTGTTATATTTCTACCCTACATTTTTATATACCTATATCATTAAATAATAGCTTATTTGTTTCACCTATCCATTCATATTTTTTTCAGTGTTTTAAATTAGATCTACTTATTAAACTGTATTAACGCTGTAAGTTTTTCCTATTGAGGTGTCTAAACCATTCAGAGCTCTAATCATTTTATATGTAATTTATTCTTTTGCCATTATTTCCTTCTTAAAATTATGGTGTATATTATACCTTGATTTGTGGTATATGCAGATAAGTAAGGAATTCGAAACGATGTAATTATTTTTGCAAGTTCAATTTTTTACTCATATATAATGAGTGTGCTTTATCTTATGCTATATTTTACTAAAGCAAATTTTGTGAACTGCTTCTGTCCATTTTGATCTTATGAGTGATGCTGCATCATTAATGAAAACAATTGCCAATTCATATTTATTCTAAGATTAATTAGGTAACACAGGTGATTAAAATAATACATACTAATATTTATGCTCCACTGATATCTGTATACCTATGTAGCAAACAACATTCCCAAAAAGAGCTGGTGAATATAACAATTAGAAACATATTTTTCATTAGAACTATTTCTTCAGAGAATGGAAACTAACAAATATGCTTTATCATTTTTAAAGCAATTGGTACAGAGCTGCATTTCCTCCAAATTGGAGCTCTTCTATTTTTTGGGCTGGCCAACTCTGTCTCGGTCATTACTTTGGAGACTCTTTTCAAAGAAGCAATACTTGGTAGTGACCAGTTTATGGGATACAAAAATCGAGAGAAAGAGTGGGGACAGGTCAGAGGCTTGGCTAATTCCATTACTGGTTTTATCATCATAACAGTGGGCATGACAATTGGTAAATCATACTCTTCTTTATCCTGATTAAAGATTTTAGAAAAGTGTTTCATGAATTATAAATAATCATTAACTTCTTTTATTTAGATATGATAACAACCGACTGGCATCATATTGATTGGCAAATGATCTTCTACATGATAGCAACTCTTCAAGCTTTTGCTGGACTGGTTTGGATTATTTTTCCATCCAAATATTGTCACTAAAACCAAAAATATTTTTATGTCAATAAATAATTTATTTATCATATCAAAATAAAAATTTTATAAATAAATTGAAACATCTTCTATTTTATTGAGAGAATTTTTTGCTTGGAGTAGAATGAATCGAAACTAGGAAATAGAAATCATCATTGACTAAATGCTATGTAAGAAAGAACTCAAGGCCATGAGTATCTGAAGAAATGCTAACCTAATTTGGAAGAGGAATAAGCAAGATGTAAGAAAATATGGATAATACTGTGGAATAAAAAATCAAATAACAGATCATTACAAAAAGAGAAGCAGATATTGACAAAATAATGGGTAAAGAAAGATAATAGAAGAGCCCATAAGTATGGGAGACCAAGATCTAACCAGTAGAAAAGTATAAGCACCACAATAAAAGACAAGAAAGGGATTTACTGTTATTGAGGACAAAGCGCATAGTGTAGAAGTTTTTGAATTTTGGGAAAAGAACATAGAAAGTATTATTTTTAGCTAAGATATTTACTTGTTATTAACAGAATGGAGCTCTCAAAGTCAAACTCAATCATACAGAGCAGGAAAATTTAAGAAAAATTATTGAAATTTATGGGTTCCCTCTGTCCAAGATAATCAAGTGGAAGTGATGGTATGTCAAATAGCCCAGACTCCTGGGGTGGAAATAGATGTTGCTGACAGAATTTGTTAATGGGGGGATTTAGAGCTGTAGATCAAACACTTAAAGCAATGGGTAGCCAAATTTTTGTAGAAAATGAAGGCAGATTAATTATTAAATTTTACACTGAAATCCACATTTCTTTTTCAGAGTAAAACAGACATTTTCTTTAATGCAATAAACTCTAAAGTATTGGAACTGCTATTCTTAATTTTAGAATTGCCCTGCCCCCCTGTATTTTATCAACTCAATAGAAAGATACAATGGGTAAGTAATTATGGGTCATATGGTAAATATTTTCAAGTTATAGATTTTGTGTTTGATGATTTCTCTCATAAACTATATTTTATAACTTCACTGACTTATGGAATAAGTTATAATCGCGGTGGAAATCATAAATCAGCCGAGTCACTCCATAAATCCACCAGAGATCTTGAGTTCCTTGAATCGCTTGTCTCGCTAAGAATCAAAGGAGGAATAGATCATGCACTTTAATTGATGAGTAATCGTACTGATGAGGGGAAGAGATTTCAACTTCTATTGTTTTTAATAGCGTTTAGCTTATTTCTTGTAGTTTACCAGTCTCACGAAAGAAAGTCATTGATTTTAATTGACATTGTATTTCCCGCTGCCGTTCATTTATCGAGGCTCAACTGTCGGTCGGAAAATGTGCCTTCTCTATTTCCGGTCAGATGGGGAATTACGAAGTGGCTCATGTTGTTGGTAAATAATTCTTTTCCGTTTGTTATATCTTTAATTGAAAACTTATCCCAATAATTACGGTTGTTACTACTTCTAAATTTTTAGAATACAATTTTTAATATTCACGCAAAAAGTTTTACCTATCAGTTAATGAATGTGAATGAGATGTGTAATCTAACAATCTTTTGGAAGAAATAGAGAGAAAAGAATGATCCTAAGTGTTAGAAATCTCATTGAAAAATATGTTTATTTAAGTCCATTGATATCTATAGAATGTTTTTTTCTGTGAGGTATTCGAAATTATTTGATTGTATTTGCAATTCTTTTCTCTGTGTCTTGAATCGAAAATTGAGAGTTCTTATATTGCCGTGTCCTTTTCTGTGAGTTCAATAGATTCTGCGAATATTTGTATGCAACGTAAAGTCGTAATTAAGTTATTAGAATAATCAATATTTATCCTTTATAATTAATACATTATATAAGCTTCTCACAAGCTAAATTTATATTTTGTCAGACAATCGCTTGATCCTGTAATATTTTAACATCCTCATAAAGTGATTATGTTATCCTAGACAATGAAGAGTAAGGGAAAGTTTCATCTGCAGTTTCTATCAGTGATACTGTTTAGGTATATGATCAGTGGTTGTTAAACGTAGAAATTTCTTATCAAATTGTTTTGTTAGTAAATCCTTTTTTCATCTATCGATTTCATGAAATTCAACACATCTCAATCTGTGTGAAGGAAGTGCCTGGCTCTAGGAGGTGATTCAGAAGACAAGGTATCGGTTGCATGCTACTCAACTGCTTCTATGAAGGAAGATACTTCTTGTCATGGGTGAGTGCATCTTTCTTTTAAAAATTTCATGAAGGAATTGGTAGATTATCTCAAAGTTAATTTCATCTAATCCGTTCTTAATTTGTTGGCGATTAGTCCATTAGATTTAGCAAGGTGTTAAAGACATTAAAGATCAAGTGGCACACTTACGTAGCTTAAACACTTTTGGTGCCAAATCTCGGTTCAGTCCTTAATAAACATAATTTTTTGAGTTGTATAAGCTTAATACCAGTCGTCGGTAGCGTTTTTAAATCCTTTTACTTATAAGGGTGGTTTATTTGACATTCCCTGCTGTTACTGTGGGAAGGGTGTTCCATTAGCAAAAAGGATTGCTGTTATTTTTTAAATTTTTTATGATAATTTTCTTAGGAATGTTTTGGAATTTGCAGTGATGTATTTGTTTTCTAGGCATTTGATGCAATTTTTGGTAAAGATGATTGAATCCTCTTTGGTCTTTGATATTAAGTATTGTGGAAACAGTGAGAACTATGTTTAATTGATGTTGAACTTAAGATGTGTTGTACGTAGGTTTGCCAATCAACAAAATCTTCAGCTCTTTTTTATGATTTCTTTAATTTCTTCAAGAGATTAAATATAAAAAGCCAATTTAAAATTGTACTAATAATTGTGTTGACCCTTTTGCTGGAATATTTATGCCTCATAATTATAGCGGCAACCGTAATTGTAAGTGCTGATTCACAGATTACCACATAGCCTGTTTCAACTCAAAAACTGTGACAATTTGTCTCTTAGAAATGACAGCTGTACATGTAAAGGGCCCCATTGCCTTCCGCTATTGCTAAATCCGGCTCTGAAAGACTGTCGTAGTAACAGCTGATAACAAAATAAAAGTTTACTAATTTAAAATTGCTTTGCAGTCATTACGAACATAGGTATATCTTCTCTAAGTTTTTGCAATTCCAGATTATTAACATTCTCATACATTAAGTATAAGAATCTCTATTAGGTTCCTTTTAATGTGGTTCTCTTGACTTCGTAAGACACTTAAATAGTCTGCTATGAGCCTGTATGTTTAGATTTTTGATTAAATAATACGAGTGCCCTGGTTCCTCGGTTAGAAGAATAGCCTCAAAGGTTGAAGAAATCTTTACTCAATTCATTATTCTAATTTTTGGGAGCCTAAATTTTTTCTGATGAATAATGTGTTCTCGCTTACTTCAGAATTTTCCCCATTGATTTTCTATTCATTGCGAATTAACGATAACTTGGAAAGTGATTCACACCATCGGCAGTTCTAAACTATACGGTTTTTTATCATATGTGCGAAAACTTAGTCACTCTTTTTCATTGTTCTAAATACGAAGGTGCCACGTATCTCTCGTTTCAAAATTTTATCTCGATGTTATCGTGATGTGAATGATTCATTGTCATAAAATTTGTGATAATTCCTTTTCCCCTTTCAGAACGTTGCACTGCTGGGCGCAAGCCGTGAAAATGATTTTTAAAATATAGACAACCCACATTGTAAGTTGGTTGTCTGGTTTTTAAAATTGTTTCACCGAACTTTGAGCCCAGCAGTGCAATTTTCTGAAAGGGGTAAAGTGAAATTACTTGAAATTGATAATTTTGCTGCCGAAAAAGAAATCTGAGAAAATGATATAAAAAAAAGATTTGGCCGCCCGCCAAGCGGGTTCGAGGGCTGGTTTGCAGGTCTAAGGGCACCCGCAACACTAAAGTACGGGCTCGAATCCTTTTATTCCGAAGTTAGGATGAAGAAAAAACTCTCGGTGGGGTTGGCGGCCCTCTAATCCCGAAAGCGCTCGCGACTGGATTCGAACCCGTGACAGTTAGCGTCGCACCTAGGTGCCTCGACCCACTACGCCAGCCTGTCGAACGGTGAAAGTGACGCCGAATCTCGTGCAGGCTCGTCCATTGCTGATGTAAGAAGGGAATTCAAGGCGTTATTTTCTATTAGTTGCTCGATATTTATTGCCGTATCAGCCTTCGAAAGTTTTGTATAAATAAAATGTAATATTTTCCTCGATCGTGATGAATCAAAATACAGTATACTGTACACACTCGTACAAACCTAATACTTTCTTCTAATAAGACCGCAAATGTCGTTTGAATTAAAATAATTATTATTTCAATTATAAGATACTTTCGATTTTCTTTCAAGCAATGTCGATATCTTTGATCATGGCAATGAAATTCGTAAGAATTAATAATTCTTATTTCATCCGGCTCTTAACACCATCGTATGATACCGTGAAAGTTCTATTTCAATTTGTTATTCATGCAGTTTCTCATTGCCTGTGATAGTTCATGATTTCCTTTATTGCCCATATTTTTATATTAATTTTGAATTAATATTAATTCTATACTTTATGAAGAAAATTTGGTCACTGAACACTTGGGTCATTAGGTTCAAACTTACTATCCTTATCGTATATCAAACTTATTTGCCAAAGAAGTGTAACCATTATGTTACAATTAAAGCATTACCTTTCTCACATCACAAATGTATGTTTTGGAGTCTATCAATTTGCTAGATTTATTGAGATGCAAAATGTTATTTTTCATGTGAACCTTGACTTCTCTCAGTTCAGTTCTTGAAACTGATATCAACCAAAACGATAAATAATTTAGCAATAATATATTAATGGCAACTAGAAGACTAATATATAATTATTTCCAATTCATATTAATTGGATATTTTGTGAAGATTAAAGGACTTATTTGTCATGTGATATCACTGGGGCATTTCAGAAGGAAGCTTGATGAAACCAAGGTTCATTCAACCATTTCCTGATTAATTTGAGAATTAAATTCAATCAAAGTCATCAAATTGAATATATTCTTAATTTTATCTCCATACTTTTTAATTATTAAGTCTTATTAGCATGGCCATGTTAGAAAATAAACCATGCATTAGGACTCGTATACTCATTGATATCAGGGCGTGGTCAAAGCCCAGTGATGTGTTTCTGCTGGTTTCCACCAGTTGTTAGAATTTTCCTAGTTTACAAAATTAGAGATACTACAATCCGCTCATGACATTTAGAATATAATTTCAGTGCTGGATAATAAAATACTTGATTCTAATCTTACCTAATATTGTTGTGAATATTTAAAAAAATTAGAATAATTAGAGAAAATGTATGTACTTAAGACTGCTCTGCCTACTCATTAGCGATAAGAACCTCTTTTAAAAATCTTTTAATGTCACTACTGGTGAATCCCCTCTCAATATTAGGTTCAAAATCCGTTGCTGCTTGAAATATTTAAACGTTCATCTTTTTCAAATTCATTTATTCTGCATCATTATCTTTTTACCCTTCCACCAAGTGTGTTTAACAGTAGAACTCTTCCTAAGAAAAAACTATTGTATTGGCACTTGCATCCATTTCTTATTTATTTTGAATAAATTTGCTTGGACCCTTGCTTTTGGACCATAACTTCTTTCACATGGCTTGATGAATCTTCACTGGAGGATATAAGTGAATTCAGGAATATACTTTTGCCCTTTTTCATCCTCCTATGCCTTGATGTCATTCTTCATGTTGTATTTGTACTAAAAGTTCTGATGTGCTGGTTTCTTTTGCTCATATTTTCATGAATTTCTTTTAACAAGCATTGGAGGCAAAAGTCACTGAATATAAACATAAATACTTGATCAATGGGCTAATGGAAGAATGTAATATTTGGTTAGTGAGAGGTGTTGTAGTAACAAAGTAGTGTGTTGACTGTAATGTTATGCTCCTGATAATATTACTCAACATCTGCTTGAAAATGGATGTGTATGCAGTTGCCTTAAAAACATGTTTTACTGTTTCCACAATAATGATAGTATATTTAAAACTTTCTTATTAAGAGAAAATGTTTTTAAATTATTTTCTTAGAAAATAATCACTGCAATTCCAATACTTTTATTTTTTTAGGAGAGCAAAATTTCCAGGTTTCTCAGGCTAGAACATTAATTCTTCTCCTTTTTGAAGTTTTTTTTTAAACATGTTATAGCTTAAGATTTCAGGCTTTCCCGATGGATAGATTGTTGCAGTAGTAGTTCTCAGGATGACTGCCAGGTTGCTACAGGGAGTGAGGCTGATATTTTAGCTGCTGTTTTTGTACCCATCTTCAGGGCAAGATTTGTCTGCAGAGACAGCAGCTGAAACATCTGCCTCACTCTGTGAAGCAATCCAGTTGTCATCCCGATAACTACTCCTTCAACATGTCATAGCTTCCTCTTTGTTTTTGAATATCAGATTCATATTAGTGAAACTGGTTTACTTATTTTGCTGAACTAATTTAGGATAGTAATTTCTGATCAGTCAGTCACTCATTTCATTAAATAGCACCTTCCAATCAGTATTTCTCCACAGAATTCTGTTACAAGCTGAATGATACTGCTCTTGGAATTTCTCCTAGTTAGGAGTTGGTTACTTTAGGACCTCCAGTTTATTGCTTCTTTTAAGATATAATTTCTCATCTTAAATTGCTCATTTTTTTCTTGAATTTGGGCCACAAAAATTTCTAAGCTTCATTTTTAATTGCTCTGGGTGTTATTTTTATCACATAAGTTTGTCTATTGCAGTTTAATCAATTAGTTGACAAAGAAGTAAAATTTGGAACTTATGTCATATGAAAGCCCTTCCTCCATTTTCAGTGCCACTTCCAAATCATTGAAGTAATAATTGTTCGCAGATTTTTTTTTCATTATCTGGGTAATACTGCTCTTTGAATTTCTAGTATGTTAGAAGATGTTTACTTTTGGACTTCCAGTTTATTGCTTAAAATTCCAAATATTTCTCTTTTGATTCATCCCCAAGTGTTTCTAATGAAATGACCAAAATGCATGTCTTTTTGGCAGTTCAACCGCTTATTGTTAATCTAGCTCATTGCATTTTGTATCAAGTTTAAGTGTAATTGTCTTTCGAAAGTCCACCATAGAGCAACAATCCCAAAAACTTTTCTAGTAGCTCCTAGAAATTCCAGTGAAAAAAAAAAAAAAAAACGCCTTGAACGTATGCAACCGCGATGAAACCGGTGCGCCTTGAGCATATGCAACCCGCAACACACAAGGACCCGTTGCGCCTTGAGTTTATGCAACCCACAACACACCTACTAGTAGTGAAAAATTATTCTAAGTCCCCAAGGTCATTCGGTTGGTTAAAAAATAACATGTTTATTATTTTAGTGTTTATTGAATTTTTAATTTTACATTAATATTTCAGGTTTAATTTCTGCCATCTGTACCTGCACTCTTAGAGGGCAGTGCTACATTAATTGCTGCCTTGAGAATTACTTGTAATAATAAGTATTATTACAAGTAATTCTCAAGGCAGCCATTAATGTAGCACTGCCCTCCAAGAGTGCAAGTACAGACAGCAGAAATGGTCCAGATGGATGCTGCAACAGCAGAAAACAATTGACACGTCAAAATCTTCGAGAGGTTCGGCCAGTCCGGCTCTTCCAATACCAGGAACGTTTGGGGGTTGGGGCCGGGACAGGTTTTAAAGGAAATTTGAAAATCTCCTGTCTGCAATTTTTCTTTATTGGGCACTGTAACAAATGTACATTTTTAAATTATACAATAAAATCTTCTGAAAAAAGGGTTTGCTTGAAGTCTCCATTTCTCCCTCCTGAAAAATAAACTCCATGAGAAAAAGAACACTCAGAGCCTACTTTAAAAATTTGATCTTCTTGAGAAAATTCAATGAAAGGAAGCATTTGAATTCTATCCCACGAGCAAAAATTAAGTTTTGGACTTGAAAAAAAAATCAATTTTGTAATGTAAAAATGTGAATTGTTGCCAATTTTCAAATTTTAAGTAATGAAAAATCAAATTCCAAATTAAAAGAAAATTTTGTACGGCAAGATATGTTGCATCTTTTACTGAAAGAATAAAATTTAAATACTTTTTCAAATTTAGCCCACTGTAGCAGATGAAAATTAGATTTTGTTCCACAAGCTTTAAAAATTATAATTAAAACAGTTCTACCAACGATTAGAAACTTTGCCTAGGTGCAAACCAATCGTTAATACTGAATTTACATGTGCAATTACTGTTCAAAAATGCTTCCTTTACATTGAAATATTGTAAAATCGATGCAATACTACGAATAACATGCGAAAAGATTGGGAAACTCCTATTAGCGCACTTGTTGAAACATCAACCCCTTGAAACTTAACGGAAAGAAATACTGTTTGGAAAAGTTTTTTAAGCGCGAATTCAAGTCAGAATGAATAATGGTTCAGAAAATTGTAAATTCCACGAGTTCGGGTAGAACGCCCCGACAAGCACTAACTCCGCAACTGAAGTTTGAATTTTTTAGGGGATACAAGAGCAGTTGAAAACTTACATTACCGATTGATTTTTACGTATTCACTCAATGAAAAATAAAATCAGAATAGCTCTCGTCCAGATCAAATTTAACCAGGCTAAGATTTACGCAGCATTTGCCCAAATATATTTAGTAATTAGGCGTCAAATCGCGTAATTTGGAGATAAGCTGAGAGCTTCAGTAAGCTTTGACGTCACTACCGCAAACGAGTGTATCTTTTCCAAAATATGCCCAGTAAAGATCTGGAATTCGACTATGAGGTAAAAAAAATTACGGTATTTGACCCCTACGCAGAACAACCCCCTTCCAAAATTGGGTAACCGGAAATAGAATCTGCTCAAGAAGTTTCAATGTCCTGTACACGAAATTTACCTTAGCTCGCGACTCCTTCACATAATATCGTTTACGAAGATATATGCGCCTGAATTGATATTACGTTTGGAATTCCAATTATGTTATGACTAGAGTGGGTTACCCTCTACTTCTGACCAATTCAAGTCTTATGGTGTCATTCACATTAGAATTTGCATTCGAACAATGAATTCAAACCTACATTATACTGAGATTTCGAATTTGACATAACTAGGCGAATTTAAATAAACTCAAATAGTAAATTTCCTACATAAGTGGTACAACTTCGGAGATGAACTTTGAATTCAAATGGGCCTTTTTAAACAAGGAATGAAAACTAGTTACCGAATTAAAAATAAACCGTATGTAAAAAGCAGGTGATTACCCCTTACATTTAGTCTTTGTATAGTAAATTGACCTCAAAGCCGATCTCAACAATGCATTTCAAACTGGGATAACGGAATCTTATTTTAGGACCTTCCCGATAAGATATTGAATCGAAACTTAGGAACAAGTCAGAATGGCACTTATCTAATATTAATTTGCTACTTTCTTTCACGAAAGGGTCCTGAGTTCGACCCCAGGCGGTCTTTCGCGAGAATTTTCGAAAATTGTTACTAATTGAGTCCTTACTCGGAGCGATAAAACAGTGAAAATAACGGAGGTTGGAGATGCCGTGGTTATCTATTGTACTAACTGAAGAAATGGTACCAAGTGACCGTGAGTTTGAAGCCAAGTGGGTGCAAAATTCTCCGGTATAAAATGCATGGCGGTCAATTTTGACAATTATTTTTAATGCTTATTCGATAACCGGGAATGATATAAAATGGAATGTACATAGAGGCAATACATATGTTTCATATAGGCTGTTCGCCGTTCCTCTGACGGTTCTTGGTTCGATGTCTGAGCGTCATTTCTATTCTACCATGTATTTCAAATGGGGATAGCGTAATCTTATTTTAGGACCTTGCCGATAAGATATTGAATGGAAACTTCGGAACAGGTCAGAATGGCACTCATCTAATATTTATATGCAATTGTCTCTCACGAACGGGTCCTTTCTTCGAGGCCAGGTTGTTTCGCGCGAAGTTTTCAAAATTATTTTGAGGCATTACTTGGTACGATACTGCATTCAACTGATAGCTTGCAGTATGCAAGCAACTTTTACTCGTATAGCATATTCTGTACTAAGCTCGCTAGAGCATGTATTATCTCCAAATATACGAGATACGACCGTAAGTTTAATCCACTCTTCATTTAACGAGGTCAAGTTTTGAACTAAAATGACCAGATTCTTCAAAAAATCCTTAAGTATAATTCGACCGTGAAAAAAATGCGTTGCATGCGAAAGAGTAAAAATTAGAGGAATCGGCACTGCTTAACGAGATTGGGAAATCGCGTATTCCTATCAACTTCTAACGAGGGACGAGGTATAATATGCGTCAAACGGAACGTACACGCACTAACCCTGAAGAAAATTCCGAATTCAAACAAAGCATGATACCGATAAAATAACCCGCACTATGTATACAACTGGTTACATGAAAAATAATCCGTTACTTAATCGCAGAGGTAACTATCACAGGAGGCATTTCTTGAATAAAGTGCAAGAAACAATAAGAAAAGAATGGAGAACTTACAACTGTATTCCGATCCGAATCCATTTGACAAGGTGGTGAAGTGAGGGATAGCAGGCCGAAGCATCCTTGGAGCTTTGAAGACTTCCGGCGATGAGCGAAAGAAACCGCGCACGTGGTCAGACATGTTTGCAAGAGAAAATTTTCGTGTAATATTTGTCATGCAAGATTTCTACAGCAAAACTACAATACTAAATGCTAATAATAATATTTTAAGTGACTTTAATCTTAAGTTACTCGATGAATTATACGTAATAGAGAAATTAAATTACTCAAGTTCAAAGAAAATAATCTCACATAAAGAGTATGAATTGTCCTTACCTAAAATCAATGCTGATGCAACCAGATTTCTCTTTTCATTCACCTGGGAGTACATCATCAACCGTAGCCACCACGAGGCGATGCAAATACCTCGTGAATTAAACAGTTCACATCAACAACTAGCTCGAAGAGAAGACGAGCTACTTAGTAAACCCTCCTTATATAGCGTTAGGGAAGAGGTACCATGGGTAAAAAAAGACAAACGAAATTCACTTATAATGAAATTTATTTTAATTTCGAGAAAATTACGGCCTTAACAAATATTTAAAATATTACATAGTAAAGCGATTAAAGATGTTATAACGCCTTTGCATGATTTCAAGCTATTCGGGGTTCATTAATTGTTTTACTTATTTTTAATAGTCCTGTATAAAATTATTTATTTACCACAAAAATAATTTATTTGGTTCGTCTAAATTAGATTGTTGAGAGATTACCGAACTAATACTTAAGCTATTCATGCGAATAAACTGCAGTGAAATATTTATCACAAAGTACATCGAATGCTATGAAATCACAATGAAAGGATCTGTTCACATTTGCCGGTAAGAATCGAGGGACGAAATTAAATTAATAACGCAGTTAAGCGTAACGAAGAAATATTAGGCTTTGCTGTAAATGTTGTCGTTGGTGAAGCCATGCGTAAAGGGATACGCATCCCGTAATACCGAGGGATTTCATTTCAGCTACGTTCGTTTTTTGCCATTTCTTTAGGACGGTTCCTTGTGAATTTCTTGTTTGGGATGCATGATTTTCTGGGAATAAAATTAAGATAGAGCGACGTGGAACAAACGCCACCCTGATTATGGGTCTGATACTGATATATAATGAGGTCTTATTTATCCCTTTTTCTAAAGGCAATGTGTTAGATTTAAAATTCGTTTGGGGGTGTTTCTTTTCAGTATACTCTCAAGTTACATACATAGTGAATAAATCAGAAGGGAAGCGTAGTGTTTTCTGAGCATAGTCTTGAAAAAAATAGTACTCAGTGATGCCCTCACCACTGCTGCTGAAAAATTCTTTATTCTACCCTAATTGTCTATCAGGTAAAAGTTGGTTCATTGTAGAGTAAAAAAGTAACTAAGATGGAAATAGCACAGTTTTTCAAAAATATGATGGAAGACTATCAGCATTACAAAACTCTGTTATCTTTTAGATTCAATTTCTGCTTGGTCCCTTGAAGTGTCTTAAATGTTATTATGAAAGTAGCAAAGGGGACTTGCAACCCCTAAATGTCCTTAAATTTCTTTGCATATAGATATATTTTTCATTTGGAAAACATGCTTAGAATAAAGGATAGAGATAAAAATAAGATTTATTTTGTATAAATACATCTAGTAACAAACATTGCTTTCTGCCAACATAGAAGCTCCATCTTTATAACAACATAGAGCATTAGTTAATAAAACCTCTCAATGGAAAGTCCAGAAACAACACCAACAGAAGAGCATCCGTCTTTTCATACATGTCATTCAAAAAATTGATTGAGATATACTTTGTGATGATTTCTCTTGCATTGTAAAAAAGGTGAGAAAATACTTAAAAATGTATTTTCTCAATAATTGTAACATAGGCATCACAAACATGATAAGGAATGGCAGTTTTCTGGTGTTACTTTTATTATCTTCCTCTCCCTGGATAACTTTAGTGTTCACCTCTCCACCTGTCATAGAAAGCAACATATGAATGAATAAACAGAAAATATTTTATTCCGTATCCTAGCTTCAATCACCAGCAAAGTGCAAAAATTGTTCATAGCGTAAAAGATGAGGATTGTTCATGGAAAATTTTACGCATAAAAAATGAAAAATACTTTCACTTAAAGTTACCAAATCAGTGCCGATTTCTAATCTTATCTCTCAATAAGCTTTTTCATGTCAGAGAGCTGTTAATTTAACTCCTTTGTATCGGATGATTTTAAGATGGATAAGATAACAAAAAATTAATCTCAAATGTTGCAGTTTCAGTTAGAGAGATCTTCCTCTATCTGGGAGGCTGTTTTATCCAACTAGCTTACCAGTTAGGACATTTTCTCAAACCATTTAGAGTACTTTGTTGTAGTAAACATGCATAAACAAGATTGATAAACCAAATTATTTAAATGATTGTGATTGTTTCACATAAACAAAAAAAATGCAGGTTATGCACCTAAATGTGGACTTATAGTGTAAGGGTCTGCATTACTCTGACCAATAGTTCTGAATGAAACTTTTTATTACAGTTTATATCAGGTTTCTATTACAGCCAATTATGACAGAATGGTCAATGGTTGGAGACCAGAGGAATGTTGGTCCATGCAACATCTTTACCTCATTGAAGTGTATGTAGGTGCATTTTTAATCACAAAGAACAACTCTGAAGAGTACTATCAACACATTGAAACACTTTAAGGAATGCAAAAAGAGACCACTTCAATTAATTACCCTTAATTGTGATGATGCACAGTGATCAATGATGATTACGTGAAACAGTCCAATAGATTAAGTGATGCACAAATTTATCTACCCTAGCTAGAGTAAAATCTTATACCCCCATCTTGATTTTGACTTCCTTAAGATTTGATTAAAAAACGCAAAAATCTCTTTAAAGAGTTTTGAAAAGGCTTTTTTATACTTCCCAACCACAAATATCATAAAACACACAGAACCCCTTCATACCTTGAGACTTATCAACTTACCTAGATGAAATGTTTCATGGGCTCTGATGTTATATCACTTCAGAGCTTTGATTTGAGCTGATTCATGAGCTTCTCCAATTTCATGGCCTTTTGCAAGTTACCAGTGATTTTAAGTTTTCCTGTCATGAATGCAGCAGCTGGCTTCAGCTTTCCTATAAAAAATAAGAATCAAATTAAAAAGATACTTGATTCATTCACTAATAAAGAGTGATATTCAGACAAATAGTACAAGACTAATAAAAATACTGATATACTTATGCTTGATGCAAGCTTATAAAACAATTCTATACTTTATCAATTTAGGCATTTGATTAAATAGTTAAATATCACAATAATTTCTGAATGAAATAAGAAAATTCAACAATATAAATAATCATATATATAATCATCTACTAAAAAGTTCTAATGCAAGCTCTCATTTTGGAAAATCACTGACATTATTGAATCTTTGGTATCTCTAATGTGATGAAAATAAAATCTGTATTTTATAGGATTGAAATCAGATAGTTCTTCAACTCCCTATCAATATTTAACTTCATAAAAATTTCCATTGACAATTTCTATGCCATGTAAGAGTTTTGCCTTGGAACTTGACCATTTCTCGGTATCCCATAATACTTAGATATTCAGAAAGGACAAAGGGTTTTGCAACCTACCAGAGAACATATCAGCAAAATCTTTGGCAGTCATTGCAAGAGTTGCATCAGGTGGTGAAGGGGGTTCCCCTGGTCCAGCTGCACCCTTGCCACTCTTGAGATCCACAAAGTACGTTGAGGGAGGATCACCTGGACAGATTTTGTAATATTAATTCTCATACTGAAGCAACAAAAAAAAATATTTGTTCCTTTAACTTCATGCAAAGGAGAATACTAAATTCACGGCATTTAACCCAGGTATTTCTTTTTTTGGTCTTTTCCCAGTTCAATAAAAAAATAGAAACAATGGTTCAGTTCCAGTTTTGCCCCCTCTACCGATTGTCATTGAACTAGTTTGAGTCATTCTTCTTTTTCTCTCCTAACCATTGTAGTATTATCTTCTTCTGAAATTTGGTTTTATTACTTCTTTTTCCACACACTACATTATACTAAATTTTAACGGCTATTACAAAAATTTGTAACGGTTAGTAGCTAGCCATAAGTTGATAAGTATTACACATGCTTATCAAACCATACTACAATTACTTGGAAAGTGAAATTTGCATACTAGGGATTCAAAATTGGAAATGAATAAATAACTGTTTTAGGTTCAAGAATTTCAATTTTTTCAGTTTTGATTTTGCTTTCTACTCCAGCTAAGAGTTTTTAGTTTACAATTTAGACTCTGGTTTGATGTTCTGGTTACAAAACTTTAAGGGTAAAATGGATAAATCCAAAACATTAGAATGGAAGAAATTTTACCATCTCTTTAACATGGGCAATACAAAGAGCAATTCACAAGTATAAAATTACCTTTGACATTGAAAAGATACGATGCTTGAACTTTGGCCACCAACTCCTCACTAAGGCTCTTCTGGATGGCAGCAAATATGGAACTCAGATCACCTGGCTTCTTAGAGGCAGTATTCTTCATCACCTCCTCGGCAGGAGGAGCATCCAAGAAGAAATCTGGCATCAGATTCTCCTTGTTACCTGAAATCATTTCAATGAAAATTTAGAAAAATTAGTGTTTCATACTTCTGAAATACTGGTAAAATTAAATAGAAATTTATATTCAAATCCATTAATTCAACATCAAATTAGTGATAGGTCTCCATTAAAAATGAGTAATAGAAATTTATACCTTACAATGGCATTTAGAAGGCATTTTATGATACATAAAATGGTAATTAACTGGATAATTTACAATTAAAAAGATTTATGTAGGTATTTTTTTAGCTTAATTTGCAAACCTGAGGTTTTAAAAAGCCATAATTTATTATAAGTGAAATAATTATATTCTTATGAAATGCAACCTACTAGCTATTTCATATTATGAAATAGCTATTATTTAATAGCTAATAATATATTGAAATTTAGTATATTAAAATAATATATTAAAATATATACAATACTTTATTATAAATACTACTACTATACTACTTTATGACTTATCATACATTTGTACTTACAAAGCAGTGGGGAGCAATAATGATCGATTAAAAGTTCATTTTCTCATATGTTTGAAAGCTCACTGAAGGCAAAGTGTACTGAAAAATATACTCAGAATTTTTTTTGAATTTCTAGAGTTTTCTTACTTGGATCACAGGCATATTGATCAAGATCAGTGACTCCTGCTTCTCGAAGCACTTCCTCATCAATAAGGAATTTGCCAGTGCATGATGATGCATCTTTCTGGAATACTGCATATGCAGCATCAGCCATTATCTCAGGTTTACGAGAACTCTTGGCAGCATCTGAACCAGCAAGCATCTCCATAGCAGCTGTCAATATTGCTAAGCCACAAAAAGCACAATTTCATCTCATTAACGCGTTACAAACATTCATAAAGACCATTAAATGTCCCATATATTTGAAGAAATTTCAGTATAACTCATCTTTTTATAAACAAAGTGATATTTAGATTACAATTTCATTAAAAATTGAACCAAATATATGAACTAATAAATACATTCTTTTGTGAAAGATAAATAATAAAAATAAATTTAATTTATTCACTATTTCAATGACTAATTTCATCAAACGATAAAATATTACTTAACCGCAGAAAAAATTAACATCATAAGTGAAGGGTAAGGAAAATCAGGGTTACTGAAGAAAAGCTCAGGATGATTTGTAATGACTCAAAAAGAGCCTACTTTAAATAGGATTGTAACATCAGTGAATTGATATAGATAAGAAATATTCCTAAGGACACTTCTCTTGAGAAAATCTCATTAAATGAGTTTAAATTTACCTGTTCTCGGCCATAAAGCGTTGACAGCAATGCCATCTTGGCGGAATTCCTCTGCCATCCCAAGTACACACATGGACATTCCATACTTGGCCATTGTGTAGGCAACATGGTTTTTAAACCAAATAGGATTCATGTTGAGTGGTGGAGAAATGTTAAGAATATGTGGATTTTTCCCCTTCTTTAGATGAGGCAGGCAAACCTTGGATCTAAATTTGAAGAAAAGAATAGATTCAGAATACAGAAGAAACAAATTCTTTTCCTTAAGCTCTACAGCAGCCACCTATAGATAATGAAGTTTCATGATCTTTTACCCATTAAAAATGAATCAGATTTTAGCTTAGAAATCAATAAGTTTAGGTATTAAATTATGTTTGCACAACCAAACAACCACCTATTGAGATTCTAATAAAATTTGCTTAAAATGCATTTCATGGACCATATGTGAATCCATCATCATTGGAATGGTGTTTTAACCATGATAGAAGAGTTCAATAAATAAGTTTTGATCATTGTTTACAAATAAATATTTCATAGTAAAAATCTATGGTTTTCTAACAGTAAACTTGTTCCAAGGAATCAGTACCAAGCAAGAGGTAAAATTAATCAAAACAAATGCAAATATTCTTAGTCCAAAAGAGCTGAAACCTTCCAGCAACCTTATCTTTATGATTGGAACAATTTTCACTTGCCTTTTAATGTATGATAAAGGGGATTGTATCTATAATGTACTTTTTCTTTACTATTTAAGGATGTGATAGTGTAAAAGCTACTGAGGTATGAGTGGCGCTGAGTAATGGCATTCACTTTGGTCACTCTTTACTTGGAATGCTTTGAAAAGTGTTATTCAAAGAGTTATTCTACTGCACTAAATGGATATAATGCCTCATCCCCTCTCCTTAGCTTTAAGCTACAGCCATTGGTGGTGAGGATAAGCTTTAAAGTGGTTTTTACACAAAGAATTACTTTCATAGGACCAAACAAGTAGGAAAAGGATTGAGGAGAAAATAGCTGAATCATCAAACGGATCTACTTACACCAAAAATGTTCCGCGAGTGTTGATAGAATGCATGAGATCGTATCTCTTCATTTCAGTGGAAAGCGTAGGGGTCAAAGATATAGCACTTGCATTATTTATCAGAATGTCTATTCCACCGAATTTTTTGACGGCACTTTCAACAGCATTTATTATTTGCGATTCATCTCGCACATCAACAATACATGGTAAACATTTTCCACCAGCAGCCTCAACTATATTCAAAGATAAAAATATTACTGTTAGTTCAACATGAAATTGTACGAGGAACTTGATATCATCTACTCAAAGGGCGTTCCAAACATCTACTACGCTAATTCTAATAAATTACAACACATAAATCAACAAATGTACAACCTTCTTTAGCAGCAGTATATATGGTCCCTGGAAGTTTTGGATGAGGCTCAGCGGTTTTCGCTGCAATTATAATATTGGCACCATCCTTAGCTGCTTTCAAAGCGATAGCTTTACCAATTCCACGGCTGGCACCGGTGATAAAAATCGTTCGACCAGCTAATTTTCTGCCACAAAATGAGACATGTTAATGAAAAAACTGAATATTTTTGTTTCTCATTGAGTAATTACACCGGGCACAATTTCTCATTGACGTCATATCATTTGATAAATATTGCAACTAAGAAGCCCAGAATTGGTAAATTATGTGTTAGTTATTTCCATAAGATGATTAATATTCCACGTATTAAGTATTTACCCTGTGTTAATCATATTTTGGCTCAATGCTGTTCGATATACCAATTGAAACTTCTTTCAACAACTACGGAGGACCAGTGCACGCAAACTGATTCGATTTATTAAATATGAGCAGGACAGGGAAGAAGATAAGAAAGAAACTAGTAAAAAATCTGATTAGACACTTGAAAAGTTGCCAGTCACTCCTTAAATAATAATATCAAAGGTCGACCCTTAAGTAACGGCGCTACATTAACTGGAGTTACTGCCAGCACATCGGGAATGTAAACAAAAGAAATCGAAAAAGAAGAAAAACGTCTTCATCATTTTCTTTATTCGAGACAGGAATTATATCAATTAATGGTAAAAATAAGCGTTAGTCTTTGATTGGTGTTAAAGTTCAAAGCATTGGCATAACATCTGAAAGACAATTGAAAAATTAATACTTTGCGCGCGAAGAATTCTTCTTTTGAGAGAGAGGTTTACCTAAATCATCTAAATGTATCTCTGAAGGTATGATTTATTTCAACGTTTGCCTTCCACGATCACTCATTTCCTCTATTTTCTTATCTAGAAATATTCACTAGTTGATGCACCTTGTCTGAATTGCGATTATAATCATGTCAACGGTTATATTTTCTTTCAGTAATCTCGCAAAAATATTCATTCGAGATAAAACCAGGCTATATCACGCTATTCTGTGTATAGATCATTATGATTAGATTTTAAGATCAAGGCTATAATTACCCATTTTAATTTCACCAGAGAAAGTAAAGGCTTTTCCTCTAAAATTTAGCATTTATTTTAGATGTCACCTTTATAATTTCTAATTGAATTCTACAACTCTACACGAGACAAGATGGTGAAGATTCCATTGACAAGCTTTGTAGATGGTATAACAGCAAGGAAAGGTCCCTAATTGCCTTAGATAGCAATTGTTAATTCATTTATTGCCATTATGGGAAAAATGTTCTTTATTTCACCTTCCATAAAATAATGAGATTGAAAGAAGTTGATTTAATCGAACCTAATTTATCAGTAACATTGCTATTGATTTAATTTTCTTATATGAATGTGATTTTATAATTTGTAAAGTCCATGTACCAGTATGCTGCGACATTTGATGGAGAAAATTTCTAGCATAATTTTTGTTTGTGAATAATTGTGCTGGAACTCTAATGGTAGTATGTTTAGGAGTGCTTTGACAGCTGAGGCTATTTCACACTTATGGCCTCCTATCAGGAGTTGCACCTGAAACTGCTATTACCAAAGACCAACATTCCACCCACTTGGCCATCCAAGATCCCTGTCTTAAATTGTTGATATCTCCTTTACCTGCTTTTCAAGATGGCAAAGGTTTTATCATCTGTAACAGATATTTTTCCGGAACTTCATGACTCTGTCCACAATTGGATTAGTTAGCGGTTGATTCTACCAGATATATGTACTAAAGTTACCTCTTCTGTAAAAAGAAACCTACATGCTTTACTAGCAAGATATCAGCATTGATAGGTTATATGGTAATATCTCATATGATGTGTTGTTTATTGTGTGTCAGGGGTGGGAAACATTTTGTATCATGAGACTGCATACATCATTGAGTTGCATGTGAAGTCATCAAATCACACCTGACTGGCTTATTCAGTCAGGTTTATTTATAAATATGAAGATTTGAATTGACAGAAGGTAAACAAGTTTGTTCAATTGCTAATCAAACTTGCAATATGTTTCAAATTTCAATTTTCACTGGACAAATTAGTTTGGAGAACAAAATTATTGTAATACTTGGGTGCATTACAAGATGTGTAGCACTAATATTGCATGTTAAGGATGTGCATGACCAATTCGCTGTTTTATCCTTGATGAGTACATCCTGTAAAAAATGGAAGAACAGAACAGAAGGGGATTTACTGGACTTTCTCTTTTTCTCCTGCAAGATTCCTAGGCTAGTGACTGCTAGCTTCCCCTCTCCTACCCCTTTCACATCTATCTTTCCATAACTTCTGCACATTTTGGCACATCCTTAACTTACAATATCTGTAAAGTCCACCTTGAATGCCCAAAAAGAATGAAGCTTCTTCACCTCAGGTGTTGACACACAATGGCGTGGTTTGGTTGCATCTAAAATTTTGAAGACATTACTGAAAAGCTATGGCAGATCCATATCAATAGATTTCAGTTTGCTTGCTTTTTGCAATAAAAACCACTGTCTTATAAAATGTGGAGAATTTATTTACATAAAGTAGAACATAAAAACAGGTTAATCTGCTAGTTCCAGATTGTTGAGTTTCTCCCAAAGGTAAAAGCCGGCTTTGACTTGTCGACCACCAAAATATCTTCCATTTAAGTCTACAACGGCTGAAATGTATAAAGCAGTTGATCAATAGAAATACATTTGAATATAGCATTAATACAACTACGTGTAAAAGGATCAATTAATTTAGAATCTACCTAAATATGCAGAGAATTCACTTAATTTCTAGTATTTTCTGTCATACATGGTAAATTTGAAACATAGATACACAAATACTGATAAAACTTTTCCAATTCTTATGCTTTTATGAATGTAAGGCTATCTTGGTTGATATGAAAATTTCACATTCAGGCAGATTTTGGGTTCACCATAATAATTTTGATACATTTCAGTGCTAAAATAATCAAATTCTGAAAATATTTTACTAATTAAGGAACAATATAATATTTTGAGCAAAATTAAGCTTAGTTTAAAATGTGAGCAAGAAAACAAGGAATATGCCCAAATATGATGCTAATATGAAACAAAATTTTATACCTTTGATTGCTGATTCTATCCTTTTGAATTCAACAAATATTCTCACTGCTTCATCTTGTGGCGCATTTGGCATCTCAAAGATTAAGACACGTATTACATCCCCATATTTGGTGTTGCATTCCTCTTTTACTTCTGGCTCCAAATCTTCATCTACTTCACCTGGTCCAACCATATTCTGAAATATGCAAAAAAATACACTTTTGAATAAAAACAGAAGTGAGATAAAAACAAGATTTAAATAATATCTTTCCTCATTTAGAATTACTTACTTAAGGTTATAGGATAATTAATTTTATGAAAAATTTATAGTCAACTTTACAGTGAGACAAGAATTCAGATGGAGAAATTGTTTACAGTTATCATTAGATTTCTGGTTGATGGCAGTATTCTGGAGCTTTGAGAGGTAGTCAGTCCTTGGGAGGATTTCTCTTTTAGGTTGGGGTTGGGGACCCAGACCAACTGATATTTTATGTATGATTAAAAAGTTATAAACTAATCAAGTAAGCATAAATTTGTTTATCAAACAATCAATCTTCATTATCTCACTCATTCAAAGAGAGGTACTAGTGTATTGTGATCAGTGTTCTACAATGAAAATTAATGTTTTTCATATTGTAATTGTTGTATTGAATGCAGCAATTTTTATCGATCAGCTCTTTTAATTAGCTGCTTTGGGTTTGGCTGGGTGGTTGGTTGGGGGGCAGGGAATTCCTTTAATATGAGGAAATGTTATCCAATAATTTTTACTGTAGAATTTTGATCAAAAGATACTCGGCTGACAGACCAAAATGACTGTATTCTACATCAATGAGGAAAACCTTAATTTTTATTGTAGAATAATGATCAAAATATGCTGGTACATCTCTTTTGCAAAGTGATACGGCAAAGGTCACTAATGAAGTGGTCCTAATCCAGGATCAGGATGGTACCCTAAGAGCGATACTCCTAAAGACTTACTAAGGGTTTGGTGTAAGAAGAGACTTTAGTGTCAACCTTGCCCAAATAAAGATGTTTTTATTATAATTATTACCACTTCAAAAAGTCCCCAGAAAACTGAACTAACCTGATTTCTATGACTTATCTTGATTTTTAGGAATACCAAATACTAACCCTTAGTAAAACAACCTTTGAAGGATTTTTCATCATCTCTGTGATGGTAGGCTCAGGCTTTGGTGTAGGTGCAGCAATACTGCCACCAGCTACTGGTGGTACAGCTGGTGGTGGAGGCATAGCTGATGGGGGTGGCATATTGCTAGATGGGGGTCCCACCATCAAAGGTGGAGGAGTAGCTCCCAAAACAGGTGGTGGCATGATATCCTTTTCACTAATGATACGACCACCTCTTTTACTTGTCTTTTCTACTTGAAGGGCCATGGAGATACCTTGCTCCTGTTTCCCCAAGCCTTGTCCTTCCTAATTAATTTAAATAAAAATTATGAATTCTTCAAACTAAAATTAGAGCACAAATTGGAAATTCATACTTTACTTATGGTAAATCTAAATTTCTTTGCTGAATTTTTAAAATAAAAAATTAGTTAAGTTTGGGAAATAATGCAGGAAATGAATCATATTCCCAAAATTTCCTGTATCACTTCTTTTATGGGATATCAACACAAAGTCAAGGACCCATTGGATAATAAATTCAGTAAGATTTATCTATTGAAAGATTAAGATTCTTATGGGTAGTATTTTTATACATAGTCAATAGAACATTTTAATGCAGCAACCAAAATAATCAAACATAGCATAATAAGATAATCAGATAATTAATTTTTGCTGTAAACCATCCCTTTAGGCAATTCATCTTGATTTGGATGAAGAAATGAGATTTGACTTTCCTATGAATATATTATCGAAATTATTACTATTTATCTTTATTATTGTCTGAAAGCATGATCTAATCTAGTTTATTGCCTTATTATGTATTTCATCTAACTTCTACAACCTTTTTAAAAATTACATGAGAAAGGAAAAACAGATGAGGGAATTACAGAGTCAAATAGAGTTACTGTATTTACCTCCATACAAGATGTGAAATTGTCATAAAAAATGAAGGTTAAAAAGCAAGGTTCATCTTATAGGAGGGTATACATTTTTCATGGTATTTATTACCACAGATCAAAAATACAGTCCCAAAAATCTTGCTGTGTCATTCATATGCAAGTACATTTTATGGGTGGGTTCAAGGAGTATATTTTTCTACCAAATAAAAAAGAATTGTTTATTTATTTTGGGGTAATTCTGCAATTCTACAATATCACAGCAATATCTAATGAACTTTCATTCACATACTTTATTTTGGGTAAGTTTACAACAGAAACATCAGAGGAGCTAACTAATGCATAGGACATAAATTTATTTAAATGAAAATTAGAAGATTATGACCAATCAGCATTAAATCATCTTTTTTTCTTAGTTTTATATATTATATTGATACAAAGTAGTATGAATTCTAGTATAAAAGAACCTCTGACAAAAGAATGTAAAGATGTCAGCGTTTTTTGAGTGATAGCAAGTGGCCAAATGTCAATCAAAATGTGACTACTGAATTTGCAGAGCAGCTAGTTAATGAAATTTCAGAACTTTTCCGTAAAAATTATAAAGAGCAGATCCTGAATTTTTGCTTCATTCCATATATGAGAGATTATTTTCCCTTATATAAACTAATATATAAACTGTATCTTTACATTATTGATATAAATAGTTTTTAGTATTGTTGTGCAACTTAGAGGAATATTCCTCTGTTTTTGTTATATTGTTGCAATTTTCACATGCATTATTCAAGTGCAAAAAGTTCCATAGATATAATAAACATCCCAAATACAACAACACTTTAAGTAGCATTTTCTCTGTCATAATATCCACATTTTGATAAGATGATCACACATGAGAAGTTAGTGTTGAACTGCAGCTAAGGATACATTGCTCAACCCAGGTGAATACTATAGTAAAGCAATCTCTTTATTACAATATTTTAAATTATCATTCTTCATAGACATCTTTTCTTACCTTAAATCCATATTTGGCCATGATTTTTGCCGCGACAGAGCCTCCAAGACCCATTCCATATCCCTCCCCAGTAAATGACTGCCTGGATCCATCAAATCCAAGTCCTCCACCTCCACTTGTGTCACCTTCTCCAGAATTGCTATCTCCTTCTTGCAAAGATGGAGGAGGTGCAATAGCCACTCCCACATTCCTTTTCTCTGGTTCTGCCCCATCACCATTACTTCTCAAATTATCTTCTTCCTCTTCCTCATCTTCTTCTTCACTACCTTTCCTACCTCCAAAGCCTGTCTTCCTTCGGTCCTCATCAAATCTGTCATACATATGATAACTGCATTACGGAATTAATGTATTAATATTTGTTCAATCAAACCTTTTGGAGTCAACTAAAATTAAATAAAGACACAAAACACAGCATGCAAAACAACATTTGTAGATTCATGGTAGTCACGTTTATAAACAAAGTTGGAATCAAAATGCTTGAGTTACTGATCAAACTAATGAAGTGAAATTAAAAACAATCTGTTTTCATCAGGAATAATTATAAAAATAAATGCTTGAATGCTTGCTAAAATGTATTTTAAAAGTATTAATTATAAATCATATTAATTGTAAACAACAATAAAGTACAAATTTAACAAAAAATATCAAATAATAATGATACCAAACATTTAATGTTTTGTAAAACATTTGTTTTTGATTCATCAATGAATATCTTGGATAATAACCAGATAGAAATAAAGAGTTATTGTGAACATCATTAGAAAGAAGTAAAAGGACTACCAAATCAACAAAGAATCGAATTAAATATGTAATTTAAAGAATGGTAATGAAATTAAGTGATTTTACTAAATAGATTCCAGTACATCAATTCAAAACAGTTAAGATCAAAAAGTAAGACTGTATCTTTCAGCAATCTCATCCTTTACAAATTAGGAGGTAAAGTAATTTACTGGAATTATAAATTATACAATGGCGAATTAACGTATACCTCTCACGCGTTCTCTTGTCTCTTTCTTCTTTGTGTTTTCGACGTCTTTCTTCATCTTCTCTTTCCCTTTCTCTCTCTCTTCTTTCCCTCAATTCTTTTACAACTTTCTCATAATCATTTGGCCACAGTGGGTCATATTCCTCATTTCCGTTCCATTCGAGGTCTGAGGCCTGGGCAGTTTGAGCATTTCCTGCTCCAACTGCTTTATTGCCACTTTCTTTGCTACCGAAACCTGGTATTGCATTCGATTCATCTTCTTCTTTGCGAGATTTGAGGTCTATGACAGGAGGAAGAACAGCTCCGGGTTTTCGACTTTGGTCCCTTTTGGCCTGGAATTATAGAGGATGTTTGAAGCTAAGTATGCTTCCACGATTATGACAAATTTATCCGAATTTAAGGTTTAAAACTACTATCTACAACTGAAAGATAATGGATAAAATTCTTAGAGAGAACGATTAAAAGTTTTAAGGACATTATCTATGGTGTATCCACTGGATCCTAGGCAACACTTAATTAGGTTTTTTCTCGTATATTAGTCGATTTTTTCCCTCTTACCATCATAAAAATGTGGATTGATCAGTATAGTTTAAATCTAACGATAGAATAAAAACAAAAAAACATATTTTTTAGATTTAATGCCTATTGTATTGCTAAGATACGTACTTGTGCTTGAGCTGTCTTTTTTAGTTGCAGCTGGGTCTGAAATAGTTTTATTCCTGAGGACCATCCCGCTACTTGATCGGCTTTCTCTTTTATTGCGTCAAAGTCATCGTAAAGAGACATTGTCATTTATAAATGTACATAAAGAGAAACAGGATTCACTGTTTTGGCGTCTACCTACAACCATAACATATCAATATATCGCGTTTCCTCAGTCAACTGTTTTTAGAATACGGCGAGCGGAGCGAGAGTAATAAGAATGAAACAGAAGCGATGGGTTCAAGAAGTTTCCGTTCACTCCATAGATGGTGCCAACGAGGCTCTTCTCGAGTTAACTGTACGCCTCACACGTAATGTATATAAAATGTAAAATTGAATGGTATTTGTGTTTTACTTGTCTAGGATCTTCAATTTTGATCTTTAGAATTTCTTAAGTAAGTAAAATCGAGCCAGGTGAACTATTTTAAAGACACTCGAAGAAGTGAAATCGCCTCTATCTGAGATAATTACACATATACATAAAAGTTAGATAATACATAAAAGTTCCCTAGCATTGAAACAGCGTTCATATGCTAAGCTAGAGCTATGCAGGATATCCTTTAACTTTAAAAAATACGTACATCGTCCGTGGTGTATCAATATATAAAAATGGGAAATGTGGAAAATGTCACAAATGTTAGCCATATTTTTTTGACATTCCGAAATTATTTCAAATCATATTTCATTGAGGGTATTGTTCATTGGCGACGATTTTTAAAATTCCCAGGTACTCTTATTTAGACATATAATGAGATATGAGGGCGATGTTCATCTATAAAATAATCGAAATTAAACAGTGATATTAGGGGTGAGATATATCCTTTATAGCAAATTCAAGTTAACGGCAAAGAAAAAGATTCTCTCAGACTGTTCTTTCTGCCACGGTCTCTCAATTTGACCAATAGACACATATGTACTTTACTACATACATAATATATACTACATAATATATACATAATACTATAAACTATAGATGCATCTGGTCCAGAGCTAAGCACGAAGGGGGAGATACTCTACACGCTTTTTAAAGCGAAATATATGTAATAAAGACTACCAGAATCTCCTCCTTTAGCGATCATTGGTGATAACCATTCTATGCAATAAATTGTAAATCCCAAAGGAGATCTAAGGTACATCTACTATATTTCAAAAGAAGCATGTTCATGGTATAGTAGAAGCGCTCTGGGATTTCTAAAACAAATAATTTACCTCGAAAAAAGTTATTCCAAGCTTACGAATAATATTTATGCAGCTTTTATGTACAATTTTTCACATTATCCATACAATCACCGTTTTACGATTAAACCTTCGAAGGACTGACGTACCCATATGGGAATGGCCGGCAGTTCTGTTTTCTTCACTTACAGAGGAAGAAGCTTAACCGCAGTTAGATGTAAGCATTAATTCTTGGGTTTTGAAAAAGAAATCCTCAGAACTAAGACAAAATTAGATTTTAGAGGAGAAATAGCTTAAGTTTACTAGACTGAAATCAGTTGGCGGACTGCTCAGCAAGATATCCACATGGAAAACTGGTTCCTCTGAGTTGCGGTACAACAGTATGGAGAATTTTATCGGAGAAATACTGGACAATTAAAGGAGCCGAGAGTACAAAGAATGTACTGCATATATTAATCGAGGGACAAAAATGTGCTAAAAGTGCAATGTGAGGTTATATGTTTAATTTTTTCCAAATGTCATTTGAAATGATCCTGAATATCACCCCCTGAGTCTCAAAAATAATATTTTAAGAGAAAAACAAGAAATAAATTCATATTTCACAGAATAATCTTAGTTTTCTCATGTGTGATTAGTGGTGGAAATGCTTGAAGTTGCAAAGAAACTGTTGCAGCAAAAATTTTTGAAATACATTTTCTAACAAATTCAGATAATCTGAACTGCAAAATACTAAACTTATGGTAATATTGGAGGATAAATATAACGCTAGAATACTTAAAATCTTTTAAGTTTACCAATGCGTTTGATACTTTGTTGATTGCATACAGTATGAACTGTAGCGTATCTACAGAATATATTTATAAATAATTTCAGATAGGATGTTCACTCCTTCAAATATTGATAAAATATCGCATTTCACGAACGAAGAAAATTCTTTAACTGCAAGCAAGAATTAATTGTTACGATGAGGAAAGGTGAAGGAATAATGAGAAGAAAAAGGATTACTCTTTACTGAGCGAAATGTAGAAAGATTTCCTGTAATGTTATTCCTGTGGTAAATTATTTAAGATAGTTTACGGTATATTGTGGAGATTTCATTATCCTTTCATGTAAAAATGATTTACTTTTTAACAAAATGTCTCATACAGGACTATGATGTAGCCTAGCTTCATGCGTGATGGGCGATACATGGTTAGTGCATCAGCTTCTACGTTACCCTCGTGGCCTTCCTAAACCGCATTGAAGATTCACCTATTGTTTCAGCACCCTAATTCTTTCTTAAAGAATTAGCACTATATCTCCCACAGGAAACCTAGTTCACGGACGACAAACGCCTTACCCAAGCGAAACGCGGGCCATCTTCTATTCTAACATTGCTATGGTGTTGACTAAAAATATTTGAAGCAAATATTCTCTTTCGACTGAACCTGAGCTTCCTCTAATTTTATATAAACAAGAGTATTTCAGTCGTAATCCTCACTAGAATATCAAGGATTAGATTAACTGCTTTATAGCATTTGTAAGGGGCAGGAAAATGAATACATCGGCTACTTCTGAAGTCATTGAATTCCATTTCTCTCGGCTAAACCTCGGTCGTAATGATTGTGGCTCATTACTGTCATCAGCGGAATCGACCGCCGAGTCATAAACGTCAATTGTTGAGCGGAGAGAAACTCTATCGAGATTCTAATTTCCATCACTCCAATTTCAGAGATAACTTATTATACGTTAAAACGTATGTAGAGGTGTACAACCCACAGTCTGTAATCCAATTCTTTGTCGAATTTGAATCCGAGAATTTAGTCGTTCTTACAAGTTGTTTATACTATTATACACTGAAAGTGAATGTCAACTGAATCCAGCCTACATGAAAGCGAAAATCATTTCATCAATTTTGTTCTTTATTCAGGTAATTGGACGGCGGGGACTTGTGGTCCCTAGTACTGCTAAGGTAGCCCTGAAAGTCTATAAGTAACTACGAAAAGTTTTAAATGATAAGAAGCAATGCTATAGTATATATGCTATTCTATAGTGCATTTCAGTTTTCTAGTCAGTAATAATAGATTATATGGGAATAAAATCCAATATTTTTCTCCATACGGCGATAATACCCTCGTTTCAGGTCATCTCTATGTGGTATTTTTCGATCTGGCGATTAAAATTGTGTTTCGTAGTTAACATTATGAGATTTTATCTACAGTTTTTAGCTATCTAACTGACTAGAAATCTTGGAACGCTCGATAGGCTTAAGTAATTTTCCGAGCAAATAATATCCATTTATGAATGTAAATATATCATGAGTAATTTTTTATGATAATAAATTCAAATGAATACAGTCTGTTAAATATTTATATCAAGATGAGGATATAGATCAATATTTATTGTCCTATACTCGCCTGCGTATATACTTGGATGAATAAATTTAAATTTTATCAATTGGAAAATAATAATATTAGTTTGGATCATTATTTACCCAATTACTGGTTGTCACTAATTATAAAATTAACAGCAGATAAGTTATAAGGTATAAGAAGACTTCACCAAAAAATCTACTGCCTCGCTGCGGTGAATACGTATCTTCCACGAATTAAAAACTGTTGTATATATATTTATTACTTTATATATTTATGTATCCAATGCCAGTAATTTCCTTAAGATATACATCGCAGAAATTTCATTCATTTCATTCAGAAGGAACATTAATTTCACGCACTTCCCGAAGAGATAGAAATATGAAACTCGGGGATTTATTAGAGGTCAAATGACCAAAGAATTATCGATATTTAAAAAAAAGCATCCTTGGTTCGACTATGGATGACTCGAAAACATTCTCATAAGAAATACACGTAAAGTCCATTTTGATAGATTGCGGACACTAATTTCTTTGCAGAGTTAAATTAGAAATAATGGTCCTACGAAATTGAGACGTAGCAAAAGAAAGGAAATTGAGTAAAGATCCTTAATTTGGTCACGCAATTTCGCTTTGGATTCGAAATGGTGAGAATTAGGAGAAAATTTCTGAAATGTTTGCATGATTTTGTTTAAACAGTCGCCTAACGACAAAGGGGAACTTTGAACTAGACTCTCATAAGATTGAATGTAAACATACATATATACATACACAGGGACTTTATTCGGCGAAACTGGGACTTATGAGTTCCATCTTCCATTTAACCAAAATGATACATAATATAAAAAAATAAAAATGACATAATAAGAAAAATAAAATACAAATCTAAAAAATCATAAAAATACTAATATATAAATCTTAAAAATATGATAAAAAATTAACATATATACTAATATAATACAGTCTTATACAAAATACAATCCTATAAATCTATATATTATGATACCAAATAAAATACAAAATAGTCTTACGAGTATGCAATATCAAAATACGATCATATGCAACTATATTCGATATTTTTGGACCGTTTGAAATTTCTAAAAGCACAATCACGTTTGGTCATAGATATCCGAATTTCAGAGTTGATCTAAGGAGATTTAGGCGATTAGATGCATGTAATAAGAGCGGCTAATATTTATGTAAGTTTAATTTAGTTCCGTCAGCTTTGACGGGTAAATTCACAAGCAATAGTCATAAAATAAATATAATCAACACCCCATCCTTGATACAGATTCCTTACATGGGGTATACATAACACTCAATAAACACAGAGAGCTAGGAAAAAAAACTACCACAAAAGGCATGCGTCGATGGAAATGCATTTCCCGCCCTCTTTTGTCCATCCCCTTCCTAGGTGGATTTTTTCCAGCCACGTCCAGCCACCGTAACTGCATAAACGCGTTGGCAGAGTTCGTTTAAAAGAAGACAAAAGCGGGAAAGAGAGGGAGAAACCGCGGTCGGATCCGCGTGCAGGGGGCCGTGCTAAACCTAAGGGAATCGGGATTTGAAAGGACAAAAAAATAGCGGCGGTGGTGAGGGAGAGAGTGGACCGAGAGGGGAAAAAGATGGCGGATTAGGCGGAAGGGGAGACCATGGGAAGAAAAAAATAAAACGTTGAAAAGGAGAAGTTTTGCGGGATACGATTGCGCTCTTGGGAAATCAGTGTAAGGGTTCGGATGCCAAGTCTTCAGGAAAAAGGAGAGGGTGGGAAGGTGTGCATTAAAGACCCTTCGGACTCCGATCCACTCTGCCTGTTACTTGCTCTCGCGGGATCCCGTTTTTTTTACGAATGGCTGATGGCAGTGGGTGTCTCTCGTCTAAATCTATCGGTGCGCGAGTAAATACCCACGCATGTGTTTCGGGAACGGGAAATCGTTATTCGGGGCTCATCGTTACTGGATTGAAAAGAAGTTTCTTCATTTTCCTGCTAAAATAACACCGATTTGTTAAATACCAAATAAAATTCCTGCTAAAATAACACCAAAATAAACTTTTGATGGGTATCTAGGCATACAACACGCATACTAAATGTTTGATTCATGCTGATTCATAATTTTTAAACCACTTGTCTCTATCCCCCACCTTCTTGAATATTTGACGTTTACTTTTCATTTATGTTCAGCATTACAAGAAATATGGTTCTTTCACCGATGCAGTATATCTTCCTATGAAGCTCAACCCTAAACCCTTTATCTGCGTAGTAATGTTTTCAGCTGCTGAGACTTTCCAATATTGTACGATGCTACGTTTTTGTATCCCAAATCGACCTCTAAAATTTCGAACTTCTTTATTATTGGTATTTCTAATTTGGCCCTACAGCTAGAACGGTTGAACAACCTGCTCTAGAGCATTTTTCAAGTATGTAAAACGCTGAAATCGTAGTAGTATTAAAAGTGCTTCGACATCTGGAGACATTTTGCACATATTGACTCCCACGTCTTTGCAACAGTCATGGACTTCAACCACGCAGTAAATATCGTGCCTAAAATTTATCAAGATTTTTATATTCTCTTTGCGCAATAGACTCAGTTGTAGAAACCTTACAAAAATATCAAAAAAGAATGGAATTCCATATACTAAAAGAGTAAATTAAAGTCACACTTATCCAATTTTTCATACTTACCTCCTAGATATCGCCTAGGGTCTATGTTCCTGTTATCATAGCTTGACTCGGATGTCATTCATAGGATCATAGTACTGCACTTACGTGAACTTCTTCCATTAAAGAACTATGGCTCAGAAGGGGAGCAATGGCAAACTACCTCACTTCTCACTCTCCATAGTAAGCTTCATTCCCTTTTCAGAGCTATTGGTGGAGGGTTTGTGGTTCAAGCCGACCTCCAGGCTGTTTAATATTCGGACAGGATGTATACAGAGGCTAATAATGATGACCCCGCCTAAAAGATCAGAGAAGAAAAATTAAAAAAAAACTTATCGAAGCACCATCCTTACTTGCTTTCAAAGCGATAGCTTTACCAATTCTACGACTGGCACCGATGATAAAAATTGTTCGACCAACTAATTTTCTGTCACGAAATGAGACATTTCAATGAAAAATCAAAAGATTTTTGTTTGACATTAAGAAATAACACCGGGCACAATTTCTCATTGATGTCAAATTATTTAATGAATATTGCAACTACGAAGACCAAATAGGTAAATTCTGCATTAAATTTAGCTATCTCCATAAGATGATTACCATTCAACGTTTTAAGTATTTACCCTGTGTTCATCATATTTTGGCTCAATGCTGTTCGATGTACCAATTGAAACTTCTTTCAACAAATGATGGAAATGAAATTTAACTTGGCACATGAAGTTGTGCGACCAAACCCAAAGTTGTATGAGAAGTGAAAAATTGTGTCCCAGTCCCGGTCAAGTCACAATTTTTCATCTCTCGTACAGCTTCTTCCAACAAGCTGATACACGGAGCAATCGTAATCATTCTAGAAATTTTACTCATAATACACATTGAAGAATTTAAACCCGATGAAAATGACTTGGATGCAATATGAACAAGGGAATGTCTCACCCTGTTTGTGAATATTATCATATAATTTGCAACTTTTCATGGACAAAGGAGCCATTGTTCCCTCTGAGTAATTCCGTCAACCTTTTAAATCAGCAATTTCTAGAAAAAACTCGCCCATCGAATCGGCACGGCTTCTTTCGTGCACGGTTAGACCTCCGATGTGTCGGCGTTTCTTAATACCGTTGAGTGTTTTGGTCGATGGTAAAGACGCTTTCGAATGCGATGCACTTCTCTTCGGAGGGTGCTGAATCTGGAATCGGAGACTCTCTGGTTGCATGACTGAAGTCCGTCGGAAAAAAAACAACTCGGTGGTAATCGATAGCGGAAATGGGACTCTGTTTTGATTAGGAGAATTGCGTACTGCATTGCCACATTCCTAGAATTTATTGGGATTCGATAGAGTCCCCACGAAATAAAACCATATGCATTGAATCCGTTTGTTACTCCCTATATTAGATTGGTAAGTAGATTAACGAAAGTTTTAACTTAATAGTTTAATCCCTGTATTGTACGTTCGCCGCTGAATGAGATGGGACCAGAAGTATTGTAACGATGCATTGTATCACTTACACTAATCTATGTACAGAAAAGGGTCTTGAACAGTATTCTTCTAATAAGAGGTGGAATTTGAATGGAAAATAATCACTCATTATTTCAACATAATGAAATCTCTAATCCTGGAATATAGAGAGTCAAATGCAGATGATGCCGAAGAAAAAAAATTAATTTTCGTTCCCTCAGAAATTTTGAAATCACAAAAATTAGCTGAAGAAAGGGAATTGAGATTTATATCAAATCGATCTTTATATGCATGGAAATTATCTCTCAAAGTTAGGGATCCTTTTTGATTGCTAAAGAGTTATGTTCATGACCTATGCTGATTATTATGACGGTGCTACATACCCTCAGTCTTGTGGAATGATTAAAAATTAGAACTTAAAAACAGTCCAAGAAAAATTACGTCCAAGAAAACATTGTGGGAGTTTTTAAACGTTTAAAGTAATAGTCATCAAGAACTTTCATTAGCAGCCTTTGTAAGTTTCAATGATTTCTTGTGGTTCAATGTGGTCAGAGAACTTAACGACAATACTACAAAATGTGGCTCTGTAATTAGGGTCTAGAAAGGTTCGCTACGGACGGTTCACTACTTACGTTTTAGCTACATTACCGACTTTTAGGAATAAAATTGGTTTTGTTTAAGGAGCATATTTAATGCATAATAATATTAGCGTTTTAACTATATATAGCCCTGGAATTAGTAAATATATTGCAAGTTTAGTACACAACTTACTGCAATGACTCCTGAATTTTCCTAGACCCCAACCGACCACCCAATCAAACCCAATACAGCTAATTTCTAGCTCTGCAAAAGTTGGCTGAGAAAAATCACTGCATTCTATACAGGAATAACATTTAATTATGGTGTGAGCCATTTTGATCTTGTTGTTTGCTCACTTATACTCTTTGCTGACCTTTGATAGCTAAAATTTGCGACCCTTTTCTGCGAACTTGCTCTTGTAAGCGGAACTCTTTTGAGTGAATCTTTAATTTTAACAAAATGATAAATGTAACGAAGCTGTAATTGTAACGAAAATACTCTTTAGCGAAAATGTATCCGTTGCGATCCGTTTACGGATCCCCTATGATTAACCCACCCAGTTAATCACACAAAGTCATTTTTATATTTCATCAAAGGTATGGTTAAAAAAATTACAGGAACTCTGATTGATAAAAATCTTTTTACATAAACTTGATTCTTAACTTAGTTAAACAAGTAATGAGTATATATTGTTAGAAGGCATTTATCCTCGAAAATATTTTATTCATGCAATCGAAAAATATGAGTGCAAAATCTGTTAGAATATCTTCAAGGATTATACGGGTTGAGTATAAATCCTAAAGCAGGGACTCTTGATAGAGTAATATTACGTTGCCGAAGTACGAAAGGAAAACTATTTCAATATAGCTAATGAAAAGAAGAAACATTAAGGTAATGAACAATGAGATGGCAAACAGGATTAGGACAATCAGATCGCAGATCGGCTTCCTCACGCGAATTCCTCATCTGCAGACTTTCTCTCCACTTCTCTCATTAACCTCTATCTCTTTTGAATCTCTTCCGCTCAGCTCAAATTAATTGTTAAAGAACATCATGCTTTTTTAAGTTTCATATTACATCCGATACAACCTCGTAAACAGTCTCTCGACTGAACACAACATCGTTCTTTTAATTCCTACGAATTTCTATGCGAAGCTTCATTAGGAATTCAACTCGTTAATTAGTACGAGCTTTTTTTGAGTTTATTTTCAGTGAATTCCTAATCGGACAACCACCTCGTTTCTTCTCTTAAAAAAATGGAATAAAGTAGTTGGGAGCTTTTTATCGGCCTCATTCTTGAGTTTCATATAAATTTAAACGAATATTCCACCTTATATTGCTGTTGTCTTCTTTCAGATTTTTCATGCTCTCTGTTTCAAACCCTTATTCTATACCAGGGATGGTTTATAGATAGTTGAGGGCATTCGGATATCAAACAAGGAATGGATGAAGGTGATTTTTGCACGTTAGGGCGTGCACCCAGGAAAAATCCCAAGGAAGAATAGAAATTGCAACGTCCTTGCCCACAAAGTCTCCCAAATGGCTTGAGAGAATGTTCCGGCGAGATAGCTCAACAGACAGAGCACCAGACCGGCAATCGGGAAACCCGGGTTCGATTCCCGGTTCCTTCGGACATTTTTCAAGTCCATTCTTCCTTGGGCATTCGGGTACTTGCGACTGAGAATAGCAAAATTTCTTATCTTTTTCTAACAATTTGGTCGTATGGAAAGCCTTGTATTCTTTAATTTCTTTGTCTTTAATTCCTTTGAAGTTCACTTTACACGCCTTCCACCTGATAACCGATGTAATACCTCAAAAAGTTTTCTTATAGAATGCCAAAATTTCACTCAATTGACATATTTTTTGTTCATTTCCTTCTTCGTTTCCTTTGGTCAGTATTGGAAGAAGTATCATTGAAAGTGTTTCGACAGCTGAGGTAATATCGCTTATGTAAGCACTCTCCAGGAATCAAACCCGGCATTAAATTATCTTATGTCGACCGCGCTGAGCATACGGCTATCCAGGAGCCCTTTTGGTTTGGATTTACAAGCATCTGAAGAAAAACCCATATATTGAATTTTATTAATTTGCCCTCTTGCGGAAGGATTCCAACGTCTTCAAAAATCGTTTTTCGGGGTAAATTGCAGAACCTCTCTGGACATCCAACTCTCAATCATGACTATTCCCATTTTCATTCCCGCTTCAACGACACCCACGTCATCTAGGTGAGGGATTACATATCCCGGCAACCGTCACATTTTTCGGCGGAATTTCGAGGAGGAAAAAAGCGGAAACGGAGCGAATGAATTTATGCGATAAGCTCCTCCTCGCATTACGGGCAAAAGTGTATGCGGAATCGATCGTAATGGGCATCGCAATCACTTAAAACTGCCCTTGCCGAAACACACGCCGTCCGAAACAATGTCGCGCGTGCACACAAACGGATGTTGTACGAGAGCAAGTGTGCGTGTGCGATGGCCTGCGGGGTCCGCTGTTGTTGCGAGCGGACCAAAAGGATGCGGATAAAGGACAGACGCAAAAAGACCGTTGATTCTGATAAACATGTGGCGCGGTTCTCACGGAGAGATGCGGAGGTGGGCGCGTTATGAAGAGGGATGGATCGGAGGGAAAGGGGCAGATGGCAGGGGAGGTTTCCAAAGGAGATTCGGCGAGAAGGATTTGGGAACGAGGGTGGGCGAAGTCCTGAATGGATTTGGTTATCAACGCGTGTATTTTTTTTCGGAGAGGTCAGTCAAGACGATTTTGGACGGGCCCGTGGAGTTTGGGTTGCAGAGGGCAATGCTATCGCGACGATCTGAGCTAAGCTGGAAGGGAATGAATGCATCGCCCACGTATAGAAGCAAATAAATTGTAATTTAGGCTTCGTTTTGGATCCATGCGAGCAAAGGTTAGTTCTAAAAACATAGAAATAGATTCAGTGGCTTACGTAGGGAAATATTTCAGGAGGATATTCTCGTAATTTGTATGTAATGGTGATGGTGAAATTAGAAATTGTAGAGGGAGATTGGTTCATAAAGCGAACTGTAGCAAAGAGTTTCAGTCACACTATATTCACTATATACTCACATAATAATTAAATTTTAGTCAATAATCATTTTTCACAAGAAATATTTTAAGTAAATTAACTTTAAAAAGTCAGTATTTTCATTATTTTGTTAGCGTATTTTGAACACGAACAAAATAAATTAGAGCTTTAGCTATCTACGATATATGCTCTCAAAGATTTATGAATAAGATTTTTATAATGAATTAATTATTATTTTAGCCATGGTAGAATTGTTAAAAGAGATTCGACAACTGAGGTAATTTCACTTATATGGGTTCCCACCGGGAATCGAGCCCGGTACCACTTTTACCAAAGTCGAACGCGGTGCACCCCTGGCTATCAGGGAGCACTTACTTAAGTTCTTTTCAAATTTTTGGGAGGGGAATAAGGAAAAGGAAATTCATCCCCTTAACCACCTACTTGAGTACCCCACGGTATAGATTCTTTATCTCCATATATATTATGCAGGATAAATGATATTTCATATACACAATGATACATGTGATTTCAGATGATAATTCAGCGTGAAGTGTCGCACATTCCTCTTTTGCATATATTCTTCCTCAATATCGTTTGACATATTGGAATTAAGGTTATAAAGATTTCCTTCTTAAAAGGACTCCTGTGCTTGATCTCAAACTCAAATAGCTATATCAGCCTTAGTTATTTACTCTTTTTGTTTTAAAATTTAGTTTAAATGGGTTTTTTTTCAAGTTTCGAGGATTACATAAAGGTAGAAAGTTGGATTTCGTAGAAAAATATATATAGAGAAACCTTGCTTTAGAGAATCAAAGGTACAGGTTCCCTATTACCGATATAGTAATCTTAGTAAACATAGTTTTGCGATCATGCGGATTTTTAAATGAATTTCATTCAACTCGGATTGTATATATGTGAAACTTGAGCGACCTTGTTAGGACTTTCTACGCAGTTTGTCGCTTTTCTTGAAGGAGTTATGGCGAACAAAACTGTATACTATGGAAACACAAAGTTTTGGGAATGGTTCAACAAGTGTTTCCCCCAAAAGTTAGGCTTTTGATTACAAAAATAGTGCCTCAAACTCTAAGTTGTTTCGAATGAAGACGATGTATGGATCTGAATATCTGGATTTAGATGCAAATTCGAAACTGCCATTCTTATCAATCTATATAGTGCAAAACACATAATGAATTCTATATTTGAGAACTGCTAATCAAAACGAGATTTTAACTAAAATTTTTAAGTTGAAGTTTATGATTTCTTGAGTTTACAATTCCGTGAAGTATCATGTAAACGCATATTTTTGTTTTAATTGAAACGATCTCTTTTGACGTCAAGATGTTTGTTCTGAAAATGGTATGGACCTGAATTTCTTAAAACTTTCCACACTTTTTACATTAGATTCTCATCAACATATTCACAATAAGAACAGGATTAATTACAATTATGACTTTGGCAATTTTTTTTAGCAATTTTATAAAATAACGTCGTATATAGAAATTATAAGAGCAGTATTTGCAAAAGTATCAGGGAAAATAAAATATTTTTCGCTTTTTCGATCTTCGTTTCAAACGGAAGTTTAAAAGAAAAATGATCACCGAAATTTTAATAACAATCGTTAAATAAAGTAAATTTTGAACGCATTCTAAAAAGGTAACATATTTAAACTGATCTTTCAGTATCAAACGGAAAATTTGACTCAATAAAATAGCTGTAAAAGCTTTCAAATGTAAACCCAAGGCTAGGAATGTTTGAAGCTTTTGCTGGTTTTAGTCTTAAAAAAAGAATCATATTGTTTTGGAAACATCCTATCACTTCCTGTGATGTAAATCGAGCTTAATGTAGATACGACAACATATATTTACAAAATAATCATCCCAGAAACCTGGAAATTCCTAAATTTGGGAAATTCAAACACAGGACATAGATTTAAAATTAATACAACCCTCTGATACTACTTTTTGTAAAAATATTATCCTTTCTTGGAAATAGATTTGATGAGACCATTTATCATACTATAAGGTTGATGTCAGAGCATTTAAGGTTACAAAAACTCCTACTAATGTATACGCGGCCCGTTCATGAGATAGATCTACTATTGCAAGCAGAACAACATATTTAAATGGTCAATAGTAAACATGCGATGCTCAAATTTTCCCTTCTGATTTTTCTCTTAAAAAACTGATTGATTTAGTAGAGAATTTTACAGCGTATTACTCCAGCTTTAATCGCTGCGAAACATATCTTGGGTGTTTTTGGAGGAGCAGGCATGTCCGGATGTTATGTTATTCAACCTCTGCACGGAGAGAGCTTTCGCTGAAATTTTAGATATCACATGCCTGCTTTATACAGACGGAAGTGAGAGCTCGAATCTCGCCTTTGGGATGGATATTTCAGTCCGAGTAACACGATACTATAATGGATTTAATTAGATGTAAACATGTGGGAGAATTGATTTTAATGAACTGATAAAGGAGATATCCTCGCAAGCCTTAACTGTGTGATAAATTAAAGTCAAGACGGAATTCAGCTACAAAAGCCGTTTTTTAAAGATATAAATGGCAAAAAAATTATCCTACGAGTGATTCTTCACTTTACTGCTTGGATATAACAATGCATAAACTAGTTTTCCATAGATTCATTTTTGTCATTACCCTTTAACTTTAATGGTTAGATGTAGAATGAGACTTTTTAGTCTCAATATAGCCCGAATAAAGACGATTTGTTATTATTACTGTCATTTTATTAGTTAATGAAATGTATGTACATACATACATTCGAAATAGTAATACATTTTCATTTATTACATTTGATTTACAATAGTAATACACGTTTTTTTCTTTTGAGCATTGTTTTAAGAGCATGGGCACATTTTTTGGTCTACTGACGTCAAAATGTAGGCTAGTAAAACTCCATGGCAAGATTCCGCATACTTAAGCATGTAATACTAACAAGCCATAAAAAATTAAAGCCTAATTGAAATAATTTCGTAATGGTGTGGTTGCTTTTTGACTCACCTTCATATATCCTATATTAACAATAATATAATAAGAAACTATAATAATAATAATAATAAGAAACTATAATAATAATAAGAAACTATAATAATAATAAGAAACTATAATAATAATAATAAGAAACTATAATAATAATAATAAGAAACTATAATAATAATAAGAAACGTTTGTACATATTGTCGGAAAGACAAAGTAAATAAAAAAAAGTGTGATAATAAAATTCTGCAAGGCAAACCATGTTTGGGTAGATCTGATATTTAATAACAGTTGAGTAGTTAGAATATTTAATTAACATTTCAATTACCTCATTACTTTACCGAATATTTTCATTATTATTATTGGAGCAAATGGTTGATTCACGGGATAGTGTCTTGATGTAGAATGAATCCATTTTAATAAAATCCAAGCACACAGAGAAAACCATGTACTTCCAAAAAGAGTCCAGAAATCGATCGAAATAAAACCTGTGAGATCGACTGTTGACCAACGAAAACCTTCCTGGAACATCTGTTTCTTCCGTATCGGATTTGTATTTACAACGAATTCCTTATGGCGTCATCGTCGTCTGAAACATATCTCAGTCTCAATAGGCGATTTATCGCAGAATTTCCCACTTTTACGAGCAGTTACACCTCCCTCTCACGATATTACGTCTCCCTCATTGCCTCCTCCGTACCTCTCTCGTCCCAATTGCGAGAAGGGATTTGACAAGAGTAATAAAATGGTTTTGTCTCTATTTCATTCTCTTCTCGACTTCTTCCGATGCCTCACTTTCCCTCAGACATATTTCCTTTCGTAGAGGCAACTTAATGGAATAGAAACGTCGACTCTCTTGCGTTTCCGTGTCTCCTTTACCACTTTACAAGCTTTCTACTATGACTTGCGCGTAGAGATAATAATTTATTATCATAGGGCTCTTAGAATTTTAGGATAAAGCACGATGAAGAAGTAATGATAGGTGTTAATATTCAACTAAAAGGATCTTCACACTACCAAATACTTTCTTAAGCTTTTCGTCGCTCCTTAAGCAGTAACTTTGCGTATTAAACATATGCAGTTAATTAAAAAAGTTATTAAACATATGCATGAAGTTAACATATGCATTGGGAAGCATGCTAATATTTATTTTTTTTTGAAACATTTCTTGAAAGCTTTCATAGGTTAATGATATTAAGTATTATATTATGTATTATGTTATTATATTATGTTTTTATATATCATTATACATTATGTTTTATATGTAATTATAGTATATTAAGTATTACGAGAATTTGCTACAAGGAATGTTTATCGGCAAAACAGAGAAAACTAACATTTTCGTTATAAAATATTTAGTATCTTATTGTACAAACATGAGCTCCGGTTATTATATACTATGGATTATTATATTATGCATTCTTTGCTCTTTGAATTATGCTTTTATACTCTGACATAAGCATATTTTCTTCCCTCATGTATTCAACCAATCGAATAATTAGAGAAGTAATACATTTTCGTATAATATATATTTTCTTTGTAAATATAGAAAAAGGAAATAATAATCATCCTGCATTCGGTCAATCCATCCACAGGTCAAGGAATGAACATCATTGACATCAACAACGAGGGAAACAAGAAAATGAGTGACACATAATTTCATCAAAAACTTTAAATGTGAAAGAATGATGATCTCTTTTTCTTCCAAAAAAATGTATCCTTTGTACGGGAAGCGATGAGTTCTTCGATAAAACATTGAGAGATGAAAGAAAAATAACCCTCTGTTCTTGGAAAGCTTGTCCGAATCCACGTGTCGTTTCAGAGAAATCTCTCTCTCTCTCTGGGCCTTTCTCTAGATTTTTCTTTCTTTCCTTTCTTTCATACTTTTATACTTCTTCCTCTCCCTTTATCCCTTCTGTATTTCATCCGCAACTGTTTCTTATTCTACCTTTCTCTAACTTTTTTTTTCCCCGGCAGAAGCCCAAGCCTCCCTCCGCTTTTTGTCCTTTTATCTCACGACTCTTATCTTCCTTGTTCTCAATATTTTTTCATCGCTTCGTATTATCAGTGACGCTGGAGATGGTCAGAGAAGGGAGTGAAGATTGCAGGGGTGAGGAACAGTGCCGCCAACCTATATTATAAGAACGAATCGAAAAACAGTGAATCGGTCACACTCATGAGTGCCGCTCTGAAGAAAGCATAACATAACAAGTGATTGCTATCCCGAGATTACTTCTAAAGAGGAAGGCATAAGGAAAAAGTGGAATTTCCCTTAAGGCGTCCGATTTTAAAGCTCTTCCTTATTCTTTCTTTTATTTATATATTTCAGTGTTCAATGTTTCCAGGTGTGGAAACTATCCCACAGCGTTATATTCGCTTTTATTTCTTTTTATTGCTAATGTTTTCTTTTCAGGTCTCAGAAAATATTTATCTTTAACTTATAAATTTGTATATTAACAACAGGTCCTTCTCTCTCTCCTTCTTGTCTTTGGGTGTTTGTTAGTTTAAAAAAAAACTTATAAAAATCAACTTAAAATCAAGAAACTTTGATGAGTGATTTCTTCTCTCTTTTTTCATAAAAACCGGAGACTAAAGAGCTTGGTTTGGTATTAACTAGACCCAGTTTTGGCTCTCAACAGCTCCATATATAATTATGATTTTATTTTAGAGCACGCTTCTCAAAGTCAACGAAACTCCAAAGAAGTGAAAAATTCTGAGACGTGTCTTATTTTCCTTCCGAAAAGTCATACCGGAGTATTTTTCAATTCAAAATCACCTCTCAGGTTTACATCACTTCGGAACAAAAATTAAGTTTTTCATTTGCAAATAAATCTTTTGAGGCCCTAGTTTTGGAAAGTGACAATGTCTTTTCCCATTTCATCCTAATGTTTGGTTTTTTAGATCTGAAAATCTAGCCAAAAGTGTTTTCATGACAATTCTTGGAATGTAGGGGAATGATTACATTCAAAATGTGAATTATCCAGCAACTGTGAGTGATAGAGAAAGAACTTACTATATCTTCAAGTGAGGTCACAGTCAGTGAAGGATAAATAGCCCCTCCAAATTTCGAAGGAAATAGTGACCGATTGAAAAATTGTTTTTAAGGATGTAATTAATCAATGTACTATGAAATAATTAATCTTAGATCCGTGGTACGACTCAACAGAATCATATAGAGCTGCCAGTTGGATTTAATAATCTAAACCTCAAAGGAGGAGAATGTAGAAGTTAGCAGTACAGAAATGTTACCGCTGCCATATAGAAAGTCAAAAGGACGATCTTTATGCTTCAAGCGTAAATGCCACAATCATCTCCTAATCCAGCAAGCGAGAAATAAAACATGTTGAACGCCCATAACCATTTAAATTCACGATGAATGCTCCTTGGTCTACGTACAAAATCCATCCACAAAGCTCATTCAATCATTCAAGTCAGTAAAATTACCTTTCTGCCGGCTAGCCCTATATAACGGTTTTGTCCCCCATTTCATGTTGAATATGTATATATAAGTACGAAGTAGCTTTTTTCATGCTGTTGTTCTTCTTTTATGTATTATTGTAATGTATTATCTGTCGAGCCTCACTCTGATAGGTGATGATATTTTTATTTTTTCATGCATGTTTCAGCTCTTTTATTCTCACTTTTTATTATTTTTCATGGTGTCGGGTATCTTATTATGTGTATATGGTTTTCATTTTTTTTTTCTTCTCTTCTTTTCTTCGAAAGAACATTGACGAAGTTGTTAAATGATAGTGATTTTTTGTGCTTATTTATTTTTTTCTTTTTTCTGTATTCATACTAGTTTTTTGCCATTTCCATTTATAACATTCTGTGTTTTCAGTGTTTTTTTAATATCTTATCTCATGTTATCCTTTTACTAACCGTTATTCTTTTATGGACTATTTTATATGCAGTTTGAAGTGTGAATATGTTCCTTGCTTTTTGATTCCAGCCTTTTCTATAAATTTCAGTTTCTTATCTATCTGTAGGTTTCGCAGGTTTTTCACACCCTATTCTGGGGTGTTTTCCTGCTGTGGGCTATTTTTCTCATCCTAGGTTTTTAAGCCCACAATATAAATTTCTTCTGTGCACTTTTTTTTCTGCTATCTCTTTCTTTCAAATTGACGAAGGGTTAGATGTAAGAAGAGACTTTTCAGTCTCAATCTCGCCCGAATAAAGACGATTTATTATTATTATTATTATTATAATTAAATAATTCTGATCCACAAAAGAGTGTGCTGATAATATACGTAGGGAAGTAGGCTAGATAAACCAGCAGGTGAGGGCACCTTGTCCACTGCCGCATTATGTGCGAAATACGTACATACATGGGCATTGTGAGCTGATCAGAATAGAAAGTATCACAACTTTGTGAGGAAATCAAAAGCATTACGGAGGTGTATATTTGCATTTGTGAAGAATTTGGCCATAGTAAATAACTCTATCCTCAGCAATGAATTGAACACTCTCTCAGGCTCAAAGCACGGACTAACTTGGAAAGAATTTCGAAGGCGCTCTACCGAGAAATGAAAGGGAATTTCAACTCGCGACAAACTTCGCTTCTAAAAAGGACCTTTCCGAGATATGAATCCGAATCTCGAACTATTTAATTGAAATAGAAGGCAGAGAAAATGTGAGCATAAAAAATAATTGGAAAATATTTACCATTGTAAGGTTGCACTACGTATACAAACGACAATTAAACGTAAGGACGGTGATCTACATTTACGCACTTTATGTATTTCTATGATATTATCGAGAAAAAGAAGAGAAGATTATCAAATGAGGCAAGAAATATTATTGAAATAGTGATTCATCGTGACTTGAAAATAAATTTTTTAACAGAAGTGGATTTTCTTAGGGGTTAGAAAATGTTTAAGACAATGCTACATCATAGAAATGTTTTGAGCTTTCCCGTCGAAAATCCTAACAGTTATAGTTTGTTGTCTGGTCTTCCTAGTAGGTATATTCCTGTGGGGTTGATTTTTCATTAATTAAATTAATCATACAGGAAAAAAATTCGTAGAAAAATATACTATGCATAAAAGTTTAATAAAAATTTTAAAAAAGCGAGAGCTTTTATGAGAGTCTGTAGATTGAAGAGTAAATTATGAATGAAAGATGCTTTATCTCCAGCCGAAGTCATAAAAGTATGTAAAATTATAAGATGCAAAAGTATCAACAAATATACCGTAAGGAATAAAAAAAGTTTTCGGAGAAGGAAAGTCCTGGTGAGGACAGATATTTGTAGTAAAATGAATATATATTTAGCACAATGCATAGTATGGCCCCAATCGGATCTGATTACTGGGTCTGAGCCCAAAGATGAACAAAGTCCTTCGGCTCATGCAGATATATACTCTTGGGTGCCCGCTATAGGTTCTGACTTGAGCATGGATGTTTACCTGACGGTTGAGAGCAAGAAGAGCAACCAATTGTGACGAAGTGCATCAAAACCCAAACTATAATAACAGTAACCATCAGTTATCATCAATGGTCATCACAAAACCCGTCAAATAAATGAGAATATAGGCGGAAGATCATTATCAATGACGGTGCAGAGGCTAAAGACGAATAATTCCACACAAAACATCAGAATCCATTTCCAATAATCACTTAAGGATCACGAAGACCCTTTCAAGAGTCTTTCCCATACTGTCCGTTTGAATAATTCGGTACGGTTGGGAGCACTGATGAGAAGTCAGTGTGGAAGGGGAAGGCAGCGGTTGGGTCTTTCACCATCGTGTGGGTGCAAATGGCAGATGGCCTTTTTTCCTATCTCTTCCCCTTCGTTGCCCCATCACCCCTTCTTTAACCGCATACGTCGACTCGGATGTATTCCCGAGTTTTCGGTTTGAAACCTCCTTTCGCCTTTGACCCCCGAGTCTAAGTGATCACCCCGAAGATAGAGCAAAAACAGTTGGGCAAACAAACGGGATTCTGATTGTAAAATGGCCGAGCGTCGCTTTATGTTTTTTTCATTAAAGTAAAAAAAAGGAGCCTCTACGAGGGCTTTGCTTGATCGATATCTTTTAAAATGGTCGCAAGGAACACGTATTAGGGATGCTTATATGGAAATCGTGTTTTTCTTGGGTCATTTGCATTCTTTTAACGTCGCGTGACGCTAAATTGAATAGGCTTTTGATACAGTGAACGGGTGAACGGGAATCGGGAAAAGGAGTTGAGATCTAATAGAAAATTTTAAGGTAGTTATTAACAAGGAATAATTTTAATATTATTAGCAATAAATTTAGCGCATTAGAGTCTTCCAAAGTCATCATGATATGACTAATAGTAGAGCAGCGAGAGGTTACTTAGATTAGAAAATATAATAATGGAAAAAATATAAGTTGCTAATAAATAATTTTTGTGACACATTAGAATGGGACAAAATATTAATTGCTATAAAATTTATATCTGCATAAATTACAGTTACAATTAAAATTTGCACTAAAATTGTAAATTATAAAAAAATAATGCATATATCTACACAAATTGTCAGTTCAAAAATAAAATTTTTTGAGCAGGATTTCATAAAATTTCGGAATTATACATAATAAAAAATTTCAATTAACAGAAAGCTAAAAAATAGTATATTTATAAACAAAATAGGTTTATTCGCAGTGAAACACTTGAAACAATAATACGTAATCACCCTCATAACTTGTCTTCTTATTTTTGGCAGAAAATTTGTTCCACCTTTCCAGACTAAACACGCTGCTTCAGTTTAAGTTCCTGATACTTCTCTCAGCTTTTCTTAATCTCTTCGTATAAATGTAAATAATTGACTGATGATGTTTCTATCATTCGTTTACCATCATTCAGACTCTTCTTCCAATAGTAAATTCTTCACTCCTATGGTTTTCTTCATTTGCCAACTCATCTTGCTATCACTAATGCAAGAATACTTGTTTTATCATTTTTCCGTGAAACATCATTTGTAGCCATTTTAGTAAATCCAATTTTATATGTTTTCTGAATTTTCATATAATACTCTCTCAATGTTCTGAATACCTGAAGTATTTTATAGTTTCACAGCATACATCGAAATTAAAAAAAAATCCATTATACGCAAAGGCTAAGTATAGGAAAATGGACGCTAGCTTATCCCTGATATGAATAAAGTAAAGGAATAGCGAATATCATGCTGCATATTCCCATGTAAAGATAATGGTTAAATTCTGAGATGAAATATTGTAATTCAATATTAAGGGTAAATATATGGAAGTACACAGATAAAATAACGATTGCAGAAACTACATAATTGGCACTATAACTGTATGCTGGAAAATTCTACTATTATCTGTTACTTATTGCTCCGCAATTAAACTCAAGCTTAAGTGATAATTTCATACCAATTTTTTTAAATTTACCTTTCCCAAATTATAAATCTGATTTTACAGGAATCAGTTCTATAATAGCCAGCTATCTACTTACCTATACCTATAACCTACTAACATACTTAACTAAAGAAATACACGATTTCCTTATTCACTCACTGATACCGTTAGCAACATGTATATGTGCGATTCAGAAGTATCGAATTGCAGTATTGGATGCATAATAACAATGGAGGATTCTTTCTCTACGTTCCAAGACCCTTAGAATCCAAAAATCGAAGAACGGAAAATCCTTCCTCAGGTTGTATCGACTGCTCATAAACATCTAAAAAATTGTTACCCTTGAATTTCTCAGATCAATATCACCTCAGTCTTTTGTGATAAACGAGCTGGCTCACCGAGAATTTATGCGATCACGGGAAACTCTATTCCTTACTTATTGTATTTTCCTCTAACGATCGTATCACAAGATCATTTGTAACGTTCTTTCCAATTTTTCTGTTAGTACACAGTATGAATTGAAACATCTAGCGTGATCCTTTCTTAACCTGAATAGGAAATGGTTAAAGCATGTAAAGTATCATATATAAGGTTAGTTTGTTGAAAAAGAGATCCTTTCCCGTTGCTTCTCTTTCTCTTGAGTCGCAGCTGTCTTGTGTTTCACTTGTCACGCATAGTACTTTTAGGACTCCGAATTATTGAATAAAAGCGCATAAATGAATGTTAATTGAATAGATACTTCCGTGGGACGTTATCAGTGATAATGTTGATGAAAAATCTTGCCCTTTATTAAATTATTCGTACTTTGGGATGAGTGTTTTTCAAATCCCTTGAATAAATTAAGACTCGAATTTTAAGATTATTTAACTTTATATTAGGCATCGTAAGAAAACGCCTTTCTACGCTGAAACACCTACCTACCTTACTTAATTTATCTCTTTTACAAGATGAACGCATAATTTCTGACCTAATCCCGTTGCATAAAATAGTTCAATTACGAACAGGAAAAGGCCAAACAGCCAATTCGCGTTTTGCGTCTTTTATGATCTAATAAGGTTACTTATCTTTAAGTAAGTATATGTATATTTATTTTAAATGTTTCGATCAAATATTTCTTAGAATGTTCTAAAACTTTTTGACTGCATTAAATTACGGATAAATGTAATAGGTTAGGCTAATTAGCGTAGTCTTAAGCTGAAGCAGAGAAGAGAACATGGGTGAAGCTTCTAAGTTGTACACCACTTTTCATTGGTTAATATTGCACATTCAAAATTTGTGGAGCTCATGAAATTTATCTTCTAGTTAGATCTTACATCAAATAAAATAAACGAAGTGATCTGTGCGATTCATCTCTGCTTGTTCACTTCCATCAATTAATTTCTAAATTTATATATATATATTTCGTATGAAAAACTCAAAAGAGGAAAATAAAACTATTATAAAATACGCTAAACACAGATCACAATGTTAGATTTTGAAAAATAAAGATTGAAATAGTAAAAGAAAAGTTACACACCGATATCAAGGTTCTGTGACCATTACAGGCCCCTTGGAGTAAGCTAACTTGGTTTCTCTAAACCTCCGTCCAATTCTATAGGTAGTAATATTAAGTAATTCCTAAATATACGACGGTGATAAACGCTGAGTTTATATAAATAAATTTTACTAACCTCTACCCAGGTTTCAACTTACAGAGTCATCTTCAGGATTCACCTGAAGATGACTCTATGAGCTGAAACCGGTGTCGCGATTTAACAAAATTTCCTGTGGTATTACATAATTTGTTTTCACTTGTGATCCTAATTTGGATTACTTGGGATCCTTAATTTGGATCACCAAATTTTGTAAGAGCAGATATAGATGGGTGGTCTGGAAAGTTTCCGACATTTCGCCATGTTTTTTTGAAAATTTTCTGAAGATTTCTGAAAAATCTGGAGTCGGAAACTTTTCAGATCACCCTCATACATTTCATAATAATACGCCGCAAAGAACAGAAAAATTCAAATCCGTTTCCCAGTCTTTCCGAATAAATCTCCCGAGTCACAAGTGCATCCACGAGCATCGCATCAAATTAGCGCAATGCTCCCCGAATAGTACTTGCACCCCATCAGAAAGAGGAAACTAACGCACGAAAAAAAACAGAACGCGTGAAAAGGAGTGAAGGACGGAGTAAGGGAGAGAAAAACAAGGAAATGAGCGATAGGAGAGATAGGGCGAACGAGGGAAGGGCCGTAGAGAAGTCGGTAATGAATCTGCAGAGCAATAGCGCGAGTGGGGGAGGTGCAAACTAGGTTGGCGGTTCGGAGATAGAGGTGCGGACTGTGTACGATGCGGCTATAGGAGTCGGGCACTGTTCGGAGAGATTGGAAGGGGATAAAGAAAGAAAGAGAGGGGAGTGACGTGTGCAAAAGAGAGATGGGCAAACATTTGTGCAGCGGCTTCAATTAGAGCAGGAGGACGGAGGGGGGGCTTGGGGGGGAAAGTTGTGTGGGAATCGGAGGGGAGGGGCGTCAGATAGTGCGCCGAGATAAGTGAGGGGAGTACTTGGGATAAAAGATTATCCACAGGTTAGGAAAAATGTTCAATCCTTTTATTGGGAGCTTTTTCCTGGGCGTAGGGACAGGTTGGGAATTTTAACGCGGGGCAATTTCATAGGCGGAATTTTAATTCTTACGCGGGAGGTGAAGAATAATGAATCGGCGGAAGTGGTCGTATGTCTCCCGCGATATATATCCGGGAAGTGCGGTGAACTGATAGAGAGAGGGCAAGATTTACACGGCCATAAAAATAAAACAGTGCGGAACTTATCGCTTAATGATAGATTATCGCGCGGGAAAAGATTAAATCAGATACGAAAGACAAAGAGTCGTTCGCGCTCTTTGCTCAGCGACCGATAGCGTATTAATATTTCGGATATTTTTATATCGGATATTTTATTTTATATAAACTCGCTGGATATTATTCTCGTCTTTTAACTGAAATATTCCATGATAAATGTGCTAAATTTCATCACCATAGCAGTGAGTTATTTTTTACAATCTCATTCTGTTGTATGATACCAGAAGTTAATGTAGACAGTTTGCTTTTGTCTCGTGGTTAAAAGAAAGGGGTTTTCCATTTTGTGTCACCGACAGATACGCAAATCTCAATTTTCAGGCTCCCAACAGGGATCGGAATCAGGGTAACTTACACCTCAGATGGAAGCCCTGTCCACTCGGCTATCCCTGTTTACCCACAGCTCACTCTCTCTCTCTCTCCTTTCATGTTCCAAGGGATGGCTGTTTCAGATTGCTTTGAACTTTATTTTTATGGCCACTCGCCCTTCCTGACGCCATCTCTCGCCCATCGCCGGATGTTGGAGGAAAGAAAAGAACTTCGATTGGAATCAAATCCAGCACGCGCAGCTTACGTGGAGACATTTTATACAAACTTTGAACATATGGTCCTGGGGAAGTCCATCATAGAAGAATTCATCGAATAAACGCAGCAAAAAATTTGGTGTCGGCTATTACCTTTGAGTTCGAAATATTATCACAATTTTTCCATTTGAGTTTGAAATACGATATTACTTCAATTTTTCTTTGGAACGTATAATTTTGACTGCACTTAGATTAAACAAACACAACCAAATCTAGAATATCCCACTAAATTTTATTTTATCGACCGGTTTCGATCCTTCACCATCATCTTCAGGCCTTGGTTTTGTTACTTTATGACGGCGTTCCACAAAGTTCAGCCAGAATGCCTTGATTTTATGCACTTACAAGTAGCTTATAATTCTCAGTTTGTGGGGAAACGTTTGATCAACTACTCATAGCATAAAGGAGCTCTAGTATATAATTTTACTTTCCAAATTTACGTGAATAATTCAATTCACAGAGGCGGTCTTAACCTTCTGAAAGTTCGGTATTGATTAGAGTGAAAAAGTGTTGGCAAATAAAAGAAGAAACTCCTTCTTAATAAAATTAAAGTGCGAAACAATCTTTCTCAAGGAAACTAGATACTTTCTTTTCTTCTTTGAGAAAAATTCTTTCATACTTTGGTTGTAGTGATGTTAAAAACGTTTCGATAGTTGATGTTATATCACAACTGGGAATCGAACCCGGGACCACTTTCCCTAAAGTTGAACGCGCTGCCTACTTGTCTGTCTCCATTGAACTTGAGTTTAATGAACTTGAGTTGGCCGTCTGCTTCCCATAATATGAACTACGATAGGGACTAGTCTCAACTAGTTATGATCATTTCCAAACCTAGTATATTTTCATCATATATCTCTATCTGAATTCTAGAAAGTGATAATATTCAGCCCATCAAAACAGATTAAAATCTCAGTTGCTAATAATAATTTCTAGTGTTCAAGCTTCGGTTCACAGTTGGAATTCGATGTAAACTGTATGTGTTTGTCCGAAGATAAGTTAGTAGACGAGCGATTTTAAAATTCAAACTATATCATAACCTTATTATTAAATCGATCAACATATGAAATTCATGGTGACATTTCCTCCTTGAAATTTCGTAGTTTACTTTAGTCTATTTGCGTTAGTACCCTTGTTTTGAGAATGGCTCCGATAACACAGCAGCATTATTAAAACCGGGTTGCTATAAATACAAGACAGTGGAAGTACTAAATTTATACGTTATTCTTTGCATCCAGGTTCAGCAACAGTACCAGCACGGTAGCGTAATCGGCCCAAAATTCATTAGCATGAAAGAAGTGCCATGTTTCTCCATTTTTGATGATCTGTAAGGTATCTTCGAGCCATAAAGAAGCATGTTAATAAGTATGTATATGATACTAAATGCACCTTTGAGTTCATCATTAGCAGCCATAATTGCGAAGATTGTTTTTCGTTATTATTCTCTCTAGCCTCTTCCGTGCCTCATTTACCTCTACACAGGTTCTAGCTTTACTGCCTCTTATTTCTAGATGAGGTACGTGATTCTTCATCTTCTCGCTCCTCTCTTCTTTTTACGGTTGTAATTAGGACGTTGAAATTCAAAGGATGGGCAAAAAATCATCTTCAGTTAATAAGCTTTCATCCACTGTTCATTAGACGCTGTGAAACATTCTTTAAACGAAAAATTCTTTAGATATGATCCTCATCGTTCTTTGATAATGCATTTCATTTTCACCTCAACCTCCATTCCTTTGTTGTGATGCTGCTAATGTAATCCAAAAAGCAATATGAGCGAACTCTTTACATGCGAGTTTGAACGGATCGATGCCTTGCAAATATCTGTTGGTTGCCGATAAAACGCTATTTCTTTTGTAGGATTATTTACTCACCTAAGCTCCGTTTCTTGTCTATCTTACCTATAACTTCCTCCTAGTTTAAACGAATCTTTAGCTTGTTTCCGCTTTTTCCTTTAAGTTAGGCCTTAATTAATTTAATTAACATTAATCATTCATTGAACTAATACAGAATTTTCTTAATCTTAGTATGAGACATTCCCAAGAGCCTTGCGAATATCGAAATTTTTAGGGCTAGAATTTTTAATGTGATTATGATTCCAAAATTTAATATGTGACATATGGATAGCTTTATTTTTAATAGGAAAGCTAACATTAAGTTTGCGTGCAGCAAAAAATATGCCAATCTCCAAGTGTGCGGTCTGGTAAAATAGTTCGGTAGACACTGATCGAAATGCTAATGAATAATGTAATGAAATCTCCATTTGGAGGAAATATAACTCGCAGTAAACTAAGTTAATATGTACATGAATAGCTCACGGTAGCATCCCCATTTATTTTAAGCTCATGGATATTCGAAGTGGTTAAAGTATCATACAGGGGATTTATCATTAGATAATTATCATCCCCTCTGTAAATGGTCAATTAATTTTCACATGATAATTGCTGATCTATCTCTGAAAGAAACTAATTTAAAAGTGAAGTTTTTCGGTATTTATTACTAGGAATAATTACTTTTACTGCTCAGTTGCATAAACATATCTCTTTTGTTCAAAATCAATTAATTATCACTTGAATCAGATCTAAGGATGAAATTATCTCATGAAGTGTATTCGTTTAACCCATCAAAAGTCGACTTATTTAGGAAAATTCGACCAAAATGTTTTCACGTTTCTTCCTCTCATAATTTGTTTATAGAATTAGTCTAGAAAATTATTAAAGGCTTACAAAATTTTGAGGGTTTGATCTTTTGATGATATATTTCTAGATTTTCCAAAATAAAAGCTCTAGAGGTTGAAATGCTGTGCCCGTATCCGATGCGTGCAAATCAGAGGGTTAACACTGATAGCACCAGAAAAGAAATGCTTTACCATGAAATTCTGCTGCAATCGCTTTGTTTTCTGGTTTTGCCAGTTACCCTACATTCACAATACAGAGAAAATTAATGAAAGGAAGCAATGGAAGATAAACTTAATCAACAAAATTAGACCGTTGCTGGTGAGGAGACTGACTGGCTTCCGATGTGCAAAATTAGTTTCATTAAAAGGCTTCCGAATAATCCTAATGGAACTCTCGAAATGGATTTCGAGGCGTTTCGCATTTGAAATTTTGGAGCGGGCTATTATGAAGAGAATGCCAATCGTACAATATCAGTACACGCTACGTTCCTAGAACTGCATCATTGTAGCGTCGCGCAGTTTGCGAGTCTTTTTCGCTGCTTTTAGTGCTTCATATTCATTTATTCGTAAATTACCGAGAACAAAACATATTTAGGAGTCTCGACCCGTAATAAAATTATTCCCTAAATGATTCTATTTATTTTTCTTTGCCTTTGAAGTTGGCCATGAGTAGTATTTGTCCACCATCGTATAAATGAATTACATACGCGTAATCTTTTCAGAGACCAAAGGACGTAAATTTTGTGAAGGTGGGTTACCAAATTAATTTATTATCCTATTGCTGACAAGAAACCATAGTATAGTATTGCTGGAAATTAGTAATAAAAAGAGTAATTTAAGTCCTGATAAGGATCTAAGTTGACCTAAACGGAAAGTAAATGAGAAAATAAGCAGTTTATCTCAAATTATGAATTAAGTTAGTTTAAGGATCGATAGGGGTTATGGCTGAAGTCATTCAATGAAACACGAAAAGGGTAGAAAGTTACGATATGGTCCTCAATCTTATATTGGCTATAGATTTTATTTTAATATGATTCACAATGTTTCCACACCATCATCTTTTAATGGTTTTTATTTTTAAAGCAAAATATAATCGCTTTCATAATATAACGGTAGTTGCATCGAAATATAAAAATATACCTTGATAGCCGCCTTTAGCGTCATTTAACGTTTACAGTTTTTCTCAATTTTAGAAAATTGTTATTCATTTTATCGAGCAAAAATTTGTAATAGTAATTAGTAATTTAAAATAAATAAATACCTATGTAAAAATTAGAACTCTCTCATAACATCCTAAACATATTCCTCTCTTATTTCTCAAAGCTACCATTAATTTTCTTGTATCCTCCTGTAGCTATCAGAGCACACTTGAAAATCTGAAAGAGAATCAGCAGAGCTTGCATTTGAATCCGTGGTACGAGTAAACGTTCACACAGATTACGAAAGGATACTCTGCAGCTTATATTTCGACCATAATTTAGCCGTAATAAAATCTTCCACGTTTAATACGACGCGCCAAGGCATGTCCGTGTCAAGTACTTCCTTGTTTATTCTGTGAACGGAACACAGAATTTCGCTAGAAATTTCTATGGTGAAAATATACACGATTATTACTGGAAAAGGGACGAGAAACCTCTAAAGCATGAGTTCTGCAGAGATATCGTCGGTGACCGCATATTTCAAAGCAAGATTCACGCTAAACAGTGAGAATAGATATTTTCCTGCAAAGATGAAGTTCCATCAGATATCACTTCAGAAAATTAAAGCTCTATTATTTTTTTCTTAATACCCTATCTTTAAAAGAGTACGAAATATGAAACAATCTTTCTTTTTGAAATGAAGGCTTAAATGTAACTTGTCGACCAAATGAGTCTTTATATCTGGAAAGAGAAGTTTTTGAATCCTCGTGAAGGTGGAGGGACAGAAATGTTCTCATTGAAATATTTACTTTGATGGAAAGAAGTTAACGTAAACATAAAACGTTGTGAACGACAATCGAGAAAGAGATACCAGGAAATGCAAAAAAAATGATAATGATAAATGCAGATTTTACGTCTGAAAAGTTTCCGACCCCAGATTTTTCAGAAATCTTCAGAAAATTTTCAGAAAACATGTCGAGAAATGGCAAAATGTCGGAAACTTTTCAGACCATCCATGCATTTTTATATTCTAACGCTCCTTGAATTTGAAATTTGCTGTCTTATTAGCATTAATACGGCAATAATAATATATAAAGATAAGTCACTCATTCGAAATGTAACTGTCTTGCGGATGTTACTCTAAGTTATAAGTATCTTTATTGGAGTTTTTGTAAGAAAAGTCTACTACAGATATTATTGAAAAATTGAATAATAACTCAAATAACTATGATATTTCATCTAAAGTACTTTCCAATCACTAGCGTCATCAAGAAAATACTAAAAATAGAAATGTATGTACGACAAAATAGGAGATATTTATTAGATTACCAGTAGCCTGCTAATTCGGAATGAGAATATCATGTTTTTTATATGTATATCTTAATATAAACGACGTAATTGAATATACGAAGATGAGCTGGGAAGAGCATCAATTAAGAAAAAGGCTCAGAAAATATAAAACACATTCAAAATTATCATGAAATCCATTCTTAAGATTTTTTTCGATATATTCATCAAAAGGTAGGGTGGTTGTATCTACATCCCCTTAACTATTAGCTATGAAAAATTATGGGAAGAGAATGAAGCACTAAGTAAATATGAGGAATTATGTAATCAGCCCTCAATGAGTCCGAATGCGTCGAAAAATTCAGTGTATATTAAGCACAATAACCCTATGATTAACACATATCATAGCATTTAATTAGGGGCGATCAGGATCAAAATCATTGTTCTGCGTTATTCAGACCGCACTAACTTCGTAGTTTAACAACTATGAAGAAGACTGAGACACAAGTATTAGTATTATAGTAATGAAATGTGTATTCTCTAACCCGTAGCAACAGGACAAAGAAAAATATTCCATCCACTGAGATGGAATAGAAGGAACTCTAAAGATTTAAGCTCTCTAAACATAAAATGATCCATATGTTGAAAATATACGTGCAAAGTTATGGGTCATTGTTGGATATACTTAATAAGTACAAAGATCCTTCATCCTTTCTCACTCCATCCCGCTATTTATTCCAACTCCTCCTCCCCGTTCTCTCCCTCAGTATCCCCGCCTTTGTGCTCTCTTCTTCCATATCTTTCTATATCTGTCTTTCTTACTAAAACCACCCACCCTTCACCACTTCCTAATTCCTTTGCGGCTCCAATATTTTTCTCCCAATCTCCTCCGCCCCTTCCTTTCCTTCCCATCTCTTAAACCCCAACCTCTCTCACCCCTGAGAATAGTTTTATAAAGAAGGAAAAGAAGGCTGTGGAGGATTATAGAGCGTTCAAAGCGAGAACCGTGATGAATGAACTCCGAAGTCGCGCTTAAGGGAGGGGTGCGGATTTGGGCGGGGGAGGCGGGGTTTTGGGGAGAGAGAGGGTTTAAGTCGGATCGTGGAAAGAATTCGAGAGGAGGATGAGTGGGGATGAGTGAGTGAGTGTAGGCCAATGAGAATAGAGGACGGCCGTGGGGTTTGCAGCGGGGTAAAAAAGACCTCCCGGGAAGATTTGGAGTTTCAATTTTTTTGCGGTCTTATATAAGGAAAAAGCGGTTGTAAATGTGGAGTTATTTTTTTTTCTCCCGGGGAGAAATAGGGCGCGATCGGAGTAAGAATGGAAGGACGCTAATTGTCTGAATATGAGTTTCCTCTTTGACTCCCCGAAGCTCTCGTGACACGTTTAATAAAGAGGATTTATTTAGCTGGTGGTGATGAATTTAGAATGGCGGTGCATTGGAAGGCGGTTAATTTTGTGGATGTATCGGAAGCGCGGGTTTTAAAATATAAGTAATACGCATGTGAGTGTCATTATAGTTCAACCAATGCAGCAATGCAGAAAAATTTCTTCGTACGGTCTTTCATGGGAATATGTTCAATTCTCTTATTAGAAGCAAGTGGTTCTTGAACCTCCTTATTTCTACCTATTGTTTCTGATTGCTACCACCCCTTTCACTTTCGAAAATTTCCTTGGTAAACGATATTTTTAATTTTAATCTTTAAGAAATTATAATGCCCTAAGAATGATTAACCTCTAATAATGTTAGCTTTTCAGAGAAAATATCAGAGAATACAGAAGGGAATATTAATTCACGAATTCATTATGCTGATAGTAAAAAACTGTTGATGGAAATATATACAGGAAAGCTATGATGATGTGATATTCTATTTCATTATCTTTTGTGATATTTTATTTAATCGTAACTTGATCCATAATTCATTATCTTTATGACAATAGTATTCAAAGGTGGATTTATGTTTTATTTATTTATTACTATACAATACTACTAAAGGTCGGATGGCAACTGTAATTTATACCAAACTAAACAACTGACACTAGCAATGTTGCAAAGTTCCACGCATTTCACAACACCATATATTAGAATTAACTACAATAGTTTACAACGTACGGTAAATTATAAAATAATCTTCTACTACTACTCACAGCTTGTGAGTTTAACAATTAACTCGAACGATTCCATACATCCTTATATATACAAATTCAGAATATCAGTGCGAATCTTAAATCCAGTGTCAACTAAAATAATTTAAATAGAGCTTGTTATATCATTATAATTTTTGCATGTTCCTGAAATTTCTTGGAGATAGGATTAACACCACTTTTCAATGTAACTTATCACGTATTATATTGATCTTATGGCGTAGAAAAATTTAAAAATACTTCGCAAACGGTGAAGATTTAGCACATTAATATATTAACATCAATTTTTTTTGCAGGATACTTACTACTTGCCATGGCACACAGTTAAGAATACACAGACCAATACAATACAATAAAAAATAGCTCCATGCCTTCGATCGTGGGGACGGTTTTGCTGTTTGTAAGATAATAAGTGTAACACTCATCGTAGAGTCAAACCAAGGCGTCTGCATTTAATTTGCTAACTTTAACAATTTTAGATTTTGGTGCACGTTGATAGGCACACCTGCCACATTTGGTTTGTTTGAGAACCATCTCCTCAGTTACTCTTTTGCTTATCTCTACATAATCTCAGTTTTCCGTCATATTATGATTTATTACAGCAATAGTGGACAAGCTATAGACATCCATCACTCATTTGAAGCCGTTCTATGAAAATATAAGGGGAATGCCAACATTCATTACACTATTATGAAGTGATCAACCAGGTTTACTAGATAAGACCATTTGATAGACACTTTCATAGTAAATTGATATTATATAATAATGATTGTATTGCCTAAATTTAAGATTAAGATACTTCTCCTGTCATAATCTTCAATGATGCTCTTTTAGTGAACGAAAAGGATCTCAGTGAAATTGCGACGTTTCGCATCCAACATTGCTTCATACGATGGGATACACAGCCGAACGTCAAAATTCCCCGATGAAAGGATTTTAATTTAAATGTGAGATTTTTGTGCATATAAATATAGATCATGTCATATAAATCTCACTTCTTGAGACTTCAAATATTTAAAAAAGGAAACAATAGGCTGCTAATGAATAAGAGGTTCAACAAACTTTTCCATAGCAGAAAAACGTCGATGAATGTAGAACTAGTTCCCTGAATTAAAAAGTAAGCTTCACCAATCACCAACCTTCAAGGAGTCACCCAATGCGCATTTCGATAATAGTTATGCTATCATATGTAAGGTATAGGTTCTAAGGAACTGGTCCAATGCTCATCGATTTCTTTCAACGATTGGAGAATATTTCGTTCTCCTCCTCTCATTAAATTAACTTTTAAAAATATACTTACTAATCAAATTGTCATAGAAAAAGACAGACAAACACAATGCGATCAATTTCTCCGGATCGGGTTCAGGATTTCTTGTGGGCCAGGTTTGGACAAGAGATGTCGGGATGTGCAGATTTATAAAGGCTAAATCCTTGGGTTAGAGGACAAAGGCATGAGAATGGATTCCTCATACTGTCTTCCTTAAAATACAAGCAAAGAATAAGGCAAAATGGAAAGGAGCTTTTAATTATGTAAAAGACGGTTAGTGACATAAAGACGTAAAAGTTTCTATAGAAAATACTGAAATTTGATTATTAGTAGAACAATAATGTAGAAACATTTTAAAAAACGACTTAAAAATCGAAAATAAGTCTTGCATAAATATCTATCGGCAATCATATACCGAATGAAGATAGTATTGAATTTGCAAATAGTATTGCATGTCGGCAATAGTATATTATGATAGGATAGTAATTCATTCGCAAAGCCGAAGGAAGGTATCCATTTCAAATTCCCACGTAAATAATTGAGAGTTAAGAGTCTATGAGTTTTCAAAATGTCAACAGTTGCAAAGGCTAAGAGTGCGATAATTACTACTTAGAATATAATCGTATACCACGAATGAATTCGTACACAAAAATAAATAGAAAAGGCTCGATATGAAGTCTTGATATATTTTTATACAATCCCCAAAACTCCCTTTCATAACCGACCCAGGAATCCTTAGCGTATTCCCACGCGAATATTCCGTCAAACGACAGCCTAAAATTCCACCCCGGAAAGTAATAACAAGGAGCGGATTATGGAATCGGAATTGTCATATGGGCAAGTTGTTTCGCAATTTTCACGCACCCGTAGTGGAAATTCCTTTCCCAATTATAAAACGATTTCTCTCCGTTCCTCAAACATAACTACAGGAGACGCTTGGGATCCGCCTCGACACCGTGTTAGTCACCCTCGAAATCCTTGGAATTCCTCTCTCCTTTCCTCATCCCTCCGTGGACTGCCTAACAAACCTCCCTGGAGCGCCTCAGTTTGCCAAGACGAAAACCGCAACAGACAAGACAGGATGGCGTCTTCCACGGATGAGTGGGGGAGAGGGAGTTGGGAGCCTTGCTTAAGTTTGCGTCTCCGACGGGTTTGTATGTGCTGTGTTTAGGCACTGCGGCTGACTCCGGGAGCAAGGCAAAGGACAGGTGAGGCACAAAGGGAGAGACAAAAGGGAAACGAAATACATAAACAGAGGAGGAGAGGCATAAAGAGTAATCAGAAGATATTACGCTCAGTCGGCGCCTCTTGATGAAATTAAGCTTCTTAGCTTTCTTGCAAGGGGCACTATTTCCTGAGCGAATCAGTACTCAACGTGTAAAATGTGTATTCGTTCCCGAGTGCGGAAATGTACTCACCTTTTGCGCCGTATGGATGCGGCTTTTGTTGTGAACTTATAAATTCCTCCGAATCCTTAAAACAATGAGAGGCATTCCTTCAGAATGTAGTATGAATTCTAATCCTTCCACCAGAACTTAATTTTCTATTATATGATCTTTAGAATAGTTAGAAAAATACTAAGCACTCTCTTCATTACTACGATGTTCAAATACAACATTCTTTCTCTTAACTCTATAACTATACTTTTTTCTAAGTGACGGTGGAGAATGTAATTTCTAATTATTCCTGCTTCACATTTAGTACACATTGTTTTTTAACTCATCTCTGCATTTATTTAACATTTCTTAGAATGTTGACAGATGCTTTGTGGCATATTTTATTCGTTGTAAGTAGAGTACACTTCTTGTAGTGCATAGTATTTGAGTGTTTTTCATTAGCATTATGTTTTTATTTTTGGAACATGCTAAGGGTATCTGTATTAACATTTTCAGTTATTACTCTTATAGTTTATTTTCCATCTCCCTTTTCTGTGGATGTTTTTCTCTAGTGGATATTATTTTCTAAGGTTCCCTTAAGTAGTTTTCTATCTACAACGAATTTTTTTCTAACCTTCATTAATTTAAGTTACCTTTTATTATTGTTTACTAATTAGTTCTGTTTTCTATTTATGATGGTTATTTCCTTTAAGTAAAAAACAACTTCAAAAATCCTCTTTTTCATCTTATATTGAAGTTCCCACTATCCATTTAAGAATAGATTAAAACGGAGGAAACAAAGATCATATCGCCATGTATTCTTTTATAGATAATGGGGTTAAATAATGGAATTTATTGCCCGAAGGGGTTTTCAAATTGTTGCCAAAAAACAAAAATGATTTAGAGGTAGATTTTGGTGTTCGTTGTGAAGTTGTGGAGTGGTTTAATATTTTTTTGTAAATTTGTGAGGGTGATGATGGACAATCTGATGATGTGACATTTGACTTGGCTAAGAGAAGATGTAAACTGTGACTATAAAGTAATTGCTGTATAAGATTTCTAGTGTAAGGGATAATGGATCATATATATGTAGAAGTGTTGATAGACAATGGTTGGGGCTGTCACCTGACGACTGTCAAACACCAGGTAGAAAAAATAAACAGATAAACATAGAGAGTAATGAGGTTACCGTATTTACTCGAAAACAACCGTCCCTTTTCTACGGAAGTTTTGTCCTAAAGACGGAGGGGGAGGTTATGTCCGGGTGGTGGTTATCTTCGAGTAAATTCGGTATTTAAGTGACAAAAAATTGGAGGGTCATCATCGCTGAAACTATAATTTTAATCGGGAAGAAAACTACCATCACCAAATTTTCCAGCCTCTCTCTAGGTACTATTTCAGCTCGAAAAAAGCATGACAGTGGATGATCTCCGCCAAGAAAGAATACCGTCACAGGAACGTCAGGAGCCAAATTTCATCTCCGGGTCAAAGGATTTAAATTCAAGACAACCCCTGCCATCCACCGCTCAAATTTTGATAACAGAGAACGAGGTAAGAAGCGGATTGGATTGCAGGTGGCGTCCGCGGGTAAAAATAAGAAGAATATCCCCTCGCGCCTCCGACCACATGCTCAAGCATCTCGGCTCCATAATTTGCTTCCCGAAGAAATTTCCGAATCCGTTCCACGGGGCTTATTCTTTTCGCGAATCTCCCCCCGCTGGAATCTACATTAGTATTCCGCCGTTCGGTATGAGACGGAAATCCAGGCCAAGAAGACTTTTCAGCCGACCACGCAACAATGGTGACGAGAAATGACGGAGCGGAAACCGGGATAGGAGACAAAGAAGAGGCATAGCTGCGATTCCTGAGCCGAGACCCCCCGCAGAGGAAAGAAGGGCCATATCATCAGCGATTCGCTCCGTGGATATCACACAAATGGAATTTCCGGGTAAGATGGTTTCTTCGCGACTCGGGAGGTGCACACAGGTCCTCGGACAGACAAACACTCCCCCTTCAAAAGACGCTCCTGGGGGGAGTGGACACAAAGGGGAGGCGTACGACTGTCCTTTGGAGTGTAGGGGTAAGAAAGAGAGAGTGGGGAGGCTGCGGTTTGCTTGCTCTCTCTATCTCTTGGAAGGATAAATAAGGGAGAGGGGCAGCATTATGGTCTTAGGGCTTTCTATGGCGTAGGAGAGGTCGCGATTTATGGAAGGGGTTTATGGATATATTGTCGCGGGGGTTTGGAAAAGGAATGTCGAAATTGGAGTTGAAGCATTGGATTCTTGCGGTTGGCGAGAGGACTGGATGAAAGGGGTGTCAAAAAGCTCGAATAAGAATAATTTGAAGCTAGTATTTATATATTTGTATGTAGTTGTCCAACGTTGGTCACTACAAGTGAATTTATAATTTTTTTTCGTATTTATTTTAGTGTTTTATTGCTATTTTTCATTCTGACATATCTTGTAGTCATATTTTTACTTTACAAGCTTCATTTTATATTTATTCTTAATAGTATTTTTCATTCAAACTTATTTCCTTTTGCACTAGCATGTAAAATGTGCCTGTAATTCTTTCCTGTAACTGAATATTTCTTACTCAACTGAATATTTCTTACTCAACTGAATATTTCTTACTATCTGCAGATTTCTTAAGTTTTTGCATTCCCCTTTTTGCGGATGTCCTCTTGCTGTAAAGTATTCTTTTCTGAGTACTAACTTTAAGGTAGTACAAGAGATAAAAATTGTGACTTGAATGGGACTGGAACCTACGTAGATCTCCCACTTTCTGTGGGTTGGAACCTTGGGTTTAGTCGCGCAACTTAATGTGCCAAATCAAATTCATTTTCGTCATTTGTACTAATTTTTAAACTCACAAATAATCTTTTTTGTGTACTTTTTTCGAGCTATTTCTTTCTTGCAAATGTTCTATGACGAAGGTTTAGAAGTAAGAAGACACTATTTAATTTTAATCTCGGCCGAATAAGAGCGTATTATTATTATGATTACTATAGTAATTTGCCCTCATGACGATGAAGTTGCAATTTCAAAAGATTTAAGCCACAATGAGGTCATAATGAAGATTCACTGAGATATTCCAGTTAACTCGTTGTGATCACCTGGCAGTAATATCATTTGTGAATCTTCAAAAGATTACGTTTACCGAGAGTATAAGGAATAATTGAAATTACTCGTTGCTTAAAACATTCGAATAGCAAAATTTAGAGAGTAAATGTGGCTTACGTTCACATATTTGCTTAATATGCATGTGCTAACTATTAGGTACTGTTTTTCCTTTGTTTAACAGAATAAAAAAATCTAAATAGGACTCTTGAAACAACATCCCCTTTTGGTCAAGCTGGACTCTAGTTTTTTCCGTGAATATAGGCTATATTACAAATGAAAGATGAATAATGTCCAAATCGGGAAGGAATATATATGAGTGGAATTTAAAAACGCATGTGCTCTAATAATGGTGAATCGATGACTCATTTCACACACCCATCTGAAGTTTTTTTAACATTAATTAATACATCAAAGGGAAACAATAGTTTATGAGTAACAACTAGAATTACCGTGCCTATGTTATTAATGAAATTAATCCTTCAACTACACATACATAATTATCAGCTGTTTCTAAATGAACACTGGGAGTAATGGAATTAACAAATACAAGGATTTTGAAACAGTTACTGCATTCGCAGCGATATGTTACGCATGAAATGCATTCTCCATTATGTTTAAAGCTGGTAATTCTCTAATTTTATTCTACATCTCACTGGAGTAAGTTGCTTAAGCCAGATAAAAATTATTAGCCAAAGTAAACTATGATAAACGTCTCCGACATAAGGTCAATTCATATCAAAGGCTTCATTCAAAGTAACTGAAATATTTTTTGTTCATGGAATAAGCTTAATAAAGAATTACAATATTGACTAATTTCAAAGAGAAAAAAGAGTTAGTGTTCAAAGATGATTAAAGTTACCTTAAATTATATTATTACGTATTATTATTTATTGAGTTTCATTCTCTCTATTAATACCAGAAAACCATTTCTAAACTCGTGCTTTGTTCTATTTAAGGCTATAAACAGGTCTGCCTATGTATAATAAGCAACCAGCACGTTATTTTTTTACAAAACAAACACCACCTCGCTCCGTATTACTTGGAGCATCAATAATCTCACCTGAGTAATCTGGATTGAACCTGTTGGTTGAAGATCATTGATTTATAAAGCCATATCGACGAACTTGCCTCGAAACCTGAACGTGATAACGATATCTATGCTCTCCATGGATACGCTTAGCTGTTTATATAGCATGCCTCATTTCTACAATGAAAACCAGGAAGTATCCCCTTTTATCAGGGGACTTTCTAAAATTGCTCGGTAAAACGAAAATATTATACTGGAAATCACAGCCATGTATACCATAGGAAAATAAGAATCTAACCGATTCTGCCTCTCAGTCCAAATATATCGTGTGTTATTAACAGCAGAGGAATTAAAACTTACTCAAAGTAAGGCAATGAAACTGCTATTAGAGAAAGCTTTTTCTAAGAAGAGACATATCCTCTAACTGATAGAAAAAAAGCATTGTAAAGAATTTTATATAGTTGGTCCTAAAGTAAAATTATGTACTTTTTATGACTAATGTCTATTTCTGGCGGGAGATGATTTTCCTTGCAAAAATAATTGTGGACTCTAAATACATTCGATTGAAAATCATCATGAAAGTGGGATGTATAACATCATTGAGCTTATGAAATACTTGGCTTACTACTTCTTCGGTGCTCTCAACTTGCGTTCTAATTTTACCTGTTAGTTATAACGGAATGTCGAATAGCATTGATGCTAATTTATACCTTTGGGAACCTTCGTGGAATATTCCTTCTAACTGCCAAAATCTTAGTCCTTGTTAGTACATGCAACCATATAAATGACTTAAGAAAACTCAAAACTAGATTTTAGCAGAATTTAGTTTATAGTGAAAGATCATAATGCAAGTTTTATTAATAGATAGACAAGAGTCTTCCTATTTTCCTTCAAATCATCATCGTAATATTTATGTTTTTATATGTTTATGTTTTTATATTTTTCGTATTTTGAATATGCGAAAAATTTATCTTACCGCAGATTAGAAAAGAACCGAGAAAAATCTAAATTTAACATACATTTTCGCTATCAAGTAAGAAAAGTCATATGAAAAATATTTCATCCCTTGGGAAATGATAACTGGAAAGTGACCATTGGTTGAGTAAAGATAAAAGTTGTCTTTAGCTGTCATCAAATTGAGATATGAGTCGTAGGAAGCCTGGTGTATGTTTTTGATTTTCCCCTATACAATAGCTAAGGAGATATGAAAAAATATACCATTCATTAGATACGGTAGCGAGAACAATTGAATTAATAAGATATTTCAACCCGGATGAATAAATAAATAGGAAATTACGTATTTTCATATAGAGCCACAATCCATAACCTAACGTATAATCGATAACCTGAGGGATTGGCATTGTCAGACTTCATTTCAGAAGATGCGTACAGTATCTCGGCCGTGTACTAAACTTACGAGATGTTGCAAAATAAAAAGAGAGAGAGAGCATTTCGCTGACCCGAGCACAGGGGGCATTGTGAGAAGTGAGGGAAGAAGAGAACGCGGCCCGGAGAGAAGCGTGTTTGAATGTAATTGCTGAGAGGAACATCTGCCGAAAAACATACATGCGAACAGGCATGCGCGGTGCCGAACAGGATCCTCCCTCTCGTGGCAGGTTGTTGAAGTGCATGGTTTGACCTCTTCTCCTGGATGTTGATGGATAGTTGGTCGGGAGGGGTGGCGATGTAGAGGAAATAAGGACAAAGCGGAGGGGAAGCATAAGAGGGGTCGGAAAAAAAATCAACGGACGCGCTCGCCCATGCTCTAAAAAGGAAGGTGTTTGAAAACTGGTTGATAAGAGGTGAAATGGGAGAGGGAAAGAGGATAGGGTTATGAAAGGGGGACGGAGTGGGTGTGGGTGTACGATTTTGTGCCATCGATTCCCCCCGAAGTTTCGCTGCAGACTCGGTTAAAGGAAAATTCCACGTGTTAAATTGTACGGTGCCTTTGCTTCGGAGGTTTGTATCGGGAAATGTTTGGCGGGGTTCATAAGACATAAAATTAGAGATTCGAATCGAAATGCGATGCAGCCGCAGAGCCACTGGGGTCATAATCCGATATTCGCCCATAATTGGATCGGATATTTGGATGCGTGCTCGTGCGGATTTAAGTCGCGAGGACCCGACTTTAATTGAAATGAAAATCGGCGGGAGTGGAACCGTCGCGAATTAAATTATTCTCGATCGAAAAGTTGATTATGCCCAATGTTAGGTTGAGTTATTTTCATCTGTCGACTACTTATTGCGACAGAAAGTAATTTATGACTTCAAAGTTCTCCAAAAGGAAATGATTGAAGTTCGTCCCTCATCCACGTGTACGTAATTAATTCCGCTTTTCCGAATCGAAACGAAATTTGATCGATGTTTTTCTATTATTGTTACACAAGTGGATTTAAATTGGCCAATTTTTTTAGTAGCAATTTCTATACACACGAGAAAACACATCACGATTGCAAATATACCAGTTGCAATCGTGCCGAATGTCGAAAGTATCGTCAAGAATATTAGCTTTTTTGCAAAAATAATTATTTTGCGATCATCAATTTCTTGTTGAACTAAACAACGAGGTAATTTGGGTGTTATTGAGCCTCAGACGGAGGGATATACACGATGTACAAAAATCGATGCAGTTGTTCCATGAATTCAATTAAAAGTCCTCCTGCATGACGTGAAATGTCAAACTATTGAGTGGCGCATACCCTACGGTTTCATTCAGAGCAATGGTGAATCAGTCTAACCCTGAAAGCAGAACAAGCCTACATTGTAATGCGATATTTCTTCGTATCATGAAAAATTACAGCCTGTCAGTTAAATAATGTGGATTTAAATTCATCGTCAGAAAACTGAAAATAAACCAAAGAATGGAGAAAGAGAGAAAATGAGATGTTACAGAAATATTGTATACGAGAAAAATATTCTCAGATACTGAAAATAATAAACAGAAATAACTAACAACCAGAATAAGCTCGTTTTCTTTCGAATTGATATTATTACCTTTGGATCAAGTTTCTGCAAGACATGTTTTGCACTGCCAAAGCTTTTTCAAAACGCGTTTCATTCATTGTCAATAATTTCCATTTTATGATTCAAACGTCATTCTGATCCTAGAGTTGCAGATTTAAATAGGATCTTAAGATAGAATTTACTTATTAAATTCATGAAATGCATAAAATATTTTATAAAATTCATAATTTATGGAATAATAATTCTTAAATGGTAAAATTAAATCAAATCATTCGTATATTTAAATCTTAATCGTTAACTTTGTCTTATTTATATACGCATTATATAATAATAACTAGTAAAATTTGAAGAAAATATCCTAGATGTTCGTAATTTTCTGATTTTAATATAATTAAAACAAGCGAATTGTTTCATGGATTTCTCTATTTTGCAAAGAATAAGATGCTGGAGGAGGGGGAAATAACTTAGCAAAGACGTTCCGACACTGACTTACTATACTATATATATTACTATACTATATAACTATAATTACGTAATAAATGATTGATCATGGTAATAATACAGCAAAATTCGTGGTATGAAAAGATGAGCGAAAATTTTTTATCAGTACTATTCATTAAATGATATCGATACGTTATTGGGGAGATGACCGCTATTCTTGTAAGTCTTAATAATCTTTTAATCATTAAAATCAAGCAAGTAAGTCACTTTTATCGATTCCATTTGCATTATTCTCGCTATTGCTCTACTTCAACGTCATGTTCCACCTGATACCACTTCAATGCTTCACTGTGACAGTATGTTATTAAAACATGTCATGCTCAGTGTTGATATGAAATCGATATTCTTACTAAAATGAATACGAAAAAAATGTTTATCTTACTCTCAATATGAAATCGATATTCTTACGGTCGGACTAAATTTACTTATAATTCATCATATAAATAGTAATTTGATAGCTTAATTGAAATAAGAGATCGTTTATATTTCTTGCTCTAGTGAAAAATTAAGTCATATTCTCTACTATCTACGGACGAATATTTTGTATTTCTAAGACCGAACGAAGTTGATGTTCATCGGGCATATCCCCTGATCCCAGCGAAGAATGGAGAAGACCCAGAGAAAAAGCCGGATAGATCAATTGCAATAACAGCAAAGAGCGATTCCGCCATCTTGTGATAGTCCTCTCCATTGTGTTTCCCAATCAGGCGAATGATTTTTTCCCGGTGTGGCTTCTGAGCAGAGCGAAGGAGATGGAAAGTTCGAGCTTATGAAAGGTCGGATTAATGACGATGAAAATTTGAGACGAAACTAAGGTGCATTGATCAAAGCTTTGCCAGATCAAAGGTTTAGGGTTGACTTTACAAAGTCTCTGTGAGTGGTTTTTGAAAAAAAAGAGTTCCCCAGATTATCAGTGTACTGCGGAAAAAATTGAATGAGTATTTTCCAGTGAATAAACGACCGATGTCTTGGTCCTCATCTTCTTCGTCTTTCATTCATGCGCTCAAGCGATATTTTTCAAAGTAAAAACTGAAGCTAAGGAACCGTATGATCCTCCCTCAAAAAGATCCGGAATAAAGAGGTCGAAGATCGTTATTTTTATTCGCGATGTTCCTATAAGGTTTGCTCTTCGTTTTGTGGCACACGTGTCGATGTGCTTGTATTTTAACACTGATATACCTGGATATGATGTAGGGTTAGGAACGTACTTGATGGCAAAATACAAGGAAAAGTACCAAGAGGAAGACCAAAGGACGAATATGTAAGTCAAATAAAGAGAGATATAGGAAAGAAGAGATTAGGATGTGGTAGAATTAGCACTAGAGAGAAGAATGGACTACAGTCAACCAATCTATGGTTTGTATAACCGATGAAGATGATACCTTGAGGAAACTATTGCGTCAGTAGTTTTGATGAAAGATGGTCGTTAACGGGTCTAGTATATATCTGAAATAATATTTTTCAGGAATTATGTTAAGTTATTGTCTTTCCATTTCGGGTCCAGTATACGATGTCTCGTAGTTCGATGCCTTCGCTTTACCGCTAGGTACGTTTCACCACCGGGATTTTTCCGCGAGCATATGTTTGTCATTTTGTCGATGAATATAGTCTCATATATTCTGGTAAGCCCCACTTTAGTACCCTGTTTTAACACAAGAAATCAATTTACAGATTGATAAAGGCTTTGAGGAATATTGGCACTGATTATGTTCATCGATATATCATCCAATATTTTAGAAATTCCAATTGTTGGGGGATTTTTAGCGTCTTTTGACTTACCAAGAATTACCTTTCAATGCCACCCATCTCAACCCACCCAAACTAACGAAAAGATCCCTACATTTAGGAAAAAAGGCCACATTTATGGTATTACCGGGTATTAATCTTTTTCTCAATTGTTTGTAGAAGCTCAACAAAACCATATATGTAATTGAATAAAAAATATTCGACACATATAAAACAGAAATTATGTAGATACGTTTGTATGTTTTCTTTAAATTAGTGTCCATATTGTTTGCCCGATTTGTGTCATTCATTGTATACGTGTCCTCTGAGATCAAATAGAAATTAGAAGGGCATTTTTATTGGCCAATTTTGCTCGGTTCGAGCCGAGATCGCTCAGATAGATTTTCATTATGAACACAATTAGATTTCATTTTTATCGCTGCAGCTTTATTTCCTTTGCAAAATTAAATTTGACTCCATGACTCTATGTACTTCTCTAATCTGTTACTGTCGCATATCATAGTAGTGCGCCAAGTATATAACTAATGCCACTTCTTACTTTTACTTTGGCATTCTACTGTTTTCATGAGAGACCAATAAGTCCAAATTAGCATGGTGCTCATCAAATTATTCTTAGCGTTAGAATCAACGGGCATTTCAGTTATTATATACAACAACTAGCTGAAATTCCCGCTGATTATCAACAAGAAAAATTTCTATTTACCACATGAATTTCGTGTTGGATGTTGATATACCCAATTCTGAAGCTTTGAAGATTAATATGCCCCTCCATGAATTCCTTGACGTAAGATAGAGATTATCTGTCATCGAAAATTTCATATTTTTTCATCTATATGTTTTTGATACTGATATGTGAGGAAAAAATTCTCAATCGTTGCTTCTCGATGTGCTGCTTTTTTTAAAAAGAGATAAAACAGAAAAGACCTCTAATTAGTATTTTATGAAATAAATAAACAACTTTTTGTACAGAATTTTCCAAAATAAAAAAAATGCAATTACTAACCAACTTAATTTTTTAACTACAATATTTCCTTAAGTTGCTTAAAAAGTGCCAGTTGAGGTTTTTAGGACAACGTATACTTGTATCTTAATACAATATATATTTGCCTTGAATTGGATTAGTAAATTTGATAGCTGAAACATCTCTATTTCATGTATATATATACTATGTCTAATGTCTTATTTTCCCTGTTGTGTATAACTGGAAACTTTAGTTAGTGTCATATAAGTAAGGGTAGTATTTCAATTCCTCGAAACTTCGAAGTGGGGAGACGGTGGCGTCGGGAACTACCTCACGGCGAATCGTCTTAACAATCCCAAGGATAAGCGTCCATTTTCATTCGAATATACATGATTCTGCGGTGTTACGAAAGCATATTGCCAGTACCACCATCATGTTTGATTGAGGTGTAATCCTAAGCACTCTCCCAAGCACATAGGGGGCGCTGCAGTCGAGATAGCTTCCTATCTTAGTTCTACACAACGCTACCCCCGTGATGTCAAGATATCTTGAGTAAACCAATCCATTCTCTCCAAGCCATGAGCTGCACGTTTAAAAACCGTCAATGATTCTTTCCAATGCGTGCCTTTTATATGCTTATTTCAGTACTCTGTTATAGCATAATGAATCAAATTACAGAATGACAAAGGAGGTATTTAGGTACTTATGACTGATATCCTTATGAAATACCCAAAAGAGTAGACTGAGTTTATTTTTCTATTCTTTATTTTCTTTAATATAAGATAAATTACTTTATGCCCTAAAATTGATGAATTTATACTGCTGAAATACATCTAATTTATTTCTAAATACGATTTAATTTTATGAAAAAACTAGAATTCAGTTACTTTCACTGATGATTTGTTAGGTTTTGTACACGTGAACGCAGAAATTGAAACTTTGAGAAGTTTTGCAAATAGGATACTTTAATATGCAGTCACTGATTGAATGCTTTAATTGATGCTACCGAAAAAATGGCGGTCAAAGCATTGATCAATGAGTTTATACTTTGCTATTCTCTCAAAACTATTGTGAGTATTCATTCCCATCCAATCATTTAACCCTTCTAACAAATATATCTAAAATGTATTTAAAAATCAATGCAATTCACTAAATTTATTTCGTATCCTGATTCGCTCACTAAAGAATGGATTAAATACGAACATTACCTTACATTACATTAATACCTTTCAGTTCAAAATGGATGCAATGAGTAAAGTTTTCGCTGCATTTCCCATAATTTCATTGTAATCTCCTCTCAAACTCTTCGTAAATAGTGAATGTGATAAAAACATGTTAATTATAGTCTTCCAGCTAAGAAAAGAATGTATGTGCGTAAGAGTTCTGCTGCCTTTTATCCTCAGTTATATGTTATAGGTTTACTTATTTACTTCTCTTCTTTTCTTCGAAAGAACATTGACGAAGTTGTTAAATGATATTGATTTTCTATGTTTATTTATTTATTTTTTCTGTATTCATACTAGTTTTTTGCCATTCCCATTTATAACATTCTGTATTTTCAGTGTTTTTTTTTAAATATCTTATCTCATGTTATCCTTTTACCAACTCTTATTCTTTTATGGACTATTTTTATATTCAGTTTGAAGTGTGATTATGTTCCTTGCATTTTGATTCCAACCTTTTCAATAAATTTCGGTTTCTTATCTATCTGTAGGTTTCGCAGGTTTTTCACACCCTCTTCTGGGGTGTTTTCCTGCTGTGGGCTATTTTTCCTATCCTAGGTTTTTAAGCCCACAATATAAATTTCTTCTGTGCACTTTTTTCTGCTATCTCTTTCTTTCAAATTGACGAAGGGTTAGATGTAAGAAGAGACTTTTCAGTCTCAATCTCGCCCGAATAAAGACGATTTATTATTATTATTATTATTTATGTTTTAGCTCATCTTATATACATATAACTCGTACCATGACTTTTGGGCAACAGAAGTAACTCAGTGACAACAGTTTCATAACAGAATTCAATTTTTTTTTTTTGAAATCCAAAATAGATTCTATCGAACGAGAAATTTTTAACAAACAGTATTAAACTTTAGAAGAGAAAAGTAAAACATTGAACTATTTTCATTACTTGAAAGTAAATCGACATTAGTGGAACCTTTAGTGGGATAATTTTTCAATTAATAAAGCATCACCGACGATAGTCAATTCTGAAAAAATAACAGATGACCATCCAGTTGTCATATAATTATCCAAGCTTTTGCAGTTACTTGTGACTGTTATCCATTGCCACAGATAGCATTACTCTTTTGTTTTTCATCTGATCTCTGCTTTTAACAAAGGTCCATGTCTCAATAGCGGAAATATAATGATCCCCAGTAAACGGAAATAATTCCATGGGAATGACCTTCATCGGCTAAAATTCGATTTCCCATTTGCAGTGGGGAGTCGTAAAACTATATTGCCGTAAAATACTATCAGGAAACTACCGAACGCTTTTTCCAGTTAAATGGAATGGACAGCATTTAGTATATTTGAACCACTTTTGAATTCTTATGTGTGCGCGTATTCACAGCAAAACAATCATTAACCGAATCCATATTTAATGCTTATTACAAAAACTGCGATAAATTTCTTCCTATATGATAAATTTGTTATAAGTGTTAAAAGCTATCCAATTTATTCTATTTTGATGGTAGGAGGAAGTGTTCCACCGATAAGATCTTGATAAGAGTAAATGGGGATTATGGAGAATTTGGCACGATATTTTAGTTTCATATTCATCTGTCCCATTATGTTGTTTTCTACCAGATGTCTATCAATTCAAAATATTTATTGAAATAAAAATATTTATTGAAATAAAAATATTTATTGAAATAAAAATATTTATTGAAATAAAAATATTTATTGAAATAAAAATATTTATTGAAATAAAAATATTTATTGAAATAAAAATATTTATTGAAATAAAAATATTTATTGAAATAAAAATATTTATTGAAATAAAAATATTTATTGAAATAAAAATATTTATTGAAATAAAAATATTTATTGAAATAAAAATATTTATTGAAATAAAAATATTTATTGTGAATCAAAATTGAAACGATAGCCTTCTCAGCCGCGGATTTTAATGATTACGATTTATCTTCTTCCACATCCTTGGGATGTATGTGACTTACTGACACCGGCAAATATGCAAATTGAACTTGAACCCTATAATTAGAACAACACTATGCTGGGGCGTCCCCCATTAGGTTTCGCCCAAGGAAATTTTCCCCAAATGACGTTCCCCTTAGAGATGCTTCGCATAGGAACGGTATACCCACGGGAATTTACATCCAGAGACATTATACCCAACACTTTTCTCCCAAGAGCTGTTTAATCCAATAAGTATTAGACCCAAACGGATATTTATCCGAGGGATATTTCATCAGATAGTATTTTGGAAAGCGGATATAAAATAAACAAGATAATTCCGTAGGAAAAAGGAACGATACTTACACTTATCAGGAAATAACAAATTTATAGTCACTTAAAACGCTTTGCAGAGGTGGAAACTAAAAAACGCGTCATTAGCGGGAAGTGATAGAAAGTTTTTTACAGCTTAAAAACAAAAATGAATCTTATTTAGTTCGATTTACTTGCCACGATTGTAGATACGTATGTAGAGAGTCCGCGAAATATTATTGTGTCATACTAGCTACCTTCTTGTGACACCTCATAAGAATAGTCTGCTATTCGTACAAGGACAGTGTCTTCTTTTTCACTTAATTTAGGTCCTTTTTTACTCTAAAGTTAAGTAATTTTTACCAGATAGACAAATACGGAAGAATAATGTAAACAAATGTCGGTCTATTGACATATGTGGAGAATTAGCTACAGTAGGTTGCAATGTATCTAGGGATGGGAAAAATCCACGTTAATAGCGGTATTTTGACCATGTGTAGTATTGATTTATGATGGAAATCCATAACGCGAAAAACTTAAAAATATTTTGGTACTTTGTACATAAAGTTATGGAAAAAGTACAAATTTTTTGTGTTCCTTTCCTATAAACTTGCACTACAGTTCACTATTTTAGGGCGCCTAATCATATATCTAGCACAAATTCTGAATATAGGTTGATTACCTATAGTTAGGTACACGGTTAGGTTAGGCACCTGTCTATCGACGCTACTGTGTCAAATTATGATGTGAAGTTATAAAATATCTAAACGGAACCTAAAAAGTAACGGAAAAGGCGAAAAAATATAATTTTTGTTGTCTTTATATACAACAATGAATGATAAGGAATGGATGAGATGGAAGCAAGGATTAAAGATGACTTGATCACATTTGATATTTATCGTATTTTTTTTCTTCCTTGGATCACATTGTTCCTTAAAATTGTGGGAGCCCTGCAATCGCGGGGCCCGAACCCGATTCAAGATCAATCTAGCAAACTTCTCTCTTTATCTTTTCATACGATCTTAGTATACGTATTTAGAATGTATTATCTTTTCAATTATGTGTCTCTTCTGTTATTCCGTCTTCTCATGCATAATTATACCTCCTTTACCGACGCTATTGCCATCGTTATCAAAAATATTCGTAGCGAAACCCGAAATCCCATACGTATCAACAAGCCTAGGATAAATACGTGTATCGTATAAAAGTTATGGTAACTGTTTCCTCATTAAAACTTGAAGGTCGAAGAGAGGATAAAATGTAATGCAGAAGTTACGTTTATTTTAAAAATACGATACAGTCTAACTTATCAAGGAGAATAAGGAAGTTGTTAAAAAAAGTGGCTATCACTTCCGTCAGGAAAAGTTCGCGAAAAAGAGTAAGATCTGAGTGCTAGGTTTATATTCCAACGAGAATGTGTTCGTTTTCACATCATTGTCTCAAACAGTGAAGAATTAACGGAGCTAGTTTAGTTTATTAGTCTTGTTAGTAGTTAATTCACCTCCGGAATTGTTTTTACATCCCTACCTAATCCGCTGTCTTAATGAATGTATTTTAAATTTTAATTTACCTTCTACAGTTTATTATTTTCCTCCATTAACATTTTAATATTAATATGTAACTTAACGTAACTTAATATAAATATGTAAATATTCGTTCTTTTTTATTGTGATATTATTGGTATGTCTCCTTGTGTTTTAAAGTCTCATTTTATCTGATTTCATAACTAAATTTAGTTTTCCTATATGTAGGTTTCCCTGGTTTTTCACGTCCCCCTTCTTGAAGGTGATTTCCTGCAGTAGAAATTTTTTCCTAAGCACTAAGGTTTTTAAATCCACAAAGTAGTCTTCTGTGCTATCTTTTTAAGCTATCTCTTTTTTAAATTTATATCACGAAGGGTTAGATGTAAGAAAAGACTTTATTGTCTTAATCTCGCCCTAAATAAAATTCATTATTATTATTATCGATAAGTTAGTACAGAATTGGAAAAAGGGACCTTACGTTTACTTATGCCTTGGTCTTGTTCATGGCCGTGGTTACGTCTGTAAGCTTTTGAGGTATTAATGATGCTAAGTAATGCAATTTATTTAGGTCAGCACTTATCGAATGCTATAAAAGGTATTATTCAAAGGCCATAGCCCTAATTTTACCCGAATTTCTTCCTTTTATAGCATTCTGGTTCGGTGAAGGAAGTAAGGAAAAACTATTTCACTTCTTACCTTGCCTAGTATCCTTAATCCCGCTTTGGTAGTTAGTAATTGGAAAAAGATAAACCTCCTTAAGCCTTAATATTTTCTTATGTATTAGTGGAAAGAGTACATTATTTTCCGAAATGTATTGATAGAGAGGAAAGTCTTTCCAGGACCAGGACTTTCTGGAAGACAAAACAGGGCAAAGGAATGGAGTCACGGATTGAGACAAACAAATGCAATACAGGGCGTAAGTCAATCTTAAATGTGAATGTGTATAATAAAACTGTTTGACTTCCTTCATACGTTTTACCCATATAATTCTACAGTCAATCAATCAACCTGATTCCAACTTCTTTCCTAGGAAAGAAACCGAACATAGACCATGTTGGAGGGGTTGAGACTCAAACTGGTCACCGGGGTGAATGATTAATAAATGAGTTAATATAAATGTTATGCACGTTAATGGGATGCTTTGTGAGCAGATGTTTACATAGTGGTAGAACTTATGTTAGAACTCATGTTAAAACTCGTGTTAGAACTCATGTTAGAAATTATCTTAGAACTTATGTTAGAACCTATTTCAGAACTAATGTCAGCACACCTGCCGAGAAAGCGAGGGATCTGGGTTCGAGTCCCAGTAAAGTTAATTAATTTTTTACATGTGTTTCTCCTATGGTTTTCCAGCCGCACGGCTAACGCACAAAATTATATACCTTCTTCTCATCCCAAATTTAATGAACTAAGGTATTCAGGATATTGATATTTATAGTTTCAGTGAAGAAAAGATACACTGGGTATTTTAGATAAGAGTTCTAGCTCCTTAGATTCATTCCCTAATAACCATGATATCCAACAACACATTATTATCTACATTCAGTTTAGACTATGATAGAAAATGAATAAATCTGCGAAATGGCAAACCACTAGTCATTCATTACCTCCCATTTTTCCTCCAAAAATCTCAACCCCTCCAAAATAACCAATCAATGTTTATCCCTAAACAAGCACACAGCGCATGGAAGATGGGGAGTGAGAGAAGAGAGAAGAATCGAATTAAGGAAGGGAAAGATAAGGAGAATTAGTGGGGAGGGAAGGAAAGCGGGAGAAAGAAGAGGGAATGTCGTAGGGGTCAGTGTGAAAGAGGATAGTGATCAATATCTTGGGTGACTAAGTGAGCAGAGGGGCGGATGGGAAGAAGGGGATGTCGGAAAAGAAGTGTGGGTATTGTAACGGAAGTGCCATCGCATCTTTCAATCATGCGATGGATGTATTCACCAATTTAAATTTTACGCTCCAAAGCCTTCCCTTGATTAATCCCTTTCCTTATCTCTGATATCCTTCCGCTTCGATAATCTCTGTTTCTTTAAATCAAATCCAATCGGGGGATCGCCATATCTCCTTTTCCTTATCGCGCTGGAAACGGAAGAAGTCGCCAAAATTCGACGCCGAGATTTTTTAATTGAGTTCACAGCATCAATCTCAGTGAAGGCTTCAATTCAAAGATTGGTTTCTCCAGTACATATCTATTTTCTTACCTTAAATGTATTTTCTTACCTTGAAATAGCTAATGATTTTGGGGAGTTATTCTATCCATGAAGTTTGAAAATTTTTACTCATTTCTTTACGTTCTTCCGTTGCGGTCGTCATCTTTCATTTAAGATAGTGGTATTATGTTTGTGCTTTTGTGGCCGCAGTATTCTCTGTAAAATTCCTCGTTTCACAGGTCCCCGTAGGATTTTCCACTGGTACGAATAGTCACTTAGTACTCAGAACTAGATCTCATTTAGTGCTCACAGTTCACTTTATTTGTATGGATTATTATGGAACTTGTGTCTACAAGAAGTTGTATGTGTTGGCCCATTTAGGATTAAGCAATAATCTTTCCAACTTATTTAATGATGGAGAGATTCTTATGGAATAACTTTCTGTATTCAAACCTCTTTCAGAGCAAAATTAACTCTAACCTTTTCCTTACTATTGAAGCACCGTTAAAAGTTTCCAATGATTTACAATTTATGGAGCAATAGTGACACGAAAATGTTGGAAAGTACATATGGAACTCATTTTAAAAACACTAGGGAAAATATTTTTACTGCAGGAAAATGCCCACAAGAAGGGGAGTGTGAAAAACCAGAGATATGGTAAAGTATATTGATATGGTAATATCTAAATTAAAACTTAAAATAAATTATTTTCAGGACCCGATAAAAGAGCATTACAAACAAAATACAGTTTGGGAAATTTTCCACGCCAGAATACATTGAAAACTAAACTTCCGTTAATAAACACGGAATAGCAAATGCATAAATTACTAATAGTACTCATGTATGGGTATGCAAGTATTAATAGTAAACTCTATCGTTAAATATAAAAATAAGTTCATCGAAACGGTATACAAATCATAAAGATCTCTAGAACAATGAGGAATAAGATGAGAGGGAAAAATATACAAAGGACATAGAGGAAATGACAGGGTTGTGTAAGAAGGGGAAAAGATGTGCAACAGGATGAGATGTCGCTTAGCCTTCCGAGGATTGATAGCAAAGGAGATATCATTTGGAAGGGATGATGATTATTTGAAGATGAAGAGGGCTGAAGGAACGAGACCGGATGAAGGGGGCAGTTTCGCAAGAAAAGTTATATATTTCCTCAACTGATTCTTATAGGTTTGATATTAACGTTGGGATTAGAGATGCAAATTTGGGAACGGCAACTGGTTGCAATTTATGAATCCACTTTAATGAATCCTAATATTGTTTACAAGCTCTTCAAATCCATTTTTCTGTTACTCGTTACAGCTTTCATCTTAATACCATTTCTTGATTAATTGAACATCTTTTATATATCTTTTGCTGCAGAATAGAGAAAAGTGTTTTTTACACAATTTCGCTTGTCAATCTTGTTCAGGATCCAAATTGTAAGAAATCTACCGAAGCATGAGTGACGCTGAATAATGGTATTCATTTTGGTCACTCCTAACTATGAAAAGTGTCACTCATTAAGCCATTGAAATATACTTGGGCGTTTTCGCTCATAGCCTTCCGGATCAGTGAAGGAAGCAAGGGAAAATTATCCTAACTTATCTGTACATTCCCTATCCAGTGCTTTTCCTAGCTGATGGTTGAGGGGTTGAGAATCTAATCAGCTTTTGAGCTGATGGAATTAAGATCATGGATTAAATGGGGCTGAGGTAAATATGCATAAATTTATGAAATATTCATAAGATGGCAGAAAAAATAAAAATTATGAATATGCAGAATGATAGGTTTGAAAAATATTTATAAAATTGTCTTTCATCTCAGCTTTAAGACTGGAAATGTATGTAAATATTACTTAACATGTAAACGTTACGCAAGGTGCGACTAAGATTTGTAGTGTGAATGGATCATCGCTCTTTCTAGAAGGTATTTGACCACAATTCTCTTTGAGTATTACTCCAGGTTAGAATCATTCCTCTGGTTCTATGCATAGTATAGTATACATGTAAATAGCATGGCTGTCTTCCGATAAATAACCTCCAAGTGGTGTTTACGGTCATTCTAATGGCGGATTTGCTTTTCTCCCTAAGTTATCTCTCGAAAATCGTTTTCAGTTATCATGAGAATTCATCGATTCTCATTTAATGAAATCACCAGTCTGCCTTTCTTCCGTCAGACTTGAGGATTGAGATTTCCTTGCGTTTAATAGCGGACCTAAAAAGAAAATGATTAAGTCTAAGATTCTCCGAATCAGCAATGAATATTCTCATGATTATAAAATAATGTAGATAACATACTCCGATTGGAGACGATTCAATGAGGAATTTTGAAGATTAAAACACATTAGTCATCAGCTCACAACGTTTTATGAAGTCGGTGTAATGGATAGAATGGAACCGACCTAACAATTACGACAAAAGCAAATAAAATCGCTTATTTCCAAACCAATTTTTACCTTGAAAAATAGTTCATTGTGAAATCGATAATAAATCCTCAGAAAATAGAATATTATATTTAAAAAATCTAAAATCACTTCAAAACATGACCCAAGTGAAGATGAAAATAAAGGATTATCTAATAAATGATACCTAATTAGATAGGTCACTAAATAATTTTATTTATTCTTATATTAAATTTCTAGAGTTAGATGAAGTCATTGTATAGTAATTTTCTTAGTATGAAATAGTTTAAGAGACAAAGGTTCTCCAAGCGCCGACAGCGGCGACCATCTAAGGGCGATTCCCGGGAAACGGATAATCGCTCAGCGGTCACCAGTTATTCAGAATCCCGATGCGCATTTCGGAAACAATGCTTCCATCTTCATGGGGGGATCAATGCTGAATGAGAAATAGTTTATTGATCTTTCACCAAACATATGTCTTGTTTTTGTGATAGTGTCTACCTTTATTATTATAATTATCACGGAAAGTTATAATTGATTAATATCTTTACAAAACTACATCTTGCCTTTGTAATACACAGAATTTTGTCACTGTAATTATCTCAGGAGATAATAGCTCAATGATCTCCTTAGAAGTCTACATCTTGTATTCGTAATAGCATTTATATTTGTTTTTGTAATGACCCATGTATAGTAGTTCATTGATCTCTTTAGAAACCTATACCTTTTATTTACAACCGCATTTTCCTTGCTATTGCAAATATCTTTGTATGTAATAGTATCATTAACTTCTATTTCTTACTGTTCTGCATGACTTGGCATCTTCTGATGACTCTAACTTAACTAATCACTAGAAAGATTCCAAAAATGTTAGCATAATTTCTCCCGCTGTCTATTAAGCGAATAAAAATGTAAATAATGTAACGCCTCCTGTGGCATAAAATATTTCTAAATCAAGCAATGAAAGTTAATGAATTGGCAACAGTGGAAAATGAATGGGTAGGGACAATGAAGGGAAGGGGTGTCATGCGATAGGGTATTCCACTAAGGGTATGGATAGGGGAAGAAGGGGTTCGGTGCAAATGGCCGAGGAGATGGCCTTCCCCAGCAACAGAGTGCTGTGGTTGGGGTGGACGCAGGAGATCACAGATTTCGTAAAGAGGGAGAAGATTCGATCGAGGGAGGGTAGCAGAATGCTGGAGGTATACTGAGGAAACAGCTGATTAAACAGGAGTAAGTAATGAAAAAGTCCTTCGAATTATAAATAAAGAGAGAAGTCTTTTGGGAGATTTGATAAAAAGAAGAGGAATTTGATCGATACTTATATGAAGGAGAATCGGACACACACAAGGGCAGGATCATCTCCCACGTAATACTTATCGGCGATTAGTCAGTCTATGACAGATCTTACTTGGCGTTAGTTACACCCCATCTAGAATGTGGGTGTAGAGTACGGGACCCTGCAGACAAATATTTCATTAGTAAACTAGAAGAGGTTAAGCGTAAATCCTCGCGTTTTGAAAAGTATTTTATTATTATTTCATCAGCAGTTGGAGATGCACAAGTCAGGTGGCAACCCCCACAGTCTTGTATATATAATAACTAACTTCTAAAGGGTTCCCGGATAGCCATGTGGGCTACATACTCTCAAATATACAATATTATAAATCGTATTCGATTTCCATTCCTTTCTAACTTGTAGTAAACATATCTGCTGAAGATCGATCTTAAAATCTTCGGTCCTTCTCAGGACCTGGGACCATACTCAATGAGAATTTATCAAGTAATATGATGTGGTAGTAGTATTTTTTTAGTGCTTCGACAGCTGAGATGTGATAGAAAAAGAAACTTCTAGTTATTATATTTGTACTGTGTACATGTTCGATGAGGCAAATTGATGAGTCAGCCTTCATGTTTAAGAAGTTTATCACGAATGAATTCGAAGTTCAATGCACGTTTATGCAATTTATTTAGTATGAGTATCCCCTACCCGAGATCTCAATATGGCATGGTCTCTGCAGCTGTATAGACTTGGTTTGGCCTGACAACGAATTGATTTCTCATAGAACTGTACCGGTTATAGAGTACCGAACTTTGACCATCCCGCGAATCGGGAGTCTCACATTTTGGCTCTATTGTATAACAACTTATAATTAAACTTCGATGCCCTCTGTACCCCTAACATGTGTAGGCCGATATATCGACGGTTCCCAAGGTGATGTATACATGTCTGTGTTTATGTGTACGCTCACTGGAACGGTAAGATGAAGGGGACGGAGCGAAAGTCAAGGAAGTGATTTCTCTGTTAAATTGGTGCGATTGGTGGAAAGAAATGAAAGGAATAAATAAGTCTACGTTCCAAGATGAGAGCCATAGCGGGATTCATCCTTCTTCGGGAAATAAAATATCTCCCGGTTCGCTCGAAAAAGGAGCTCCTTCTATATAAAGGAGGAGTGTAATAAAAAAGAAAAATCGGAAGGACGAAAGAATGATTAATAACTGATTAATTTTTTTATTACCATCTGAGAAGTAAATTAAATTCCTGGCGAAAAAAAGGCCGAATCAGATGAAGGAGAAAGAATGAGTGTGCTTTGAGAGAGGAGTGGAGGCGGAGAGGAGTTGGCCGAGAAGAAAGAAAAAAGGTAAGAGTTAAGAATGGGATGGAACGGTTGAAATGGGTGACTTTGGCGTATCACGCTTACAACGGGATGTAGTAATAAAGAGAGCGCTAGCTGGACAATGATCTCGTTGGTAATTGACATGCACTCTTGTTTCGTTTTGAATTTTTTTTGTACAATTTATTCGTGCACCCCCAAAGAATGTGAAATATATGTCGCTTGGTAATATCTGAGGTTCTATCTAGTATTTCTTAAATTTCAAATTCACGACTAACACTCAATAGAGATTGGCATTTATCAGTTAATAACTCTGGTCTACTAGTATAGATACCCGATCAAAGAAGCGAAATATGTGTCGTTTGGTAATTCACGAGGTTTTATCCAGTATTAAAAAAATACAAGTTCATAATTAACTCACGATAGAGATAACCTTTTAATAATTAATAATTCCGCCGTGCTTGAATAGATACCCGACCTATGACTACCCGAAGTTTCGATGTGAATATACATGGGTGGTCTGAAAAGTTTCTGACATTTTGCCATTTCTCGGCATGTTTTCTGAAAATTTTCTGAAGATTTCTGAAAAATCTGGGGTCGGAATATTTTCAGACCACCCTCGTACATACCACTGCTAATTGCTGGTTAAAAGCTCAGAATATATGCGTCCTAAGGCTGATAAATTATACGCAATAGTAAAGATAATAGAACTTGGCTGTGAATGAAGTAGAGGCTTGGAAAACTCTCCGATGGCCGATTGTCGGTATACGGAGAAGTGTCCGAGGCATGGAACTGGAAGTCGGGATTACCGACCTTCTAGGAATCACATAATACGTATTTTGAGAATGATAGCATGGCTATTGAAATGTGCATTGGGTGGTTCCTAGAAGATCGGTAATCCCATACTTTCAGCTCAATGCTTGGGGCTCTACTTGGAATATATTCAGTGTTGCAGAACTTCAAATATTTTTAGATAAAACATGATATATAGGTAAAAATTTCGACTTCGGAAACATTAAAAAATTTATGAGAGGATGCGAGAGGAGGACGCTAAAGAGTAAGAAAGAACGTGGGAAGAAAAGAGAAAAGCTTTAACACGTCCTCTACAACTTCCACTACGTCACTAACAAAATAATCTTATGCATTAAAATAAGAAGAGAATTTCATAAATAGCATAGATATTCCCTTCAGAGTTTCCCTTCAAATCCTGGATTCTTTAGGATTGGAGAGTGAACCGTATGGATATTAAACTTAGATTTGATGCCCCAAATTTTTATCCTTAAAATTTCTATCAATTTGTTATTTCGAAATCGACTAAAAGTGATTCTCATTCACTGGAATACTAAACAGAGGAATTAATATAAATTTGAACTGAAATTCGACTAAAAGTGAAGCTACAAAGCTAAGAATGAAACTGTTTTATTTTTTAAGCGCGAAAAATAATCACTAGAGAGAATTTTTTTCTTATTGTACGCAAGTTTTCAAATGGTAGTCTTATATTTCCTGGTAATTTCATAAAAATATTTATTTAAGTAATTACTGAAATATACGTATTATGTACGTGAATATACGGGCCCACCATTATTTTAGCCCATTTCATTATGTTGATACTTTTCTCATGAGCAAATGATATATTATGTTTAATATCATTTTATTTCTTAATTTAGACCTTAGTGTATTTCATGGGCTACTCAGATATCAAATATAATATATTTTAGGTATGTAACAACTTAATGTAGACTCATGGGATAACGTTATTCATGAAACATTTAGTATTGACTAATGTATAATAACCTTTTAATGTGATTTGTACTACCTAAGGGAGATTTTTGGAGGGGTATGAGAGTCCTTCCGCTTTTAGGCGAAAGCTAGGCTCACAATTACAAGGTATGTTAGACTTCCCTTGAGTATTTCCATTTGACCAGAAGGCTAAATTACAACATTAAAATAAGTAAGTAAAAATAATTTCATATAAATGTGCGTTTAGATTTCCCTTTCAAAAAACCTCCATGCCCCTTTGGAGTTGAAATCGGGTTATTCAAAATTCTTTCCCTGTCATTCAGCTGACTCCGATTGAAAGTTTATGAATTAAAACACGAGATTTTCATTTCTCTCTCTCCCATATCTGCCGCATCTCTGAACTCCTTTATTTAGACTCCTCACGATTTATTTTCATTTCCAACGACGTGGGCGCTTATCAAATAATCGATCCTAAAGACTGCCATAGATTAACACTCTATGGGATGCATACTATAAAAGGTATTCATTAAGGATGTTAAACGTACTCCAAGTCGTTTAACTCCCTCATACTTCGACATCTACATACATTTGCGCTGCTTCGATGTTCACTATCATAGGGATAAAAAGCCACGTTCTTGTATGTCGCGCCATAAGTGTCAGCCTGGCCTTTCCTTCATGACCACCGGCGACGACATATAAAGCGAGAAGGGTCGTTCATTCGCGGTCTCTCTCTCTCCCTTACTCTCTCCTTATCTCTCTCTCTCCCCTTTTCTCCCCACTCTCTCTCTCTCCCTCCAGCTGATTTTCCTGCTACTTCCCTGCTTCCTCCATTACCATCTATCTCTCTTACTCTTTCATTCTTTCTGTTTCTCTCTTCTTCTCTCCCTTCCTTACTCTTTATTTTATTTCCCATTTCTCCGTCCTTTCTCTTTTTCTACTTTATATACCTCCCTTGTCTCTTTTTACCCCTCTACCTTCTCCTATATAGTATATCTGTAAGAGAAAGGTATATTTATAGAATATATAGGTAAGAGTAAATAGTATATATAGAAGATATATTTATTCTATCTTTTCTCTCCTCTCCCTTTTCATTTCTTTTTTCTTCTCTTTTTTCTCATTTACTTGTTTTATATGCTTTTCTTCTTCTTTCTTGCATTCATTTCCTTCGGTCCCCTTCATTCCCATCTCTCCTTCTCATAATTAGCAATTTATTTTTATTTTGCTTCCCCTTACGATAGCATTTTCTCTGTTACAAAATTGAGAAGCCGAAAACAAATCGTTTCTGGGACTCGAACCCAGGACGTCAGATTTTCTAAATCATTCCGCTAGTTATTTATGACTATTATAATTCTCTGAATATATTTTTTGGCTGGTCACGGATTAACATGACAGATTTCGGTGAGACATGGTGGAACTCCTTCATGATCACACACAAAGAAAAAATCACTATGTAGAGTCCAAAAAAACTTCAGGTCACCTGATGATGTTACTCCGTAACGAAACCTAGGTCGTTTAATAAAGGTTTTTGTGGACTCTACACAGCGAGTTTTTCTTTGTGTGTGGTCGCGGATTGTAGAGATGTACTAGAGAAATAGAAATTATGCGTGAAATACAGAGGGGGTCATAAAAATATATCCGGTAATCGAACCCGGGACCTCAGATTTTCTAAATCATTCCGCTTGTTATTTATTACTATTACAATTCGCTGAATACATTTTTGGCTGGTTACGTATTGTTTAAAGGTACTAGAGGAATAAAATTATGGGTGAAATATAGCGGGAGGTCATGATACAATGATATGTGGTACTCGAACCCGGGGCCACAGCTTTGGCACTTAAGGGGGCTTACCACCGTCCCTTCTTTCACATGCCACTCCTCATCCATTTTAACCATCCTTATCAATCTGCCCCTTCCCATCCCTCTTTCTCTTCACACACCCTTTTTCGTCCATTCTCTCCCTCCGTCCCTTTCATCCGCATTCCCTTTTCTCTCTTTTCCTCGCGCGAATCTCTCCTTCCGCAATTAGCTCCTCCGCGACACTCGCCTCCTTAAGGAACGAGTAAAAAAAAGGGAGGAAAAAAGTGGCGAAGATGAGAGCGGCGAGTGCTCATTTTTCTCCCCTCCCTTTTTTTCCAAAAAGCGGTCCTTTTTATCCTCGATTTGCGAACGGGCGCCTGCAACGAGGAAGCTATATGCACCGACCACTCAACTCGTGATTGTCAGAATTGAAGGCGAGTATTCTATTCAGCGTATCAGTGACTTAATGATGGTGGGGGAGGGAGCAACAGACGAGGGGGGGATGGGGGAGAGGGAGTGAGGGGGGGGAAAGGTTAGGTAGCATCCGCAGGTGGGGGTGGAGAAAAGGTGTTTCAGCGCATGCGAGTTAGACGCCACTTCGATCGTTGTTCGTTGGTTTGTCATAGGGGAGAGGAGGGGGGAAAAGGGGGGGCGCTGGGGGATGGGGTAGGAAATTGAAGGCTAGGGTTTGAGTAAGGAGGTCGGATAGGGGTATCAGAGTGAGGGGGAGAGGGGAAGAAATATTGGGTAGCGACAGGGGTGGTGGGGGGGCGGTGGAGGTGGGCTGAGGATGGGTATGGGGGGAGAGAGGGGAACGAGGGGTCGGGGAGGGGGGGTTCGATGGAAGGGGCTTCACAAAAGCCTCGCACCCAGACCCCGAAAGCTTCCCCATCACCTCAGTCCCCCAACTACGCCCAGAGTCCCCTACTCCCGAATCTTACCCTCGAAAATTCTCCTCTCTCCGTCTCCACTCTCTTTCTCCCCTCTTACTCCCTTCTAATTTGTTCCTATTCCTAACTTCTAAAGCCTCCTCCTCGCATTTCTCTTCCCTCCTTCAATTTTTCATCGTTTTCCTCTCTCCTTCTCACCCTTCTTTCGCTCCTTTTTATACCCCCGTACACAAATATTCCTTCTCTCTCTCTCTCTCTAGTCCCATCTTCCTCTGTTTTACACGCGGCTCTTATCCTCTTGAAATATCTCCGGCTTGCCCATAACTCATCCGTTCCTCATCCACTCTCCAATTCACACCTCTCGGCTTCCACGCGAAGGAGAACTCTTATTCCCAACTCTCTCCGTGTTCCCTGTCTCCTTCCCGACATCTCTCGGGATGCACTCTTCCATTCATTAGAATGTCATTCCTGTTTCGAATTTGCGGCCGAAATAAAAAAAGTACCCTCTTACCCCGTCGTCCTCCCCCGGTATCGCCGGCTCTCTCTCTTTTCCCCGGATAAACCTTTTATAGCTCCTCGAAAAAGTTTGTGCGAAGCCTTTTCTCTTCCCAAGCCGCCAACTTCTGCGGATATTTTTACTCAACTATTCATTCCTTTCCGTTTTGTTTACTTAGCAACATATATTTCTCGGAAGTCTCGCTTTGGATTCCTTTTTATTTTTTTTTCTGTCGGGATCCTTTCCCTTTTTCCCGTCCCGCCCTACGCTTTGAATTCCGGTCCGTTCATTTCGCCCACCCGATTGTTATTCTTTTGCTCTAACCACTCTCTTCCGCGATGTGCCAATGAGGAGTGCTACGAGGAAGGAAGAGCCGAAAAAGGAAGAAGAAAACGCCGCGCGAAAAGAGTGTTTGTGCGAAAGTGTGAAAAAGCGCGACAAAAGAAAGGTCCAGGAGAACGAGTGGAAGGCGGTGAGCGAGGGAGAGACAAATCTCTCAAAGTTACGTTCAAAAAATTTGGAAAGAAATCGTTATGAAAGGAGAAAGACCCCGGTGACACACGATTCTAAAAGATGGGAAGGAAATTTAAATTGATTCGAAACTGGAAAGCAGAAAGACTGTCGAACGAAAGAGGTCCGCGAGGAAGCCGAAGGAGAGAAAAAGTATGTAAGAGTCGCCAGGAATGAGAAGAGCAAATTAAGAACGGGGGGAGGAAAATAGAAGAGGAGAATAAAAGAAAAACAAGGGAATGAAAAAAGGGAATACTAAACAGAGAGGGATTGAAAACAAAGGGATGAAAAGGAGGGAATGAAAAAGGGTAATGAAAATAAAAGAGGGGCGCTGAGGGGGAGAGGGAAAAGGAAATTGAAAAAAGAGTGGGAAGAGAGAGAGAGAGAGCAGTATTAAAATAAATGGTTAAAATATGGGCACGGAGAAGGAATAAAAGGGGTGAAAGCGCAGGAACTAGAGGAGGGAAATCAAAGGGAAGAAGGGCGTAAAAGTAAAAGGGTAAACGTAAGGGAGTTTAAAGCGATAGAGAAGGAACGGAAGAGAGTGGGAAGAAGAGGTTGTGGGTTGGCCAGCTAGAGATATTGGTTCCGAGGGAGGGCAAGGGAGCGGCATAGGGTTAGTGGGCAAGTGGTGGGGAGATAGGACGTGGGAGGGTGCGTAATATCAGGAATGGGGTTGAAGGGGTGACGGATGAGAGGGGAGGCATTGGAGGGGCTCCTACAGTGGAGAGGCGGGTGGGGTGTGGCAGCCGGCGCTTCTCAGTCGGCCGTTGCAACTCCTATACTCCACGTCGGGGATCCTCCGGTACAGCGGGTGGGGGTAGGTGGGCGGCAGGGTAAGCCGTAAACCTTTACGTTTTTCGGGGGGGCGTCTGTCTCCCTTTTTCCTGCCTCCGTCGTGGGAGCAGGGGAGGCGTCCATTCGCTATGTGGGGCAGGTACAGATTCTCGCGGCGCCGTCCGACGCCGGGTGCGGAAGGCCGTGCGGCACGTTGCCGGGCGCGGGAGAGGCGAAGGCGGCGGAGTCGGTGGCGGCTTCGGCGGTCTTCCGTCGCTCGCGGTGGACGAGGCGGATGGTTGCAGGTAAGCAACTCTGCATGACGCTTGTGTGCTTCGGGTGAGGAGAAATCCATTCGCCGAAGAAAGTGCCCTTTGATGCAGTGGAGGGAGTAGGAACTTAGTGCTTGATAGAACACGCTTGTAGATCGGCCAAGCCCGCATTGCCTTAGTTTAAGAGTATATTAGTTTGATTTCGGACAAAAGTTGCCGAAATTGGTGGTACAAGAGAAGAGGATGGTCTAATTTAACGTAGCTGCACGCTCTAGTAGAGGTATCACTTTTCCGGATGCGATCTCGTCCCACTAGAAGAGTAATAATACATTACAAAGTTAAAGGATTATAAAAATCAGGTATGATTTCTTTTAGTCCCCTTTTAGTCTAAAAACCTCTATTATCACGGGAACAGATGGGCCGAATTCGAAGTTAGCCCGGTACGAAAAGAAAGTGCACTAACCGAAAAGAATGATTCACACAGAGTTAGAGGGATACTCTTTTGGCTACCAATTCAGCAGTTTTATCCCTACTGCTTCCCTGTTTATCCTCCTAAAGCAAAACTTGTTTCCAACCCCCGTCAGGCTCTTCCGCATTCTCAACTCCCGCGTTGTTCGGCTTTGTTCATGTAAAAGGAATACGATGGAGAAACGGTTGATATTGCAAACCCTCGTGTATCGATTGCCTGGTTTTATGCGTCCGAAATTTGGCACGATTTGGTCGCGTAAGGAGAGTTCCGAATGCGGCGTAGTATTGTAGACCAGCGAGCACGTGCACAAATGTACGCCAGTTAGACTACTCACTCGGCACCTATTTATCTGTGTAATTGCTTTACTAGCATGAGTCACGCGCTCATTTTAGCTGAGTTAACATCCCCAAAAGCTGTCTCCTTTGTTTTGTACACACCGTTTTGGGGAAGAAAGAAGAGTATCTGACGTTATCGTAACCGAGGTATGACTTTATGGATGTGTGTGGTGCTGCCTTCTCTGAAGTATGTAAATACGCTCTGTTTGTCTTGTTAATGGAATTTTAGTAAATTTACGACGGCGAGAAGAGAATCCGGCAGTAGTAGAACCAAGAATCACCTTATTTCTAATGTACAATCAGTCGGCCCGACATTTGAGGGGATTTTTCACTTTTTAAGAGAGCTAGGAATCGAAACTAAATGAATTAAGCCTTTTATAAGGCTTCCAGCAAAAATTATGTAGATTCGGGTCTGTAAGAATAGACGATGGTCTACAGATCGATGCCCTAGCGTAGAATATCGTATGTCAGTGGACTTCGTTAAGGGTGAAAGGAACTAAAATGTCTCATATAACCCATAAAGAAATGTCGTTAACTTCCTTCGAGGATCGGATTTCCGGTTAATATTCAGGTGTACATTCGCGGAAGTCACTTAATTTACCGCACGAGCTAAATTCGAAAAATTAATGACCGAAGATCGTGTAATTCGAGCTTTGATCCATTCTGCGTACCACACTTAAAGACTTGAAAAGAGAACGATATTCCAATTATAAAGAACCATAAAATTGGAATTATTTGTAATTTAATTTAGAAATACTGCTTGAGAATTGGTTTAGGTGTTTTACTGGGTTTCATATTTCACTCTTAGATGGTCTTAGTCATATTAAATGGGGAGAAATCTAGCTGAGTTTGGAAGTGAGAGTAATTTGCCTCACAACTACTTTAGATTTGGTCATTTCCGATGGAATTAATGAGACCGAAATTCTATTTGATGTTAGCGATTTAAGAACCTCGAAAGCACAAATATTATATAACTTAGACGTTATAAAATTCACGGAAATAGGCGATTCCCTGCGGAAGATCGTCATTTAAAATGAAGAGCTTGTACTTTTTTCGAACTATTTACGAAAACCCGAGAGCGAGACCTAATAATAGCGATAACTCATCGAACCTAGTCGTATGTTTTCATTAAAAAACCGTCGAGGAAAAATTACCAGGCCTTCCCTTCACATCTCATTAATGAAGTTTACATCAACAAGGTTTCACTCCCGAATCAATCTTCGACTCGCCGCTTAATTTCATTCCGCCGTTCAAAGATCGAATTTTAAAGAATTCCCGCACACCCCAGTAATTTATATGCATGAACATGTTTATGTATGCATAAGTTTAGCGAGTCATGCCGTAGGGGGGATCAGGGAGGGGAGGGGAGTGAATGGGGGGGGGGGGGTTAGCGAAGGAATTCACGAGATGACGAGCAGGAGAGTGGGGGGAAGAGGGGGTGCATAAACGAGGAACTCGGTTACATGAAATGAAGGGGCACAGCATTTCCTTAAGCTGTAGGGACACAGGTGATTCGGAGGGAAGGCACCAGTCGGAGTTTATGCCCTCAGCAGTGAGGGTGCTCCCAGTCCAACAAGGGCCCGTCACCTTTTCCGATTAAGCCCAATGCGGTGGAGGAGGTCTCATTTGTGTGGAGAATTATAATCCGTCTGTGTGATACCCCGTGTGAGAGTGCGCGGTCGAGGATCCTTATTACGGTTCATCGTGCGTCTTCTCCATTCGTCGAGTAATTTTGCCGCTCTTGATTCCGCTCGGGGAATTAGGCGATATGCGTTTGCGCGAAGCACGTGAAATTTTCGACGTTTCAACGTTCTGAAGGATCGGGATGAGGTGTCGGTAGAGTAAGTCGCACGTTGTGGAGATTCGCTTCATTAGTCTTCGGATTTCTAACGTGTCCCCGATACCTGTTCGGGATTCGGTTACCCACTATCGAATCTAAGTATTTCGTAGTCCTCATGGTAAGTAATGCTGATGTTTTCTGCTGAATTTTTCGTAGTGGTAGAGCGCACCCTTGCTATGTTTGATTAAGCTGCATGAGTTGGGAAGTGGCGGTTGGACTTTGTCGTAGATTTAAGGAATGATGTAGGCATGTAGAATTACTCTGGTAGTGCCATTAGAAATGTAGCAGGGTTCGCAACTATCGAATGTGACTTCCTCGATACAGGCCCCATTCATAGAGGAAGGATCGATTCCAAGAGGATCGACTGCTGAAAATATGGCGACTTTCATTCATGAAAGTGCGAAATTTTCGGAATCGTCGATGAAAACTTCTTCCTCCAGAGCTCGCCTTTCCCTCGATCTGACTCCGTGAATCCTAACTTAAGTTTCGCAAGACGGTAAAAAATTTCATTTTTTCTTGCTATTTTGCATTTGCTGAATAAATCATGTTACCTATGAATTATTTTTATGGCCAAATGTCCTGAATTTACTTCGTAAAAGGCCCTTGACGAAAATGGGTAGCTTTTCCCTTACGTCTTTCACACGCTTTATTTTAGCAATCGGTTTCACTACCGAGGTATCTGATTTTCCTCTCAGTACAAGATAGATAGCTGTGTATCTTTCATTTACTCTAGCTTGTGTTGCTCATGGACGTGATAATGTGATAACCACTGAGTATGAGTCAGTGGTGGAATTCAAAAATTTTAATTACCGGTCCTCCATCAAATTATCCCTGCCTGGTATGCAACCTGTAAGTGCAGCCTCACTTACGGTTACTTAAAGCATCACCTTGGCGAAAATCAAAACGAAGAAAATTATATTCAGTGGACACCAAAAGAAAAGTTTGTTCAATGGCTCCGAGGTACAGTAAATTACTTCCGAGATTTGGGCCGCGTCCGAGAATCCGTCCTCTATTCCATTTATATACTTCTCAGAATATCAAAAGTAATGTATACTAACAAGTAATTATAATCATAATTACGAGACAAAAGCCTTCCGAGCGCTTCAAGCGCAGAGGGAGAACAAACTAAACTTACTCGCTCAACATTGCCTTGTTCTCTTCTATTACTGCTTCACAAGTGCTAAACGAGTTACGTCTAAGCGGAAAGTTTTCTTGTAAGCACGTCCTAATTATTCTAAATTGAATATTTGCTTACAGAACTTTAAGATGAAGTAAGAGAGAAATATTTCCTGAAGAAACATTCAAATTATTATATTATCGTGACAAGCGAATGACCGAACCTTTATGGACATGGTTATATTACGTATAGTATCTGGTATTTATCGGTTCGGCGAGTACGGGGTATTACAGGTATCGGTTCACGCAAAGTAAAAGAATCCTACTACCAGTATGAGTGATGCAATTTTCATTTTTATTGCCTAATACACGTTCATACAATAATTTTCATTTTCATTGCCTCCGTTATGGTCTCTCATAATTGTAAGTTATGAAACGTGCCACTCATAGGGGCATTGTGCTGCTCATAAATTATTTCCGCTCATAGCATTCTGGCTTTATGAGGAAAGCAAGGATAAAATACCTCACTCCTCATTTTTATAGTAAGCTTCATTCCCATTCTCACCCCTGCTTCGTAATGGGGAAAAAGTATTAGATTATAACCGATATTTGGCCTTTGGAATAATTTTCTAACGAACTGAGGTAGTCACCAATGATGTATGTACCACGGTGGTGAAACCGATTTCTAAAATAAAACGTTTGGTAAAAATTATAATTCCTCTATTCGCCTACTTGATTATAAATTAACTTCATCACATCCTGAGGAAATAGATCAGAATATATACGAGAGAAAAAATATTCAGCCGAGATGTGCAACATCGAGCGCCAATTTTTCAGCAACTTCGAGCTATTTCAGTCGCCTTTCGAACAACACAGCGATCGGTTCTTCTATGTTGAAAAACTCCCTCATTTTTTCGCCCACCCAAACCCAATCACCCCTAAAGTTCTCCCCAGAAAGAGTAATAATAGAGTTTGGGTCAAAACCTCCCCTCCAACCGCGCCTTACATCGCAGGTGGAAATTAATTTTTTAATCCGTCGAAGAGGAGGAGTGCAGCCTTAGTTCGGGTCTCTTTGAAAATTCCGACGCGGAAGTTCTAACTTTCTGTCGTGAGGGTGTGAGAGCAGTTGCCAGGGGACGTTACGGGGTGCGTTCGATCCGCGCCGAAGGGGTTGGTTCCAGCGATTCGTTAAATTCGGAGTCTCTCCGCGTTCATTAAACACTGATGCACGATGCCACTCCACCCAAGGCCCTGTCCGTGCGTCATAAAATCGTGATGCACTCGCGATATCATCGGCCGTTAACATTTTATTCGAGGGTTTTGGGAATGGATGTCGAAGTTTTCCGCGTCCGAAGGGTTTTTTTATTCTTCCGCGAGCCCCAGTTTTCCCAGTTGGACGTTCCCAAACGGGTGATGACTTTGAATTTCGGCCGAACTTTGGAAATTAAATCAGGGGTTTTTCTGAGAGAATTATTGACTGATGTGGAAGAGAGGAAAGTGAACGAAAAAGATTTTTAGAGGTCTATAAGTTATGCCAAAGGGTAGTATCGCCTTAGATAATATCACAATCATTTTGACTTGGTTCGCTAATTTCAAAGTTAATAGGCAGATAATCATGTGCATTTGAGAATTTAAGCATAATAAAGTGCTAGGGCTTACAGTCTACTACTTTGCCTCTGAGAGTTAATTATAGAAGTTAATGTTTGATTCTAGTATTTGATTAAGAATTATCCTTGGATATCGTATAAGCGAACTCTACGGTAGGAAGAGGAAAAGAACTAACATTGCGAGTTTCTTATCGTAGCATTGGGCAGTTCTTTTCTAATCGGAAAGCCGCGGAGCACCAGATTTCAGTGAGTAAGCACTTAATGAGTCCCTTAATTTAACTTAACACGAGTGTAATATATTCTTCGAAATTTACGTTATTACTCACTTTTGTTTGCGAGAAATTTCGCCGTTTTGTAATATTGATTGATAAAATACTAAAGCATTGGGGTTTCCTTCTTTCTTTATCATAATCGTGCGGAAAACAGCAAATGATTTAATTTAAATGTGTCGTAAATTTTGATTGACTGCTAAGTGTGCCATCGCAGACAAAAGATATAGAAACACTGGCATAAAATATTGAAAGCAAGCGTTACTCAATCAGGTACCTTTCGTTTCGATGAATTTATAAAATTTTGAAATTAATAAACTTTGTGTATAACATGCATCGGTAAGGTATGTGGAGATCGTCCAAAGTCGCGGAATTCAATGCATCAACGAATTATTTAAACTTATTCGTAAAATAATCACCATTAGACGAACGCAGTGGTAGCATTCGGGAATCATCCACAAAATTTCAACATCTACATATATTCATTTATTTATATATATGGCATTTTGACTTTTGTCTGGTGGCAGCTATGAATAAATAAATTTACTAATAGCATATACGACACCGTACCACACATACCGTACATACCACAATCCCGTAAAATATAAAACTTACTGATTAACAATTTAGAATTATATCACTGTATTATCAATCAATATTAGGACAAGGAGAACTATTACAGCAAACCTTAAATTATAGTTGATGCTTTCTGACGATACTTGGTGGAACGTTTCCATAATAAATATGAAAGAAACAATTTGTCTTCGTCCACAAATTTTATTTAAAAAACACGACCGGTTTCGAGGTTACCTCATCTTCAGGAGGTCATCTTTCTCATCCTGAAGATGAGGTAACCTCAAAACCGGTCGTGTTTTTTAAATAAAATTTGTGGACGAAGACATATTGTTTCTTTCATATTTATTAACCTTAAATGATATAAACGAATATAATAAAGAAGTATTTTGTGTCGATAAAAAATTGGACACGAGGATGTGCGAGGGAAACTGATGGACTGGATGGATTAGCCCTTAAGCATTAATTATGCTCATTCAATTTTGAAACGGAGGCTACGAAGTGAAGGACCTTCCTCTCGCTCTGGCGACGCCTGACCCCGAATATATTTTCCAGGAACCGCATTATGCGAGGACTATTCCCGCACTGCACGACGTCCATCACCGGCCTACCGAAGTTGCTAACCCACTTCCCTCGCTATCTGTCTCCCTCTCGTTCGATCCTTCGCCTCTTCCCTCTTTTTATTCTCTCCTCTTTCCCAGCGTTATCACTCTCTGCTTCTCCTCCACTCCCTACTCACTCTCATACAAGTTCACTTTCACCTCTTCCTTATATTAAAAAGTCAATAAATAACTTTAGTGATGGTCGATGTATTTTCAATCATGTAATCGATCGCAGAATTTATCATTAGGTGCTTCGTAGTGACGATGGTCTCACATAGTTAGGTCTCACTGAGGAATTTTGGTGCAGTTTGGAATTCTTATATCTTTCAATTAAAAAGTATTTAGGCGGGGTCATTGAATAAGGTATTGGTGGCACATTGAATAAGGTATTTTGTCTGAATTTCAAGAATTTTTAAAATCATATATTTTCTCTAAATATAAAAGTTGGAAATATCTCAAGGGAATTTTCTGTGAGTGGAACTTAAACTGGTGATTGCCTGAGAGCCAAGCCTCCCCATCAATGTCTTTCAATTTATAAATTCAAAAAGAGGACGCTGAAAGGTCAGCAGCAGGTTTTTTGAAAATCTTTTTCTTTGAAGAACCAGCTTATTAAGTGTCTCTCTCAATGCTCACTTTGGCGTGGAAGTATCGACACCGATAACCGATGTACATATAACATTTTCACCGTAGAATAACAAATAGTCCCCACGGAATCTACTGCTTCTTGGATCACATTTTTATAAAAATAACTCAGTCACGAAATCTACACCTTCTTGGATCACAATCTTACAAAATAACACAGTTACAATAAACTCGAAAGCAATTTTCCCGGGAAAAAATCATTCAAATACACCATGCAAAATTAAAACCCGATGATGATACAGCCTATGAAAGAAATTTGAATTTTTCTCAACCATCCTCGCTAAATCTTTGTTAGAGCGGCAGTTACTCATCACGGCTCTTAGTGGACCTTCGTCATGCAAAACATTAGAATTTAACGAATATAATAGTAGCAATTTTATAGTCGGTATCATAGGAATAGGAGACTACACGAAGTAAAAGAAACAATCGAAGTTTTTATTAGTTTCGTCTCACTTAGGCCTCAGCAATGGACTCAATCTCTCCATCATTCATTAATACTTTCGTGAAAAGTACCTCAAATATTAAACATAATATATATTATCATTATCATCAGCCATTTTCAATCACATGTCGGATGTAGGCCTCCCCAAGCGCTTTCCAATTCTATCTATTCTGAGCTTCTCCTTGCCATGTCACTCCTAAGTACTTAATGATCTCTCTTTAGCATTAGTCCATTATATATAGTATATATATTTAAATAAATACTTCATAAAATTTCGTAAAGGAACATTGAGTACTTTCATCAAATAACCCCCGGAAAGGAGAACCACCACGCGCAATAACCCCCGCGATCTACAGTAATCAATCATCCCTTAAGGAGCGGAATTCCCGCAGATTTTTCGGGACGACACTTTCCGCGAGGTTGGTGACTCCTCCATTGAGATCGAATTTAGCGACGTCTGAAAATTTCTTTTGGCAACACTGATCCTAAGTTCCTCCCTCTTCTAACTTCCCCGCCCCACACTCCCCGGTCATTGATTTCGTAGATAGTGATGGCTGGCAGAAGAGGGGGAGGGATCGACCGAGAGAAACTAAAAGGGTGCACGAGCGTGGAAGAGAAGAATAGAGAGAGAGGGGGATGTGGAAGAAAGGGAGAGGAGCATCTGATGAAGGTGTGCAATATTCCGAGAGGATGGAAGGAAGATGCTGTTAGCGTTGAGGGCAATGAGGGAGTATGGGATGAGAGAATGAGAGATACGGCGCTGGATATGTTTTCTTCCGCCGTTTAAGAGATACTACACGCGGAATGGAAAGTAGGCGGATGAAAAATGTTTTCCGCCGGGACTTAATGAGAGTGAGAAGGGCGTCGATAAATAAGGAGGCGATTCTGCCCAATAAATCTGCTCTGCATAACTCGACCCGCACGACCGAAACCGAGGGTTATAAAGAGTAACGATATAGCTCGTTGGGACACAAGAACGGGGTGATTTGTGAATAAAAATTAGGTGGGAATGGAGATGACGAAAATCTTCTCCGCGTAATATTACGTAATTTGGAGTGACGTGTGTGATGCTCTTAAATTATGTTGGGTTACCATGCAAGACGTCCAGCGGAACCAGAATTATGTAAAATAATTTATGATATCGTCTGGAGGTACTTAATGATACTGAAAAGCCGATAATTTTTACTGAATTCAATTTTATTATCAGATGTAGTACATTGATTAAGTATCCCCTATCCAAAGTCCTTAATATTCCCCAATCCGTAACATTGTATCAGCTTAATTCTCAGTACTGTATACTTTAACATTTTTAGATAGTATGGATAAGGGTCGTAACACCATCACCCATGTATAAGATCAAAGAAAGCTTTCGAACACAAAATATCTGTGAGTTAAGCAAAGGACACTAGTGGAAATATGTAAGTCTAGTAAGTTTTAAGTCTATTTAATACGTCCTTTCTTCTTCAAGCTAAATGATTCAGTTTTTGGTCAATCGAACCCATTCGAGAAATAAATGCCCGTTTAAATTCTTTCCTTTCGCAATTTTTTCTCATGTCTTTTTTTAGCCAATTAAAAATAATTTTTTTGAAAGTCTGACTTTACCTCAATTATCCTAAACTGAACAGAATCATGTATTTCATAATCTGAGAAATTGAAATAAAAAAAAACTTGGTTCCAATCATTTCGGATTAGGAATATTCAAACTGTAGGCAGAAAAGAATAATATGTGCCTCTCCTTCACGAGGAAGAATATGACCTATGTCTGAATCTCTCCCATTCACATTAAGAAATAGCACGAAATAAATTACACCCGTAGAAAATTAGAAACATATTGGGCAGAAATAGGGTTGTAAATGGAGAAAGTAAAAGTAAACTATTGAAAGTATTAAAAGTAGAAGAACATAGTAGTTGAGTATAGTTAACGGAAGATTACCTTACCACAGATTGAATATAATAGCTCGGTATTACCGAAACTGATATAGAAATATCTTATTCTAAATATAGAAAAGGTAATAGAGATAATTTAATCGACAATTTAAGGCAAAAATATTAATGAATATAAATTTCATACGAAAAAATTTCGATTTTTTAATCTTATAACGTAGAGTCGTCCAAGATTTAACCTTCACTAATTCTCTCTCAACCGCTTTTATTGACAATTAATTAACTCTAAAAGGTTATAAAGAATAATAAAAAAGCAAAACTAAAGCCGTGTAACGAAAGATAATTCAGTATAGAAAGGCTATTAATAACGGGGAGGATAGACAAAAGAGATTTTGTTTCAAAGGCCAAAGCTTGATCAGATGCACGGGGAAAATTAATAAGCAGGACAAACATGAGATCAAATTAGATATTGTTAGCAGCGTTGAAAAAGTTACGTCTAACAGAGAAGCAGATTTTTCAACCACGGGTTAGCAGGGGATTAGGGTCACTGGTTAAGCTTCATGAATCTCAATGACAGCCGACGCACAAAACGAAAAAGATGGGGATAAAAGTGGCCATGTCCGGACCAACTCACGCAACACCATTCTTATTTAATTTTTATTCCCGACGAACTGGGAGGGACAAGATTATAACGGGATTTGGGTCTTTTCAGCGCTCCATCAAACAGCGAACTAACCTACTTTATCCCCGTAATTTAGTTTTAACCGCTGTTATTTATGCGATCAAGGAATCTGCTCTGTTTAAAACGATGATTCGACGGCGTTTGCGGAATTAATTAGATTATCGTCGTCGTGGGAACACAATGGGGAGCGGTCGATTGTTCGACTGAATTTGAAAATGCGTTGGAGCTTTGTTAATTTCTATCTGCCTAGACGGAAGTAAGTGTTCAAAGAGCGCGTCAGAGAGTGGTGCCTGTATAACGGCTGAGGGTGGATTGATCAGAGCCTATCGCGTTATCGAAACAATAGATAAACAATTGGAAATCAATTAATAGCTGCGTTGCAATCACAGAGAGCCCGATCTCGCTAATAAGCAACGTCTGACGATGGAATTGCAATTTATGAGGGGACGATATCGGTTCGTTAGAATTTTCGTGATTGTCGAAAATTTCTGTGTAATCTTTCCGAGAGATATTTTGACTGAACATACCGCCAGAGTTGCAAAGGACATGTCATGTAAGAGTAGGTCAACGAAAGAATTTTGGTCATTTTACACGTCATCGATTTTTATTGGAAAGTGAGATTAGAGAGACGAGCAAAAGAAATACTGGAGAAATGGAAATTTGGTTAGAAAAAGTAATTTAATTCCACAGATTAATTCTTTAGAAATGTGAGCTTACGTTCCTTAACAAGGTCTATAAGGCAAATTACCGTCATTATTTTCCTAAGAATAAGATTCATATTGGGATAGAAGTAAGGAATCTATACTTATGACAATTGATTGATTTTCATTACGAATCTTTGTGGCGTAGTCTGCAAATGGTGATGTTTAGTTTTGCTGTGAGTGTATGTGACGTATCACATTCTTCGTATGTGGACTTATGTTCTTCTTGGTGTCAGTAATGAATTTTGCACGCTTAGAATAGACTTCCCTTGAATGAGAATTGGACAAATTGGCCGACTATTTGAATCAGAGTGGTCATAGTAAAAAATGAATCATAGTAAAAAATGAATCATAGTAAACAAATATAAAAAATCATAGTGATTAAAGAAAAAGTGACGATAAAACAGAAATTATCAAGGTGGGATTTAATGAATGTTACTAGTTCAGAGAAAGTTTCAATGGCAAGTGAAATCATTCGTAAGAAAAAGAAAAAAGACGTGATAGTTTTGCTAACAAACGCTTTAAATCAACTGTTTTTTCGATTTGTGAAAACATAGAACTAGTTAATCAATGAAATGATTCTTCTTTTGAGTACGTCGTGGCCTTGAGCTTTCACTATGTAATTGGAGCCTAAAGTTATTAAATTTATAATAAAAACATAACGGAGACAGAATTTAACAGCTGCAATCAATGTATCCCATTCATTCATACGAATGTAGTGACGTTAGAATTTCTATGGAGCGTCGTTATATTAGAAATGGTTTATTAAAAACCGAATCAAAGCAAAATTATCCGTTAACGTCTTCCTAGCAGAATATCCCCTTTTGAATACCAGCATTCGAGCTTCTAAATTGACTGAAATGACTCTAACAGCAGGATTCGTTTTCATATCCCTCGAAATAGCTCGACGAATGCCAAGGTTACATTTTTATCTAAATTATACACCGATCAACATTAGCATACCGGAGTAAAATCCAAGCTTGTTAATGCCTCCTTTATTCGTGGTATAATGAGGCGTATCATAATAGCCCATTAACGACTCCATAAATTCGATTAAAGCTACGGCGGGGTTAGAATTATGCGGGAATACGCATGAAACTCCATTCACGCAGGAGAACACGGCTGATAAAAGTGGCCCAAGTTTCACTTCTCACGCGATACGAAAACTGCATGGCGTTCGATCCCTCTTCGTACGCTTTCATTGAAATGGCATTTGCATGAAGGAAGGCGCGTTTAAGATTTTGTGAGGCTTTATGAGACCGCAGGGCTTTTATAAGGCGGTGCGGGAGACCGTGCTATGAGGCAGGGGAACCTAAGTTTTAGAACACCGGAGATATTCCGAGTAGAAAGATAGCTGACTTAGATAGCGTCGGCGGAGGGTGAAAAAGAATGGAAATTTGAACGGAAGCATGCATCACGTTGTTTTCGAATGCAACACTTTGCCTGAAATGTAAATTAGACTGTACTCGAATGCATTGCTGCAACGGATCCTTGACCGATTTTAAATTTTTATCCATATTCATTATTTAATGTGGGAAGTTTCTGGGGGGTTATGAACGTATCAAAAGATTGGGAATCACCAAACCCAAATTAAATTGCTCTTTTTTATAGTTCCCGAATTCTAAATAGCACAAAAACTCTTAGAAGTTACGGAGAAAATAAAGTTGAATTCAGAAAGTTTAAGTGGTAGTTAGGAGTATTTATAATATGCACTTTTAATGGACATCTCGCATTGTCAACGATGAGAACTTATAATCATTCAATTGATGGAATGGGAAGACACTTTGCACATAAAGTTGCGCGACTGACCAAAAGTTATACTAGAAGTGAAAAATTGTGACTTCTCTTCTCGTAAACTCCGGAATAATTATGTTAATATCGCAAAATTGCGAAATTACAAATACATGTATCAAAATTATTGCATGAATTTTTCAACTCTAGACGAATTCATAAAGGTGATTAATAAAGAAAGTGTGAAAAAAATTATTAATATTTTTCCCAAACGAACAGAAATATTTTATCGGAGTAGATCCTAGTAAAATATTTTACTATGAATATTCGTAACATAGTATTTTCAAAATTGCATTTAATTAAAACTATGACAATAAATAGTCAGATTTTCCTTTATTGAATATTACAGTAGGATGATATGATAGTATTTAATGTATGATCAGGACAAAGTTTACTTGAAGTTCTAAGAAAATTCAATATTCTTACAGCTTTATATAACCTAACAGAGGCGTGGAACACATTTAACACTGTATGGCCGCATATAAGTACCATTCTCCCGCATAATTGTTAGGCATCACTTGAGTTACGCATTGTCAACGTAAAAATGGATTTACATCAAAATTCTAAATGAGAAAACGGGAATTCATTCGCTAATTCCGAAAGAGAATATCTTCTTTTATTTTTCACTTTCCGTCATCACAGCGAGATGGAAATGAAACTATTTAAAAAGTGGAATTAATTTAAAAAGTGACGGAATGGACACGCAGAACGCCTGGAAAAACATCAGGTTCCCCACTTTTAGCTTAGCAGAAACAGAAGCTTTTTGGTAAAACGTTTGAAAGATTGAGTTTAAAACTAAATAAATCGCGTTTTTTCCTTCGTAAAAATCACGTGATAACCTTAAAATTAACGAAATGACTGGGATCATATTATTGTGTATAAAAAGTTTTCCAAAGGCTTTTCGGAAGTTGACCGAAAAATCAAAGGAAAATTATTTCAGGGTGTTTTGTATAACAAGGTTTTTCATTCTTAGTTTTATTTCCTCCGCACCAAAAAGTAAAAAGAATAAAGGCAAATTTTCCGATATTCAAAGAAAGAAAGTTATTTCTTAAATTAACCCCTTGAATAACACATTGGATTACGTTACACTTAGGTCGTAAGGAATAGAGAAACCGAATACAGCCTGAATCGTATGCAACTCGCACTACCCTCTGGCAAAGCAGTCCGTTGGTAACAGGCGCTTGGCTGCTATGAAGCATGCAAGCAGAAAACCAAACCGACGCAAATCTCTTCTCTATCTCACCCCACAGGTTGCACTAATTACTCATAATAATGCTTGCCTTTTGATAAATGTCTCGTAGCAATCACGGGAACGGCCAATTCCGCGTCTTAGGTTGCAAATTTAGGCAACCGCTAAGGTTTCCGAAGAGAATTTATTCGCCTAACGCTACAAAGGAGAATACGAAAACTTCTTCATTATAGCCAGAGTAGCGATTTATAATGTCGGAAATGAGGACAGAAGTTAGCTATTTACCTGCCCATTCAAGTTGAAAATAATACTCTCTTGACATTGAGTGCTAATGTATCGTTTCTGAAGCAGCCTGCAGCTATACAAAGATATCTACTAAGATTATAAAAATAATTGTCAGGACAGAACAAGGATACATATGCATATAAATTTCTAATGTGTTACAAAGTCAAGCCTTAACTTCAATTACGAAAATAATCTGAATTTTTTATTACGTCAAGTACTTTTATCTGCGAAAATCAAAACCGATGCAATAAAATTCAAAACGTTTTGTGTCATATTCGCTGAGTTCGAATGAAACTAGCCATCTCAACTTCGATTATAGTTGTATTTGCCTCTTTGTATTGGCCCACATGCTTCCGATATGAATTTCGGATACCGCTTTCTTTTGTTTCTTATCTTTTTATCAGAGTTCCTTTTAAAATTTTGAAATAGATTCTTTGACATCTTACTACTCGAATATAGAGAGATACGATTTTCAAAGGTACGTGTTAGAGAAAAAAATCGCACTATATCCAGACTAATATTACTACTAATAACAAGAATTAAATAAACAAGAAAATGGGTAGAGGTAGTAATAATAATAAGTCGTCTTTATTCAGGCGAGATTGAGACTAAAAAGTCTCTTCTTACATCTAACCCTTTAGTTGTCTTATAAGTCCCAAGGAAGAAAAGACTTGAAAAAAGTCCGACGATACTGGGAATCGAACCCGTTTCTCCCAATTGCCACTCGGTTTCCGGGCGGGATAGCTCAATGATCAGAGCACCCGACCGTCAATACGGAGACCTGGGTTTGATTCTCGGTCCCGACGGTTTTTTTCAAGTATTTTCTTCTTGGAGAAGATTTGAGTATTAGAATACAAGAAGAACTCAAGAATGAACTAGGATTAGCTCTTTCACTTAAATTCCACTCAGCTGATCATCCTAGATTCCGCCTAGCGTAAAGCAAAGTAGATTTCGGTTACTGTGTCGACTGGGCATCAGTCGCGCCGGGGGTAATTACCATGAATCTCCTCTTAAAGATCCACTCTCCGAGAGGCAATTTCCAATTTTGATTCCATCCGAAAGAACGTCCTTGTATCGCTCACAGGACACGGGTCCCCCCTTTTATTTCGCCACCTATCTCAAGCGCCGACCGACTTCCACTGCGATCAACAGCCCCTCTCTCCAGAAGGAGGACGGCGATAAATTTAAACCACTCGAAAACGAACGGCGGAGGAAAAAAATAATATTGCGCAACTCTCGGACCGAGTACCAATCAGCACCTCCCTTTATGGCGGGGAAGGGTCCATTTCAAGGGGCGAAAAGTTCCTCTCTCCACGGAAAGTGAGGCATAAGAGTCCGCCGAGGAAAGGGGAGAGAGAATGGGTCGCTGGAGAGAGAGGGATGCGGAACCTTTTAGCAGCGAACCCTTACCGGGGTAATTTCATGCGTGCAAAGGCTCCGTCGGTGGCCGCGTGGGGAGAAAGAGGGAAAGGAAAAGGCGAGGAAAACACGGTGGAAAGAGAGGAGGAAATGATCGTTGAAACAGGAGTTGGTTGAGTTTTAAGCCGGCGATATTTTTAAGAGCGATTCACTCGTGTTCGCTCGCTGCATGCGGAAACGTGTGGGGCAATGGGACAGGTAAAGGAATTCGAGTGGTCTGCTCTCCCAAGTTTTGTTCCGGGACACACTTTTTTTGCTCCTACGGTCGCTTCGACCGCGATTTTTGACGTTGAAAGTTTTCGAAATTTAATTTCAAATGAGCCTCCCACCGGCGGGAGGGAATAAAAAACGCTCGCTCGGAATCCATCCGGCGACAAAAGAGTCGCATGACAATGCAATTATTTTTCTCGTGCGATTGTCCCAAGTCATGGCGAAATTAAAAAAAAGGTAAATAAATAATGCGATCCCGGGATTCGCTTTGACGGCGGTCTTTTTGAGCGTGCGGTCGATAGATTATTGCGCATGTTTATGAAAGACTTCGATAAAGTAGAAGACAGATTAATTAACCGATAATGAATGCGTTTAAAACGAGAGTTTCGAAAGTTGTGGGCGAATAACACAGCGTTTGTAAATGAATGAAATATATCTTGTCAAAGAGGTAAAAATCTTTATAGGATGTTTTAAATAGAATCATGGGCGAAATATCTTTAGCTTGACGCTCACCCTCATCTTTTGAGTATCATCGAGGTTATAAAAATCCTAATTCGCGCTCTTATGTATATTTTACTTTTTACATATTTATGATAGTTTTAAATTGGATTTTCTTTTACTGATTATATGACTGATCGCAACTGACCCTATCGCATTTTTCATTGCTAAGCATTATTTGTTTTATCAGGAAGCTTCAATCAAAGACTGATAATAATATTCCTGGTATTTCGAATATTCATGTGGATAGCGCGATTTCCTTAGATAAATGCGGTCCGAGATTCGATTCCCGGTGGAACACACATGTGCAATATTTGCTGAAAAATGATGGCTTTTAATACGCTTTTGCAAATAAAAAATAACATTTTTCGTGCAATAAATGCATGAATAATTTAAGTTTCCCCGAATGTTTTTATTTACTAACAAACTGCCGGTTTCGATGCAAGAGCGTCATCAGGTCTGATGAAACAAACAAAAAATTACGCAGTTACTCGCTTGAAAAGTTGGCGAAGGGAAGGGGAAGAATAATTTGTTAAGTTAATTGAGGAAATTGGGAATTGAAGGGGTAATGGGAGTTTGACGGTAGAATTAATTGGTGATTTGATCGGAAATGAGTGATTGTTAGCTATGTTGTAGATAACTTTTTATGGGTTGATAGATATATTTTTTGTTTGTTTTTATTAGATCTAATGATGGTGCTCAAAAGTCGAGATCAATGGTCTGTTAATCAATAAAAAATTGAAGAAACAGAAATACACTGAGTAATTCTTTCATGAATGATATAACCAGGTTGGCTAATGTAGTCAACTATCTTATATAATAATCGCCATTGTGTATATATTGATATATTTATTTATTTATCCATAGTCATTACCTCTCGTCAGAAATACATGGAAGCAATTTAATAAAATTAATTTCACGCAATCACCTACGGATATAATTTTACATTTAGAATTTAGTAAGAGGGCCATTGGACTATTAGAATTCCATACATATTTTTGAACGAAACATTCGTTTGACTTTGATGACTTGAAAATACTCCCTTAAGAGATGCACGTAAAGTAAATTTAGATCGAGCGCAGACTTCTTTTCTTCAGCGGAATTAAATCAGAAATTAAGGTCCTACGCAACCGATACATGGACTAAAACAAAGGAAAATTAATACAAATTCTTATTTTTATCGTGAAGTAGAGTTTTGGATTCTAAGTTGAAAAAATGAGTCAAAATTGAAAAAAAAAATTCTATGATTTTGTGATAGTAAATTCATTCCCCTTAACGGCTAAGGCGATTGTAGCACTCGATTCTCATATAAAATAAGAGGGAATATAGCCCATATTTTCTTTCTATCGCTTCATACCTTAAGTATTTACACGTAAAAATCAGTTCCGTCATTTTTTGATGATTTTGACATTTTGAAAATTTCGCCCAACTTCATGTGAAAGTAATTGATTTATACGCAAAGCTGTTTTTTTAAGTATAATTTGATGTTTGTGAATTCATCTGCAGTGATTGGAGTGTTTGTTGAAATGCATTTTGTGGGAAAATAAGAGTATCAGAGTTTGTTACGAAGTACCTAGTTTGCATCGATACACAGAGATATGTACACTTCCAAACTCTATACACTCAATTTCAAATTTAAACTACATTATTCGACCAAATGGCGCACGTTTTATTTGTTGGCCTATTTTAGCAAGAAGCGGAAAAAATTCCCCTTAAAATGGTGTACCATTTATATGTTTTAATAGAGTAAGAAGGAAGAAGAGGTCGTCGAAAACGGATGTTTAGAAATAATTTATAAAGACCTTAGTATCAAAGTCAGATCATTTCCTTATGGGAGAAAAGCATCGCAGCTATATATTTCTGAGGAGTTTTGAAGTGCTCTTCCTCCGACGTAATGTGCAAGAAGAAAGCATCCTTTGCATAAGGAACGTATTCTCTTTCCTCCTTCTCGAGAAGAAAAAAACAAAATAAAAGCGGAAAGAAATGCGCGCTTAGTTAGTTTCCCGGCCGTGAGAGTACTTCTCAGTCAAGAGGGAACACAAACACGCTTTCGGAGTTTTTAATTCTTCCATCGATTTCGCCGTACAGTCGGCGGGGAGAGGGCTTTCCGAGGAGACGATTTTTTCCATCTTTCCGCCACACTCTTTCATTACGTCGTTTATCCTCTTCCTCCATTCCCCCCTCTCTCTCTCTATACACCACCTCTCCTTTGTCTCGTCATTCCGCCTTTTTTCCCTGCCAAGTGCCACTCTTCTTCTTGTGCCCAAAGAGGGCCCGAATTCACGGCCGTCCTTTTTTCCGCCGTGCATTTGTTTGGGAGGAAACGAATGTCTTTTGAGAGCGGGAGAAAATTAAAGCTGGAAAGGAAATAAAAAGGGGCTGAAAGCTAAGAGGTTGCGGGCGGAAGATGAAAGGGATGGACGCACTAACGACCTTATTTCGAGTGAAATCGAAAGCAGTAATACTTTTTTATGGCGTTTCATGCGTTTTAACATTGAATTTGACACGGCTTCGTTTCTGTGACGCTCTTTAACGGTTGCGGATTACCGTAATACCCGTTTCGTTCCTCTGCGAGTCTCACAGGCTTTACGATTCAATAATTAATGGCGAATTTATAATTTTTTAAATATATATATTTATATAAATACAAATTTTGTTCTCAAAGAATAATTAGCAAAGACTTCAAAGCAAGAAACAGAAAACTTTGAAAATAAATCTTATCATCCTATCCTTTGCTTCCATCTCCAGAAATGATTTTGAATTGACAAACGTATTCAAATAGCGATAACAAGTCAATTATTTTTCTTAAATCTATGCAAATGACTCCACGCCTAAATGAATCTTTCTGTGGTTATTAAAGAAATAAATATTTCATTTAAAACGAAAATCTTCGACTTAAATCAGAATACTTCCTCCTCAAAATACTTGCCTAAATGAATCTTTCTGTGGTTATTAAAGAAATTAATATTTCATTTGAAGCGAAAATCTTTGACTTACGTTGAAATACTTCCTCCTCAAAATACTGGTAAATATTTTCTGTCAGCATATACGTAATTTTTATTTTCAATTAAAGGGAATTAATGAATTGATTCATCTCGTTTGTAACATTCACAGATAATGAATCTCCTTGCAGAAAGAATGTAAATTATGAAAATCAAGAGATCTACCAGTGCAATGGTTGCTTGTTACAGAAGCATTCGATATAAAGTAAAATCTTCGTCCATATAAAGTCGTATACACTATTATTATAGAATCCAATTACTCAAGAAACCGTCAACAGGTGAAACCTTTCAATGTAATGGCTTCAGAATTACCTAACCATTCAACTGAACTTCCTTTACGTTTGTAGGTCAAACTTTCATCAGCGTTCTCACTTTGGAATCATTTTTTTTGGTGGCGATCAATGGTACGCTAATTGCGGCATGGGTATCTGATCTTTGACGGATATAGTGAAGATGATAATTCGAATACTTGTAGAAAGATTTGATTGGTTTTTCAAAGATTCACTTCTTTTCACATGACATTTTGCCTCCGTTATTTTGGACTCCTCTTTTAGAACTAATTTCCTTCTCCTTCCTCATCTTCTCCAGAAAAGTATCTTAAATTCGAGATTTGAGTTTGATTCATCAGTTTCCTCTTTCAGTTAACCTTAACGTGTGCATACATACATGTATTCTATTTTTCAATTCTACCTCTTGAAACATATAAATTTCTGCTGCCACTCTATCTCTGTTGTTTTCTTGTTTATCTTAGCTCAATTTCTATCGCGTTCCACGGTGTTCTTCGTATTCTGCTTTCATTCGCTCCAGCTCTAGCTTCTCATGATAGACATTTGTTATTCCACGTCAGCTTGTTTTGCCAACCTTCAATCTTTTCCGATATTATTGGCTAGAGTAGTATCGTTACCTTCCCCATGGTCGCTAGCAAGTCACGTGTCTAGTCAGTCGATTTTTAATACCCATAATTACCTAGCATTATCGTTTGCGATTTGTTTCTCCTCTTGGTCAGGGGAAATAACATGATAGATGTTGCTCATCCCTCTGCTACTTTCACATTGAATTTTGAAAAATTCATTTATAAACAATATAAATAAATGAGTAACTGACTGTTTAAACAGGAAAAAGGATAAGGATAACTTTGCACGTTTTACAATGGAAAGATTAAATTGTAACATTATGGTGAAAAAATCTAAGGAATAGCAAGCGAAAACTGTCGACATGGTCTGGGACTCGAACCCAAGTCTTCCACTTTCAGGTCAGGTATTTTAACCACTGAACTACCGTCACATATTATTCAATTATTTATTCATCTCAAACAGGATAACAATGCCAATTTCTTAAGTAGAGGTATTGAAATATAGCAACATAAACAGCAAGAAAAATAACAAAAAGTCGGAAAAAAATAAACACAAAAAGAAAATAAAACAAATACAATGATCTGGTAAAAATATAATTTTAACCCATTAACATATCATACCGTTAACAGAAGGTAATAAACTAGGCATACTAGTTGGAATACCTGCCCGCAAAGATCTGGGTTCGAGTCCCCAATCATGCTGATATTTTCCCTCCTGTTTCTCCCGACGAATTTGCATTAGTCATAAAGTAACATTCACCAAGAAAATTAAATGCACACATGTCATCACGTCCCTAAAAACCTCATTCAGCTCCTCTTGTATATCCAACGACACGGAGACGGGAACAGCAGGGGAAAGGAAAGTAAAAACCCTTCAACGGGAAGAAGTAAGCATTTAGGCGACCGAGTGCTCTCCTGAAAAAGCCGGCAGCGAGAGAATATGAGAATCCGCGAAATCCCGTGGCGGAAGGAGGCAGTGAATGAGCCCACTCTTCCTTTGCGCTCCTTCACCTTTCTCCCCTAACCCTTTTCCCTTGTTGCATAGATCTGGCAACGTCACGACTCCTCTTGTTTCAAACGCCACCGGCGTCAACGCCCGCTCTTGGGGGGCGGTACAGAGTGGGGCGCCACTTCTCTTCAATCCATAGAGTCCCGGAGACTTGTTGCAAAATAAGCGAGAGACGTAATGGAAATATGCTCAAATCTACTACTATGAGATCCTCGGGTTTTAAAGTGCGTTTTTCGGTCTGATTTCTCTCTCTAATGCTCTTCCATACGTTCGGTATCTGAAGTCGAAGTCCTAAACGTGAGAACGGTTCGCATTATTATCTCGGAATTTCTTGGAAGAAGTAATGATTTCCGAGGAATTTCTTGTCGATGCTAATTTGTCAGTCGAGATCGTCTGCATAATAGTTTAGGCTCGGAGTTAATTTAATGCTCGAATTGGGAGAGGATTCTCGGGGAAATTTAGCGATATGATAAGGAAAAGCGCAAATTATATGAGGATATCAATGTTCTCGCGAGATTCGTGATTATGAATCAAGGAAGCGTAATGAAGTCTAATACAATGAAGTAGGATTACAAGGTAAATTCTAAGGACTTGACGTCATCGAGGCAAGTGATAAATAACACCCAATCACCAATCAAACAATGAATAATGGTTCAGTTAATGATAATCCGCAACCCAATTTCTTTCTTTTACGAAAAAAACAGAGCAAAAACGTTTCACATTAAATAATTGAATTTTCCATCATTTTAAAGTTTACTTTAAAATGATACAATTTTTAATAGATACATATTCTATAAACTACATAGATTTGAGAGTAGCTTTGTAGTATTTTGGGAGTAGAAAAATAAACAAATCAGGAAATGTTTTCACGCTGGCAAAACTTTTGGAAGGTTATTGCATATGATAAAGTTTCCACGTAAAAATAATCGTGATTTATTTACTTTTCTGTGGAATTGGCGACGAAAGATGGCAATATGACATGAATAATGGGAATAGGTTTTAATTTCACATTGTCCAATATTTAGTAAATCATTCCTTAAAGCACTATTTGCGACGTACGAGAATAATGCGCAACATTGAAATAGTCATAGGACTCAGGTCCAAGGAAGGTAAATGAGTAAAACACTTTCACCCAGAAATTCACAAAATAATTGTATAATTTATCGTAAAAAATCAATAAAACTCCTCAATACTTCTAGCCTATCAATTTCTTCATGGAATTAATTTTCAGGTAGCTTACTTAGGAAGGAGATATAACGAACTTTTACGTCAACAATCGAATTAAAAACGTAGAAGGTATTTCTCTGACCAACAAGTAAAAAATTTACAACATAAATTGTGGGACAAATTTAATTATTACACAAATGGTGATGAAAACGCCCTATTCTCTGTCAATGCTTATGGAATTTCTCAGGTCCACGCCCACAAAACTCAAACCTAAGTATATAGCTCTTCCACGTATTTTCTGATTTTTTGACATTTGATTCTGTAAACATTCATTTCTTTAAAACTAGTGAATACACCCTTAGGTCTTAATTAAGTGTCGTAAAAAATAAGTATAGATATGATTTTCCTCTATAAAAATAAGTCTTCAATCCATTAGTTATCATAAAATCGACATAATTAGAAGCTTTCAATTTAATTCAGACGTCACCTCCACTCCGTTTCGGAAAGTAGATATTTCTCATGGAAGGCTGTTGCATTATTCTCGAGTTAATTTGAGGAAAATTTTTACGTAAGCACGCAACGGTATCGCAGGGAGAGAGAAAAACGACCTCTCTTGGCATAAATTTCCGGCGTGTTTATTTCGAAAAGAGCAACGTGAACTATGATTTTCGACATAAAGGAAAATGACACTGATTGCGTGACAACAACTCACAGGTAAAAGACCTTCTTTTGGAACCGGTAAATGTAAAGCCCCGAACGAAACACATTCTCCGAAGTATTCGAGACCATACAACATTCCTATCTGTAAAGGACACAAAACATCTTCCAAAGGAATTTCAACCCATTCCATTGCATCTGCAGAATCATTATCAGCGACCTCCTTTATCGAACAAAATACCGTACGCGATTGCTGCAACCTGAAACTCGGTGTGCTACAATGCATTTTTGTGAGGTGTAAATTAAGGTAGATGTACTAATTCCAGATGTGTGGTAACATGTTCTAATCTAAGCAGTTGGATTTTCTGCGGTCTTGCAATTACCATTAATTAACACGTAACTCTCCTTAAACTATTTCCGATAGGATTTTGAAACATGCTTAGACACATTTTTTTATAAACTTCTACATAATTGAACGAAAGTAAATTTAAAAATTCTAATAAAGTTCTCACTTTTAAAACAATTTAAAAAATGTTAAATGAAATGTTTAAATGATAAAACATCAAAGTGGTTGTAGCTGAGACCATGATGGATGGCCATGAAACTGGTGAATTCATGGATAATTATTACCATCAATAAAATTTAAAAAGACTAATTTTGCGTAATTTCGTCGATGCAAAAAAATTAAGCAATTGTAAATCTTTCGTAATAAACAATATACATGTGTTACTATGTGAAATGTTGAAAATAAAATAAGATTCATTTAATGTCTTACCATTTTCAAAAATACACAAAAATTCAAACTTTTTGGAAAAGAATGAAACACGTTCTTAGTATTAAGGCAATAAACACTTCAATTAACAAAATATCATGAGATGCTTTGGATAAAGACTGACGAAACATGATCAATTACGAAATTTTATTCTTTAACGAACCACCTTTACTTTTATTGAAAATGTTTTATTATATCCCTAATGCTAAGTCTCTTCCTGAGTTCTTTGAAACTCTGTCTACAATGTGCTGAATTATGAAGTATTGGGTATTAGTTTTATTTCCTAAACATTCTCCACTTGACTCTCCACGCCCTTCTATTTTCCCGGAATCGGAAATCATTTCTCCACTTCGTTTTAATTCTAATTGGACGAATCGCCGTCCCAACATCCTCTACGAGCAATACCCGAACATTCCTTCCCCTCAAATAAATAAAAAGCACGCGAGGTATCGAAATCGGTTTACCTATTTATTGTCGAAAGACACGAGGCATTCCATCCTCTCGGGCGTCATTTTTTTCCCAAGTTGGAGAAATTTCGAACTTGTTACGTCCCGGCCCTAATTGGAGTCGCTTTCGGAAACTTCGTGAAGGAGTGGGGCAAGGAAAATTCCCGTGGAAATCGCGGAGGGAAAAAAGAGACGTGTTTCGCTCATTTTTCCCTCCCGCCTTTCTTCCTCACAGACCGTATTCTTACCCCAACTTCGGCGATTCGGCCATCGAAACGCGGATCCCGTTATGCTTCTATTTTGAGCGGGGATTGGAGTAATAGGGAGAAGTACGAGGAGGAGGGAGGGTTGGGAGGCTTCAGAGGACTTGGCATCTCGGCGGAAAGAAGTATTATTTCCCGGCGAAGTTATTTCGGAACTTCATCCGATCTTTCAAAGTCTTTTGTTTTTGGAATCGAGGAGGGAAGAAAAGAAGTATCGGCCCCGCTTCGAGTATCTCGCCGAGGAAGGCGTCCTCCCACACCGGCGTCATCTGCCGCCGCCACTTAAGTAAGATTTTCCTAATTAAGACAACAATGGGTGTGGGAGCTCGATGCCCTAGCGGTGGAATGGGGAAAGAACGGGCAGCTTACGAGTAGTAGTTCGGTTTCCTCCGGTATAAAAAGTTTGGAAAAGTGGATAGGAACGGGGAAATCCGCCGAAACGACTTCTCTCTTTCGCTCGTGTTGCCACGGTGTTGCGACGTCGGAGTGCGTCCTTATTTTGTTTTCTTTCCCTCGACTTTTGGAAGAAAGGTGTGGATCGGAAAGGGATTATCTCGCCGGGATGCTTTCTTTTTTTGGTTCGCTGAAATCTCGCGCCGATCTTGTTAAACTTGGGGATCTGGCGGATGAAAAAGCGATGTGAGAGATATGGGATGCGATATCCAGATTTATTTGAAGTGACGACAAAGAGGCCTTTCAACTTCGATGCTGAATGCAAGCTGTTGTGAAGTTGTTGTTCGAAAGGGTCTTGAGAGCTTACAAATTTTCTTAATAAGTATCTTAGGCAGTCTGCGTATTTTGAAATGATTGGGCGAAACTCCTTTATGAAAGCGACGGCATAAGAGCAAGTTCATGTACGTACAAATAGGATTATTTTATTATTTTCTTCTTTTATTGATTGTTTAGAATTTTTTCCTTATTTTTTCTTATTACTCTCGCAAACATCTCTATATTGGAAAGGAGAAAAGACTCTTAAAAGTTTCCCCCAATCATTTAATGTTCTATAATGATACACGAAATCAAAATTATATAAAAATCAAAGTAAATGTTACGGCTGCGAAATATAGCTTGTTAGATGATTCAAGAACCTTTACAATAAATGACACGCCAAAAGAATACTTAAATAAAAAATAAAAAGCCAAAAAATATTAATGTTTGTTAACTATCAATTAATCATATTCAACAAAACATTTATTACAATGGATAGTATATTTTTTATATTCATTATGATTTATATGAACTTAATATATAAAAACGTAGCAATTCAAATTATTTTACTGTTAAAAATTTATTTGCAACTGGATTCACTTTTAATTAAGATATGGCACAGTACAATTGAAGGGATAGCGTTATTACGCGGATAGAAGTTGAGGTATCAACTTATAAGTATTTGCAATTCCTCAGAAACAGGAAGGTTAAGTTCACTTAAGTTTTAAGTACATACTTACTTAAAAGCACGAAAGAGAAGAAGACTGAACATCCCCAAACTGAGTTGTTCTCGATTTTTAATCTGGACAAGAGTTCAGATTTTACTAGACAAGTACTATTCAGATTTTCATAGACAAATTCTCACGTATACATTCTCTAGCCAGATTATTAGAAAAAATAGTAAGAGCATGATTAATTGGTCATTTATTTTTCTAGCTTTGACGCTAATTCGTCGATAGTTTATTAACATCAATATCATCAATTTCATCGTGTTCTATAGACAAAATACATGAACCTGTCAACATCTTTTGGTAAAGGCTCGAGATGAGATGCTTTTTATTACTTTAAACTTTGAAAATATCTTTCTGCTGGTTACTATGCTCCTAGATTGTTAGAATTATTCCTTAAATTATTATATTTGCGTATACTTTCTTTCAGGAAGAAATTTTCATTGGAGATTTTCAAAAGCTCTAATACCCAATGACGCGGGCCCCCATGTGGCCCCCCAATATACACGGGGTCCCAACAGCCGCCTTCAGAATCCCTCCATATACAGGTGTAAAATAATGTAACTGTGTGATCCGACTCGGATTGAATCGAGTCCCGATTCGATTGCAGAGTCAATTCGAGAGAAAATTCCCGATTCCGGATCCCTAGCATAATGAACATCTAGCCAATCACGTCCCATTCAAGTTTTCCGATTGACACAAGAGTGCCCCGATTGGCTACTCCCACGTAGTTTCTACATAAAACTGCGGATATAAACTTTACATTTTTCCCTTTCCGATTTTCCAAAGGTTTTTGCACCTCCGCGGCGATCAATTTGTTTCCCAACTTCCCATTTCGAATCTTTTTTGGTCCGGCGACGAAATCCCATCGACTTATCCGCTCTCTCATCCACTCCTCGTCCTTTTACCGACCGCTGCCCAATTCCCTCATAAGGCCCGGCCGTCATGTTTATTGGTGACGAAAATCCCGGAATTGAAGCACTTAAAATGCAAATGGACAAACTGTGCCCGTCCCTTCTCTCTCCTTATTCCCATCTGCCGCTCACTCCGATGCAAGCGCATCTCGGCCGTGAAATGAAATTCAAAGGCGGCCATTGGAACTCGGAAACGATTTTATGACGGAAAATTCCATACCCATGGGCTCCCGCGAAGGTGATTAATCCCCGCGTTTTATCGACTGTGATTCGTTTCTCTGTCGCTAAGATATCGGCGACAACTGTTTCCGATGAGATAAATGAAACGGCGGCCGCAGAAATGATGAGGCGAATGGGGAGGTAAATGAAACGACTATCGCTGGATTGATGACGCCATAGGGGCAGGTGTTGGACGCAAGGGGTGGCCGAGATGCCAATTTGGTTTCGCTAATATTCCTAGATACACGTCAAAAAGGTGGTAAACTCACAATTAAATGTCGCTGAAATGCATATTTCGTCCAACGTCATGATGAGACCACGTAAATCTTATGGCCCCGAGTATTACATAAGGTGAAATGGCGAGAACTGTCGCGAATTTTGCGTAAAAAAGGAAAGTTGGCCATAGTTGATTTTGAAGACATTCAGCATACAGCAAAATTGATTCCTGATGGAGCTGTACGAAAAGCAGGTGCTATTCTTTTTTATGGAATAAACGGTGCCATAATATTTACGTAGTTTTTTCATGATGTAGGACGAAGTATAGTTAGCAGTTACAATAGCTAAATATCGTAGGATAGCTAAAATCCTTTTACAGAAATTCATTGAGATGTATGGTTTTACGGTGGTCCATTCTTGAAATTTATATCTTACATATGAGTTAAGAAGTAATAAAACACTGTAAGGATCGTAATTATCAATCAATCGAAAACATTTATTTAAATGTTGATAACAAATGTAAATTCATATCCGGAACCTTTGAAAAAAAGATTCATCATTGGCTTAAATTTAGAAAAATTATCGTTAGTGAATAGAGTTTATTCTGGTATAAATTTCGATTGTTTCCTTAAAGTAAAATATAAATACTTATTACGGAGTATTCTTTAGAGAATATTAGTTTAAAAAGCCTCTGATTAACGTCAGGTTTCTTGATGTCGAGAGCGTTAAAGAATGAAAGAGGAACCGTAATTGGGAACTTTGAAAATATTTCCCACAACTGATGTGAGACAGAAAGGATTTTCAGGATTTCGGCGAAGAAGCTTGATATGCATGAAGGGATCTGTTAATCTTACTGGATTACCCGCATTGGTTTAGGATATTTTGCAATTCTAATGACCTCATCCGACGCTTCTAGTTTTGCTCTCGTCGAGTCACATGCCGATAGGCCTCTAAGCACGGCGCTCTCATGTTTCCAATGCAATTTACAAGAAGAGCCCCACATCCTCTTTCTGACAGTTTCAATAGATCATGGATTATGGATTTTCATCTCATTCTGTAAATATTACGCTAATTCTGGAATATGTTTACCTAATGATTGTTACAATGAGTAATTAGTAAATGATTTTGAACTTCAGGATTGATAGCCATCGGAAAATGTTCATTTCAAAGATCATGTTTCTAGAGGGTGTGGTCGCAGTTTTTCCGTCACCTTTTGAAATTTATTCTTTTTCGTTGAATGAGTCAAAACATTAAATTCTGAAGGTACAAAATAAGATATAGAAAAATAATATTCAGACTAAATAGTATTCAAACCTTGTATTGAAGTACCTGGCACTGATAAAATTGTCTCCAATTTTTCTTTTCCCATGGAAGACGTGATAAACAATTAATATTAGTTTTAGTGTATCCTTATATATTATTTCTAAACATCTGTGTACGGTGACCAGAGCTTTTCTCCCTTCAAACTCCACCAAAACATATCAATAAGGCACCACTTAAAAGAGAAAGTTTCCCGCGTCCTGCTAAAAGTAGACCAACAAATGAATGATGCACTCTTTGATAAAAGGAACGAGTTAAAATTTGAATTTAACCATAGATTTTCTAAAACGGATGCACAGATATCGATATCTATCGATACAAACGAGATATACCGGTACACACATAATATAATATGAAAGAGTCTTTTTAGGTATGTTTTGTGTTTTTGTATTCGTTTGTAGTGATTGGAAAATGTATTTGGGTGGGGAAACAGAGTATCAGTGTCCGTCTCCGAGATATTCGCACGGATAACTAGTTCAATGTTATTTTATTGTGAAAATATTTTGCATATATCACTGTGAAATAAACAAAGATAATTTTGATTCCGTGAAAATTTCAACCCAAATATTGATAAAATTTAGCACAAATAAATAGTACAGTTAGGTTATTAATATAATTTTACATCGCAATGGAAAAGTGATAATACCGAGAGGATCTTGACTTCCATTTATTAAAACGTGGTAATCTGAGTAAGTTCTAAATTCACCGTTCTCAGGATTCGGATCGTTTACTTAGTGAGTTTTAAGTCTCTTTGAATGGGGTCTCAGGAATAACAGCTGCGCCTTAAAATCCTCTCATAATAACAAGTGAATAGAGAAAATTTCTCCGGCGGAAAGGCAGAGAAGGGCTGGTTAGAAAGGAACTTCAATATAGCAGAGGTATAGAAAACTTTATCTGTAGAATATTGATCACAACTGTCGGAGAGAAGTAGGAGGGAAACGGAATGGAACGGTAAAGAACGTTGAAACTAGAGAATGAAGGGGAGTTGATGTAGGAAAGCTGGTTGATGTTAAAGCAGAACATGTACTTTTATGGCTATGTTTTAAAAATATCTTCATAAGTTTTCTAAAATGTGATAATAATCGGTACTTACTAAGGTATTAAGTACTGAGCATTTACTAAAAGTTTCTCAAGTCATCATATTTTACTTCTAAATAAGGAGTACTACTTTCGCAAAGGAATTAGACCTTTGGTAGAAACGTAAATAGTAAAAATAACATCAGCATGATGTCTTCCCATTAATCTAAAGAATGAATCAGATATTTCTATACGGGTGACCAGGAAAAGGAAAAATAACGGATCTGGGATGCTGAGATATCAGAAATCAAAATTACACAGTGTATGTTCAGTTTCATTTTAACTTTTCTTCTGTATCTTCTAAGATCAAGAGAGGATTTGTATAACACAATATGAAAATTCAATAGAGAAAACGTTCGAAGGCCTGAGAAAAGCCTAAAACTTACTTAATGTATCTTTTCGAGGATATCAGAGGTCTGTGACAATAGCTAGGTGTGAATTGACAATGTGATGATCAAAAAATTTTCAGGTAATGTAAGACTATAAGGTGCTAGGAATACCACCAAGTGCAAAAATTTAAATAAATCGAAGTAAACATTGATAAAAAGCACTTATGCCTTTATCACCAATCTAGGTAGAGATGATCTATTATTATTATTTATTATAGTATTTTTTCTTTATAATCGAGACCTACAACAAAGACGAGGACGAATTAATCGATTCGTATCGTATAAAAATCGTAATAATCGTATAAAATTTTTATATTAAATCTCATATTGTTCCTATAACAGCTAGAGTCCCGGTATGAAATAAAACGTGAACGAAAACCGGAAACAAGGAAATAAGAGAGAACAAGAACAAGGAAAGAAAGAGGAGATCTTCGGACGAAAGACAATATGAGGCGAGAGAGAAAACTAGGAAGGAAAGTAAGGAAGAGGAAGAAGATTGGGAGGTTAGCGAAAGCGGAGAAGAAATCGCTCTGGGTGCAAAAGGAAGGAGGGTTAAGGGGGAATGGAGTCACAGGGTAAGGAGTGAGTAAGGGTTGCGGAGAAGGAAGGAAGGTAAAAGAAAATGCGTAAGGAGACGGCGGATTGCGAGGGAGAAGGCGATTGGAAAGGAAGGGAACTCACTCACGTGGAATAACAGCGTATAGGCGACAAGTTTGCCGCCAGAGGGTTCGGGGGAAGGAAGTGGAGGAAAGAGAAGGGAATCATCGCCGGATAAGGAGTCAGGGACGGTTTGTTTGTAGTGCTGGGGGAGGGGAGCGCAAAAGGAGTCGGAAAGTTGCGCTATTCTTGGATCCGGATGTGTCGCAAAACTCGTTTCGCCACGTCCCAAGGCGCGGGAGTAAAAATGCCATATTCCGATGCCAATAATCGGAGATAACGGAGGTTAAACACTTTCTGCCGATGTGAGGGGAGGATTGCCGAATGTCTCCTGTTTCCGTCACCCGTTTGTTACATCATCGTTAATTTTCTATATAAATATACCGGAGGAGTGGCAGAAATTCCATAAGGGGGGTTATAAAATTGTTTTACCTGCCTTCTATATATATTGAATAACCACTTCTATTTCATATTATAAATCTTATATTGAATAACCACTTCTATTTCATATTATAAATCTCTTTCATTAGTAGTCTTTTACTAAGTGATTAAAATCACTTCCACGTTCGCAAATTTCTCGCCAACCATTCTCACACTCTGGAACTTTCTATTATTTCTCACTTTCTTTTGCAAATTAGGTACTTATTTAAATTGCAAACCATGAAGGAATGCCGAGTTATACTTATATCATGCTCTTAGTTATATAATGGACTATGTTAGAGATAAATATTTTCACACATATATTTTCATGGAGTAAGAGAGAGATATTTCTTCTGAAGGCAGGTATAGTCGAGTCCGCTATTGGCATTACACAAATTTGAACATCGATGTGATACCGAATCGACAAGTTTTATAATTGTGAAAAGAATGGCATAACACGACCAAAACTATTATCTCGCTAATTCAATTACTAGTAAAGGCACACCATTCAAAAAGTAAGACATTAATACCAACAAAATACAATGTAAAATATCCTCAAACTAAATAAATACCAGTCGGTGTAGGGTAAAATCCCATAGTATTTTGATAAATCGAAAATTTCTTGTTTTCCGAATAGAAAAGACATTTCCTAGGAAGTCTCATTGAGACGAAATGAGACATTTTGAATATATACCAAATCTGACGATTCTCTCAGAAAAATGTAACCTAGCTAACCCGAATTGATGAGGCTGACGCCTGGTGATTTTTATTGAAACGCCAGTTTAATATACCGATATCTTTCACATGAATTTATAATGAAAATCAAACTTAGTCACTGGAAAATATTATAGCCATAGTGTACCTACATTCTTTAGAACGAATCGCAGATATCACAAATGAGCGCTGGGGTTAACTGCTTTACAATGCTTGACCGGGTAATGATAAACCATCAAGGATGAAACTCGGGTGCAATAGAATAATAAGAGAGAAAAATTACTCAGGCGGAATCGTTTATAGTGGATGGGAGTCAGAGATGAATGATAACTCCGACGACATGGCTCCATCATCCTCTCGTTTGCGGACGAATAAGGCACATCATATGATCGGCACGATCCCATATTGCGGCCAATCTCAGCTGCGGAAGCACTTTCAAGAAGTAACGATCAAATAAAAGTCGACGCGAAGGAGAAGGAGAATTAGCGGAGGAAGAAGAGGAAGAATGAGGAAAGAATGCGAGGAAGATAAAAAGAAAGGGCGGGAAAGGAATTGGAAACTGATGAGATGGATAAGGTTTTTGGGGGATAAGGGACACCCTGTTCTGCACCGCTATTGGTTCAGTAAAACGAAACGAATCCCAAAAGAAAATCGAGAGCCGAGAGATAAATTGCCCGCGGCATGGATCGATGGGAATCCCGGGTTCCTCAGGAAAGAAAAGGAAATTAAATCTGAGTGGAAACCTGATCCGATCCGTAAAAACCACGGGAAGAAATGTTGAGCTTTGTTTAAAATATAAAGCGCGCTGAAATTGAACGGTATGCTGCCGCTGCAAAGCGAGGGTAATTGGATAAGGTTTACCGTACGCGTGTATCAAATCAGTTGCGAAATGTTTATCTCGTACAGAAATGCCATGGTTTTTGCTGTTGTATTACTATACGTATAATGCATTAAAATATAGGATGGATTTTTTACTGTGTACTCGCAGTGAATTTAAATTCAATATGTTGGCGAATTGAAATGTTGTGGTGAGTAATTCACTGGAATATGAGAGAAAGAAAACTGTAGTCGTAAAAATATTCGGCACGTACATAATGAGATTTCCCAATAATTTATCAGAATTTGGTCGTATTTATTTGCATAAAGTATGCTGATATTTTTCAATGTAATACATTTTAATTATTTAAGCTTATTTTGTCCCAAAAAGTTAGTAATGTGAAAGTAAAGCAGGTTAAATTAATTTAAAGTAAGTGAAAAGGAAGTAAAAAGTGGTAAATTATAAACTAAGTATGTATACGCAAGTAGCACATATACCTGCACATAAAACGAGATCGCGGTACGAGACGTTGCATAGCTTTTGGGACTTTATTCTTGATCAATGAGAATAAATACCATTGAAAATCTAAAGCCTGCTCTAAGACGCACCCTTCTATTTAACTTTAATTTTTGGCGAAAAATGGCTCTTGTACGCGTGTCTACACAGTAATTATAACATTATTATGCAAAGACTTTTAAGAGTAAAAACAACCATACCATCTCATCAACCCTTTCTTTACTATTTATTTTGCCTACCCTACTAATGCTGAGATGCCTAACCTTAGCTATTCTTTTCATCTTTTATTTGCATTCGTCCTATTCATTCAGTCCATAATAATTCACTCTCAGAATTATGCTCTTAGTGAGCGAACTTTAACCGGATTATCTTCATCCATCGGAGGAGGCCTACTTCTAGCAGGATTACCACCCTCTATTCCTTCAGCTTGCGTGCTATATTCCCATTAAAAGTCAACAGTGTTTACGTGTGTCCAATAATAATAAAGCACCATAATTGGTGCATAATGAGGGATGTGCCCATTTCGGTCATATCACATGCATAATTATTTGTTTACTCGCCATCGTGGATACAAACATACGCTCATGTCAACATTTTGTGTAGCAAAGACAGAAAAAAATGAAGTATCCTATTTCTAGGAGTAATAGGAAAGAAATAAGACTTCACGTGTTTTTGAAATTATTTTCGACGCATTACAGACACAGCTCGACCATCATATCCTGATAAGATATCAGGATATGATGGTCGAATCCAATATTTTATTGAAAATATTTTATTGAAACCAATATTTTATTGAAACCAATATTTTATTGAAACCAATATGTTATTGAAACCAATATTTTATTGAAACCAATATTTTATTGAAAATAAATAAGGCAATACGTACAATTATATTTTATTTCAACTTTTCTTTCTCATGGATTTCTATTCGGTAAAGCATTCCACAGTCAATTTTATATTTCATTGTTGTTGCAAACATTTCACAAATTAATCTCGTCACCAAATTACGTTCTATCAGTATCTGTGATGAAAAAATAAAAGAGAGCGTAGCTCCTTAAAATCAGTCTTACTTAATCTAATATACGCAACATGTATTTAGAGAAAGAGATAATCGATGAAATATATAATTGACAGTAGGTTAATATTCGCAAAGTTTTAGCTACATTGTAAATTTTGGAGGATATATAGCGCTTTCAAAGCGCCTGATTTACGTCCTCGACCATGCGTATGAAGAGGGTAAGGTTTTAAATCTGAAAAATGACTACAGAAAGTTCTACTACTTTTTAACAACACTTTATAAATCAGTTCTGGAATCCTAGAAAGGAATAAGATCAGAAAATAAAGAGATTCAGAGAGGAAAAATTTACAGTGTGCGCTCCAGGTACTCCGCAATCAGCATGATACTCCGGAAAAACCCACAATGTGCGAAAAATAAATGTTATGAACACGGAGATAAATGATTGAAATGCCCATTCTTTACGCGAAGTATCCGCTGAAATCATAAACAAAAGAAATAGGTAGATCACTTGCAGTTCATTCCCTCTCCAAGTAAGCTGCTTTATGGTTATCAATGCGGATGTAGATATGGAACTATGAATATACTTATTTAAATGTATTATTCATGTCATTAATGCGATTAAGTTACAATAGAATTTACGGCATGAGAGAATTATGGCAATTACTACGAATCACAACTGAAGCTAAAAGGAAACCGATGATGATTATGCAATTCTAATTTGAAGAATATTATAATCATGGTATTATATCAGCACGTAATTTATTTGTTAATCACGGTATTACATTGATTATCGAGTAATGATCTTATTTTGATCCTGGAAACCTTTACACTTTACGTAAAGAGTACTCTATCCAATTCGATATGTTTTATTGCTCTTCATTAGCTGTTTCGATCTCATAGTTGTTCTTTCTTTTTCTATAAAGAAGAGTAATCATCCACTTTTGATTTTGCAAAATGTACTTGTTGATCACGGTATTAGATTGATTATCGTGTAGTGATCTAATTTTTTATTCTGGAAACCTTTTACATTTTAGGTAAGGGCTTACTAAGGGAGTACTCAAGCTGATTCTGTATATAATTCATCACTTTATTAGCTATTTCGATCTCGTAGCTGTACTCTGTGCTTTCTTTCCTATAAAAGTGGGTAATTTTCCACTTTTGATTTTACAAATTTTAGGCAATGGCTTAAGGAGTACTCTAGCTAATTCGACATCATTCATTTCGCTTCATTAGCTATTTAGATCTCGTAGTTTGCTTTTCTTTTCCTATAAAAGTGCGTAATTTTTCACTTTTTACTTTTCAAGCCTTTAAAATTTAGCTCATGGCTTAAGGAATACTCTAGTCAATTCGATATATTTCATTTCGCTTCATTAGCTATTTCTTGTAGCTGTGCTTTCTTTTCCTATGAAGGCCGAACTTCATCCATGCTGCAAAATAGGCCATCCCTTCCAGGCAATGCACAAATAAGGTGTGGCCCACCCATAGGTACACCTTTGTTAGGCGTGGCGTGGCATAGCTTTAGCGCGGTGGATTGTGGGAGATGGAAGATCGTACGGCGTGCGTGACTCGGCCGAAGTGGACGGGGATATAATTGGGATCTCCGGGGATTCATCGGACGCACGAACGGACAGAATTGGGAAGGAGTCCGAGAGCATTCTAAGGGAGGGCGGGGAAGGGGTGCATATGGGAAAAAGGAGCGGAGTTATTGGATTGAAAAAGAGACCTCCCTTCCCCCTTTTCTTTGCCCGAATAGAAAAATTCTCTCAGGCGGGACATTCCGGGAGGTCCGCGAAAAAAAAATCGGCCAAAAAGTGCCGGGAATCGTTACTTTCGATTGGGATCGGCGATGGGGCGAACGTTTTTATTTCTGTTTGGATGAGTTCCGCGTTTTCCGACAGAAATCCGCGCCGGAATCAGTCAGTCACGTAATTGCCTCGAAGAGTTGGGGAAAAATGTATCTGTGTCAACGGCAAGGACAGATAACGCGATCGGGAAGGGACCGCAATTAAGGGATGAGCGAATTAGCCGTAATGTGGGCTGGTAAAATAATTGACGCAACCTCGTTCGATGCACTTTTCCTCCCGCAGAAGGAACGAATGGCACTTGGTGAAAAGTTTCGCGGCTGTCGTTTCTGCCGCAAATTGCGCGTGAATTAGGAATAACAATCCGATCTCCCACTTAATCCGCGAAAAATGTGACGAAAGATTCCTTTTCCAGCTTCGGTTGGGCGGAATCGGATTATCTCCATCATCGCGATTAAGTTCTGCTACGAATGCGAATGTAATGCACGCAACTTTTTCGTTGATCTGCGACGAACAATACGGTAGTCTACGTTTCTCATAGGAAGCTTGTATGGTTTCAATTAAATCAAATTAAATTGTACCTGAGATGTGTGAAATTACCAAAGCAACCCAATCGGTCGTATTATTATATTCATTAATAAACTGCGGGTAGGCTATATTAATGGTAGCAGTCTTATGCCTATACATATGATATTGATATATGAAATACATGATGCTTGTATATCATTTATAAATTAGGTAAATGATAATTATCAGATGATTATCAAAGACAATCCTCTTTTCCTGGATTTTTTGGGTTTTATGACCGGTTTTCTTGGCTAAGAATTCAGTATTTTCATATCACGTATTCCATTCTGAATTACCTCTAGAAAATAGTACCTATGTACATCCATTCATTGGAAAGTAGGCTTAATTTTCAGTTGTGACTATTTTTACAAAGGCATTCTGGTTTTCCAATTGAATTTTTCAATTTTTCTTCCAGTCATTATCTGAAATAAGTTCTTTAAATTATAAGAAAAATCTTAAAATTCAAAGTTGGAAGAAAACCTTTAGAAACACGTATTATTATTCCATGTCCAACTTCCTTCTTTCTGTCTCATAAAATTTCCTGTTAATCATTTCAATAAATTAGAACAGAACAAAATTCTTAGCGAATCAAAAATTTGAGTGACATCAAGATACCATAATTTCACATATGTTTAAAATAACTGAATTAGTTTTCTTTCTTAATGAAAAAAGAGCTCTTTGAAACTTCCACAAGAATATTATCAAGTACTAGAGCAACAAGCTATCAGGATTTTATCTCATTCATGCCTTAGTTCCACAATTTTACGCTTGACTGCATCGATTACGTCTTCTTTCAAAAAACTTTCACGAGATGTATCACAACAAATTCTAATACTCTATTTTCCCGCCCAATACGTTTCAACAAACACTCCTATCACAACAAACAAATACAAAAAAAAACTAAAATGTACATGAAAAACACACCTTTGTGTAAGATTAAATTATTTTCAGTCTAGCTGGGCGAAATTTTCGCATAGGGCAATCAGTAGGGAATAAAGAAACGGTTATACATACATAGAGGAGACGGCACTAATTCCTTCAAAAGAAAACGTTGACATTTGCCGTCGCTGCCAAAGGGGTAATCGGAGAAAGAAATATGACTGAGATTTTGGCCGATAGGATGAGTCTTTGACAGAAAGGAAGTGAACACCGGAAGGGAGAGAAAAGGTAGGATTTTTAGAGCAGATAAGATTAGGGAGGGACACATCTTAGCATGCCTCAGTCAATTCCGTCAAGATAGCGATTGTTTGATGAAATCAATACACTCTCTGTCGGCTCTTATAAAAGTGGACACCTCGGGAAAAGACTCACGCGATGAGTTGATGGATGCAGAGCCCTCTAGCGAGATCGCTTGTTATTACGTGTCAAAATGGCGCGCCCATTCCTTGTAATGGTATTTTACCAGGAAATTAAAAGGCCGCCGTAGGAAGTGAAGCGTAGCCGGTGTCATATGACGGTGACATGTGTCGATTACAAATTTCCCTTCGGGGCGAAGGAATAAAAAGTTTCTCCCGTAGATTTCAATCGGATTAATTACTCTTTGCCTAATTGGGGGTGACTGCAACCTTTAAAATCCGTTTAAACCTGCAATTTTGGATTCCGAAATTGATCGAAGTAGGCTGCATTACTTTCGGTGATCGAATTCGAATTGAAGTTGAAATTTTCCTATCATTTATCTTCCTAACGAGCCCTGATATCTTCTCATAAAATCTTCCGGCGTCAGAAAACAATGACACTGATAATTAACTCAGTTATCCCGCAGATGGTAAGAGTAAGACATATATTACTCTCTGTCCGTAATATGATAAATCAAGTAACTATCGAGTTATCCCAAGAATTACCAATTATCAAATTGGATCTCTGAAAAAGTCAACTTTTAAAATTATTAGTATCAATATATGTAATTAATATAGTACTGCAATTTCCTGTAAAGAAAAACTGAGCCAAAAGTCATATGAAAGTTGATGAAAATGGAAATTGTCCAAGGATTGTGGTGATTATAAGAAAGGTAAGGTTCCGTTATTTCTCAAGTGAATTAAATATCCGTTTCCTAATTATCTTCTTCCTCTATCATAGTTATGTCATAAAAAGAGACATAGTAACTGCATTACAGGTTATGGAATCATATTTAAAGAACCTGCAAAAGGGTATATATCGTATAGCCGTAATTCTAGGACCGACTGAATCTGCGTGATTTAACGTGTCCGAGTATTTGAATGTAGAACGTAGAAAAAAATGAAGCGTTCACAACTCTTTCGATAAAAAGTTACACCTAAGTAGTTAAGATTTAGTTGCCGTAGTATCTTTCAATAGAGGTACTCGGATAGCCAAGTGGTTAGCGCGTTCGCCTTTAGTGACTTGGCTCCTAGGGTTCGATTCCTCATGGGAGAGAAATCGGCTGCCTAAATTAATAGGTAACGGATTCATTGGATTCTATAGTATTATAGCTAGTCTATAGCAACTTGGGAGTCCATGCGATAATCACATATCGCTCACAACACATACCGCTTAGCAAGGCCCAGTGGGGCTTTCGCGTCACATGGTTTATCCACTAGGATTTGGGAGTGCTAAACGTTGGGACAACGCTAGGATAACCCCATTAAAATGTTATTATTTTCCACAAAAGATACGCGATAATATTTTTCAAACTAGGTAGATGTATAGCTTCGTGGGTCCTTGCCATACTTGGAATTTTCGGTAACGAGGTAAGAAAGCAGAGGAAGACAGTCGATGAAATGGGATGAAACTGACTGAGTTGCTCTCCTTTCCGAAGAGGGTTGGCTTGGAAATTAGAGAATAGCGTGGCTTTGAAGATTGAACGCCAACAGGGAAAAGTCGAGATCTGGGAGAAGTTAGAAGCACGAGGATCGATGGGAGAGAGGTTAAGATAGGAGAGAAAGACAGGGAAAGGTAGAAGAAGAGAGTTCTCATTTGAGGAAAAAATTCCCGCTCCTTTCTTATCTACTCTTAGTCTTTATTTTCTTCGGTGGCAATTCCAGATGTTAAGGATTTGCCAAATTGCTTCTCTACATTCTGATTTCTGTTCTCTTCCTTTTCACTGCTTGCTAGACTCAAGTAAGAGGTTCACGCATTCCTCATCCTATCTGGTTACTACTATTGAATTCCTTAATTTCCTTTATCTTAACTTTCATTTCATTTTTCTGTTACTATTTTTCTTACCTATCCATCTAGAAATCTAAATATTTGTATCTCGTAATGTTCATTTTTTATTTTTTTGCAAACATACATTTATTTGTATTATTTACGTAAAGTGTATCTGCATTCCTGTTTGTCTTTCAGCTCTGTCGTAAGCTGCCTTCTCCTTGAAACTTAGTGAACTATCTGTAGTTTTTTTACATCTTCCTTCTTGTTTTCTGCTATGGAGTATTTTTCTTTAGTAAAAGCTAAGGCTTTTAAAATCACAAAGTAGTGTTTTCTTGTGTATTCTTCTTGGCCCGCTTTTCATTTTAAATTTTACATTATGAAGGGTTATATATAGGAAGAGACTTACTTGTATCAATCTCATCAATAAAGTTGTATTATTATTATTTAGAAGATGAAAATAATTGATACTTTTGCTCAAGATCGTATTAAAATCTTAATAATATTTGTATTGATCACTCAAAAATGTACATATTCATATAGTCATATCTTAAATGGGATAAAGAATGCTGCGTTGTAGATTAACACTACCATTTCTTTGTAAAATTGCACCCATTGAAGCGACTCCATAAATTACATAGCCGTATACTTCTAGATTTAATCTTTTAACTTTTGCCCTAATTCCCTTTTGTGTTGACTTCTCCCTCTTCTTTACCTCTAACCTCCCGCCAATCCATTACATGGCAAACTCTTTCCTGCCCTAACCGCTTCACCCTCAGTCGACCCTTTAAGCTTACCCTTTTTCTCCGTGCCTCTTCTTCGCTTTTCTTTTTATTATTTTGGACCCTAGCAAAACCAACGGAAACATAAGGAAATCCCTATCCTTTATCCTTAATTCCCATTTCCCCTAACCCAACGCATTATTCATTCTTCCTTCTAAAATGCTCACATTTGCAGCCTCACGAGGTAACACCACGTAACGTCATGAATTATCTCGCACTGAAATCTTTACCGGTGGCTCGCAATGGTTGATATGTTGCCCTCCCTGGGGGCCATGAGATATTTTTGTGGGACCAAAAGAATAATACGTAAGTGTGGGGTCATTTAACTCCTAAATGAGCAACAAAAAATGAGCCGAATATTTTATTTATTAACAGAAAATAATGATACTCTCTCTGTCACTAAATGTAATTGACTTCATATTTTGATACAAATACACCTATATCTACATACGTACCCTACAAGCCGCCCTTCGACGTGTGGCAGGGGGTGCATGCACCATGAGTCTACTTTTCTAATCGATTACATTCGTGTAAGTTCTAGGAGAAAATGAATTCTCGAATTGGCTTGTTCTAGCATCTATGTCTATGATCTTCCTTGCAATATCATGACAGCCTACAAAACGAGAAGAACGCATAATATATACTACATCTCTTACGAATGTCTCCGAATTTTTGAAGTAAATCAGTTCTTTAGTTGAAGCTAAAATCCTCTAAAAATTCCCATCCTAGGCCCTGAATCGTCCGAGTAACGTTCACCTACTTTTTGAAGCAATTATTTCCAAAACGTATTGCCTTTGTACCTTTTCTAATAAGTGAATACAACTCTTTCCAGCTGGGTTCCAAACATTACGTGCATACTAGAGGTGAGACCTAACTAGCGCAATGTAACATCGCTCGCGCTCTTAAAATACTGTGTAATCTTCTTCTATATTGATACATTACAAGCCGCCGTTTGGGGTGTAGCTGGGGGTGGAAATACCGATTGTTTGAGTTAATCCTATAGTTTATTGTTATCGCCTATCTTTCGCGGTAAGGATGAGTCCTTAAAATATCTTTTGCATCTAATTCTCTTATTTCGCGAATTATTTTTTAAATGTATTTCTTTTATTGTAAGTAAACAATGCATGCATTATAAACCAACTAATATAGTGAGGGGGTCGTAGAGGTCCAATAATGATCAGGAGAAATGAAACAATAAGCAGTATTGCCTTGCGCCTGTATCTTATGCAATCTTGCAAGGCAGTTACGTATTGCGGGTAACCCACCGTTTAGGATGTTACTATTCCAATGCATTCCAACCAACATGGCTATCCGGGAGCCCCGTATCACTTTCAGTAGCATTTCATAAAGAGAGACAAATCAATGCCACATTATTCAGCATGACTCATACCACAGTAACTTTCATGCTATCGCAGTACCGAACAAGAGATGAATGAAAAATATCATTTTCTTTAACTTTAGCAAAGAAAATTGAAAAATATTCCATTCCTCAGAATAACTTTTTTTTTATTTTATAATATTACTGTTATTTTGTCTTATTCAGGGATAGTGTTGGTTTTTATTGAAGTCGATCTCATCTGTAAAAATTTTCTGCTTAAAGGTATTACTGCAATCCGCTTTTTTCTTCGTTGGAATAACGAGTGTAAAGTCACGAAAAAATTCATCCAAAGGCTGTTTTGAATATAATTCCTAAACCCCATTCTTTCGTCGTTTTCTTGAGCTTGATAGTTTGAGCCAGACGCTAATCAGATCAAATGAGCTCATATGCCGTCGTTTGATGTCGAGTTTATCAGTCTTTATACCGAGAATTCGGAGAGGGTTGGCGCTAAATTCCGATAATTTTTAAGAAGCGGTAGCCCCAGGAGGGGCATTTTCTACCAAAAGGAGACTATAAAAGCAGAAAGAAAGGAAGATGGACTGAAAAGGAAATGGATTGAAAGCAAAACTGGAGTCGGTGGGAAGGTATAATGCGACAAATGGTGAGGAAACAAAGGGAAGAGATTATGAAGAGCTACCCTGAAGGCAGAGACATTTAGTCGATGTAATCCGGAAATGAATTGACTGACTTTGTGACGACTATCATTTCCAAAAGATTTGCGTTTGAAGCGATTGACTATTTGTCTAGTAAATCTATCTAATTTTTTTACCTCCAATTTGAGTTTCTTGTGAAGAAAAATCAGTGGTTTGATATCATGTGTTGAGAAAATTTCTTCTTAATGATTCTAGTAATCCTGGTATACCTGTTAGAGAAATAATCGGATTGTAAGATGAATTATCGTCATTTATTTTTTAATAAAAATTCGCCCCCTCAAAATTTAATCTTTTAAGCACTACTTTTAGAATTACAAAAGATGCTATCTCAAAATTTAGGTAACTCTTAAGTGCTTAATTTTTTTAGATACTTAAGGGATTGTCATGAAAAGATCAATAATGCTGATTGATAGCATACTTTTATCATGTCTTAATGTTTAAAACATTTTATACAGTCTCAATGTTGAGTTGCATAGAATGCTATCTCAACATTTAGGTAACTGCAAAGAAATTATTTTTTTCAGTATATACAGAATCATCATAGAAAGAAAACTGCAAATAACTGCAATCTGTAAAGATCTGCAAGTATGTTTATTTATATTTTAGCATATTTTATCATATCCTTAATATTTAAACAATATCTTATAAGTAATCCACAATCTCTGTAATATGTTCAAACTAAAATATATTTAATATTGATACTTTATTGCTGATTTTAACGTCTTAAAGTTTATTTATAGCCATTAATGGTACAGAAAAAAGATGATTCTTCTATCCTGTTTCGGAGCTGTGTTATATTGCGTAGGAATCATTTAAAACAATCATATATTTCAATACTCTGAGAAACTTCCAAACCTATGATCGTTGAGAAGATAATCATGGGGAAAACTCACTTCATAAAAGTCAGACTAGTCACCTTCACGCATCACGATACTCGATTCCTCCTCCAAAAACTAATACTAAGAAAGTGCAGAGATGATGAGGAAGGAACCATTCCATCACCAACCGGAAGTCCTCTTCTCTACTTACCGTCCGCAGGCGAAGAGAGGATAGTGGGAATGCGAAAGAGAGAAGGGCAGAGAGAGAGAGAGAGAGAGAGATCGGCGCTAGGATTCCATTTCCAGAAAATATATCGTTCATGTCCGCCAAGAAACAATTTTCCAATTGCGAGATTCCCCATTCTCCTCTTCCATTTCATTCCGTACCTTTCGTAACGGCGAGAAAGGCCCGCCATTCCATCCCATGAAAACGGGAAAAGAGGCTCGTTTTAGTTTCTCGACCGCTGGCATAAGACCGGGGCTAGTAAGGCGGTTTTTACGCTGTCTCGTAAGGGGCGTTGTTGAGAACCTCCGCGAGTCCGGGGGTGATAACGGGAGGAGAAGCAATGGGCAGTAGTGGCGCGGCCAATCAGTAAAGTGGGTATACGTCACTGCTCCAAGGGATCAAGGGAAGAGGAGGAAGCAGTGATATCGGGTTGAGATGGGGTGAAAAGGATGGGCGGAAGGAAAAAAACGAAGTGGTTGTGGCGTTATAGGAAGGGGAGGTTTCATCTGACGGTAAAGAGATCCGTATAACGGGAAGTTGGGCCGGGGAGAATGGGGGAGTGGAGGAAAAGGATAATGAATGGAGGGGAAGAACACCTGCAGCCAAACAAGGTATATTGGGAGAGGTAATAAATTGGAGGACAAAGGATATGTAAGGAGAGGAACAAGATAAAAAAAGTATAAAACGAAAACGACTAGCATCTAAAAAAGGGCAAAGGCCGCCCTGTTGTAAATCCTGAATAAAAATTAATACCCTTCTGCGTTTGTATTTGGGGAGGGATTTTAGAGTGCTTGCTTATGACTCGGGGCAGAAGGGTCCAGCGAATTCCAGAGTGCTGAGAGATAAGACGATTAAACATGTCTAAGTCTACGGAAGTACCCTCCCTAATGACCACTTTTCAGCATATATCCATTTTATTTTAACCTCTCTTCTATCAACGCAAAAAGGCTAATGAGGTATACGTTTTCATTTATATCAATTTTTCTCAATCGACAATGCTTAACAGAGATGTAAAAACCTTTTAGAAGAATTTGGAAATTTTCAAAATCCTAAACAGCTTATATCTTTAGCAAATGAAATTAAATAGTATCAGATATTTCAGCTACGACAATACTGTGATCTAACAGCATTCATACTGATTAACATTTCAGGATATCCTTCATGAAAAATGGCTCTTACTAATTACAGAGATTGGTTATATTCCGCAGCCATATTTTATTAATATAAATTAAAAATAAAGCATAATTTTCAATCTTTTAGCATAACGAATGAATCTTTGAAAGTGACGTTCAGTGACAATTGGAGAAACATTATTTCCATAAATAATTCCAGAAAATGCCACAGACTATATAATACCATAAAAAAATCAGGGAAAATAAAAATAAAGCCTTTTTAAATGGAAAATTCTTTTAAATTTTAAATTAATTACTTGTATGTGTCATTTCTGATTTTATAAGGAAATGAGATAAAGTCAACCTTGTTCACATAAATATCATAAGAACAAAAAATCATTGAATTCGATTATTATTCTCATTCAATTCTTATCATAGAGATAGCATGCTCTATCATTAATAATTCTAATATGCTCATGATATACATAGGTATATTTTACACAAAACTTCATAGCAATACATGTAGATCCGCCATGTTCGGCGAAGCTATACATTTTCAACCCACGGCAATCATCACTTCAATCTCCAGAACGCGCTGCCAGACATATTTCCCGCTAATCTCGATGAGCGAATTCATCATGAAAAGAATTTTTCCTCCATACAACCAATTTGCGGTGAGTAAAACCGAAAAACAAGGGCGGCAAACACAAAGGGGTCCGCCAGAATGCCTCATTTAGTAGATTTTCGATTTCCGGACTCAAACCGTATTTTAGCGGAGAAGGAAAAAGCGGGATTAAAAAGGGACTTATACACGGGGAGAGAGAGCGATGGAACGAGGGGTTAAAGCGGGGGAAAAAGAGCAAGGAGATGAACCCTGAGAAGAATTAAAGGCACTTGGGGAAGGAGTAGATATAGAGCCATAAAGAGAACGTGAAAAGAGAGAGAGAGAGAAAGAGACAATAGGATTTGAAAGCTAGTTCGCCACGATTTCCTCTCTAAGAGCTGTGGTTAGGGAGCACGTGAAAAGTGGGGGGAAAAGAAGGGAATTAAGGAGATGAACGGTAGTGCCGCAATTACATCCCACATACAGCAGGAACCCACACCCGCTGCTCTTCTAATTGGGAAATGATGTCCGCAGAGGGCGAAGGGCTTTGGAGGAAACAGGGGCGTGGCCGTGTGACTCCCGCTTGAGAGAATGCTAATTTTTCATCGGAGAGGTTGTCACTGGAAGGGGTGAAAAATTGAAGAAAGGGAATGTGTGGGAGGAGAGGGGAGAGGATTGGAGAGCGCGATAAGGCACAAGGTTAAAAATTGAAGGTGGAATACGATATGATTGTAAGGAATACGTAGAGAAAACCTTCACCGACGCGAATTTTGGTAGAAATCTATCTCTTCCACAGCTATTGTTTCTCCAGCCTTGCGTCCTGTATTTATTCTCTATTATCTTTACCCTATGTCATTTAATCTCTCAGTTATTATCTTGATTTATTTTCCTAGCAAAGATTTTTAATCAAATAAATCATCTCATACTATAATTATCACCCAGGAAGGAAATCTACGTAACCATTATTTTGATGAGAAAAATAATAACCTAATATCTAGAGTATTAGCTCCTTATTTATTGAAAAAACCCAAATTTTGTTTCGAATGAACAACATCTTAATTTCTCTTTCATTATTTTGCATAGATCTTAATCAACCTATTCATCTCATAAATACCAACCAGGAAGGAAATATACGTAACCATGATTTTGATAGTAAAAATAATAATCTAATGCTGGTAACATTAGTTTCTTATTCATGGTAAAGCTTTAATTTCACTTTAGATTACCTGAGCTCTTCAATGATTACTAGAAAGATTAATCTACAAAGATTAATAAATACGATACATAAAGGTGTTTTGGCGGAGTTGAAAGAGTATATTGTACGCGTATCTATTTGATATTTTCTAGCAAAAGATGTATCTCATGCTCTCGATATATTGTTTCGGATAGTGATCGCAGGTTTCCCGAGGTTATCCTTCATTTCTAAAATTTTCATTGTTTCATCAAATAATACATTAATTAGTTAGATTTCTCGACATTTTTCCGCGTACTCTTGAAGGTTAAGATTCATCGGTCAAAGCTATATAAGCACATTTGATAGGTAACAATTATGCAGAAACAATTAAATGTAAAAACGATACGTTAAAAAGGCCGTTTATTTAAAATAAACACTACTGACCGTTTCATCGCCTCATTTAACGAATATTTACAATTAGAATGACTCAGTGACAGTAAAAAAACCAAGTAACCCAAGGACTAAAACACATGAAACCGGTGTTTTAGCAGAATGGTACATATTTAAGTGGTAAAAACTTATTTTGTCACCATACATTTTCAAAAATGAAAATGAGCAAAAAAATCCCTCCTTTCATCAAATAAACGTACGTTTTATAAGCGTCAACTCTTTGCAAATGATCATCATTTCATGGTAGAGAGTAGAGAGCGAATATTTTAACGGCGTATTCTCCACGCCCATAGAACAGTACCCCTAGATGGTAATATTATCACGTCCTGATCGGATCCGATGCGAAAGAAAAAAAAATATTTCCCTCCTCTAGCCTTCATCTGCGGCGTCATACAGATAAAGAGCTTCTACTCGATTCCTCTCAGTCGGAGATTAACCTCATGCTTTTATCCGTTTATCCGACCGCGTATCTCTTCCCACATGTCCACGTGCCTTTTACCTTTCCCTTGGCCCTTATATCTCCATCTGCTCGAAAAATAAACTCCGGGAGCGAAAAAACTCAAAATGAGGGGAAAAGAAATTTAGAAACGGATTAACGAGCTTACGCCGGACAAAAAAAGATACGCGATTAAACGGCGGACATTATTTTTTTTGCGAATGAAAGTAGTGGATTGGTCATTTACTTTATTTCCCATCTGCTCCGAATTAAATGAGCTTTCTCCTCCCTTCTCCGTTATGTCTGTAAAAAGGTTAACTCGCCGCGATTTTGACAACGCCCCCGGCCGTTCGTCTCATTTTCTCATTGATAATTTCTCTCTTCATTATAACTCCCTTTTGTACACGGTTTATCTCCCCGTGGAAATCTTATTTAATCACAACTCGTTCTCATAAAAGGCTTTCTCTCTTTTTTCTCTCTCTCATTATTCTTTGGCTCACTTTCCGCTCGGCCCCTTCAGGACGAATACATTTTTCTCTTTTCTCGGTTTGACCCGTCCTCTCGGATCATTTCCCATTGGACGTCATTCCATTTCTCCTTTTCCTGCCCCCTAGTAATCTCACGGAATCTTCATTCTCTCCTTTAGCTCCCCTCCCTACTTGACCCATAATCCCTTTGGCCTCGTACTGCGTGTCAACGTCTCCTGATTACATCGAATTCATATCCTTCTGCCGCCCCCTCCGTCTGCTCCTCTGCCCCTTACGATAGCTACGCGGCCTTTTGCCCACGTGACGACCGCCTTAACGACTGTTAAACTTTTGAAGTTTTGCCGATTATTTCTCTCGAGGATATTGAATTTGCTGCTGTTGAGGCAAATTAGAGCTACGAAGTACCATTTCCGAGGACTTAATTTTTTTTAGAGTCATTTTGTAAGTGCTTCGACAGCTAGAATAATTTCTCACGTGTGCTCCATCCAAACCGGGACCAATTTCACCGTTGGTTTTAGTTTTATAAAAAGATATTCCATGAATGAGTTGTTTAGACTAGGTATCTTGAAAGTAAATATGGATTTTAGCTATCAGAGGCCTTAAGTGCAAACAATAGATCGAGGCCCCCAACTATGAATTAACAGAGTTAAAAATGTTTTTTTTTTCGTAACACAAAAATATATGCCACAGAAAACTCAGTCACTGCACCACTGAAAGATTAAACAAAATGTTGGATTATAAGTAGTATTTCCTTAAATTATTATAAATTACAGTGTATTCCGACATTAATTATGTAGCACGTTTTAATAAACATGTTACTGTAACTTTATGAAAAATTATTTCTCTATATATAAAATTGAAGCGATAGACCTCTAGAAATCCCCGGTCAATTTTTCAGCTATCCCTCTGAGAAGGGCTCAAAGAGTAAATAATGGAACATTGGAAATGCAAAAATAGTTCAGACTGAGTTTTAAGGAAACTTCCTGGTTTCGCCCGAGTTTCACCAGCTTCAAAATTTCATTCATCCCCGATTTATTGCCATAGCAATACGGTAACCCTATCTTTGACTAAGTCTACCGCGATCGTCCGACAGTCCGCTTAACCGATATCGCAGCAAACTGCGTATGGACACATTGGGATATGCCGAGCACTCCTTGAATTAGGTACTGCTAAACCGCATTGAATTTAAATTCATAGGTGGTCCGGTAAGATTATTTTGAATATAACGGAGCGATGTTAAGGAATAAAACTAAAAGCTGAGACCTTATCTGTATCCACATTTTCAAGCCTCTTAACGATAATTAAGCTCTTTAGTTATTTTCCAAAAAACGTTGAAAAAAGGAAGTATTGTTCTACTCTTCTACTATTTTCAAAAAAATTTCCAATCAACTTCTCAAAAAAAGTTCACGCTTCTTAGTGTAATAAAGTTCCGCTTGCTTTTTTAATAAATGATAATTTATAGTAAATTATGATGCCATTGAAGACATGTTAACTGCTTGATTTTACAAAATATGTTTGTTCCTTTAGCAGCGAAGAATATACATTAACGGCGAATTAAATTTTCGGTAGAGTTGCAGTATATTAACTATGTCGATTACATGTAGAATCGGTAAAAGTATTTGGTAGGCCAAGGAAGATATGGGCTATGCGTGGGTGTCGATCAAACGAGGGAAAGTCCTTAATATCTAGACGGACAATAAGTAGGAAAATACTAAAATACTACAAAAATAACTTAGGTATCAATACTTGATGTAAAATTTTCGAATTGTCAAGGATATCCCACTTATTCACAGAAAACTGACTTGAAATGCATTCGAATATAAAATTCAACAGGGTTAAGTTAATGCGCGAGTATATATTTTTTCCAAGAATCGCGTATTTATGTAAAAAACCGAATTGACCTAGTTTATAAATATTCGAACGCGGTCAAATGAGTCATTTATGCAGAATTTTTAATATTATATTTTTAGATATATTTTTGGAATATATTTAAAATAATACCTTGGAGTCCATGTGAAATAAATTTCATATACAGGGCAGTGATTTTGTAAAAACTGTGAAATTGGATCGTATATTTAAGTGACTTAATGAAATTCTGCAATAAAATTTCACCCCGATAATAAAAATCATATTTAGTTGTGATTATACACTCATTTTCAAGCTCTATTTGTTTCATTTCCACTAGAGTGCACCCCAAACTCTTGATCTCCATCACGTGTATGTATTTCAAATGACTGCCAATGTACGAAAAATTGCAAATGAACGGACGCTTACGTGAAAAAATTGAAGTCAGAAAGCTTTTTAACGCTATAAAATCATTAGTGGTCGGTAACCTTTTCATCCCAAGAGAAATGAAGGGAAATGATTTCCCGTATGAAAGTGATCTTTGAATTACGAAGTTTATTCAATCATTCATGATTTGTAACTTCATACATAGGTAACAGCAGAATCCATTGGAAAGACGGTTAGACTAGGATGCTAGAATTTCGTGCCTTGAAATATTATTCACCGTTGAATTTATTATTTATTTTTCAAATTTAATTTATTAATTATTCACTATTGGACAAGTACTTGATAAATTTTAAGTTTTCATTTATATATATACTATGTCAAATCATTCTGATATTTGAGACCTCAACGTAGTGTTAATGCGACAAAATGAAGTATAGGGTTTAATGTTGATTACATAAAACCGCAGAACAAGTAAAACAGTAAACACGAACTAGTTCTAATTTAAGCTTTCTTCGTAGTTTTTGCTGTTTTCCCTCCTCTTTAGATATTTATGAATCATTCCATTATTTTCAGGGTCTATTATCAATTTCATTCGTGAATTTCCTTATGTTCCTGCTAACATATATTGAGGATGAATATTTTTATCCATTGTTTGGTACAGGATAGGGAAATATTTATCTTATATTCACTTTTGTCTCAGCATTCCTCATAGATATGACAGTTACTGAGGTATGATTGAAGCTTAGTAGTTGATTTCATTTAAGTCACTCCTTATTAATGCTATGAGAAGCGTAATTCATAGGGTCATGGTGCTGTTTTATGTGAAGATTTTTCCGTATTAGCACTGTTGCTCAGTGAGAAAAGTAATGTACCAACCTCACTAGTTTGTCTGGTACGCTTAAATCCCTCTCCAAAACTGCCGTTGGAGAGACAAGGTACAAACCGGGATGAATACAGCACAGAACCTTCCTTTAACTACACCATAGAAACACATTTGCGTTTCGAAACCCTCAACCATCGCGATAGACTCCTACCTATCTCTAGAATACCGGTTGTTTAGGTATTTCGCGATGAATTAACCTACATGCGCGTTTCAGTGAATCGCTCATCAAACGGAGGTTCGGAAAAGGAAACTGACACGTACTTGGAACGGCAGCAACCAAAGAGGGGGCGGCGTATCGCTTTTGGCCAGCGCGAGAGTTTTTCTGCAAGGGGAAAAAGCCCAACATATCCACGTAGCACCTAATCGAACGGCCCCACCCCCGACTGCGAAATGAAACGAGTTTGGCGAGGGCGGATCCGCGGCACGGGATCCGACACTTGACCGCGCCGATATTTCATTTCTCTCTCTAGGCATCGGATTACGGCGCATCGACATCGACAGTTTATTGGGTAAAATGAGAAGAGGGAAGGAAGGGGGAGAGAGAGAGAGTTTAAGTGGGAATATATCCGAATAGGTAAAATTCGATATGGAAAATTCTGTTTGCGGGGATTCGCTCTGCTTAAACGCTGGGGCCTTCGTCGGCGGATTTTAATTCGGAGAATTGCCGCTCCCTAATTAGGAAATCGCGAGTTTGCGATGTAATTAAAGCGACGTTGTTCCCGAGTGCTCTCTAACGGTACTTTAGATTTTATGACGATTTGCGTTTGCGATCTCGTTGGGTTCGCTCGCCGGGATGCATTTTTGGGCTATGCTGGAGTAGGTATATGGACGTGGAATTCTTTGTGGAGTTTGGAAACTCCTTAAGCCCTTATGCGGGTCGCTGAGAGTTAACGTAGTGACCAGTTCAAAGAGCAAATCAGGAGCTATGGGAAACCGCGGAGGATTATAAATCTCTATTTTAGTAATAACCGCGAACATTTTTCCATTCTAACAGAAGAATATAATTCTTAAGAATACAATTCTTCAAAATTTACTATACACTTTGTTTTGACTGTTGTTAGGTGGCAGCTACAATCGAAAAAATTTACTAACAACATTTACAACACAAATACCATCCACAGTCCACACTTCTAATTCCTCTTACTGATTAACAGTTTGAAATCAAGTTACTGTATTATCAAACAATATTAGAACACACATAACTACTACAACAAGCCTTAAATTACATAGCATCCCCATTTCCCTCACTTATATACATACATGACAGATATCTCAGTTACTTTTACATAGTCATTTTTCATAGCTTTACTAGCATGTAAGAAAAGTCCAAGGTTTATGAGTATGGCCATCAGTATCAATACTATTTTTCAACAGCACGAAACCCTCCCAGATTATTTTAATTTTAATACCATCTTTTGAACGGAGCATTGCTTAATACCAAACAAAATGAAAGAATTATGTGTTAACCGTAGCACGAATTTAGACTTTAAGAGTTACACTGTAAGAGTTAGGTGCAAGGGGAATCAATATCTATTTATATAAAAGTATGGGCAAGTCAACTAGAAATGTTAAGATATGTATATGTACTAGCACGCAATATAACAGGCGTAAGACCACACAAACAGGTAAAAAAAAACCCTCTCGTACTCCTATGAATATAAGATCGCATATTTCACTGACACGAGACAGCAAACCGAAAAGAACTGCGTAACATACTTATATATGATATGACCCCAAAGAAGAGAAGTGCTTGACATTTTGTAACTCTCTTAAGCTAAATTAAAATTCAGTCACAGAATGACATTCTATTACTCCAAAGCGATGGCTTTTTCAAAAGAATTTGCATGTAACATAGAAAAATTCGGTTAAATATAATAAAATTAATTTCTAATACAGGGTTATTGGAGCATCATAAATGACAGATTGATTTTTTTAGATGTGGCCGCGGGTAAATATACTAAAACCTAAGTACGTTATCAATAGTTGATATAAATATATATTCACGCATATATCTTCCCGAAATAAATGCCGAATCTTAGCATCAGCAAAAAATGGAAATGCGCAAGATAAAGTTCTTGAAAAATTCGTCTGAATCATAGAGATAAGAGAAAAATTACTTAGAAATAAATTTCTACACACTTATTATTACCTGATATTCATATCCCAGCTAAAAATACAGGAGATATAAATAAACATTCATGTCAGCTGAAAATAAGGGAAGGCGACTCAAATAAACCTTCGGCTACTCATGATTAATTCATAATATTTTGCCTCGCGATATCAATTCTTAAAAAGAGCCGTTGACCTATCATCGGCAAGGTTAAGCCAAAAATATACGCGGAGGAGAAAATATCACGTTTGCTCGGCTGTCAGATTAGCGTTTAAGTCCTCTAGATTTAAAAAGCGATTGGGGAGCCATTCGGTCGGAATGGCTTTAAAAATTTGGATTTGATCAGCCAGCTTGGCAAGCGAGCGACAAACATTAAATCGCCTGTTTCTGTTTAATCTGTAAAGTGTGTATTGAGCCATACGTCATTTCGGGCGCCGGGGATGAAATTCTCGATTGATAAAGTCATTTTTGGGAAATCTTTTGCATTCATTATGAAACGATTCGGGAGCGGTGCGAATCGTCGGCAGGGGTAAATACATGATGGATATTCCTGCCCTTCGATCATCGAGTGACAGTGGAAAGGGTTACGCATGACGCCTACGCGATTTAAGGACGGAGCTTGTCTCCCAAAAAGAGGTCTGCAACGATTTATGTAGTTAAGGATGAATGTATATATGATTTCATAAATCCCCTGATAGCATGAGCTTGAAAGTATGGTACCGGCGATTAAGCACGTTCGCACGGATGGTTCGATGCGATCCTTCAGGTGGATTAGAGATTTTTTAAATGGAAAACAATCGTTAGCACGTCGAAAAATACATTATTCGGAAATGGGCGTGAATTGAGTTGATTATTTAAACGAACTTTCAAGTATTGCGGTATATGAGTTTATTTATAAACAACCAAATACGTGCGAATATGAGAATGATGATAAAAGTTGAATTCTGACTGGAGAAAATAATACCCTGCAATACTCACTGTCGATAAATGCCATTTAGAAATTGATCAGCAGAAATATCAGGACGAGTAACGTAAACAATTCAAACTCTAATAATTAATAATTTTCGCATTATTAAATTAAGTTAAGCAACTGCGTGATGCTCACAATTGAACATTCGATGTTCAAGTAAATTCCAACTCCCAATTTAATCTGTCACTCATGGTTCGGAATGTGATGTTTGTTTGTTATTGGTTTTGGAACTCCAGAGAATGATTGGATATGAAGTAAGCCGTGCATTTTGGGATGAAAATTCAATATTACTGTTTCCATGCCAGAGAACAAGTACCGCAGAGTCTAACTCATTACTGCTGAAGAATTTTTTAAACCTCTTCGTATGGGTAAAATATGAAACACAATGTGTAAAGCTAACTTTTCTAGATAAAAGATCTCTTGAAGAGAGGACCTTCCACGAACCGTACTTAATATGGAACTGGGACGATATCATAAGTTCTTCCACGAAAACTTTGGGCTAGTAGTCCAAAAACAAATTATGTTCGCGCTAACTTACTGAATAATTCTATGAAATCGTGAAAAAAATACGACAGAAATTTTCATCAAGATTTTTGCGGGCATATGTATGAAATGGCCATCTCAATGCGTAAAATTCTCTAATTTTATTGCTCTATTTAAATTGACATATCATATTGACATACACATCGATGGAACTTGGAAATGTAAAAAGGATTTCAAGGAATTTTTTGAATCAATCATCTAAATCCACAAAATTAGGAGTAAAAATTTAACCTTTACAGAGTACCTCAATGAAATATATTCATGGATTAAAAGAATCTGTTTGCATTGAAATTAATACTAAAGGAAGTGATTAGTGTCTTCATTGTTTAGCCTACATTCAACTAACCATAATCTAGCTTCCTCTGATTTTATTTAATTCAGAGATTTTACTTACTTTGGATAGAATCTCACTCATAATCTATGCAAATACTGTATGAATTTGTGCAAACGACGAATCTACCGCACGGATTCAGCGCCGCATCAAACTCCGACGGGATATTTTCCTCCGCGGAAATTTTAAAAGTTCGTACACACCGCGGGCAAAGGACGGGACGGCAAACCACATCCCAATATGAAATATTGCCGGCGTAAAACACGTGCCAAAGGATGTCGCGACATAATGAAAACCAATCCACCAATCAAAGAAGTAATTGCCTGTTGGACCGCCGCAACTGCGATGGAGTTTTGGGAGGTAGCGACCCTCGGAAAATCCAGTTTTTGTCGATTATTTTCATTTTCTTCGAGGGCGGAAAGTGGGAATGAAAATGAAATATGCGAGGATTAATAAAACGCTGGGGGAAGCGTTGCAATCGCAGGGATGAAAGAGTTTCGGGGGTGCGAATGTGATGGGGTCCGAAGACCGGGAACAAATGTGGGGCTAATTCATGTCAGATGGCTCGAAAATAACTGGACGAACGGAAAAAGATGGTGGGACACCGAAAAGGGGATACTCGTGAAGTGAGGGAGGGAAATAGGAGTGGGGAATTGCCCAGTCGGCGATGGATTTGTGGTGTGAGGAGGGACGGTGGCGCCAGGAGGCGGGCAGGGAGTGGAATGCAAACATTTTATCAATGCATAACAAAATGAAAGGGGAGGGCGACAATTTGGGATCGGGAGGTGAGAAGATGATTGGCCGATGCTCGCGCGACGATTTTCCCGCTGTTTATTCTGGGTAATTAATCAGAAAAAGGATGGGGAAGATGAGGGCAAGGATTTGGAACATAGAGAGGGAGAAAAATGTGAGATGAGTGTAGGAAAGGCGAACAATGGATAGAGGATTGCGATTGAGAGATTTTGCCTTACGGAATTGAAGCAATAGAAACGTAAGAGAAAAGTAAAAATTGGATAAGGTATAAAGATGTTGGAGGTAGTTAATTGGAGGAGATAGTCTGAGGGGAAGTAATAAAAACTTAGGAGAGAAGTGAAAATTTGATAAGTATTAAAAATATTGGGGGTAGTTCGCGACCAAAGTATCGGGACAGGTGAATTCAATTTAGCTTTTTGGAAAAAATATGTAAATTAACGCTAAAAGGAGGTTATGCTATATGTTATACATAATGAAGACTTCATTTGAGCTTCGTCAGATTGATATGAAGTACCTAGAGTAATATTTTGATATTTTGTGATTTATGATTATTTCCCAAAGCTTTTCATCAATGTTAACGGCGCTGTGTTGAATGGTAGTGGTTGTAAATGCCGGATATTACTAGCAAACTCCCAATCTACTCATTGAGCTAGTTTATAGTATGAATCCAAAAATTGCTAAATCTGGAAATTATGAATCTTAGGAACGTGATTCTCTTAAATAATCGATGAAATATTATAGTTTCGTTTAAATGCCACGGTGAAATTAAAAATTTATACTAAAGCTTGAGCGACTTAAACTCGTAAATGAGAGAGTTTTCGATCTTTCCGTCAGTCTGAAAGGAAGCAGAATTCATCACTCCTCACACAGCACCGCGTTCATACTTCGCTGCCAAGACTGCATATTATTGCGACAACCAGGGCTCATTCGCCCCGCCGTAATTGGCCTTTATTAGCATTTATGAGAGGGAGAAAAAAACAAGCGTGAGACCTCCGCTTTGGTCCACATCCGTAAGATAACATTATTTCAGAAGTTAATTAAACGGAAGGGGAGCGTGACGAAGCATTTACTCGGCAGCGTACGTCCGCGACGGCGAATTCAATCCAAAATGGCAGTCACCTACAGCGGCGGTGATGGAGGAAGAAGGGGGAGGCGCCGTAATGGGGCAGAAAGTGGAGGAGGTCGAGAAGGGAGTTACGGAATGGGGAAGGTGCTTCTGGAAGAGATGTCTAGAGGGTTTTAGGGGACGGTATCTTTCCCTCGAGGGCGGTAGAGCGTGCCTCCGTCGCCGATGGGAGGATTTCGAACGCCTTCGGTGAATCGTCATCATGCCCCCTCATCCCATTTCCCCAACTCCTCTTTTTCTACAGATTTATCCAGAACGACTCTCTCATCAATTCCGTCCCGACGTTTCCCTCACGACTCCCAACCTTTTTTCGCTCTTCCCCTTTGTCGACCTCATGCATACCCATCCCTTGCGGAAGATTGGCGCTGTTTTCTATCTGGGAAACCCTGCCGCCGAAAAAGGGAAAGTTCCCCAATTGCCTTTATTGTATTTTTCCGTGGTTCGGCTGCCACGTCTGGAGGAATCCTATGGTCAGCGGTAATGTGTCGCTGGGAGGGATACGGTTCCATTTGTCGGGGCTGTTTCTCTTCTGGATGGCTGGGAATTTTGGTTCCATCAGCGTATACTTGAGGAATAACATCTGGAGTAGGTTGGAATATAATGGGTAGGCGAGGAAGCATTGGTGAGGTGGGCATTATTAGCTACCATTGAAATTACTGCAAAAGTCATAGTAATACTGAGTAGTGGGACGGCTTAGGTCTGCAGAATAAGACATTATTAAGGATGGACAAAATAAACCGAAACTTCAAAAATGTGATCATAGATGAAAATTATAATGTAGTTGTAATTATGATAAACGATTTTTAAGTGCATTGAGCTCTGAAATATGCATGGTGTCCCTGCATGCTGTATAAAGATAAAAATCTGCTTCTTAAGTTGGAGAACATTGACACTAGCGTGAATTGTAAATTAAAATATATGATCTTTTCCTAAATGTCATAAGTACGTTAGCAAAAATAATACTTGTAAAAATAATATGAATCTCCAAAAGATGACATAAACCGAAATCAATCATTTGTTCAATATAATTATTTATTGATAATATAAGATTAATTTACGGCAGTTGAATTTTGATGAGGATAGTAATTGTTTATTTATTTATTTATTCATTTATCACATACAGCATACTAGTGCCATTTTATAGCGATAATTTAACTTAACAATGGACAACACACACAACCATTCCCTGACCAGAGAAAATCCGATCAGCCGGGATTCGAACCCGGGACCTTGGGGTCCAAGTAATAGCGCGGCTAGAACGCTAACCACTCGGCCACCAAGGCCGGCAATTGGAAATGTGGAAGAAAGAGCTAATAAATCACATTTATTTGCTCAACACATAATGTATGTTAAACTATTTTTCAACATGTAAAAAAGTATGTATGGTAAAATTTATTTTATTGAAATAACTATTATTATATTTCAGGTTCTTCCAAGTCTGACAACATGTGGCTGAAATAAAATTTAAAGGTACGTGCATCATAACAATTTTAGGTTAGTAATATGTTTCAAGTTTTATAGGATGTTTTTTATGGAGTAGTTGATATGAAGGTGTTAGTATCTCCCGTAAGAAATACATGGAAGCAATTTTTGAAACTTTCAGGTACTTCCCGACGAGATAGAATAATGAAATTTAGATATTCGTTAGAGAGGCATAAGGTTATTATTAATATCGATTTTTTTCATGAAGCATCATGAGTTTGACTCCAGAGGATTCGAAATTACTCTCAATAGAAATGCACTTTAAGTAAGTTTTGATCAATGGTAGACTTATTTTCTTTGGCATAATTAAATCAGAAATTAAGGTCCTACGAAGCCGAGACGATCACTAAAATAAAGCAAATTAAATCGAAATTCTTATTGTTCTCGTGGAATATTGTTTTCGATTCGAAATTGCTAGAGTTGGGACTGAACAGACGAAAATTTTGTACAATTTTGTGATTTTAAACAACCAGTCCCCTTGGCGATTAAGGCGGTTGTTGAACTCGACTATCATACGAATATCAGGGAAAGATAGGCTTTCTTTCTTTCTATTATCCATTATATAAATGCATTATTTAAACGTTAAATTTAACTCCGCAATTTTTGATGGGGAAATTCACTAGTATTAATTATAAAAATAATTTCAGATAGATAGATATTTCTGGATAGCGTAAGAATTCTCCTTTTATGGAAATTTGATTCTCAAAACATAAGCCATACAAAATAAAATCCCTCTGAAATAACAAGTTATTCGATTTTCATCTGATATTTTAATATTTGATTCCGCTATCCACGAACCCGTAGTTCCATTCTCGCGCAAGGGAAACATAAAAAAAGAGTACGCTTTTCGAGTCCAGTTCGTTTACCCCAATTCCGACTATCCTCCCCATCCTGAAAAATTACCATGTGTCTACCACAAATCGTTGTCCTTCTTCGCGCCGCTTTTCAGACCGGTAATCTCTCGCGCGTATCTCTCGTGCCGAATGCAATGTTCTTTCTTCCCTCTCTCTCTCTCTCTTAGAGTCGTGCTCGCCACCTTGCGTCGAGCGTAAATAAAGCGGTACGGAAAATCGCCGTCGGTGGTGCAAGTCTCGCAAACGTGCAATTCCTTCCCTGGTGTTCTTTCCATCGAGAAAGCCGCCGCCTTTTTTATTTGCCCTACGGTTGCATTCGATGCTTTTTTTGTCGCGGCGATGTTCCACTCTTTATTTCCCTTTTTCGAAACCCCTGAATTTTGATGACCGAGACGGCTGGGGTCGATGGAATACGTGCTTTAAAGAAGGGAAAAGACACGCGCGATACATGGGATCGGGGTGGGGGGCAGAGCTGGAAAAGAACGGGAACGATTGTTTGAAGTTCTCATTCGAAGAAAAATGAAGATGGATGGAAAGAGTTTCAATCACGCCTCCGGATCAATCGTCGGAGGTGTACACCTCTTGCTACACCTGGATCGTTCCGAAGAGATGCTTCGACACGTATATCGAGAGAGGGGTTGTCGAGCGATAATTCTGTGGGAGACGGATAGTGGTTCCTGGCCCCATTGGCATGCTAGACTAATGATTCCGGATTGTCCGTAAGGTATTGGCTCGGGCATATATGTCTTTGTTTGAATGAAATATAATAAATAACCTCGAGCGATGGTTAGTAGAGTTCCATATTTTATACGCAGAAATGGATTAAAGAAAATTTAATAATGTATGTTTAGTGAAACCCATTTTGAAAGGAAGACACTAAGTAAATTCTACAGAGGGTTTTTAATTCGACATGTTTCGTCTACGGGTTGACACCTTCAGGAGACGAATTACAAAATTTTAGGGCATATATCGTAGGGGAAATATATAACCTAATTTATGTACTACCACTACGAAGTACCCATATCAAAGACCTAAAATTTTGTACTTCGTCACCTGAAAATATCAACTAGTTGGCGAAACATGTCTAATTAAAAATTCACTTTGAAATTCACTTAGTATTTTATTTTCAATATACGTTCTGCAGAATTCATTAGAAGGCCATAGGATAATTACAAATCGATATAGTTTTGCACAAAGAACTCGAAAATACTCTCATAAGGGTAATTCAAGTAAAGATTGACCATATCTATTATGCTATATTCAGTGGAATTTTACGATTGTGTGCGTTTATTTCACTATTTATTTTGGTGAATATTTTCAGTTGAATTGTACAAGTTCTTTACTTATTTCTGCGTCGAAAATTGAGTGAAACAATTATAACACAGAACTTCAAAGTCCAAACTTCAATTTATTAATTCCAGATTACTGTGCGATTATGAAGATTTTCTTTTCATTATCACATAAAGTGCTACCTCATTGTCATGAATATAATCTCCTTAATGGGTCTTAAGTAGTATTCAATGATGCTCAAAACCAGTAATTCCCAAATTGGGTTTCATCATATCTCTAGAGGCACTGGAAAAATCTAGGGGGGCGCTTTTGATTTTAATCCATAATCCACCATCTTTATTTCAATTGAATGTTACAACAATAACGTTCAGTAATTTAACTAATGATTTCATGATTGTCGTTTTTATTTTGCTTGTTATTATTCTCTGAACTATTCTACATATAATAATTTTCATAGATGATGATTGGGGGACAGTTGTACGTGTTGTATAGACTCGAGGAAGCTGTATTACAATAAGGTTAAGAAAAGACTGCTTTAAGATAGGGGAACCTTTTTCCATCGAAAGGCCTCATTTAGCATTCAGTCTCACAAGAAACCGCTGTATTAGACCAATCTTCTATTGCGTGTTGCCATCTTTCAAATAGTTAAACCTCCAAATTTTGTATCAATTCGGCGAATAAATGGTAGAGAATATCTTCGACTTTTTTCTCACTTGCCGTTATTAGCAATATTTGGAGAGAAAATTATTAAAATACAGGTATTTGTTCAGGAAATGACTATAAGGCCCCTACGCCCAAAAGGTTACATTTGACCTGAAGGCCGCAGGTTCCCCGCCGTAATTTCTAAATTTGAAGAAATGTTAACTTATGCGTTCGCAGTCCTTAGAGCCGAAATAATTGGGAGCACAAGGGTGGAGAATCCGCTTTATCAAACCATCTCCGATGCAACTGGTCAGGTGAGTCAATAGCAGGGCGTCAACATGGGACACATCTCAAACAAGAGCATGGATCTGGCTAACCCGTACGATTCATGACAGCTATGCGGTCGCAGATAAACGGATTTAAGGAGAAAAGATTTCAGCTTTAGGGACACTGGAACGGAAGACAGCATGCTAACTTAACCTCGGAACTAACTACTGCTAACTTGCCACGGAAGACTAACATCGTGCTAACTGGCCCAAGGGTCTCAGATTCGCATCTTGATGATAACATGACTGCGTTTGTATTCTGTGAATTGAAACTGCTTTATTAATATTTCCAGATGCGTGGGGATAATTATGATATGTTCTACTTATAAAAAAATTCTTTTCTTCGTGCTTCATCAGGTTTGACCTGATAACGGCCGATGTATTAATGTAATTCTGATGAGTAAGTATATAGTGTTAAATAATGAAAAAGTGTAGTTTTTTCTTTTCTTTTACTTTGGAGGAAAAATTGAAGTATTAGTACGAAAATATATATGAGTCAAATTTAATTGCAAAATTTACCTAATTCGAATAACTATTGAGCACACAGATTCACAGTTTCAATTTCTTTACGGATTTGCATATAGTTTATAATGTTAAGATTTAAAATAATTTCCATCTTTTTTTAATTGAAAATTCGTTAAATTGATATATTTTGTAGGTGTAAAAAGTCAAAATATTTGGTTGCCGTTGCAACTCATTTATTTGATTATTTGATACCTTAAATGAAATGCACAGCAATAAATACATTCTGCGACCGTTCCAAATAAGTGTTAAATATAATTTTAATTACCTTGAATGCTACTTATCTGTAACTTAGGTAATGCTCATAAATTTATAATCCAAGACCTTGAAATATTCTGAGAATAATATAATCTAATCTAAAAATGATAATACGTTGATACACTTTTCGCAGAAATGTATATCGTCTAAATGTTCCAGTGGAACAAAGAAAGCTTTGGAAAGGGGCGTGGTCAACCCTCATATATTTACAATCCATGAACGGTGAAATATATATACGGGTTATATAGTAATCTTAATCTATAAATGATAATGTGTTGATACCCTTGTCTCTGGGAAGTCCTTCGCCGAAATATCTATCGTCTAAATGTCCGAGCGGAACAAAGGAAGCTATGGAAAGGGGCGTGGTCAGCGAGTAAGCGGAAGTAGAGGCATCCGTCATGGGCACAGACTGTGGTCTAGGGAAGAAAGACGTGGAAGAATGCGGGGTCTTCGTGCGAGAGAAGGGATGGGTCAGGAGAAGGAAGGCAATGACTTGTAGGGAGAGCAAGAGATGGGTTGCACGTGAGATATAGGGAATTCTGAAAAAAGACCTAGAAAAGGCGGTGAAAGCATAGACCGCGGAATAGGGGCTCGAAAATAAGAGAAAAATTCAATCTTCTTCTAAATGAAGTAGAAATAATTGGTAATAACAGCATCACTGCCCGAATTGTAGCATCGAATGGTGCTCTACCAACGACCTAATTAACACAGTGATAACACTTGATTATAAGTACATGGAAAGGATAATATGTAATATATATTATATTTAATTATTTTTCTATAGTTTTCCTGTCTCTTTGCCCCTTATTTACATTGATGAGCCTTTCCTCTTATATTATGTCATCTATTTCAATCAAATTTTGCAAAATATTGGCCTTTGAGACAAGAAAATAAGGCTGTAGTTCAGTCCCCATTAGGCTAACATTTCTCATATTATTCAGAAATTAAGCCATTGCAGTCACTCATACCCATTGCATCACTCATACCGTAGTACTTATCCTATTATCACATATATTAACAAGACTAAGACAAAATCAATGAAAGATATATTTCCTTCAATCGTATCTCATGAAAGTTTCATACAGTTATAGTACTGGGTTTGACTTCAGAACGTTGAGAAAGGTTTCCATAAAAATTCACGTAAAGTTAGGCTTCACTCCTATTACAAAATTAAATTAGAAATAATAGGAAATCTAGACAAACACGAAATGGAGGGAACTCGAATAATTACTCTCATTTTGGTCGTAGCACATAATCATATACGGAGAAAAGCCAAAAAAGATAAATATTGTGTACAAAATACCTTTGTGCCGTAAATATTTTCCACATTAGAAAATGATGGCGGCAATCACGAACGGAAAATAATCTAAGACCGTATTCCAACGATCATAAAATTCTAAAGCCCCGATCGGCTTTCAATCGATTGAGGATATTAAAATCTGCGCTCATCGATCCTCTGAATCTTTGATATTTTGGATTCTGAGGCAAATTTATGTAGATTGATACTACTAATATCGTATTCAGATACACGATTCATCAATATGGTAAAATATTCTGTACTCCATGAAAAGGTTGAGTGTTTGGAAATATTTCGGCAGCAAAAAGTGTCACCTTTTTCCGTAAACTCTATTTAACCTTGAGTCATATTGGTTAATTGGTCTGGAATTGAATCGACTTCGAAAAACACTTTAAATTTCTAATTTTGTGTGGGCTATCACGTGATAGCTTAGTAGAGGCAAATATTAGTGCGTTTAAATTTCAACAGGAACCATAATATGGAATTTCAACTATCAGAAATCCATTCCGTTATCTTTAATTTGCGCCTCAATTGGTATTTTACAAAGACAGTGAATGCCTGGAACCGTTTAGGAAATTATGTACTCTACAGATACTCATACTTTGAGCTGAAACATTCAAAGATGAATCACTAATATATAATCTTGATTGAAGCAAGATTGAGACTGAAAAATCTCTTCTTACATCCGACCTGTAATGATTGTAATGATTACAAATTATCTATATGTAAAAATAATTAGAGGAGAAAACTTAAGAAGGAGTGGGTGTTAAAAGAACCTATTATCTTAATAGAAAAGATCTACTAACAAAGAAGGGTGTGGAAACCTGCTAACCGTACGAATTAAAAGATGTAAAGGAAAATTGAGTAGATCATGAAAATTACTTGAATTAATAAAGATCAGTGCTATAATAAAAATAACATATAATTAAATCCGCAACTGGGGACATTGCAATCGTTCACGCAGAGAGAGAATACAATAAGAATCACAAGGAAATTATAGTTTTGAACATGTTGAAAAACAGCCAAAAATTTCATGAATTTTGTAAGAATAGTAGACGAAATTTGGCCCCTTGATATCATTAAGCAATAGAAATAGGATACATTTCCAACTCCGATACGTATGTGAATGCAGCTGATTCTCATCCTAATATTTTACACGCTTTCAGTATGACAAGAGATTGTATACGACAAAAGAAACTCATACGAAAATTTTAGCCAGAATTTAGACTCCTAGATTTTTCCCAATCGAGCAAAGCAGCGCAAGAATTTTTCTCCATGCGCTGACCTTTCCAGCCGGTTCCAAAATCTCCAATGGTATTGATCCACGTAAGAAATAAGTTGATCTGCCGATACGCGAGGCTTCACGCGGCTCATTTCTAAGCCGGTAATTTTACGACGCGGGACACGAGCACAAAAAAATTCGTTCCGGAAGATGATTAGACGGCAAGTTGAGGGGGAGGTTGGATGGAGAGAAGGGATAAAGCATGATGAATGAAAGAGGGAGGTTCTTGGAGTGGTTATGGAGGAAGACATGGATGTTGCAGCACGGGGAGTGTAACTCAACTCCTTCGATGTGAAGGGGTTAGGAGGAGATAGCGAATGGAGATGGCGTCTTAGGGGAGGGATGTGATTATGGAAGGGAAGCTCTCCAAAGGGGAGGACGGAACGTGCCGGGGAGCACAATTAGCTCATCAAGGAGGAGAGGCCGCAATTATTTAAAAATAAACACTTTTCAGCGCGGAAATCGGTCTTCGAAGAAATCGGGTTCGGGCGTCGATCGGATAATGCGCTCTTAATTAAGTCACGGTGATTCGGATGAGCTCCATAATCGTCCCCCTAGGTTAAACGCGGATGTTTGTATTGCGTTCTGTAGTTTAGTGTTTGAGGTTGATGATTTTCGTCGATTTGAGACGTAGTTTGGCTCACAATGCGTCACTGAAAAGGTGCGATTTTGCGCAAAAAAGATTTTAATCCTAATTTTGCGTTGTAAAATGATCTTCCAACCTTATAGAGTGAGAAAACTATATGTCCAGTGATTTCAAAGATACTATGTAAGTAACTTAACTTAAGCTACCATTCAACGATACGATTTTAAATATTCAGGGTTAAATTCGCTAAATTATAGAATGATTTAATATTATAGTAATAATAGATATATAATGTAGATATCTCTTTTCTTCCACTGAAAATGAGTCAATTTTTTACTTCCATCCAAAAGAAAATTCACTGGATGAATGGACTATTTTATACAAAGCTAAAGATAGAATGTCAGATATTCGTAATTCTTAAATTAATGTTATAGTTATTAGGAATCCAGGAACTCTAATCAGATCGACTGCCGATAGCGAATCGACATTTTAAGTTTGAAAATTCATATTGCTTTAACTCGGAAGAAAGATTTTCATTTTCGACAGAATTCTCAGCAATCTGGTAATATCTGGGTATAAATTCAGGATGCCATTGGTCTGAAAATCAGTCATATGGAAAAATAGTCTGTGAGACGCTGGTGACGCCCAGTTTGTTATTTCGTCCATGTCAATAAGAAAATCTTATCGAGCTGTGGTAATCTTGCGGTTTTCCAACGATAACCATATTAAATTAATCTATGAAACCGTGTTGAAGCTTATGCAATAGAATAGAATCACCCGAACTCCCACCGCATAAACTGCTCTACGTCTAAAAGGGCTCTGCTAATATCTCCCTATGGTTTTCCCCATTCTCTCTCTCATAAATATCTCCACATTTCCTCGCCCCTCGATTGTGATAATGCGCTATCTTTCACGTGCTATAATACTCCCTACGAGAACCCTCAACCTACTTAACCTCCATTCGAGGAAAGAAAATTAAAAAGCAGAGTATCCACCGAGTGCTTTGGTGAGCTATCGTCGAGAGATCGGCATTAATACCAGAGCCGATATCGAGCAACCATGTCGAGGAATGATAAACGCCTTAACTTTAGGGGCATAATTTGCAAGATGGAGAGAGAGAGAGGAGTATTAGGCAGCGGCGTATGTTATGAGGGGAACTTGAGAGTTCGCCGAGAGGTGGCGAATTAGTGGGGAAGAGGAGGAGGAAACCGCGGGTGTGGGGCGACCGAGGGCCGGAGATCATTTGGAATTGGTCCACATTCCAACGCGTCCCTCGCTTCCCCTCAATCTCCGCCTTCCCGCTCATATCCCTTCTCCACCGCAATCACCAGCCTCCTTTCATACCCCCTTTCACCCATTTCCTCCCCCAACACCTTACCCTCTGCCGCTTTCTTTCATTTCCATTCTGTCCATCCCTCAATTTCGTGGCTCATGGACATCCCCGACGCGGAATATAAACGGCCCGCATTTCGCCTCCCCTCGCTACCCGTGTTTTATCCGTCTCCCGTTCGTATTTTTCATTACAATGGCGTATGCTCCCTCTGCGCGTAGATCGGTTGTAGTGCTTGTGGATTCCGTCGATGTAGAAATTCGAAGAGCACGTTCCGCCCGTTCGGTGATGCTCGCTGGAGTCGACGGGACTCTTCTCAGGCTCATCTTCTTGAGATCTGTAGAGTTTAGCGATGCAAAAATTTGGATGTGGAGACGGTGGTGGTGATGAATTGAGAGGTTACGCAGCAGTGCAGAGTGGTCTAAGGATTTCTGAGGGATAATGTGTTATATTCGTGAAGGGCTACTGCCTACTTCTGACACATACATTTTCTTTACTGCGTTCCGGGATTCATAGTATATTTGATAGCTATAAACCGTAGTTGAAGTCTCCTAATGTAAGCTACAAATCGTAATTTCAATCGTCAGATTAAGAAGCACCACACAGAGACGGCTTGGAAGATGCTTGAAATATGGATAATAATAAATTTGATTGAATTTCCATTTGATCTACCATTACTGACTAGAAAGAATTGAACGCACTATAAGGCCAGAGTTGTATTGCTGGGTTATAATGTTAGGGTTTAAATATATGTGGAAAACACTAAATTGTTTTCCATGAAGCACTACAGTACATTGTTTGTACTGTACAACATAGATTCCACACTAATGTGGAAAATAATTACTAAGGAAAAGTATAAACCTGTGTTAAATCTTGAATTATCACAGCATAACGTCTCTATAAATTTTGTTTTTTATTCTGTTGCATTAAAGCTACGAAAATTTCAATGAATATAAACCAATACTAGAGAGCAGAGGTTCAAAACCTTGTAACTAAGGATTACAGGAATATTGTCTCGGTGTAGCGGAAAATATCAGGTAAATAAAATGTACAGTTAAAACTTTCCACAGTTAATTTTATAAGCTGCTTTGGCCTATGGTGGTATAATTTTTTAGACACACATATCGCTCAATGTCCTTAAATTTTTGCGTTTGGTACGTTTTAGATGCAATTTCTTATCGTAATGGTCAGGGGGTACGCGATCCTAGTACTAAAGGGCAAGAGGGTACGAGCACAAAGATTGTAAAACCCTGCAATTGAGTCTTGATATCATAGTAACAAAAAACATACTGCATTTTGTTAGCCATAGAAACGAGGATATTATGTAGGAAAATTTGAAAATTTAGGAGAGAATATCCACTCACGATTATTACTCGAAGCAAACGCTCTATACGTAGCTTTCAAAGAAGATATTTTTGTTGCACAGTTGTGTTAAATATTTTCATATCCCAGTACTAATATTTGAAAGACCTACATACAATTTGACACAGATATTGACTATATATATTTCAAGTATACACTATACTTGAAAGGAGATTTTTCCATAAGCGATGTTGATGATTCAAGTATTGCAATCGTTTCACAACAGGAATAACATTGGACGGAACACAACCGTTTCAAATAGATAAAAACACACACTCAAAGTTTCAACTCATTCCCATACGCGCGATAACCTCTCCAAAATTTAAATCCAGAGCATTCCGAGCTTTTCGAACTCATCCTTCGCGAAAGACCATTCCTACGCGCGAGTCTGCGAAAATCTTCGCGTTAATGTACGCGCACTTATTCCTTACCTCATCTCACGGGTGATATCTGTTACTTGATATCAACTCCGAACTGTTGGGTATCGAGTTATGGAGATCCCAGTCTCCTTTTGCTTGTCTCCACTCCTTCCGTTGGATATATCTCTCCTTGTCATCTCTATCAAAATCCTTTTGTTCTCTGTATTGATTTTTCGCTCGTGTTTCCATTCAACTTTCTCTCATTTATCACCCCTCATCTCTCCATTCACTGTGCCTCCTTACCTCTACCCTTTCATCTCCATCTTTCTCTCTCCCTTTTCCAATTCCCTCAGCGAACCGTAGCCGGATATGAAAGTTAAGCGGCAAAGACTTCCGAGGCATTAAACCAGAATGGGGACATTACTATAGTGTTTTGTAGCGTCTTTTCGTAGTAGCTTTGATGTGAGCGAAGCTCTTTTAACAGGGTGGTTATAGGAACTTAAAACAGACATAAATGGAGGTTTGACCGAGGCTTTGCCTCTTTATAACGCGTGGGTTATGATGTCGGAGGTTATTCGGGATTTCTTCTCTCCACTTAATATGTTCGGGTTGCATTTCGCCTCGGAATGGGATCGATGGGTGTTTTAAACCGTGGAAATCTCGGTTTGCGTACCATCATCCATACCTTTCGCCGTAAGAAACTTAATAAATTTCCAATCAGTCGGCATGACTGTTGGATTTATGGGCTGTGGGGTAATATCTCCAACTTCTCTAATCAAGATGCGAATGAGGGGTTCGCCACAAGTTGAAAGCAGATGGGTCTTCAGCAGCTGTTAAATCCGAATTTAATGTCCCACCGTTGAATGAAGTGTAAACATTTGATGCGCAGTACTTTCTTGGTTTCCTCTCCTTGATGAACCTAATGATAAAGCGAGGTGATGAAAATTTTGGCATATATTGCTCGAATGCGTATTTCATTCCGCGGTTAAATTAATGGACCTATCTTTATGAATGTTGAGCGAATTTTATTAAAGGTACTTGATTTATTTAACTCTTAACTCTATGATGAAATTTCACATACCGTTATTAAATGCGATAAAAGTACAATTCTAAGGGAAAGTATATAGTTTTTTTTTCAATATGCATGGCCATCTCCATATAAATTTACCAGAACTAACGTTATCATAAATATTATGTTAAAGTGCCCATATAAAACCAGATATCAGCCAAACAGCTTCTGCTAGAGTCATATTTTCAGTTTATATCCATGCATAATACATAGAAGAGTACATAAATTTAAAGAACTACGTAAATAATGGAGTGTACTTTACGAAAATTATGTTAAATTTTCAGAATTGGAAGGGATGAAACAGATCAGGAATTGAAAATAATAAAAATACATTCCATTCAGAAATGAGAAGCAAAACGTGATTACACGTGTCTAAATATTTATATTTTTGATCACGAGATGTTTTTGAGTTGAAATATTTAAATAAATCTTCAAAACATTGGATAGTATAAATATTATGAAATGAGTGACACGTGCCTCCTTTTTCCGATATTTGTAAATTGAGAGTAAAAGTCGTTTAAACTCTACAAAATGCTAAAATGTATCTAAAAACTGCGGGAGTAATGTTGCGTCGAACAGCTAATTAATCTCGCTCGTTGATTACATTATTTGCAATCTCCTATTAACTAGGTTGTGAGGCAAACATCATTCAGCTAATTACACTCAATTAATGATACATTGTTATTTCGTAGACTCTATAGATCACCTCGGAATTAGAGTAATTTGATTAATTTTCCCTTGTTGTTCTTCAGTGGCCCTCGCCGTGGGAATCGTCATTAATTCCGAATCCACTCTAGCTTCTTCTTTATGGTTATCAAATATTTCATCAAATCTTTAACCGTAGTACTGTTCCTTAATTCTAGAGTGTGCAACGTATTACGACTCTGTTCCATGAATCACGCAATAGAAATTATCGAGTAATTTGTATGAAATTGAGTAATTTGCATGAAAGGATTAGTCCTGATATGTGTTCAAACTACTGCAGTTGGACTACATATCTAATCGTGATTGAGTAATTTCGGGCACTCTTACTTAATTGGAATATCTGAGTAAAATGTATTCCCTGTTGAATTTAGTGAGATGCGATGAATAAAGTCCAATTATACGAATCCAGTAGGTCTACTCGTTAACACCAGCATCGAAACGCGAGGATGAAAAGTTAGCTGGAAAATCATAGCTATTTTACTGCTTTAAATCCAACAGTCAATAATACCACAAAGGTAAGATGCAGCAATAACAAAGTTGAAAGAACAATCTGAGAGGTACAAAATTAATACGATCATAAAATCCTTGTCTAATCACCGATGTGTGCGTATTTATTTCACTGATGCCGGTAACTCTCATAAGAAATACGTGGGATAAACTTTGGAACATTAATTTCACACACTTCCCGACGAAATTGAAATTATAAATTTAAATATTCGTTAAAGGATCAGAGACCTAACATATAAATATTTTTCTACCAATATTATCCCTGGTTCGTCTCTGTACGACTTGAAAATTCTTTCATAAGAAATGCACGTAAAGTTTATTTTGATTGATTGCAGAATTTTTTTATTTGGCAGAATTAAGTTACAAGTGATGGTTCTTCGAAATCGACATAGGTGACAAAAGAAAGGAATTTGAATAAATATTCTAATTTTTGTAGTAAATTATTGCTTTGGATTCCAAATTGCGAGGATGTTAATAAAATAAACAAAAATTTGGCGAGATATTGCGGCTATACATAACCAGTTTCTTTGACGAGCAATGTGATTTTTGAATCCGAGCTTATGCATTGTCAGAACATATAACCAGAAAAATCCACGTTACATAGTCCGAAATGATATAGTGAGTAATATACAGTATATAGTGAGTAGTATCTAGTATATAGTGAGTAAAGTAAACAAACTTCTTAGCTTCTTCTTATGAAGAGTTTTAGTAAACCTGAAACTTAATTTTCGAGGAAAAAATTCCCTAAACAGGATTCGAACCACGGAGGATAAATTTTTGGATTAATCTTTCATAAAACTCATTTAGGATTTTTCAGGGTTTCTGAAAGGCCTTCATGGAGTTCTCAGGGCACACATAGTTCCCACCGTACATCACCCTACCAGGCAGTCCCCTACTCTCATTTCGTCTGCAAAGTCATACATTAATTCCACAATTTTCCGAGCACATGCTCAGAAAATGATCTGGTGAAATCAATCAGAAACGAATGATCCAGTGAAGGAGAAACTGATGAAAAGATGGGGAAAACGTAGAGGAATAGAAGTAGTATAGCTACAGTGTTAGGGTTGTAGAAGAGGGGTTATGTGAGAGATGAAGAGAGGTGGAAAGAGGCGGTCGGTGAGAGGGTTGCTTGCTAGTTGCCATGGCAACATCAACTCCGACACTTTCCCGCTCTTCTCTTCGGCGGACATCAACTCTCCTACTCGTCTACTCCATTCACTATATTTCCTCCATTATTTTCGCCCAAATCCACCGCCTCCTTCATCCAACATCATCGCTTGTACACTCGGAAACAAAAGTTTCGTTTCTCCCCGTACATTTATCTCCGTCCCATTCGAATAAGTACGATTAGATAAGTGATTGCGTCTGCCGGATATCGCGAATGTATACTCTTGTAACCATTAAAGGGGTTTTACTAGAAAGCAGCTTTTGAAAATTATAATAAGCTTCCAATTAGATTGCGTATGATGGAGGAATAATATTCGGCACGGTCAGGTAAACTAAGAATTTTTAGTTCGTGTACTCATGTAACTGTCCGCAATTGGTTGCGAATGATGATTTTTCCTCGTTAATTCGAAACTTCAGTAGTGAACTCACAAACAAATGATCCCTCAGAAACTAAGCGGCACAATTAATTATTTTAAGTGCTGCTCGTACGTTGTGCAATACTAGAGCGGATCAACTATGAACCGCAATACAGCTTATGTCTGGAATGAAATTTAATATCCTCATCAATCGAAACGCTTTAGTTAACAATAGAGAGCAGTGGAAACTTCAATCTGTAAAGCAAAAATCATGTATTTATCCATTAGAAATTAAATTAGGTATATTTATAAACATGATATTTACGCTCTTCCACGTTTGATTTTAGGACAAGAAAAAATTGCGTGCATAAAGCTCGAAAGAATTAAAATTATAATAAATAAAAGAATTAAATAAAAATCAATATCACATATATTAAACAGTATCTCTGATAAAGGAGATCTTCATGAGGGCATATTCGTTCAATATTTACCTGCAGTTTCTAGTCGCTGAATGAATCGAATGCTTTTAATTGACAGTAAGAGTAATTAAAATCATAGTCTTGATCGTACATTAAAATTTTAATTCTAAAGTTTTTCCAACACTGTTTCAATAAGCATTGGATTTGATAAGATTATGTGCAGTGGATTTTCCTTCAATGCATGATTTTACGTCATCAATTCAGAATTTGAGACAAGTTTATGAAGGTGTCCTGATTTGTTCATAAATATCCAAATCTTTCAGGAGTTTCTCTAACTTACTGATATCACAAGACAGATTGTGCAATGAAACCGCTGTAAATCTCTCATCCTGTGGTCTATGACATTCTTAATCTCAAGCAAAGTAATTCATTAAATATATTTTGCCATAACGATAAATTTTTAACAATCTAGAAATTTATTATTTTTGTTTGTCAATAGTATAATTGGGTGCCCATTACATTAAGACTGAATTATTTTAATACTCTATGCACATAAAATTAAAATGTGCAATACTGTAATTGAGAATCAGCAGTATCAAGATTACTTCCTCCTTTAAAATTGAAAGAATGAAAGTCAAGGATTCCATACCACCAAGCGTTTCAGGAGATAGAAGAAGTAAGACCAACACTCCAAATTTCATCCTATTGGGCGTATTAAGAACTATTTACTTTCATATTAAGCGAAAAATTAAGCTAAATTCCCAAGGGAGAATGCTATACTATATGAGAAGGAGGAGTAATAAATCATCTAATGATTTTCCACCTGTTTTTCCTCCAATTGCTCAACACATAACCCAAACCAAGGGATGGAGCGATATTAGAAACCTTCCACGTCATCTCGATAGAAAAAGGAACCACATTATGAGTAAATGATCGGCTATTCCAGCAAATTAAGCTTTCATTACAATTTCCATCATATTTGCGAAAACAGCCCATTCCCCTCCCAACCGCCTTCCACCACTCTCCTCATCCGAGAAGTTCGATTTCCCTCGGCCCATGACGTGGGCGATATCTCGAGCATATGCGGGGCAAGAGAGGGGAAAAAAAGGGCTCGAAGTCCTCTGGTGTTTGCAGAGGCAGCCGATGTTTGTACTCACAGCCCAGTTGGGCGGGAAGGAGAGGGATATTCTATGAAGGGAGGATGTGTTTGTGAGAGAAGACTCCTCTCTCTTGGAGAAGGAGAGAAAGCAAGTTAAAGTAAGATAAAGCATTACTGTCCATGATGGAAGCGGAATTAACTTAAGCGGCAGATTGCCGGGGATTACGAAGAATGAGATATTGAAGTGAGGTAAGAGAGAGAAATAGTCGACCGTTTCGTATCATAAAGAATTATGTTCTTGTCGGGAAGGAGATAACTTAGGATGGGTGCAAAAGTTAAAGAGTAAACTACTTACATACCCAGTACTAGAAACCGAAATTATTATTTTCTCAAATGTCTGGAACATAAGCTTTTATGAACATGTGATTCTGAAATCAACAGTTTTATGTGGGAATTCATATCGTAGATTAGAGTAGAAGTGAAAAATAAGTGGCTGGAACATTTCTCAATTTACCAAATAAGCTTGCGGGTATAGCCATTGCTCGTCATTATCAGTTGATGATGTTTGTGTAAGATATTGTAGAGAAGTACAACTAATTCTTCATTTTCTCATATTCTTTTCTGAATTATATTTCAGTCAATATATTTTTTTCGTAGCTTTGTGGAAGATCATTTGTAAATACAAATATATGTGCTTAATTGATATGAAAACATAAGAATTTTGCGTGATATTAATTTACAAATGGATTATGGTCAAAGAAATCATCTTCTACATACTCTAAACTTGATAAGATTTGTAATGGGTGAATATTTGTATAAAACATACGAAATACATTGAGAATAGTGATTTTGAAGAATCGATGAATGAGTATGAATATAATTTTCTAAAGCTTATAATCTGTCATTAAATATACAAAAGTTGACTATTCTCAGTAACAGCTGTCTTTAGAAAAGTAAGAAGAGAAACGTGACTAATTATCGAGCATTACTTTTGCGAGTTCCTAAAGTCTACTCTCCTGAAAAGTGCCGCTCTTACCGCTGCAAAGACGGTGGATAAATCTGTGTACTTGTTTACATTACGATTCCGACAACTTGATGTAGTGCTTTGGATTTATCTTTTCAAATAGGTTTGTACTTGGTATTTTTTCTGATCGCTTGAACCAAAGCTACTAAGGATGATACACGAATAAAAAACGAACTTTGCAAACGTAATGTATGATATCTGAAATAATTATTGATTACTGTAAAATGTGACGATGATAAAATCCTTATGTAAAAGATAACCTAAGGGAGAGCATACTACTCATAACCGTTCCTTTAGTATGAATTTAAGTTTAATAATATGACATGAAATTATCTTCCGAAGATCAAGAATGAATAACTTAGTTTACTATTGAGAATTTTCAATCGCCATTCGTATTAAAAAATTCGAATGATTTATAAACATTCGTAGCCAGCTTAATTAACCGTAATTAATCACAGCACTATTCATTGATGCGAATGTAATTAGATTGGATTGAATCTTATTAAGCGATATCTGATGGTAATCCACTATAAACTCAATAAAACAAGGAGTGGATAATGTACGACTGCACTGATTACTACGTATTATTTTAGTATGGCTAATCCATGCCTTATTTCATCAAAGTAATTGGATGGGATATATCAACCCATACAAGATGTTTGGAGGAGTAGTACCCTTTCTTTGAAAGTACCAAATAGAAAAATTAGGGGATATGGATTTCTCCTTATAGTAAAATTATTTGTAATGTTGATACCTTTTCTATCTATAAATCCATTACTGAAAGGGATTCCGTCATTGATACTGAAATATGATAGAATGAAGAAAGTATACATAGTACTATCATGAAAAAAATTGTAAAGTACGTATCTATAACAGAGAAAAATTTTTATGTAAACTATGGGATTGTTTTAAGAAAGCTACAATCCCTTCTAAAGTACAAACATAAAACTGACAAATGTTCCTCTAACTTACCCAGCATGATGGAAAGGCAGTCTTAATGTGGAAAAAGGTATTTGCGTGCGGCTTGTATGCGATGTCCTCCACTGTAAATAGGAAAGAGGAATGTTCTTTAGGAATTAGAGGACATTATAGTGGAATGAGAGGGAACAAGAAGAAAAATGGGCCAATGTAATTGCTTCGATAAACACTCATATAAGACTGAGAGGATGGATAAACAAGAGGGAAATGAACGGTGACTCATGATCAAAATTTAGTCTCACAACCACATTCAGTTTTTTAGGACAGCGATCACGGACGAAGACAAAATAAACACATACGATATCCTTGAGAATAATGGAATTATTGAAATTTTAAATTGTTGCAAATCTTCTCGGAGATAAACTTAATTTTCACCATGAGGCCCTTTATTCTTCCTAACTAAAAGTAGCATTGCATTACATCTGAAGATCGACTCTTATCCTAAGAAAGAGATGGAAAAGACCACTAAGTAGCATGAAGCCTGAAGTAGATGCACTATGCACTCATCTGTTTCATATCTATTGTACTTCTCATCATCAATTAATTCTTAAAAGAGAGTTATATTTACCTCCATCCGGAATGCATTGAAAGCTATCCATTACTGCAATCTGCAATTCATACTTAGATAATTAAGGCGATTAATTAATCATCTATTAATTACTTAACCCAATTAATCAGTCCGGATCAGTTCATTGAGATATGAATCGCAAAAGGAATTAAATTTCCAATTACAAATATAATGATAAAATATTGTAATGATTTGAAAATCTAATTTGTGGACTTAAAAATATAATCTCATTACAATAAAAATGTTCTTTTTTATGAGTTATCTTAAAATTCAATAACAGTATTTTTTGATGGAAGATGCGTAACTATAGCTCTAAATTAAATTGTTACTCAACAAATCATTCAATTTTATGCAGAATAGTTAAGAGCGCTTCTGATTTCATAATGCAGAATGTTAATACAGAATGTATCATTATGTAATGCAGAATGTTAAATAACACGTGCACAACGGAATTTGAAATTCAGAAGATCACCCCGGAGCATTACTAGTGGTTGAAAATCACAATTACGTCATTGAAACTGAAAATATCTTATATTAGTCATCAAATACTGAATATACAGTAGAAGCAGTTAGTTATATCATTTTTGTATGAACTATTTAGTTGTTTTGTATTAATGATTTTTATGACTGCATATAAATATGTAAGTGGGAGGAAAATGCCACCGGGATTGCAGCCTAGTTGGAGTTTAATGATGACGATGACTTTTTAAAATAATATATATATAATTCAATGTAACATCCAGGTCCCCCTGAGCAGGAAGCTCGTCAGGAGGTGCCATGGTGTGTCACTGTTACATAATATTGCATATCAAAGAAGCCACAAAAAGTAAAAGTAATAATAGTACAATTATAAGTACGAAATGATACTTTTACAAATACATTAAGAAAATTTAAATATTTTGTACAGATAAAGTTAACATAATTCAGAAACATAATTCAGAAACATAATTCATATACAATATTTTGTACCTCTAGTATTGCGTCAACATCCATTTCTTTAATTCCACATTAGCTTTTGAAAGTTTATCAAAGGTTTTCATGATGATGATAATAACAGTAATAATTAGACCCTAAGCCTACACTAATTCATCACCGACTTTTCCTCCAAAGACTCCAAAACTACGAGTAGATTAGGTTAACTCACAACAAAGATCCATCCAAAGAAAACGGGTTTCTCACTATTCCAACCCATCCCAATAATCTTATTCAGCGAGATGAGACGTCATGGGCGGGAAACTTCGAGGAAACGGCGTAACGGAAGACATCGGCGAAGAATGGCTTTTGGGGTTTGTATTGGAAGAAGGTAACTCAATACGTAGAGAGAGAGGAAAAAGAGAGAGGAGGCGTAAAGGGCAAAGGTCGACTGCGGCTGGCTCGTTAATGAGTGAGGCGGGTGAGTGATACTGGGGCTTGCGATCGTCTCTTCCTTATCTGCCGCATTCATCTCCATCTATTCTCCCTCGCTAACTTCCCACTACGCGTGCGTCCACTTGTCGGCGCTGCTTGAATGAGCCTCATAAATCCTGCTGCACGGCGACTTAACACTTTCTTTTAAAAATTCTCTCGGTTCGCGTGAGGGAAGGAATCGCCGGCCTCGACAATTAAGGAGACTTCAACGCTCGACTCACTAGATGAGGGGTGCCTAAACTTTTTGGGAGAATGGCCACAAAGTGCTAGATGATGGTTTTTGCTTCTGATTACACGGTTCGTCTTATTTTTTCTTCCGCTCATTTACTTTAAAACGGAATCGAAATATTTTTGCTCGTCTGTGATAGCTGTTCATGCAAGTAAATTGACGTCTACTGTATCTAGGACAACAAGGGAATGGTCTGATGGGTTGACTATGAACAAGTTCTAATAATGTTTTACATACCACTGACATCAGGTCCTACACCTACTTGCAGAGCGAAATTACTCAATTAAATTATAATTTAGAATTTCAAAGGAATAAAAAGGAGACGAATGAGTTTTGTTGAATACAATGCACAAGTTTCGTGTTGTGATTCACGGCATGGATGATTGAAGACTTAAATTACAACTATATTTTCTTTAAAGGAGTTAAGAAAAGAATTTATCACTCGTTAAACACCAAATCAAGTATACTTCCTTAGGGTGCCTATGGTTAAACAGTGAAGTAAATATCTTTTGGTAGGACACGCTTTAAATGATACCCTTCATGTTTTCGTATAACAATAAATCCTTTCCTGGACTAGAATTGGTCTGCAGTTCATGATTTGAAGCTCCTGAATGGTAGTAGATGTGATGAACCACTTGGAAGTATATAGCTCTATCGAATTTACAATTAATCGCATAAGCAATTTTTGGTTGTTCTAGAATTCAAAATTCTGGATTCGGAAACCCATAGGCGTTAATTGTAATTCACTTTCACTTATTTTTAAGTGAATAAAAGTAAAGTAAAAAAAGTGAAGTCTTTGGCGCGACATCTCTTTGAGGAATAAGGCCTAGCCAGGTGGCATGTGGTAGGCGCATTGGCTACCACTATTTTGCATTCAGAGTCCATAAGCGGGTAAAAGTACAACTATAATTGCAGACATTTGACAAGCAGTTGCTTGAGTCTGCGGCTAATTACATTGATAACATCAACAGTAAGAAGACTAAGGTTAATAACTTCTAGTCTCACTCTACGTATGAAAAATTTGCCTCTGAGAGAAACCTACAAACCTATTTAAAACGCCGTTCAAGATAGTAAAAAGATTTTCTAAATAGCTGTTTCCTTGTCATGAAAAATGCCTATAATTTTCCTACAGTCAGCTATGATAAGTGGTATGTGATTACAGCAAAAATTGCAGTGACTTAGAAAAACTGCAAAGTGAACGACGCTGTATAAGGTAAAAAATATAATGAGCTTCATAGGCATGCCTTCGCTCATTATCTTAAAAATCAATTCTCTAGTTGAACGCAAGACTCCATTTCGATACTTGAACAATGAGCCAGAGATTTCATTCAAAAATATTTAACAAGATTATTATATGCCAGTCCTCGTGCCTTCAGTTCGTTTGACAGTATGAGAAATCTCAAATATTATGGAAATAATCAAGCTAACAAGAGAAATCTAAAGAAATTACTCGTACCTTATTTGATTGGCTATGAACTACTTTTGAATACTATATATACCTTTGAATATATATTCATCCTTTCACTACATTCACTTTCTACGAAAAAGAAAGAATAAGTCTTCAGAATTATTCTTTGTGTAAAGAGGACATTCTTTCTAGTAATGAGGAGGATTAAATGGCAGAAGAATCGCTGAATTAAAGCAGCAAAGCAATACAATACCTCGGTAAGAATCCATTTTAAAAATCCATTAGAAATATGTCATTCTGTTTGCCATTATCTAATTCCGCGATAGGTTTACTAATTTTTAGGATACTCATATCCATGTGAACAAACGAACACGTACATGAACGACCTCTTAAAAACTCACTCTCACTTAAAGAGTCCATCAAGCGCGAAACTTAAATTTCCTCCTCTCCCTTTAAAATGTACTACACTTCGCAAGAAAAACAACTCTGGTAAACGACTCTCCTCTGAAGGTTTGAACCTCACGAAACTTCCCTTTCCCCCGTCAAGATTCCTCTAAGGCTGAATGTAGGCAGTAAGAAAGACAGATGGGGGAAGAGGAAAAACAGAAGGATGAATTTGGAAAGGCAGTGGCTTTAATGCGCCTTGCGGTTGTTAGCGTGGGTTCGGGAGCGTGATACGGAGAATGGGAGAAAGAGGCATGAAATATTCACGGGAAGGGCGTAGCTGAGTATGTGGGGGAGGAGAGGGAGGGGAGTGGGCAGCGTAGTATGTGTACACGCCCGCGAAAAGTAGGGCCATCGCCCGTTCTCGCCTTATTGCTACACGCGGCGAGTTATTCGGAAGAAGATATTCAGGCCAACGCCTATAGACATGCTGAATACATGAGTTCGGGGGCTCCCCAAATGGATCCATTATCATCGAGGAATTATCTTCCTTCGCCGTATATTTCCTTTAATGAGGTCTGCGGCATGAAGAAAAACAAGTCATATCCTCGAAAGAATTACGCATCGATCGGCAAATAAGCGGCGTGAGAGTTTTAATAACATTGCCGAGGGAGGAGCGTGGTGGAGTTGACAATCAATTCACCGAAACACTATGCGGTTAATTGAGGACGGTTTATAAAATTAATGGTTTTATAGGGAGGAAAAAGAAGCGGCCAAAAAAGGGAATACTGCAAGTCATGCGCTTAAATTTTGAGTAGCACTGGTGAGGGTGAAACTTTTGGGAATGGAAAGAAGCGTGAATTAAAATCAATAAAAACACTAGATGATTTCTGTTGTATCTCAAAATATTTTGATCCATTCTACGATGCAATAACCCTTAGTATTTTCGATCTGACAATATCTCGCCATTTTGGCCTGTTTTTAAATTACAATCCAAAAAATGTTGAGATACGAGGATGAAATTATCAACATAAGGATTTTCAAGCATCGAGTACCGTGTTGGTTCATTAAAAAGCATATAAAAATCAATGTAAATAAAATAAGTTCATAAAAATAGAGTCGTTTACCAAAATTGTTCGATCCACATTCAGATAAAATAGTGGAGGCAAAGAAAGAATATTTTGATATGCTGGCTCAGTATAATAGGTGGTCTTAATATGCGTCAGATTAAACATTATAAGATTGTCCCTTAAGACAAATTTTAACTCGTTGGCATCCTGAAAAGTGGTGGTTAATCACAATACTCACCGTTTTGCCAAAATTAAATACTTGAAAAAGATAATTCAAAAGGAAGATGAATTATTTATATTATTAATTAAGACCGTCTAGAAATAGATCTATCATTATTTTTGGGAATTCATAAGGGAATGAATCTCTTGTAGATGATCTTCTTACTTTCATAGGAATATTTTCAATGTTAAAGTTTCCATATGATAATGCATATCATCCCATGCGCCAGGAGTGTTTTCTTGTAGCGTAAGTTTTCGTAAAAGGAAATTTCATAACCGTCTCCCTTCTGGGAAGGTAAATTGACTAGAGCTCCACTCCGTCTAAAGTGGGTGACCCGTGCAAGAAATGTCAATAGACTCGGGCTATCCGAAAGGTAACCCGCATCTCCATCATACGACTGCAAAGCCTTGTATTCTGCGGCAGAATGGACATTCAAAGTGATAGCAGTGGGGTGAAACGCATTAGGGAAAGACGAGTATGACCTACATCACCCAACTATCCCCAGATGATAAATTTTCAGATGGTGAGATATCGCAGATCCCCGTAAATTAAAACCGTGATTAGAAATAAAGGAAGAAATAGCCCTTTATGTATTGAATATTCCTGATGATCCTTTTAGAAATAAATACTCAACTCATAATTGACGACTTGAGGTAGATTCAATGGCATCTATGACCGAAAATTAAATTTGCTGTTCTAGAATATCAATCATAAGTAAAGCAAGAAATGTAGAGGTAATATAAAAAATGGGGCAACCTAAAAGAAATAGCAACAAACAAAAGTAATATAGGGGAATCACGCCGTGTAACAGTAGCTTCTCAAAGTTCGATATGGAAAACTAAATCTCATGGAGAATATTAAATCCTAACAAAGGTTTTTATATTTTTACGAATTTCATCAAAGTGATGTGAATTGTAGCGGAAACTTTAAATCTTAATTTTTCTCTCTAGAGATGAGATTTTTATAACGTAGATTAAGTACTCATTGCTATATACCCAATCTATTATTTTTAAAGCCGATTGAATGTAAATGAATGGTAAGATATGAAACCACTTGGAAATTAGATGAACACCGATTTTTCTTAACACTTAATACTGCTAGCTTCTGTCTTTAGGTTTGATCAGAATATGCAAAAAAATTTACCAAAGAGGATTAAAAGCACGCCTTTTAAAAAGAGTTAATTTACATATCCCTATCATGATTCAACTAGTGAGTCAGCAACAGTGTCTAACGTAGCCTCTTGAACCACCTTCGAAAATTAACTCAACATGTGTTAGAATGACATCGATGGATTATCAATGATGGAAAGCAACTGCAGACTGTGTACCAATTACGGAATGGGTTTCAAGCGTAAATATCCTCGTTATCTGCCGCACTTCTCCGAAATCATCACAGGAAAAAACAGTAGTAATGATTTTACAGAGTTTAACGGATCCAATTTCTAAGTGCCTTGATAACTCAGAAAAAAGTCTTCTCAACGACAAGTAAAAAATACATATATGTAAACTTTGATGATTATTCAAGTCTCATTTAGATTGTCTGTTTTAAATCCATATCAATTTATATGTTGATGGATACCATCTGACATTTTAAATCCATAAACTCTTGATCTATATCTTCTGTTATTTAAGAAATATTATGTCATTGATACTTTCTAGTTGTATTTTAAATCTTTATTTAGGAAAAAAATATTAAAAGTATTACAAGGATTAAAATTTTATACGCTAAATAGATTGCTTAACTATAAAAATATATTCATTTAAAAAATAAATTCATTCAGCATTGGGACCCCCTGTGATAATGAAAGCATTGCTTTCGAAATGCGCATTAGAGAATTCTGAGTAACTGGTTGTTGCCAGACGATTATCCTCTTCCGAGGAATTGCCCTGGACGGTTGCCGCTGCCGGCGATTGGAGAAGCCTTTGACTCTTATAAAAATATACTTTACTGATAATAATTTCAATACTTAGGAATCCATTTAAAAACTAATCCTTATTCTCAAAGAGCACTAAAACTACATGGTAAAACCTTACAATGCATGTAATCAAAATTATTGTTCATAAGCACCTTAAAAGACATGATATGAAAGTTAATTAAAAGTTCGATCCCCATATGTAGGGATAGATGTTCTTCATAACGACATGATACATATGAATATCGTGCACGTATCGGTTAATTTAATCACAACTGCTTCCAAAGAAAAAGAGCTCGGAAGATAAACTTCCGAAAATCCTCCAGTTGTTTCACAGCTCTCCAGCAAAAATAACGGAAATGCCTTCAATATGAAGCTTATCCATTAATTAACCGTCAGCATTCCCTTCTTTGTAGTTACGGATCCAAACAAAGCCCAAGTTTTTAGCTGCTCTCATTCCCAATCTTTCGTAGCGTTCCAATTTCATCTCATCCTTTCTTGATCTAACTCCCTCACCCAGGTTCCTGCTTCCCTCAATTTCTACCTAAAACCCTCTCTTCCCAATCCCCCTGCTTTCCCCACCTTCAGATACAGAACTCTACTGGGAAGATAACTAAATCCTCGTGATGAAACAGCGGTATGTGTGAGGGCGTTCGGAAGATGGAAGTGGGGACCGCAGGATCTTCGTTTTCTGTGAACTTTGAAAGCGGTGTGCCTCAAGCTCGCGCCTGGGATGGCTTCGCCGACTAATATCATCCTGCAATAAATGACTTTTCAACCAGCCGCTCCTCACTCGAGTCATAACCTCATATCTTTCCCCGGGTAAAACATCCATCCGTTTTCTTTCTTCTTATTTTCATCCGAGTGAAACGTATTAAGACTTGAATGGCCTGCCGTTTCCGTCGAATGCGTCGTTCTGCTCTCTTGCCGTTCTTTCGTTTCAGTGGAAAATGCTATATAAGAGAATTCCTTTGTAAATTTATTATATCCACCTTCTTGTAGAAGTAGATATCCTCAAAAGTCTACGTGAACAGTGATTAATTGTATTAATTTGTTACGGAGGAATGGTATTGAAATTTAAGGAAGACTTAGCAAATTAAATTGCATCAAGGATAATTTATTTTATATATTTCTTGAGCACAGTACTTGATGGTATGAAAATGCTATTAAAGAGTTCCAAGAAATAACGTAATTCATAATTAAATAAGAATAGAGCTATAGAAGGATAGCTATGACAAACGTATAAATTTCTCTTAAATCCTATAGTCTACTAATTTCATTATTCATCAAGGGATAGTTGATCAAAATAAGAATCAAACTACAGTCTCTATCGCAAAAGTTGATTTAAAAACTGGTGGCGTTATAGGTCACGAGAATCCAAAGATTTGGGAATTAATGAAGATCATCGACCAGAAACTATTGATAGAGAAAAAAAGTACTGCGTTATTAAGCAAACGGAGAAAAATTTGCTGTGGAAAACTATTACAAGGGAAGAATACATGTTAAAATGAATAAAATATCAAGAAAGATGGTCTTCAAGAAATGAAGAAATAAAAAAAAAAGGAATCCCTTAATCTTGCTCATTTTGAATAACAAATGATTGAAAGAGATGATATGATACTTCATAAAAATTTTGTATAGCAACCTAGATATTTAGCCTCTGATGTATTAAGAAATATTTCGCGTATTAATCAGCGAAAAAATTAGCTAAATTGAAAAACCGCCTAAAATCAACAATTCAAATAAGAAGTTGAGCCGAATTCCATTTTTAATTATACTTCATAACCCAGTGACTGATCACCTCGAATATGATATTTATACGTGAATCTTGAAGTGTATATGCTAATTGTATTGATTCAATGTAGCATTGAGGCAATAAAGGATTAAGGCAATTCAAAAAGAAAAGAAAATGTGATTCTTTCGCCTCTTACTTAATAACTTCCACTCACCCTTTGTAATACATTTCACAGATAGATCTGTTACTAAAGCTGTAAACTATCCTCATAATATTTCCATTTTAACTGATATGCAAAATTATCTCGTGATTAATCATACTTTTTGAAATATCCAAACGAGGATGATTATTTATCAGACGCTATAAATGATGTAATCCACCCAAGATAATGAGCATTTATCTGCTATGGGATTCCAGATCTCCAAGATTATATTGCCGGAGATTAAAGGATTTGCCGTAGTGGACTATTTTCAAATCGCCGAAGATTAAGTGCGAGCGGAGTAATGGGAAGTAATGAATTGGGCAATGGAATTGAATTAACAGAATTAAGAGCTTCGATTAATTTTGGGACCTCTGATGACACCGTTCAGACAAATGAACCTCGTACTTTTGAATTAAGATACGAAAAAATGAGAAAATATATTCTCATTAAGAGAACACACCTTAATATCATATCAACTTAACCTCTCAGGTGGATATTCAATATGATATTCAAAGGATATTCAATATGAGCCCCTTAAAGTATTCGATTACATTAATTGAATTTAATTTACATATTTGCGAATATTTCTTAAATATCTGAGGAGTAAATACGGGCCAAATGAGAAAACTGAAAGGTACACATTAAGATAACACATCTTAATATTTATCAACATATCCTCTCATGTGGAAGGATATTGAATATAAGCCCTTTAAAGTACTCAAGTATGGGAATAAGTATTCAATTGCATCAATTTAATTTAATTTACATATTTGCGAATATTATTTAAATATCTGGGGAGCAAATGGGCTTCAAATGAAAAAACTGAAAGCCATCCACACTGATTTGCTGCCAGAGGAAAGAATGCTAAAGGAATACAGTCGCCGGAGGAAACGCCTTGGTAATATGGTTCAAATAAATTATTGTTTCCGAGAAAAAGGGGACTAATATGCTCGAGGATCCGGAATTTCCACCTGCTGCACACTTTCTTTGATTCTCCCTTTCTCGCTTTACAACTCTTGCTCGAGATCTTTTTAAGGAAGTTGCAGAGCGAATCCAAGAGCCACTTTTAAAGCCTTTATTAGCAAAAGAAAGACGTTATGGAGTGCTTCTCTCTCAGCGAACCATTTGGTTACGTCTGGAAGAGAGTTAGAAGATGAAGGTGTGAAGTTTAGCAAGATATCCGAAGGAAGGGAATACAGTTAGCGGATGAGAATGGTGGTGCTTATGAGTGAATTGCATCAGAGGATGATTGTTATGATTTAGAATTCATTGAGCGCTAGATGGCGTAATGTCCTCAGAGATTCGATTCTCCAAAAGATGCATCGCAGAAAAACATCGGTGGCTGAAGACTCAAAACAGATAAAAGAAATTAAGCGATGGGAGATCTTAGTTAGCTAATCTGATTTAGCGTATACATTGAAAATAAATACAAGTTTGGAAATCAATATTCTATTTATAATGACTCCACCCGAATTTCCTGACAGAACTGATATCATATAGCATTAGAAACTACAGTACAAGAGGGTAGTTAAGTTCTCATCATATCTAAGAGTTTAAACTTTTACTAATGCAAGCTAATAAGTCTGACATTTTGCAATCAGCAGATGGTATTTCGTATATCTTCTTCACCTTCCATAAGAAGAAGTGTAGGTTACACCTAAACAAGAGATTTAACATCAAGATTGCACATGACTGTAGTGTTTTTCAAATTTGAGAATTGTTCAGGTTTTTCAAATTTATATAAAACAAAATAATAATCGTGCGAATTTTCCATTTCTAAATTTTTTCCTTCACAATAGGTAGCGAAACCCCAAACAGTCCGTATCCAGGGCCGGCCCTACAAGCACACCAAGTTATACTTGGGTAGGCAACATTATCGGGACGAAAAGTTTGATTCGTAAGACGAATCCTTCCTCTTCTGCATTGACAAAAATATGGATCCTGTCAAATTAAGAAACCATATGAAAGATTGAAACAACTGTCAGAACGAGGAAAAGAGGTACAAAAATAATCCTTCATCTCAAAATCCTCTCAAATACTTCATAACGATTATTTTTCAAAATTTAGCTATGTAGCAGAACTAGTATTTTTACTGATAATAAGCCCTTCATAAAAATATTGCATTATCATGAAACTTAATTACATCAATTTTACCAAACAATGCTGTTCTATCACTTGTACCGATACATCCAAGAAATACAGACGGGAGTGCGGCAAATACCCCTCGCTCGAGGCGCCAAAATACCTTGAGCCGTTGCCTGCCACATCTTAGGACTGATTCAATCAGAGCAGAATACATCATAGTTAAGACGATTGTACTGAAATCAGTATATGGTGCTAAATAAGCTGTCGACGCACCTTCGTCGACCACCATTGGTTGTAATCGGAAATTTCCTCCGTCGATAATTTCCTGCGACGTAAATTTTAATTTTTCCCGTTGAAATGGTTTCACTAGAGATTGCTTGTATTCCCATTCTGTGGGCACAGTCATCTCCTCTCTACCCCTAGGAATCATTTCTTGGTTAGCCCTGTGGTCGTAGCGACCGCAGTCCGATCAAGGCTCAGCTTCCCTTTCGATGTAGGGGACTCGACTCCCGCTGCTACATAACCGAGATCCTAGTGGAATGGGACAGGAAGGGGAAATTGAAGTGGGAGCACTCACCGATCGAAACAACTGTAATGGCAGGTATTTTGTTCTAGTAGAGGTCAGACACTGTAGAGGCAGCTGGAGCGTTGGCATGATTCCAAAAATCACATCCATGGGATTCAACCAAAATTGCGTAAGAAATATTATTATCATAAGAACTAATTTGAGAATTATTGTTACCTAAAACTAAGTAACAAATATCGTCGAAATTTCCTTGGAATTCAATAAATCTGCCAGTTATATAACTTATAATAAAGTTTGCCCGATCAAAATTTAGAGTAAAAATGCTTAAACGGGATATTTTAGAAATGAAGTAAATTAAGTGAATGAAAGAGAAAAATACACTTAGAGATGTGGTTATCTTTGTCTTTTCCATTCATGTGTAATGATATTTGTAAACAAGTAAAGAGAATAAATTTTTCCCCGTATATAATATCGAAGAAAAATATGGGATTCAAAAATTAATAATTTTTAGAATATTTGGTGAAAATTATAGCTATTCCTTATGGAAAATATGCTACAAAATAAATATATGTCCATGATTATTTGATCGAGTTGTGAGATAAGTCAACGAATAACCATCTAAGGAACAGTTAAATTGCAGTATATCATACATACATATATTTTTCTTCGTCTATCGGTGAAATTGCGTATATTCATCTATTGGTGCGGCTTATTTCAGCCTTGTGTTTCTGGACAATAAAAATAAATTCAGAAGGAAACAAGGAACGCATTTATTTTTCTGGGTATTATGAGTTGGCAATAAATTATAACTCAGTGCAGCCGATAAAGAGATCGCAATAAGTGCATCAACTGAAAGATTTAAATGAATGCAAAGATTATTCTGTTCAAAACTCATAAAGCGAACGCCAGCTACTCATATTTCTTGAATATTTCTCAAACCATAGATGTAAAATTTGCACAAATAATGAATATTTGTAAGGTTTTCTAGACTCACCTTTCCACGTTAACTGTGGTAACATAGAAAGAAAGAAACATTTCTTCTGTCTGATATTGTTTACCATTTTTCGTTCTTTTCATAGCAGTAGAAGAGTAGAACTTGCTAGATCATGCAAAATTTTCAGGGTTCCTGGTAGGCCTTCACAACTTTAGTGGCGGTCTCATTGTCTCCAACGCACATCACTCTATTACGCAGTTCCCTCCTTACATTTCGCCTTTGAAATTATCCCATCTATTTAAGCTATAAAATATTTTATAAGTATATTATAAGAGCTCATTCTCTCTTGAAAACTTTTGGTTTTTTAGGGAAGGAATGGAAGAGCGGTCTAGGTAACTTACTCTTTTCGGCTATGCCTCTCTTACAAAAGGGTACTTGACTGTCATGGCGAGAAGGAATCCCACTCTAATTTGACAAAACGTTTCCGCGGCTTTACCTTAACCGAACACTAAAACCATTCCCGGTTCCGTCGATTCAGTCATACCTCGACGAACCCGAAAATTTTTCCCTCCCCGCGCGATCCCGATGTGCCGAAACATTTATCGATAACTGTTACGGGAAGGTTGATGGGAGGGTGCATTTCCCTGGCAACACGGAGAGGAACGTCTCACAAAGGAGATGGTAATTTTGTCGATAAATGGCTCCGTCTCTTGGCGGCAAACTGAGAAACCGATACCGACAATGCAAATCCCTTCGCCGAGGGCCCTCCGACATTCTTTGTTACCCCACGCATCGCCGGGGGGCGCCCCGAAACTCACAGCATTCTGGCGCGGAAGATCAGAGTGAGTTTTCAGTTAGATTTAGGGAGATGGAGTCAAGGTTTGACGGAGGAATGTGGCGGATGAGAGGGAAGTTGGGTGCACTCGGAAAAGTTAATTCCTCGCAAACAGAAGGAGAGAGGAAGTTAGGTAGGAAATATCAAGTGTTTACGGGATCGGAAACGCGGAATTTAAACGGGGATTTGTTGGGGAAATTGGGTAAATATCTCCGAAGTCATTGGAGAACCACGAATGGCATACGACTAGGATTTTTCGGGTGTTATAGTTGCTTATATAGTTCCTTCATTAGATAATTACTCCTTTGGAAAGAAGTGGTGAATTTTTGAAAAATATTAGTTTAAAATATAAGCGAGATCCTCAAGTCATGATTCACGATACCAAGGTGTTCTAAATCCAATTTTTTGCATGGAGATTTAGATGTCCTTTCATACGAAGAGGGTACAATATTCGTAGCCCCACAATGAATGAGAATGATATGAAATGCGGCCAAACATTGTCAACGGCAGAGCGTTAGATTTGACAAAATTTAGTTTTATATTGGATAAAATCTAGTATTTATTATGATAAATGGAAGTTTACTAACAATGTAGCAGTTTGACACAACATAGTCACGAGGGATGACTACATGCACTGTTTTAATTGGTTTACAAATAGAAAGTTGATCGGGGAATCAACCAACAGTATATCTAATCCTTTTCCTATCACTACTCTACCACTTTTATCTACATCTACACCAACGTATGTACCCAGCAATCCGTATAATATAGTGAAAGAGTGTACCATGACTTTACCTTCCTAGTCAACTACTTTGGCGTTCTCGGGAAAAATGATTTCTTGAATCGGCTGCTTTTAGCATCTATCCCTTTGATCTAACTTGCAGAATCAGAACGGCCTATGTAACAAGGAGGACGCATAATGTGAACTACATCTTCTACGAACGTAATTTCTCTGAATCTGTGAAGTTAATTAAATATGTTTTTGAGATTCTCACTTCTAAAGACTCCGATCATGCGTCCCGAATCATCTGAGTAACTCTCCCTAGTTTACTGGAGCAATTCTTTACAAATCCCATTGCCTTCCGTTGCACCTCTTCTAATTCGGGAATATTTTAATTATGATTTTCCTTGACAAGGGAAATTAGGGTGTTAGAATCCATATTTCTCGAGAATGCCAATGAAATGGTATTTGAAATTTAGTTATTGGAAATGCAGAGGTTTTATTTAGTTAAATTAAAACTGAATATCTCCATTAAGTATTGACGTGAGGTACTGAACAAAGAATAGCTTCATAAGTATAATGCAGTAATTCTATGGAGAATTACTTTACAAAACGTATTACATAATATTACAAGCTTTATTACAAATAGAGCGATGGCCAAAACTTTTAATTTTATACACTTGTATCAGACGTTATATAGTGTAATCTCCAGCATGTATAGAAAATTTTCGAGTAACTTTCAAGTTAGTATATACAATGGGGTGAAATTGCTTTGAGGTACCAACTGGAATATGAAAAATACACTGAAAAATATTTTTCGTGAATTATATATTTTCAGTATCTCAAAGTAAGAGTAACAAGTCTTTATAAGCCTTCGAAATGGAAATTAATATGAATATTCCATCTAACCTTAATTCCCCACGGCACAACTAGCTAATGAGGTGGATAGATCACGAACCACCTCACAATCGTGGATAAAAGCGTCATCACAGCAATTAACCGACCTTAAATTTAGAAACTAGAGAGAGAACATTGGCGAGAAATGCGCCTCGGTTAGATATCTCCATCCATCTTCCCTTAATTTCCCTCCTCATATCCCATTCTTCAATATCCCCTCTCCTGCGAAACTTTTTCCGTCCCCTAACCGCCAATTCTAAGCATCCGCCATCTTCTCCCCACATATCTGTCAACTCCGGAATGCATCGTTATCATTTGGAGCGCGCCAACCGAAGTATAGGAAACTCCCTACGACTCTAGGAATATTAATTCAAAAATGGAAAACGGTTTTCGGCAGACGCGGATGTGTCTCGGGCTGAAATTCTCTAATTGCATTCCTTTCACGCATCTCCCGAAAACCCCTCTCTCTCTCTCTCGCACTCAATATTAAAACACAAAACTCGAGGGGAGGGCGGTCGATGAGTTAATGGAGTTGTCCCTCCTCTCCGCTAGGGGCGCCCTCCGCCTACCCACCCCTCGCTATAAGCCTCCTAATAAAACGGAGGGAATATTTCATTGCGGGTTAGCGCTTCTTTTAGATGCGGCGATTAATTCTTTTTTATCGGTTTCGAACGGTCGTCCGGGGGTATTCTCGCGAGCGAATGCGGCGATTCGATGGCAGACTTCCACGCTCCACAGTGAGAACGGAATTAAAGAAGAATGGGGCCTTTTTTTAATATTTTTTAAGCCCTTTCCCACCCCCCTCTGACTCATTTTTCGGGAAATCTGTTCCATACACTTTCCGAAATTTTTTCCTCCGGAGGAGAAGGGTGTGTTTTTTTTCGGGACGGACGGGACGTAAAAATAAAAAATAAACTACCTCGGGGTCATGAATTTAAATCGAATACAAGAGAAATATGATTATGGGAGAAATTCCCTTCTGTTTACCGAACGAAATTTGCCCTTTTTATTGCGATTTTTCCCGAAACTTTATGCCGGATTCAAAGGGTGAGGTGCGTTTACTTCTAGGTCACCTTCTGATTGATGAGAATATCAAGCGGTAACCTTTTACGTTTGGCCTATATTCCGAGAAACCAACTTCACAATGGCATTCGTAGAAATGTTTAAGACATCGCGGAATCGTATCCACCCGTCAACAGATAGCGATAAAAAAACTCATCCATTAAATATATCCAAAGCACACTGAATATTTCCACGAATGATTGATAAGGAGAATAATTCAGTAAAAATAATTTTTTCTATCTTTTAATATGCAATGAAATCAAACAAAATTATTTCCTTATGCCATGTTAAGAAGTTGATTCCAATTTTCCATTGAGAATATCATTGTTCTGACCTTAAAAATCTCAAATTTAATCGAAATCGAAATATTCTACGACTTTTCTTAGTGTAAGTAGTAGTGGAAGAAAGTTAAATAAATTAGGAGAGCAGAAAACAGTAAATAGTAAGATATATTAGTAGAGAAGGAATAGTTTATATTTTATTCGATAGCAGTTGAGAATAAAATATGAACTTCCTTGAAGGCAACTATTTTTTACTGAAGAAATTCACCGGTTAAATTCTTATTTTTTTCGAGATTTTATTATATGTCATTTCTTGTTTCCTGTCATTATTTATACCTAGCACTTCAAAAGCACTGCCAATAACTTATAAAATAATTCATAAGAACTTAAGATAAAGTAGGCATACATTTTTAAAAAATTTGGAAATAAACATCAAAATTCAAAAAATAAATAAAAATAAACGACAGGTAATAAAATTAAGAAAAAGATTGCCAATTATTATTTAATTTCGAACATTTTTATATTTTTAAGAACTTAAGATAACGTAGGCATAAATTGATAAAAAATTACAAAATTAAATATCAAAGTTTTAAAGTTAAATAAGAATAAACGAAAGGTATTATATATAAGAAAACCATTTCCAATTATTACAAAATTTGGGACATTTTTATATTTGTAGAACTTCTCCTTCGGATGATTTCGAGCATTTTTGAACAAAGTGCAATCCCGACCTTTACCTTCCTTTCAAAAGAGCATAAGGAACAATGCACACAATCAATACCGTGAAAAAGGCACCGCTCTTCCGATGCACGTCGTTCCTTTCAGACTTCGCATCGCAGGGCGCCGTTTCGGTAACAAGGGGAATCTCGAATTTTCCGAAAACGCGAGAAAATTCAATATCAAATTACGCGCGCCCATTAAATAAAAATACGAGGGACTCACAAAGGTTTCGGAATTTTCCAACTCCTTTTACGGACCGAAAGCGCACGGGTTTCGGCGCCGGTTCATAGTTTTCGCCAAGGTGTCTTGTTTCCCAAGGAGACATTTCGCTTCTTTAATCAAACCTATTATTTTCGTTTCTTTCAGCCTCCTAACGGGGAGACGGTTAGGGAGCCGATGCATTTTTTCTCTTCAAAAATCCCGAAGCGCAACCCGATACTTTAACCCATTGTGCACCTTAAGGCGGCGGTTGCTTAACCTTTTAAGACGTATACTGTTTCGCGCCGAGGATAAAATTACACTTTTCTTAATGGCTACGGTATATTTTCGTAGCGGCGTCGTACACCCACTAAGAACGGGAAGACGAGGAAAGATTTATTTCGGAAGGAAGACTGTTGACGTTCAGCGTAACAAAATGTGTCTTATTTTCAAGGTGGCCTTAACTAGCATCGCTTGGCTTTGTGTGATCATACTAATGGTGTAGACATAGACGTAGAAATATTCTGTAGAGGGATGTAATGAACCTATAACAGATGTTGTTGGATTTCCTTCGTTGAATTTAATGAGGAATGGAATGTTTTTCATACACAGGATGGAGAAAAATTTATCTTTGATCCAATTAAGCCTCTATCTTCTGCTTGGCTGTAATCATTTTGAAACTAATGTGGTATAAATGATGCTGAATATTGACCTTGTTTTCGATCACTCCTTAATGAATAGTGCGGAATATTGACATTTATTTCAGTTACTTCTTACCAAAGAGTTATTTATGGAGCTATTGTGACACACTTTTGTGGACATTTTCCTGCCATAGCATTCTGGCTCACAATCAGTAAGAAAACCAACAAACTACCTCACTCCTCATCTTATCCCTTCTACAAAGCTCTAAGTAGTCATTAACGAAGATCCTACTACCCAGTGCGCTCATGACTTTACAGAAATAAATATTTGAAATAATTACTCCATGAGCTAACATTGAAAAGAATGGTTATAAAGGCTTGAATATTGTTAATGCGAAGAAACTACTGCGAAAATAGTAATTGATTTTAATGAGTTTCTGTAGTTTGATGGTTACATTTCGTGACAATGAAATATTTTTCATAGAGGAAAAGTAAGCTCTACTTGCATGTACGTACCTCACGTTGAAGTCTTTTGGCAAAAGAGCAAATTAACGTGAATAATATGCACCTTTCTTGACTACTTTTGGAGTTAATTATTAATACGTTTCTTTCGAAAGTTGAGGAAGCTATTAGAAAATATCTTATGCAAATCTCACTAAAAATTGATGCTTTTCATTAAGTGAGCTCAACAATAAAGATTTGCGGAGGATTTGCGGACTGAATATTCATACGAAATAAAGAATTCCGTATGAATATTCAGCCCTCCGTAAAAATGCAACAAAATAATATTTTACCACTAGAGCATCTCATTGTCCATGAACACCAAAAGTAGATATTTTCATCCTAATGATCATGTAAATAAAAACTATTCCCTTATGTGTATCGTAAATTATGACCAACTTACAGCCTGGATATCCTCGGAGCTTAAAATGAAATTTTGAGAGGGCCACCTTCATCCTTCGCTTTGAAAAAATTTCTATCAAAAAATACCGGTCTAAATAAAAAAATATCCCTCTGCGGTTTTGAAAGTTGACTGACATCTCAAAGAGATATAGAAGTTTTTAAGTAATGTAATCTGCTTATTTATTGTGCTTACAGATTTTTGACAACATATGTTAAACTTAATGGGAGTTTCCTACAGTTTAATTTCTAAATTATCAAATTTGTACCCCTTAGTCAAACAGCTACTAGAGAAGTCAATTATCAAGTCTTTAAAGGCTGCTATTAATGAAGTTGGTCGCGTTTTGAGTTTTGTCATGAGAAATGCCCCTGTATCACTCATTCGTCGAATGTTACTTGGATTTTCTGTTTTATTTAGCCAAGATTTAAAAATAATTTATGTATTTAAATATTATAAAGATGTTATAAGAATGTTACAGGATAGCAAATCATTAGGTCAATATGACAGGAAAATTACCAGCAACCCATGATATTTAAGGTAATTATAAATTTGATTATTTAATTATATATATATATGCTACAGGAATGTTACAAGATAGCAAATCATAAAGTATATTACAGGAAAAATCACTAGCGACCCATAAAGTGGAAGTCCTAGGTAAAGCGAAATCTTTCTCACGCATATCTATCCGTTTCATATTTGATACATTCGCTGATAGAAAATGTTGGAAAATTCCTCCAAAACACCACCCCAGCTGTTAGCGCATTCACAAATTACGTGCAGTTCATCGAAAGAGAGACCGTGGCGTCGTAAAACAACAAATCTCCGTAAACGAGTCAGTCGGGTCATTCCTCGTCGGTGCAAAGCGAAGAAGCGAGTCTTTTTCCGTGGGAACGCACTTTGGGGTCGAGCAAATGATGCTTTGGGCTCTTCCGAGAAGGACTCTGAGGAAAGAACCTTTACAGCCAAACGAAAAGGATACTTCCACACCTTTTCAATTCTTTGTGTTTGCCTTCCCTCCCCGGCGTATCACTTCGGAGGAATCTGCACTCCGGAGGAGATCCCCAATCTTTTTTATTCGCCCCGACGCCTAGACATTCAACCTCCCTTTGTTTTTTCACCGAACAAATCCCGCGCTCACCTTTTCCGCTTTGGCTGCCATGACAACAGACTCCGCCCCACTTACGGCTTCATCTCTCCCTCTTTTGTTTTCCTCTTCCCTGTATCTTTCTCCCGCCTCTTCTCCTTGTTTTTCTTTGTGGAGGATTCCCCCTTCGAGATCAATCCGGAGGTATAAATATAATTACGGGGTGGGCAAATATGGCATCAAGGTCGTGTTCTCTTCTGGAGGAGAGAGATATCGAAGTTTTTTAAGCGCTTTAATCTGCTTATTTAATGTATTTACGGATCTTTGACGACGTATGTTAAACTTGTGGGCGTTTCCTATGGTTTAAATTCCGAATGATCATGTTTGTACCCCTATCCTAGACGGCTACTAGCGAAGTCGAATACAAAGTTTTTAAAGGCCGAAGTGAAGTCATTCACTTCTAGAGTTTTTCCATGAGAAGTACCTCTGTACCACTTGCTCGGTGCAGTACAGTTTTAACAGTGGGCTGCGTTCCCGAATTTGTCGAATTTAGCCATGTTTATAGCGGAGTACGATACAGTCGTAAATGAAGGGGTAAAGGAATGATGGAGAGTAAAAAAGGCCATTCTCCATCGGTCGAATATTTTGCAAAAATTATCCCTGTCATTATCGGATATAGAATAGAGAGCCCAAGTAAAATTACACTCTCTTAAGGAACTTAAAATTTTCGTTCGTATATTTGAGTCAAAAAATTTTTGGTTTGTTCGAAATTTGTCAAAGTTCCCGTAAGGCGTTCTAGGAAACAATACAGCCATTCTATAGAGCTTACGTCAACAACTGTCCACATTATTGTCTCTCTCGCATTTTGAACGAATTTGTCGTCGCGTCCAGAGCAAGAAAAGAAAGAAGATGGGATAACTTAGATGAGATGATAATAAAAATTACGTCTATATTTTCGGTGAAATTGAGGCTTTAGAATGTTCCCTCTTCCACCTAACCCATCGTCAATTTAAAACAAATCCTCAATCCTCATTATATATCTTTAAAAAACAGTGTAAGTAGATGTTACTATAGTAGATAGATAGTATCTCTCATTAATGGAAAGGAGAATCCAAATTAATGAAACTGATCCCGATGAGAATTCGTTTTGGATGAGTTTTCCCACTAGAAATTCGGCATAATTACTATCGAAATTTTCGTTGATTGGCAGCAGATACTTTTTGATTTGGCTCATCAGCCAACAGTATTACATTCTGGAAACACATTATGGTCAACGACAAACCCTTAATTAAGCGCGTACTCATTTATTTAACTATTTTCAATTCCCAGCGAAAGTAATCGAATCGATGAAATCATTAATTAACATCAGGTCGATTTTTTTGCTGTAACAGAATACCCCGCGAATACTCAGAATTTTACATCTATAGAGTTAAATTTCGTTTCAAATCATTTTACGAATTTCGTATTTACGGGTTAGTTTTTACGGGGGATACATATTTTGCTTATTGAGTTTCTCTTTTGGGTTAATGTGGCTCGAAATTTTTGACCTGGTGCCCATAAGCATCTGTTCAATATTTATGAGCTTTTCCCGAATAAAACTATTCACCTGTTCTTTCACAGGGGATCGATCGAATGGATTAAAGTCTGCAAAGAGTGAAATGAGCAAGTGGTATCGGCTTTCCCCGCTGCAAAGTCATTCGGCCGGAGCCACCATCGAATCCACTTCAAAGTAATTAACCCATTTTGACTAGCTCCTTTTGAAGTTTAATTGTGCGGATACCCCTGTTAACACTAAAAATAAATAATGGTCACCGCCGTGAAAGGTTCAAAGGATTTCTGAAATCACGATCCCTTCCGATTTTCTCGATATCAATCAAAAATTTTCCGGACTTACTTTCTGCTGCCGATGATGGAGAATTTTGTGAGATTTCGAATTTTATAATTGAGGGCTGGCTGACGTATACTCATAATTAATACTCATCTAATTCAAAATTACATTATAAGGAATTGATGAAATTTGTATGCGATGAAAATGATTGCTTGCCCCTAATATAGACCGGAAATTTCAGAAAAGTCTCCTTTTATAATTTAATAATTTAATTCCGCTGGAAGATGAACAAAATGCATTAAAACATCCCTGATAAAATTTCAAACAATAGTTCGATTCAAATTGATGTACATTACAGTCTAAATTAGTAATAAACACAGGGTCGCCTAATGCTGATTTTGATTTCTAGAATATTTACAGAGAGCATTTTAAAACAACTGTGAATACTGAATGAAGAACATGCGCATGAGATGGTTCTCTATTTATATATATATAGAACTTTCAATGCTGAAAAAAAAATCGTCACGTAATATTTACAAGATGAAAAACATGAAATATTATTATATTTAATCGCCGTGTATTTCCTAATTGAAAACTTTATTGATAATCCTGCCTCTTAAATGTTTCTCCACCACTTCTTTACCACTATATTGTTCATTAAGTTAATTCGCCCCATAGGATATCAATAGCAATGCTAACTTACGCGGAACTTCTCATAATCATATAATAAAGCCATCTCATTAAGTATCGATATTAAAACGATTTAAATGTAAGCTGATGTGTAAATGGAAGAACATATAATAAGAAAATGGTTGATAACATATGCAATAGATGAGAACTTGGAGACTAAAAGAGGAAAGAAGAATTTGAGAAAAGATATATTCAAAGATTAGCCAAGGAAAAGTAGAGGAGAGTTTTATGTGGTGTTGTACCTTATGCATTTCTTCCTTAAATAATGTCTTTTAAATATGTAATGAGTTATTTCTATTTCAATCGATTTATAAATAATAATAATCCGTTGATTTTTTCCGTGGATTGATCCACTCACTACGGTTAATATAACGCAATGAAGACATAAAGTTTCGAATAAAATTCAGTAACATGACGTAAGGCATTTCTAAAAGTAATACGATGCTCAAAGGAAATTTAAAGGACATTGAATCAAAGCCTCAGTTCAGAAAACTTTCTTCGCCCTTTGAAATAGTACGAACTCGATAGCTTTCCTCGAATATTAAATAGGAAGATTTCCGTCAAGCGTCTAAGAACAGTAATTTGGCGAAACGGAGCGGACCTAACTTCTTCTCCATGAGAAATAAGGAGAAACGACACGGAGATGAGAAAGCAGATGGAAAAAGACTTTGGAAGCCGTCGGATTTCGTCGAGATTTCGCTGGGAGACATCGGGAGTGGAAGTTGAGGGTGAGGAAGGAGATTAATGTTGCTCAAGGAATCATGAATATGAGGAGTCAACAATAACATCCTCAGGGTTAGAGAGGGAAAAGGAACACAAGCTGAAGGAGGGGATCTTAAAGAAGAGCACGGATCCTCTTTGGCGATGTAGAGAAACATGGGCGGGGGGGTTGAGGTTACGGGAGCTCCTCAATATCTCGGGGGGAAGATAAGCAGCCTCCCCCACCGTCATAATGGGGAGGAGAAAGATCCAACTCGTTGCCATGACGTCACTCTGTTACTATGGTAATGAATATGAAGTCGTTGTGGGCATCCGAAAGAGATATGGCAAGGAGCGTAAAAGGTTGGGAAGAGTGCGGGATTCGAAGAGTTCAAAGAGCTATAAGAAGGGGCTAGGAAAGTGCTCCCGGCGCGTCTTTCCAGGGGCGCTTCGAAACGCTTGACGTGGAACTCAAAAAGGACTCTCGCGAGCGCCGTCAAAGGTATCGATGGCGCGAAGAATGCTTCGAAATTCACCTCCGTTTCAATTAGGAGGGAGTTTTAGAAATGTTACGGATCGCGAGGTAAAAAGGGGTTTAGAATGTGAGCACAAACAAATGACTGCAGAGGATCCCGTCGCTTTGAAGGCTGAGGTTTTGCGAGCTTGATAATCTACGCGATGTGCCGCCTAAACTTTGATAAAATAAACTGCTCCTTTTGCAGCTCGCGAAATTCTGAGAGGAAGTAGTGGGAAAGATCCCTGTGTCTTCAATCTGTTTTCTGTCCCCCGGGGAGATTTTGAATTTGGATTCGACTTCAGTGAATTGTAAGTTTTGCAGCAACGACGCGAATAAGCTATCAAATTTCTGCAGACTTGCATTTCCTTGTTTTTGATGATAGAATATGAGTTGGCTGCCTATTGCAAATTTTGTCTCTAGTAAGTTCAATACTCAAGTGTCATGTTTCTCAGAGGATTACAAAGCTGGCGTCTAAATTAAATTCTGATTTTGATCACGTTTGAAACGTTTCTGTAACTGAACTCAAACTTGCTAATTTGCTCGGATTGATTATATTTAGTAGTAGCACCATTGAATCAAATAGCTCCCACAATTAAGTCATAAAAATACACAAGTATGAACCTAAAGAGCAATCTAAATTGTTAATTTTTATTCTTTTATCAGGAATTGCTCCAATATGATAATTTTCAGGCGGAAGCTGAATATTCTTTAAGCATTCAAAACTCACATTTTTCAAAGATATTTTCATGCACTCCATACCTTCATACCCCAAAATATTTACAGAAAATATTAAATGCAGTTTTACAATGGTTCTTAACCTTCCCTTAGAAATGGATTTTGCTAATGATACACTATGATTGAATATTTATTATTTAACATAGCGGTTATTTATCCATTTTATTGACGGCAATAATAATTAAGCATAGGGGGACAGTAAAAATCGCAAAAATAAAACCAAAATATGTGGTGCTAACAATGAATCTCATCATTATGAGCGTTTGAAATGTACTCCTCATCAGTTAAACTCAGCCAAGTTTTTTTCAAAATAACTGAAAATGTATAAAATTGCGTTAAAATTAAAAATCATGCAAATACGGCTGAACAGATTGCTGAAATAGTAACATATTATGCTAGTCTCAGCCGTATTAACAAAGATGACACGTAATTAGGTGAGATCCCTTAGGTGCGGAACTTGAAAGCGAGCCTCTGAAGAAGAGGAATACGATCAAAAGCAATAGATATGCATTCCGGAAACTAAGCATCCACCTTCGATAATTCTCTGGTACAGAAGTTAAAGTTAATTTTATTATTGCGGGTAGCATGATCCATTAAAATCAAATTGGCTAAAATTCAAAAAAATTGGTGTGTTCAAGCGTAACTTGGTAGGATTTGACGCACCTGATGGAGAAGTAATGAAATCTTAGTACAATTCCAGAAGAAATTTATCGCAGACTAGTTTCGTCAACGAGAATCTTCAGGTGTTGATGAAGATGTCAACTCGACGAATCATTTCGGCTATAAATTTCTTCTGGAATTGTAATAAGATTTCATTACCTCTCCATCATGGGCAAAACTTATTCAAAGGAAATATATATGTAAAAATCTGACATCTGTAGCCTGAAAAATAACGTTGTTAAATTCAGAAAACTCACTGTATGTATAAAAAACTAAGTCATCCAACAATTCAGAAAGGCCCATTGAATCTATATGAAAATAAGTAATCCAAAGACTGTGAAATCGGAAAAAATCACTCTAAGGCAACTATGATCACCACCGCGGATGTAATTGAAGAAACGAGATTTGCAGCGTTGGTGGCAGTGGGTTTATTAAGCTAAAAGCAGCATGAAAGCTGCGGCGTAAAATTAAGTCATTTGAAGACATTAACTCCGAGCGCGGCGTTACAATGTTCTGAAAGTCTTTTGAGAGAGGTCATAAAGGGAAAGCTCAAAGAAAGGAAATGTGTGGAGCGATGCGGGCTCCAGTTACATGAATCTTTAGAGGGGAAATTTCTCCCGGAAGTGCTCTGTCCGGCTGCGAAGAGAAATGGATAACAATGGAAATATTGACATTAGCCGTGTAAACCTCAATTGACGCTTTCAAATTTACTCACGCGTGCTATTGCCGAAGGAAAAGCTCCGAAGGATGTATTGAGATAACATTGAACGAGTGAGTATTTTGGGAATCAAACGAGTAAATTGGACAGTAATTGGCGGCGGGTATTAATATGGAAGAAAACGCACGATATGTTCATAAATGTAATGATTTTATTCGTTTGGCTAACGACGTAAGCGAATATTTGAAGGACAACAGAAATATTAAATTCTATATACTATAGGAACTTAAAGCTGGATAAATAACCATGAAATCAAACTTCTCATCCTGAACAGTGGAATCACCGTATAAGAATCATTAAAATCTATCTTGGCTTGTTATACAATGGGAAACTCTTTGTCTATCCTCTACAACAAACTTTAGTAGTTAAATAAAAGATAGCGATCGTCTTAACAGCATTCACTTGTTATTTAGACAATTCGCTCGGTTTTAACAAATCTATACGAAACAATTTATCTCCTGATTCTAGATTTAAATGAACAGAATTGCATAACTTCTTCTTAGGCCTTTTTCATTATGAACTTATACCTTCGATTACATGTGCATTAGATTGAATTGGATCTGGGGCTTGTCTTTCTTAAGCGGTCATATCTAATGTCTTCATGAGCTGCTAGTATTAAGAAGGAAAGTTCCTCTTAATTCTACAACAACAATATATCAGATCAGCGTGATTTTTCTGCAGGATTTTCCAAAGTTTTTCGACTGTTTGGACTTATTGAAATATATTGAACGGAATCTTATAATGCAATGGACGGCTATCCGATCATTGCATTATAAGATACCGTTTAGGTGACTTTATAGGCTTTTACCCGTATCGCCTTGGGAGTTTTCCTAGCGCGCATCTTTGCAAGCAAAATGACCTCCAACCATTTTATAAGAGAATTTAAATAGGGTATTCAAAGCTCCAGCAATGTAGATCTTCGCTTATCCATCTCTAACTGGTATCTCTTAGGAAAAAATTCGATTATTAAGATAAATTATTCGGAATCAAATCATAATCACTTTGATTTCAGAATCTTTCCTTGTGTATTTGATCAAAAATAAGTACAACTATGTCGAGATGAAATAAATCACAGAACGTATCATTCAATGAAAGAGAGCGTAAGTGACATAGCTTGTAAAAACCTATTGTGTGCCCTAGTTTTTCAAGTCAGTAATGTTGAATTTTATGGGAATGAAATTCTATAAAATTTTTCCGTACCGCAGAAATAGCCTCATTCCAGGTAGTCCCTGCGCGGCTATCCCCAATCTGAATATTAAATTTACGTTTATCAGCTTAAATTCGAAGACTTCAACTACATTTTTCATCCCTCAAACTGACTCCAAATACTGGAACTCAGTACAGAATACCAATTTAAAACGTAAATCCATCCGAACACATCCCTGCATTCGGGAGAGCAGTGGAAATCACATCACCCTAACGCGAAATCCGTTTCCCACCATAGAAAAACTTAATGAAAAACCTTTCGGCGGAGTTAAACACCGTAATGAACTCCGGCGATGATTATCTAAGTAGTCGAGCGTTAGATAACCGTAAAACGATGCCGAGGGGATTCTAGGAAGAGAGATTCGGCGTAAGGAAGAGAGGTTAGAGACAGACACCTGGTGTCAAACTCGAATAATGGGATTCGGGTAGGATAACTCAATTACTCTCCCCGTCTTCCTCTCCTCTCGCAATGGGTGAAACCCTCGCATCCTCCATTTCCCTCCAATTCACCCACGCCAAAGCTTTGTCCGTCCTCCAATCTCACGGGACCTTCCTGACCGCCGCTAATCCCTTCTCCCTTCCCCGACATCTCATACATCCGTCCATTAGCGTATTAGGCGCCCATTGCCGAGCTTCTGTTTCGCGCGAATTCCGATGACGTGGATGGGCGACTCCAAAACGAGTACCCGAGGCCCGGCAATAATCTATTTAAAATGATAATCAGACGGGATCGCTCCATAATGGTCTCGCTTTCCGATGGTGGAGAATTCTCGCCGAGTGGGGGTGAGGGAACGGATTCCGATTAAAATTTTTTATTCGTCGATGCGAATCTCATTAAAAATTTCTCCAAAGTGGATTCGATGGAGGACGGGGTTTGTTGTTCTTGGTTGTGGAGTCGGGAGGATTTTTTTTGGGGGGGCGTGCCTTTGAGTCGTTAGTTGGTTGCCGATTGAGGTGGTCCAATTATGCCTGTCACATGCTTATGTTTCTTTGTGTTATTTTGATGATATGGATATTGTTTAGCGGCAAATTTGCGGAATTAGCGGTGGAGATTTTGTCCCCGTGTTTAATTTACGGAGATATATTTGTGTTTATTAACACTTTGGTAAATCATGAAGAGCGATGTATATCCCATGAATATCCGCGAAATCTTCGCCACCCCCATAAATATTACTAGGGTTTTCATCAGTTGGGATAAAATATCGTCTTTGAAAGAGATTCATAAAAGAAGAACGAAATTAATATGTTGAATTTCGAATTTACTTCAAATTCGCAAAATGTCTTTAAGAAATTTTCAGCGCAACAGTTTTGTATACTGTTTGGCCCAGAACGAAATAGAATTTCTTTTCTTCTTATAAAAGGTTTCTTATTAAATAGCAAAAAATAAGTATTTAATCAAGTGCTTGAATAGCCTTTGCAATCAATGACAGATATATCTTGATTGATAAATTGACATCTTTGGATTTCAAATAAACTTATTCTGTTTGATTATTCTTAAAATATCGGGAAGAAAGGAATGAATCTAAATATCTTCTAGGAATAAATTCAAATTTTTATCCTACGTAAATAATGCCTACATTCGATTAATCTTAAGATTTTGATGAATAAGTAGTGAATCTAAAGTTTTTTTTCGGGAATAAATTCAAATTGTTCTCCTGCTTAAATAATTAGTATATTTGATTAATGTTAAGATTTCGGGGAAATGAAGGGTATCTCAAATTCTTTCGGGGTCAAATTCAAGGTCTTACCCTTGATTACCATCGATATGATGAATGATTACCATCGATATTATGGATGAAGATATTTCATTTTATTATCACATAATATAATTACGCTATCGATCTGGTAATCGAAAGTAAAATGATCTTGTTAATACATAAACGTATATGAATTAGCTATTAGTTACAACACATCGTTTCTGCGTTGAATTGCTCTCAGCCAACGTTAAGGAAAAAAGGAACTCTTGAGAGGGATATTGCCCTGATCACGGCCTTCTTATCTATTCCACCAGGTGGTATTCCAGTCACGCTTCTCTTCGGCAGATTCATCGAACTCCCTAGGGTGTTCTACTTAAAAAAAAAGGAACACCCGACGCCGGTTTTTCTTCGTCTTCTCCTTCGACGGTAAGTTACAGTTACGAGTCTGAAAGCTTTATTGCCTTCCGAGATCGGTTGGTTTTAAAATAAGTAGGGACATCGAAAGCCTCCCCAGAAAGAACCCGGAGGAGCTCATGCCGCCACCGTCTCCTGCATGCTGATTTGGATACACGGAGGGAACCGGTTATTCAACGGCACCATAATCTTAGGACGTCGCTCATGTAAGCACCGGCATACTTTCCGATAACTGCTTTGCAAACTAAATTCCGAAAGTTTAAATGCATTCGCGTTCAGAATTGGTTTCCCTCCCTCCGGATCGACTTCCGAATATGAAGGAAGTGATCCGTGGGGAAATAAATTGGAAAACTGGTGGATTAAGTTTGGGAGATGTGATTTTTAAATTACAATGTTTCCGTGTCTTCTTCTTCATCGTTACTTGTTTCGTCCGCATTTGTGAGTTGATAAAGGATAACAGTCCCAGAAAGATCGGACTTTGTTATAAAACTGGAATTACCTCAAAATTGGGAAGGAAACTTTTTATTGTAAAACGGATTGAATTACCGTACATTTAAGGAGGGAAATTAATGCGTTATGACAAAAACCTTCACCATTAATTACAGCGGTTTTAAGGATTCCGTTTGCTAAGTTATACAGAGCATCATATTCAGTTGGAAACGAAACTGCAAAACACTACCTGAGTTAACTTAACCTCTGACTATGAAATCATTTTTAAATCAGCTAATCGATTTCAATGTTATTTCATAAAATTTATGTATCTTTTTATCTGTGCATTAATCTCAATGAACTATTCTTCACTCACCAGTTGTTTTCATGTTTATTCATTCATCATTATTAATTGCGATAAAATTCGTAAGAGGATAACACTACGGATCATCAAAAATTAATGGAGAAAATCTCGAAAAAATAGAAGCTAAAATAGCTATATGCATGTCTATGGAATCTTACTCCAGAAAGAATTGCTCACGTCGTATTTTGAGAAGAAGCTCAAATAGCTTTTCAAGGCGTGATTGAAAACGTCATTCAAGGACGATGTTCACCATGAGAATAATTTATTTATCCTTATTTAACCTCAAGATTAGGTAAGTTCATAAATATTCATATTTAAAACTGATGGATCGACAATATCAGATGATGCAGAAACCGTGACAAAAGGTAGGGAGGCTACTATATCATTTATTTGAAATCACTCACTAACGCTCCGCTGAAACGTTTTTCAAACTCTTATTGGGTAAGTTCGGTGCTCAATTGTAAACAACACTCTTGGGGTATATTTTGTACGATCACGAAGTTTTATCACAACACAATTTAATGCAACCGTACAATCACTTGAGACGTTGATTCCCTCGAGGATTGCAGGATCATCTTGCGCCAACTACCACCCCCTCTGGACCCGAAACACATCCCCTCCATACTCCACCCTTTCTTTGCAGTCACTTCCGGTGCTGTTCCAATCTCAGGTCCTCATTATCCTCTGTGGCTCGGAAGAGAAGCCTTCCCCCACCTCATCTCACCTCCCCGAACACCTCTACCCCATACCCCTCACACAAATTCCCATTCTTTTAATAATTATCGATCAACTCCGAGAGCTTATCACACCATCCATCGCGTTTCCTCCTCGGTAAGAACTTTTTAACAAGGAATGAATTTAATATCTCTCGCGCCGAATGGGATGGTAAGGGGGGGTCGGCCGACGGAGCGAAAGGAAAGGTAATCTTTTCTTTAATTCGAGATAAATTACCATCAAAATTGAGTGATTGGGGGAAATTGGATGATTTTTCGCGATTATTTTTATAATTGCGCCCCCTCCCCTTCCTCGAGTCATACTAATTCCCCGAGTTTTTTTGTCCAATTTTCCTCAAATTGGCGAGCGGCGTCCTTTCTCTCGGATGCGGATCCTGTTCCATCCACGCCCACCAATTTCCTTATCGTCTCCTTCTCTTCCGATTCCCTCTTAATCTTCCCCTCTTTCCTTCAAAAATTTTCCTTCGAATTCTCGTCTACAAACAATCGTCCCGATAGTCGCATGTAGAGCTTCCGGAAGGGAATTCGTTCCCGCTCGTTATTTCGATTTTTCGTTCCCGATTCCCGGGAATATTTATACGAGAAATTGGGAAAAATGATCTTAGAATCCTGTAACACCGAATGGTACCACACATGATTTATCCTTGCGAAATTTAAGAATGTGAGTACCTCATATGAAGCAAAGCATTCTCTCACTCCCATTTTGATTATACACTCTTCTCCACACTTTTGACCGTACTCTATACAGTACAGATAATAAAAAATGAAAGAAATCTATATACATCCAGTATGTTTGTTATTAAGAAGATAATGATTGGCCATTCAGGTAATTTATGTCCTACGTTTCTTAAGATTTCTTTTAAAAATAGCAAATAAACACTATTTAAAGCATTTTTAATTACAAACCACAATGAGAAATCGATCCCAGTAATAAGAAAATGTTATATATTTACAATATTATATTAACATTTAACCTATAGGAATGACTGCACCGGGTCACGAATTTCGAAAGCAAAACAAACCTCTTACGGCTTAGTTTCGTTATTGGGATGAATGGAGCGGTCCTGTTTTTATTCATAACTAATTGAAAATATTCTCTTGGATTCATAAATATGAAGTTATTCTCATAATGTAGACTTTCATGTAACTGATAGTCCCAAATGTTCTCCACCCTCTGTAAACATTAGGCGAAAAAATGATTACAACTTCACATTATATGCCGTAATCAGCCAGAAGACGTATTAGACTAAACTCCACCATTAGCTACAGAAAACTTTAGAAAGGAAAAGTACTTGACAATATGAGGATTGCGAAAGTTTGCTCAAGCTTTCCACTTTGAATCGTAATGCTACCTTTTGGAAATGCAGCAAATAACTATGAGTAGCACTTCGTAACATTCCACGAGGAGGATCCAAAACGAATTTCATTATTCAGCATCAGTCACACCACATCAGCTTTCATACAACTCACATAACTCAACCATGTGGATGACCGAGACAAGAGTAACCGAAAGACGCATTTCCCGCACCAAAATTTCATTCGCATATTTCGAATTTATTCTCAGCAATCCCCTTTCAATCCGCCGCAATCTTCCTCTTCCATCCTGTCCAAAATAAACGTTTCCTCCAGTTCTCGCCATAAATGAAAATCTCTCCTCTTTTATAAAACCCTTCTCAATCCCTCATTTCTCATATACCTCCGTCTTCCTGTCACTTATAGGAATACCTTTCCCTCGCTCACAATCCGTCCTTCCTTTTCACTCGGTAGACAGTATTAGTTATCCAGTCAATTTCCCCTTTTAATTAGGTGCGGCGAGGGTCGCGCGACTCTCTTTTCCAGCGAAAGAGACACGGAAATGGCGCCGTGGAAGTGTTAGATGGGAGGTTGAATGGGCCGTGCGGTCTGCCCTGGGACGGAAAGGGTTTCGGATGTGAGGCCCGATGGGATGGAACGGGGAAGGGGAAGGATTTCTCCGCACTATTCAGAGGCGGAAGGTGAATGTGTAATTGAGAGAGTCGCTCAAGTTGGAGGAGAGTGTAAAAATGTTTTTTCAAACTTATTGGATGAGTGTGCGCTTAATGAGGTAATGACTTCATTTCACTGATATTTAAATAAGTTGGTAATGCTGAGCTGTCTGAATTAAATTATTTTCTCGTGGACTTCTTCGTCGCTACTACTGATTATTTTCTTGAAGAAGCCGAGTTTTTAAGTGCTTAAGAATTGTGGGTTAAGTTATTCGTGAGGTAAGTTATTAGAATATTTTGTGTAAATGGCTTCCTATTTAGAATCGAATCGTGGAGTACGCATGCATAAAAAATGCATTAATATTTCGTGCGCACGAAACAGATTGACAAGCTATTCAGTAAATAAGAGGGTATGAGGTTCCTAATCAGTTATATCTGATAGTTTTTGCGATCCAGATTTACTCTCCAAACTTCGCGAAGATATGATTCTTTGTGAAAATCGTTCAGCGGCCGTGCTCTAACTCACTAACTGCTATATGCAAAATGGCTAGTAATGTTTTCCTTTTTCATTGTAGTCCACACTCCTCGAGGTTAAATACTTAAACTTAAGTACATACAGACCAAACGTTTCTTGAGAGTACGGCCGCATGTTCTGCTTCATTATACATAATTTATATTGTCTATAACTGCAAATCGTTCTTGGGTATTGGTTGCATAGGTTACAAGGATAATATTGATCGATTCAAAATCTTATTCATTAAAAAAAATAATTATTGAAACCTTAGGATTTCCTTTTTTTTTCTAAATTTGAGACAATAAATTTGAATCATATGGCTACACTTTTGCTTGGTGCTGAAGCAATACAAAACAAGATAAGCATTGACATTTCATTGTTATGATGTAATTTTCCAAATCATGAAAATGTACGAGAGAGAAAACAGTAGTTCTTTCCAAAAATTATAATATATATGAGTAAGATAACACGTAGAAGGAAAATGCACACCGACAAATAGTATATGCTTCAGTGATAAGGAAATGGCCACAGTATAGTGGTCCTCTTGAGAAGGAGAATGGCGCAGGATCTCACGTTTAAATCTTCCTCGAAGATGTTCAGAACGTTACAATAGAAACATCTCTCTATCCAATCTCTCTCATCGGCTCTGTTTTGACTGGAATGCTTTTCGGCGAAGTCTGCGCGTACGATTTCCGAGTGCCACTTACCTCTCTTTATTTACAAGGGAAGCAACCTTTTCAAATGCCTTCTTTATATTGTATTAGGTTACAAGTCAAAGGTTTTACTGCAGTTCTTGGTAAACGAAATGTAATCGCGGAGAAGCGAAACTTGAGTTTATACTCAATAAAAATTCGTAGCTATCTCAAAATTTCTAATATATATGAAAATGCTTTAAACAAAAGAATAATCAAAAATTGCAAGAACCTTTGAAAATTATTATATAGAACCAGTCTTATTAGTCCCTGAATAACCACAGTGAAATAAAAATATATGAAAATGAGTTGTTCCATATCTGTAATTTGCGCAAAGAATTTAATATAATTTTCATAAATTATTTCCAAAACTTATATTTTCTCTTGTGTTGATTTGTTTAATTATATCTGCTGAAAGTAATTCCGCAATATTACGCAATAAAGCATAGAATTATAAATTCTTTCAAAGTTAAATAAGATGTGAGAATAAAAGTTAAGGAAATATTTCCAAAATTTTTCTTGAGAAAATTTTCCTCTTTTTCGATAAGATTTTTGTGTTACATAAGACTTTCTCACTGTTTTCCGAAGGAATTGTTTGCCTATCCATTCAAATGAATGAATCACATCAATCGCATGTGTCATTATTAGCAAATGATTCACGTCGATATCGACTAAGTTGCGAATCAATCTCAGACATTGTTCAAAATGCAATAACAGTCACGAGTATCGGCGCTTTCAGCCGCTCCGAACCAGAGTGAGTATGGGGATACACAATTAAATTATTGTAAAATTGCGTAATTCACGCGGAAACACGCGGAAATGCGGGACTGAGCTCAAAGAACTCAGGCGTGGACGGAATTGGGCGGGTTTATACAGTAGTACAACATATCGAAAACAGCACCAGAAAGAGAGACAATAATGCAAGCTCCGAATAATATCGGTACGGTAGTCGGGAGAACAATGACTGTTTTGAAAACAATGCGGGCACAGAGTCAGCCAATCAGAACCCCTCTTCGCCCACTCCCGTACACAACCATACGAGTTATCGACCGATTGGTTTTGCATTCACTGCCCTTCGACGACACTGCACGGGGAAAACATTGCCCATCAACTCGCGATGCATTGTAGATGTCAGCTTCAGGCTTCGCCCGGCTGACGAAGGAATTCGGCGGATTTCATTCGCCAGATAAATCGAGCGTTCCCGCAGAAAGGGTTCGATTCTTTTTCATCGTCCGCGGGGACCAAAAACGATTGAGATATCGTTCGCGGGTTGTCGTAACCCACCAGGTGCTCAGGGCGGAGATACCATTTTGATATAGGACGGTGGACTCACAAGAAAAGAACACGTTTTTTTGTGAAGGAGAAAGGAAAAAAACACTGTCAAATTCCACGTGGATGAATCACGAAACGATCTGTTTTTACTACGATACTATGTAGTTGTCATCGGGATGGTTTACCCGATGATGATCATATTGTAGCTGAAACTGGTCGTTTTGTTATGAAACCACGCGGAATTTTACATTGTGATTTTGTTGTTTTTACTAATATGGAATTACATGGAGTGAAGGCTACATCTAACGATTATATTATTTTGAAATTCCTTCACATTTTTAAGCCACAAAATATTTCCCTATGTTGTAGGTTATTCAGGATTATTCCGAAAATTTCCACTTTCCGTAGCGTTATGATTACAAAAAATCTCAAATTAAAAATAAAATAAGATGAATTCATAATCGACGCTAGGTTACTTTCATCTCTCTGGAAAAATATAAATGTTGGAATACTCTGTCGATTTGATATCAATTATAGAGCTGATTGCGGAATCCTTATGCAATTCTTTTCACATGATTAAAATAATTTCATAGAGGATGCCTACAGGGAAAGTCAAGGTATGCATATAAACGCACCATGAAGAGGTAAAAATGCTCGGGAATTTTCACTTACTCAGTATCTATAATTATGTATTCTATGCAAAAATTTTACCTTTGTATTGTTGAGGAAATCATTACATATTCTTATATTCATTTATTGTTATACATTGCCACCATTTCGTGCTCATACCCGCAGTGCAGCAATCAATATTGATCCTTAATGTTATTACATGACAATTTACTATGAATATTTCATAATGATAACAGCAAATCATGTGAATTACTAAATTCAAGAATTTGAGATAAAGGGATGCTGATACGTGTTTCAGATTATGTTATTTCCTGTTATTAGCATCAAATATTGATTAAAAAAGGCTCTTTAATGAAACAATACTTGATATTAACATACATATATAGTAGCACATAGCAATGAGACATTTTCATTGTTACATTTGGATTCTACATTAGAATTCACTTTGTAACCCTTGAGAGAACCCAGATAACACGCTTATCGACATCTGATAACACACTATTCACGGTTCCTCTGTTTAGGAGAAGAGACATCTCAAAAGGGAGCGAAGGAAATGAAGCTGCAGCGAGCTTCTCTTCGGTCAAGTCAAAGTTTCTCCGATAAAATCTTCCGCAGAATTAACTGACCACCGTAATCGAATTGGAAGGACTAGGAAAGGGTTGATTCAGGCCTTTGGTTTCGAGAGAAAGAGAATTTTGAGGAGAGAGCCGAGTAAGTCTTGAGGACATCTGGAACGGAAGGGTTATGAGATTCGGTGGCATTGATCGCTGGGAGGGTCCGAAAACTAAATGCGGCCGCTGGGAGACCCTTGAATGACGCTTGTCCGAGGACAACTTTTCAATGGAAGTCCACTGAATGGTAAAGGTGCAGTAAAAGATAGATTGAAGGAGAAAGGTCCAGTTGATATAGACATCCCAACAACGACGGTGATAAATAAGTAGAAATTTTTTAGAATCCTAAGGAAATATCATCTTGGGAAGAACCCTGACTACTTATTCAACGATGGATAAGTAAAATTTTACAATTGTTGTACGTAGATGATGACGCCGTAAAAACGTCTGAATAATATTTATAAATATACATATCATGTTATCCATATGAAAGTTTATAAAATACAGACTTCTACTTACATCTCGATTGTTGGTCTGCATAATTTAATTTTTTATTCGAAAATAAGCATGAAATATGAACTAATCCAAAACATTTAAGTGGTAAGGATTTGTTTTTTCATGAATTATATGCATAATAGCGGATAATTTGTCCATTTATGGATATAATCCTTCGAATTTATTCCTTACGAACGGTACATCATGCTATCTAACGCCGAGTTGTTGTCATTTACTGCATTATCAATGTTATACGTGCATTATCAATTTAGTATAGCAAACAAAGAATGTGATGAGCTTTTGGTTACCACGGCTTTTGGTTAATAAAATACAGATTACTGAGGCTTTAATTATTCCTAAAACTTGATTATAGAAATTTATTAATTGATATAAGTGTTGTCTCCTCCTCATGAATTGCTTTCAAAATCAAAAAGAATTGATCTCAAGATACAGGTGGAATACTCACCAAATTTCAACTTCCTCTTACGCCTAATTTTTCGAGACAAGTTCAAAATTAATAATGTCATAATATATAATTTATAAAATTATTTCACTCTGCTATCATAGAGACAAAGATGAATTTCAAGCTTCCAGGGAATATTACGTTGGAAGCTACTCTTCAGCGAATATAAACTTGCATTTAAAAGAATATTGAGTTGGCTACAGGATATGGTTTGCGCCGCATAATTTACTAGACGCAACCCGCAGTGCACATTTGTACGTTGGGTTGCCTTGGGTCCTTCGAGGATACCCACGTGTTTTCTATATATCCAGGCATATAATGTGTGCCACGGCATATTACGTGTTTAGAACTATTTTATGCTTTGCATAATTTCGCTACATCATAGAAAATTAGATGAATTTATAGTATTTAAAGCATTATGCTATTCATACTATTCTGTATGACTTAGAATCCATTTATAAAAGTATTCTTCATACTCCAATATCCTTATTCTGTTGAACTTACGTCATTAAATATGGCATTAAGTATGGCATGAATTAAATGAAAATTAAACTTTTATGTTTTTCAATTATTTATTCGTAGCACCAAATTAAATCATTTCCTAATGTATATAATATAATAATGATCAGACCGTTCACTCATGAAAAATTTCACTTAAACACATAACGCTTAAGAATTCTCATCCGATTAATATATTTTCCAGTAACATTTAAGAATAATGTTCGGGTTCGGGTGAATGGTTTATAGTTTATGTCCGTAAAAACACTTTCTTGCTACAGAAACTAACTTCATATACATTTTTTGTGAATTGCTTACCGGATGACCTATGACATTCAGTAAGCAATTCAGACTATTCAGGAGATGATCAGTAAAACATTGCCTAAAGTTTTTAGATATAAAAGAATGAAAGTGTGCAATAGTTTCAGTTTCCATTCAAAATAGCATTGCAAAAAAATACTATTGCTGACCTTAACTAAAATACAATTCGGTAAAGGATTCATTATAAAATAAACATCACTTGTGTAAATCATCTCAAGGGTGGTTGAAGAAACACTTCCGTGAAACCCTTCGGACTAAACCCTCTGGAACCAAAAAGAAAAACGCCAAATTAGCTCCCTTTAAAACATTTCCATCCCAAACCATCTGAGCGAACGTGAGAAGGGGAAATCATCGCGCAACCGTGTGAGACGATCCTTCAAATCATGAAACTGGAAAGTTAGAAAGGTCTCCCTTGAAAAAAGAAAAGAAGAAAACGACACGTGAAAGAGAGACAGGGAAAAAAGTCACTTTTCGTCTCTTTGGGAGTGGCAACAAGGGGACCGAGTGCAAAAATTATCGCCGGGAAGAGCCTCTTAGCGGAGAAGGCTTTGGAACAAATGCCGGCCCCCGAATCGATCGGATATTCCAAAGAGAGGCGGTCTCTCCGTCAAGTGTTGGATTTGGAGTGAAAAGTGGAAAAAAGGAGGCAGTTGAAAGAGAGAGGGAAGGGATGCGCAGAAATGAATGAGCGGGAAAAAAATGCTGAGAGGTAAGAGGATGATTCGATCGAGGAGGGACATTATGGCGGGGCTGAAAGGGTGAAATTAGGAAAAAAGGAGAATTAAGAATTGATGAAAGGGAGGGAAGGAAATATTCGGGAACTTGTAAGGGTTTTGACATTATTTCCAGTGGAGGAGATCATTACAGGAAGCGCCTCGTAATGCCGGATATTTGCCGGTGTTTATTGAGTCCTTCCCTTTTAAAAGAGAACCCCACTCTGATGAGGTGCATCTTTACAAAAAAAGAAAGATTTATTTCTCGGTTCGAAAGGGAGGAATTTATTTCCCTCCGCGGTGAAGTTCATTAATTCCTTACTCTTTTTGAGGGAGAACTCGTTTAAGAGTGGGACGGTGACGGAACTATTTTCATGTTTGCCGAATTCTCAGGGTATCGCCGAAACCATTCAATGGATTATTTGTGATTAAAAACTTGATCTAATGAGTGGCATAATTGAAGTAGATCCAGATAGAGTCTGAATATTTAACGAAGCAAAATTTCATAGCCAAGATTCGAAAACTCTTCTAAAGTGACTACATAATGCGAGCGGTGATATTTATTCACAGCTTAGTAGGTAAAAATTCAAATTAATGAACTAACGCTAAAAAATATGTATAGCTAAAAGCAAGTCTTAAGATTCCTGATAAAATGTTTTGGTGACGAGTTAAGGAAACCACTGCGGTGGTGGAGTATTAATAATCAGCCGTGACGAACTCCTTTTTGGATCTTTCTGTAAAATCGAGAAATAAATATTCTCTTTCCCATTAGAATCTATGGGTGCGCTTGAATTTAAAATGGTTGAAATTAAAATGGAAAATTAAGTGTTTACTTAAATTTAACTTCAACGGTTGAGCTTTAGACTTATTTTATATCCTGTGCTATGCTCCATTTCAAGATTTTACAGACTACGTATGAATTATACATCGTCAGTAACAAACATATTCTTATAGTAATATAAGTCAACGAGAGGTAAGTATTCCTCATCTTTTCATTGTATTTCAGTGCTCGAAGGTAAGATCTGTTAAGGATGGTTAAAACAAAATTAAAAATAATAATAGAAATTGTTAATTATTAAGTTTTTATGATTTCTGATCTAAGGCACTTTCTTTAGGATATTTGATTTAAGGCCTTTTCTGACAAAGTTCCTATAAAAATTAGATAAATATTCTCATTTTACAATTAACTAAGAACTCTTAGATGGAAAGCGAATCCAACATCCAGCCATTACCCAAACATCCGTGCTTTTGGCCCTCTTCATCCTCATCCCATGTTCATTCTACCTTTTACCCTTTTTCTCAATCACCCTCAAGTTACTTACTTAGAGAATGTAGCTCAAAAGCGGGGAACCTGCGGCCTTCAGGCTCTTCGCGACCTTTCCTCAACTTCATTAAATAAAACTAGACTCATGAGTTGCTTTCTTTCTCTCTCACATTTAATACTGGAAGTGAAATTAAAATTAGAAACGTTCTCTCTCGGTTTAATTAGCTATTGAACTACTTATTTTACTTTCCATTTCGATATCGGAGTATTTAAATATAGGTAACATCCTACTTTATTGGTGCCGGTAATACAAGACAACATCAGATGAGGAAATGTTCCTCGTCCCTCTGATTTATTCTTTCTGCAGTTCAACTATCCATCTCCGTTTCCTTTCCCTAATTTATTTGTCTTTACAATCTCTTCTTGTGTACCAAGAGATGAGAACTCTCATATTCACGACTCATTCATAACTTCAGTTGAATAAGTAACTCTGAAATTCTACAACCTTAACATTCTATATAACACTGGTTACGAGCACTGAAAACATAACCAAGGAACTGGAGCTAAGAAGAAGGAAGAAAGAAGAGAGAAGAATATTAATAGTTGGTTGTGGTGGGTTGGCGATATAACTTGGGGGGCCACGCGTATTCCCGGGTAATTAGCACATATCTAAAGTTGTTATTGCTTGAGAATACACGTAGCTGACAAGTTAGAGCGACGACGACGTTGAAATATGACCTTCAAGAATTTACATGGAGCCAGCGGAGAAGAAGATCAAATAGTTTGACTAGCTTGTAGCGTAGCAAACAATGACTTAGCATGATTGCCTTAATATTCCTGTCTGCTCGATTGTGTTGTCACTGTTAGAAGGGTTTGCGATGATAGGCGGATGAATATCAATCTTAGATATTATATATCGCTCGTTTATAGAAGTATTACTACCTGGAAAATAATAATACTCCCAGAATGTATCATCATTTTCACATATACAAAAGCTAATATTAGCAAGACGATTCAGGATTTAGGAATTTTTCTGGAAAAATAAATATCCAAAGAATTGCTGAGTACCCATCGAACCTTGGTTAGATCAATGGTTCAATGAGGACTTAAGATTAATTGGCTTTTTAAGAAGTAACAAAGAAGGAGGAAATATATAATATTCTCTCGAAATGAAAATCGTAGTTGTCCAGTATTTAGGCTATATTTCAAATGTAAAAATTTATGAGGTTTAAGTCCACAAAATGCAAGATACGCTTATTTTCTTTTGAAAGAGATCGATTTCTTATCAGAAAATTTAATTTTTGTTTTTAAATCTAGTTTTTATATACTTAAAGATTCGCATACACGACATTTTAGAATTTTTTTTTAACTATTATATAAAAGTTTTGCATTTTGCTGATTTCGGTTCATGGCTTCATGGCGTATGCTTGATACATCCTTTTTGGGAAAGCATACCGCGAGTAGAACTGCTTGGATGAATGATTCATATAATTCGCCGGTCTTTAGCATTCTTTTCTTATCGTAGGTATATCATTCAAGTTTCATAATTTATAATTTAGCAACGTATGCTAAACATACCACATGTGATTCCTTTTTTATATCATATATACATTTCATATATCTTATAGCATATATTACTTCACGTAATCTTATAGCATTTCCTTATTGAATACCAAAATCACTACTCTCAACATCGGAAATAGAGTAGAGCATGGGTATTAAAGGAAGTTCTTGGTGATGATCACGAACTAATAAACATAATTATATATTTATATATTCCATTAAGGAGACTAAACTCTTTCCAAGTTTGCTAGGGTAGACCACTACCATAAATTTCAAATCATTTTTGATTTCAACAATTTATTTCTCTCATTCTGGAACGTCTTATCCTTGAAATTTTTAAGGTAGCTCTAAAGTACTGCACAGTCAATAGCTAAAGTAGAATTAAAGGTTTATGTCGATGACATAGTGCAAAATGACCCAACCAGTGAGTAACTGTATAAAATCACTACTACTATTTCTGTTACCTTATGCTCTAGTTATTGTAAGAATCTAGTTCAATACCATCACATTCACTCACTCATTTTTGCGAACATTTTTCGAAACGAATGCAATCGTATTTGTTACAAACAGTATGTGCGGATCAATCGCAGAAATACGCTTACGTGAGAAAATGAGTGACCCGGGAAACACCATGCATATTCATGAACAAAAAATGGGGAATCCAAGATGGAGACTCTGGGAGAGGAAAAACAATGGAAAGCGGTGGTGCGGATCCTCAGTCACCTTCCCTCTGCGGCTTATGTTTTCCCCTTTTTCTGCAGAGAGAAAAGTAGAGGTTTGGTCAGACGGCAGTATGGAGAACGCTCTTAACGTCGTAAGGCCGGAATAGATCCAGGCCTTGGGAAATATATGAGAGTAAGACGGGGCAAAAGAGCATCCGAAAGTAGAAAAGAAGGGAGAATATATAGGAGAGAGAAAGATGACTCTCCCTTTTCGGTCTCCTACATCTCCGCAGGGACCCTCTTTGCAAGTCTTCTTGCATATTTGATGCTTGGATGCGCTCTTGTTTACAGACCGCGCGCCACTTATATCCCCCTGCCCTCTGACGACGAAACGGGGAAGCATCCATTTGGTAACTTCCTTAGCGGGGTTCCATTCCTTTAATGCCGTGAAGGATGGATGGGAGCAAAAGAGAGAGCGTGAAGTATACAAAGGAGTCCGGGGCCGGCCATTCTTCTTTTCGATGCCTTTTTTGGCGCGGTTTGTTATCCCTTTTGAAAAGGTGGAGTTGTTGTCGCGTTTTTGGCTTCCTTGCGGGAGAATTCAGGTGCGTGATTAGCGATATGAAGTGAATTTTTGGTGTTTTGTCACCAGGTGGGGAGTAATTTTACAGTTCAAAAGGTTTTGAATTTGGGTTATGTAAAGCTAATAAGGAAATGCTGACAATCATGATTGCATTTGTGAATCGTAATTTCAAAATACTATTTTAATTTCAGGAAAGCAGATAAAGGGTTTCAATAAAAGTCATAAGGGGTGAAATTTAAAAAAGAGCCTGCTTTTCATAAATTGTCCATTTAGCAGTCTCGATCCTTTGGGATGTAAATAGCGAAGAATTATAAATAACAACTCACGCATAAATAATGGCAATTACTTGATATAATAAACACTTAAGATGTAAAATCTTACTAGGATATATCCATAACTTATCTTGAAATAATAACATACTATATAGTAAACCAAAAACATAAAATATCGTAAACTGATAAGGAGGGATCTCCAAAATGAAAAGTAACCAAAAATCTCTCATTAAATGGAAGGAAATTCATCTTCACGAATTGGTTTATCCTTCAAGAAGCAAATAAAACTCTTAGCCAGTTACTTATGAAAGTTTTCACCGTGGATGAATTTTCATTAGTTTTGCATTTTGGACTCAAAGTTATTACATTCACGGTTCCCAGCATAATACTGTGAATTTCTTTGCCAGAACTGCCGATAGGAGAGAATAAACAAATTATAAGCTAGAATTTTAAGTGAAAAATTCTAGAAATTTGTCTTGCAGCATTCGAAAGGATTTTTGGAAGAAAGGAGTTTTGGTAAGTTTGTAATGCCTTGATAATATGAAAATATATAATTTATCCCAGATTACAGGTCGTTTTATTACATTTGACATGTCTTAAATTTTGGGAATCGATTAATTTTCCGAAGGTAATTCCTAAAAATGGCAAAGGAAAGGTTTCCGATTTTCAGATAAAGTAAGATTGAAAAAAGATCATTAATAGCTCTTATAACACTCAGTAGGAGTTAATAATAATGCCATTTTAATATATTATATAATATTTTATATAATATATTATATAATATATTATATAATATATATATATAATATTTTATTAATGCTACCCTAAAACATAAATAATTGCAAACAAATAATATTCCACGATTTATGTAATAAAATCATCGAGATATCCTATCAAAAAGGAATTAAAATCACTTTCTTTAAAGGATCAAAACATATTTTCATTCATAATTCGAAACTAGAGAAGCAACACAAGAAGTGACTTGTAATCTTAGCTATATTTTGAAATTTTAAAATATGGTTTCACTATCTCTCTTAAAACAAAATATTTTCCAGGTAGCAAAGGAAGCATCATCTCCCCAAGAATAGTTTATTTCCCTTATAATGGAAGTTAACTTCTTGAACAGAACTGCTTTTGTGAGAATTTTCAACATTTTCCCTTTCCAGAACGTTTAATTTACGGTTAGAAAATACTTGTGTTTGAGTATTTTATAAACTTTGTATTTTTATTAATGTTATTGTTTTTAGTCCATAGTAAAGGTCTTGTGCAGTTTATGGATTTATATAAATATATATAAAGTTAAAAGTATTTGGATCAATTTTTAGACGAGTTCTTTGAGGATACTGTAAAACGAATTGTGATTAAGCAATTTTTGTTGTAATGAATAAAAGAAAATATATTTCATAGCTAGTATTTATACACATGAATATACAACTATGAGACTAGTATCCCTCCTCGAATAGACTCTAGTTATCTGGAAAGCAATTAAGAGAATGCGTTTTTGTGTACTCATTAGTATCTATAAAACAAAGATTTTGAACAAGCTATTCCGAATCACTGTTATGATTATTTTGAGTAATTGGAGCTGACACTATGTAAAATAATTAACCAATAAAGGAAATCAATTTTTCGCTTATTCAAAAAGACATGAGCCATGTTAAATCTTAAAAAGTGAATGTACTTGGTTGATATTTCAAACATTTATTTCGATCGTTTTTGCAAAATCGCTTTTCCCTTTCTGAAACGTTTCTCTAATTCAATTTCCTTGTAATATAAACTGAATAATTTCAGGGTTAACCTTGTGAAATCTCATATATATATATATATATATATATATATATATATATATATATATATATATATATATAATTAAATCAATTATATTCACGAAATAAAATATATTATATTATTTCTAATTTTGTTCGATAAATTTCGCGGAATTGTATGAAATCTTTCTAGTTTTATTTTGTGAATAAAAACAATATTCATCATTTTCCTCGATAGTGATCCCTTAAGTTGAAAACGAGATAAAACCCCCTGAAGTAACCCAGGCAAAACACGGTCCAAAAACAAATCAAACTTACTTTCAAGAAAGAGAGCGACTCGTCCACTGATATTCTCCTTCGTAACGAATGCATGAAATGACGAATAAAATCCGCCCTCCCCACGGGAACGGCTAAGCGTAGTCAGAAAGTCGGGTGATAAGATTCCGGAGAAATGTATCACCGGAGACAAGAGAGCGATTTCCAGCGGAGGGGATTGGGTAAAAAACAAAAGAAGGGAGTGCTGCGGAGGAGGGAAGATGGGTTAAATGCGAGTCTATGGAGAGGAGAGAGAGGCCAATTCCACTCCTTATATTAAGAGCAGATATATATCCATTCCTTGTCTGTCGCGATTCATGTGATTTGTCAGCGTGGCTGGAAAATGGCCCATCATCCGTCTGTCCCTTCTTCCGTACGCACATCTCCCCGATCCCCTGTCATCTCTTACTTCCTCGCCTTGCCTATCCGCTCTTCCCGCCCACTATATTAAATTTTATGGATCTTTTTTCCCTCTCCCTCTCTTAGGGTCGCGGCGAATTTTTCATCCGTGCCTTTCGCGTGTGTTTTACGGAAAATGAAAAGGATTTCCGGCAAACTTTGCCTCCTCGACTTTTGTTTCCGTGCTGTTCACCGAAGGGACGTTTTACTCCGTCGCAAAGGAGTGACGTGATTAAATCGGTGTCTGGCGCGAGTTACTGCGCCTCTGAAGCTTCCTAGGATAGGTTCGCAAAATTCCTGGATTGCGTTCGTCTGGCCAACGAGCCGTGCGCCGTAAAGGAATCGTGTGAACTTCACTGTGTGTAATTATGCTGCGTCTAGACCTACTTAACGCAACGGTGATTGAAGCGGACTCTCTTTTGGAAAGTAAATGAGGGGGTTTTATGGTGTTGATTTTAGTGTCTTTGTTTTAAATTATGCATCAAGTGGTTCCTATAATATTTTTCTAAAAGCACTAGTGCTTTAAGAATTGATATTTTGATGGCCAAAAAAAAAGCTTTAATGTTCATTAAGAAAGATAACAGCGCAGTCCATAAGAATTGATATTTTGGTGGCAAAATAAAAAAAAAACTTTAGTGTTCATGAAGAGAGATAACAACGCAGTCCATATGTGCGCTTTTATATTTGCATTATTTTTTAATAAATAGCAAAAAGTTATGCAATAAAAAATCCTTGTCTCCTTTGAATTTAGGAGCACCAAATAATTTTCTATTGGACCTTCAAATAAAAGGCAAGATATATCTTTGAGTAAAAGCTTCGATTTAAACTCATCTACTAGGTACCGCATTCATCCATATAGAAGGTGATATGTTTACTTGAATCTACGAAAAGAGTTTGAAATTTTCTTCAAGTAGTACCTAATATTGGGTGTTGCAAAATGAATATCGGGGTTTCAAGGCTCCACAGAATTTATTACATTTAGCTTACAATTATAAATAATGCATCAAATGGAAGAACAAGTCATACATCGCACATGTTTACTAACTGAACTGTTTAAGTTACTTTTTCATTTGATGAATAGTTTATAATTGTAAGTTAAATGTAAGCAATACTACGAATCCTAGAAACCCAGATATTCATTTTGAAATACCCCATGTTGTATCTATATATATCACAGACAAGTGTAACGCACTCCATTGATACAGGAATATTTGACAACATACTAGTAGTTTTGAGCAAAAAAGTAAAGTATGCCTATCACACAATGTCTAACGCGGAAAAACTCAGAGTGAATGAATTATTACCTGCTTATATTTGTTCCTTCAGTTCCTTTTCAATTACTTTTAATATCCATTGATATGGTATTTTCAGCTTTATTTCCTCTAAACCGTGCTTTGTTTCACTTCACTTTCCAGATGGAAATTACTTCTTAATGTCATATGGTTTGTACATTTTTTCCAATTCGAAAATATTTCTAACCCTGTAATTTAATATCGTCTTATTCCTTTCACAACCATGCATTGAATTTCTTTATTAGTTTTACAAACCCTATTTCTCATTCCATCCACGTACCCGAAATAACAAAATATTCCTTCTACATTCTTAAAGTTCAATTTAGAACAAAGTCCAGTTTTTCAATTTTCCTCATTGTAGACTCATTTCTACAAGTCAGTCGATCTACAATGTCATTTAATTGCACTACATACAAAAAATCAAGAACAAAATTTGCCTTTACCTTCTGCAAATGACAGGGCCGGATGGAGATGTATTTGCGCCCCTGATAGGGAGTTATACAGTCCCTCTTTCCATACAGATGCTAAAAAATGTCAGTCTTTTTAAGAACCGTATCATTTCGTGGGATAATTTTTCGGTATTCGTTGAAACCATTTAATAATTAATATATTAAAATTTACATAATTCCACTGGTTAAGATATTACCTTTACTATTCTAATTATCACCATTTTTATATTGAAATTTAAAACATTTGTGCAATATTGAAAGGATTTCCCGATTTGGGAATGTTTTCTTCATTTTTCCTTGTGATAGAAATGATTATGATCAATATATATAATGAATTTGATTGAAATCAATTGCACTCAAATATTAGACGAATATTATTGTTGAATCATTAAGGGAACTTTTCTTAAATTCATTCAAAAAAATTTTACCAAAAAACTTTCCTAAACGCTTCATTTTCAATATTGCTGAATTTCTCCGCTAACACATTAATTCTTAAAAACTGTGAGTTTCCTTTACACCAAACGTTTCGTATGACTGTATGAACTGTAATTTCACGAAGGCAATTGTCACTCATGAAATCCTCAAAATAACATCATACGCTCACCAACACTAGGCATACGTCCAACTCGCCCGTGTCTTGGACCGGCCCTAATCAATTAATAATCCTCAGTATCCGAATTTGAATCTACCTGAAGTTTTCATTCAAACTCATTCACATTGAAAGAGTGGATTAAATAACATCCATGTTAATAAATATACCAGAATATTTTATTTTCCACATATTAGTTTTATTTTTTCGTTTAATACACCATGAATGATATTAGAAGGCTTCACAAAGCGAAGGCCGAAATAATTCATTATATGGATTGAAAAGGTCTGTTTCTAGCCTTGATACAGCGAAGAGAAGAACTGATCGTGGTCACACCATACTAGCGGACACTAAAAATTTAAATTTGACAGGCAGCTATGATTGAAATCGGATTTTAAAGTTTTTCAGCAATCGCTACATTTATCACTACAAAACGGTATTCAAGAGAGATAAGTTCAATTGATATATATTAATTTCTTCTAAAGATGGAAGATATAGAGATGATGATTCTATTAAATAATCAAACAACAGAAATACCCTTCGACGAGTTTCCTAGTAAGTGCGATTTAAAATAAATTAACCTCTTCCGTTCTATCATATTGTAAACTCATTATTTGTAAACAATAGAAATTTTTAATTTCCTAATTCTTCAACTGTACCTTGATGTTATGTAATGTCTTTTTTTTCAAGTCATTGTATGTGCAATTAAATGGTGGATGGCCGGGTAAGATTTGATAATCTTTTGGCTGTCGCAGGCACTATGCACACTGTTGTGTGTTTGATTTTTTTTGTATTTTATTGTGAATTTTACTTTGAGTTGATGTAATTCCAATAATGTTCAATAATGTTCAAAATAAAATAAAATGTTCAAATATAGCCAAGTCGGCTGCTACCCTGCGGATTTAAAATAAGATTACTTTGGGAAATACGAATAGTTTCAATAAATAAATTCATTTGCTAGGGACAAACCCATGTTTGGAAGTAGGGAAATGTTTCAACCGTAAAACAAATCAGAATGTTACCTGTAGCATTTAAACGTTAAAAAAGTTTACATTTAAATATAAATACGTACTGCTCAGAGGGAAATCATAACACCGAAGGAAACAAGCAGAAAGACGAAAGCGGCGAAAAAGCAGAACTGCGCTAACATCGTTCCTTCACACCCCGTTTCATAGACTCCATTACCGCGTCTCATTAGTTAAAGCGCCCTCTTTTAATAAATAACACCTCTAAGTTTGTATACAAACCGACGAACATTCCCGAAGTAGCAGCTCTTTTTCTTAATTTCACGTCCCGCTGAGCAGCGTTAAGTCCTCGGTACCTCAGCGGGGGTAATATATCTGCGACGACTGCACCACTATGTAAATTAGAAAGTAATGAGGCGGCTCCATCTCGGAGAAAAATGTCTCCCTCCGAATTATTCCAGCGGGCCCAATCCTCGCGTCTCCCGCCGGACCATCCCTTCCTTTCCCCTCTTCACAAATGCCTCCCTCTTAACCCCGCGCAAACGTCATCTCTAGTCAGGACCCATACGCCGCGACGCCAATCTTCCAGTGCATTCCAGGAGAAAGAGTGGTTCATTCCTCTTCCGTAATCGGATGATTCGGAAGGTTCCAAACGTCCGTTTTGTTCTCTTCCACCGTTCTGGATCGCGTTATACGTGTCACGCTCTCAGAGCGACAAGCCACTTGACATCGTGGAAAACAAGGCTGAGAGAACTGAGGGTATTTTCTTTTCGGAGATTTTGAAGCAAAAGCGAATCGCGCACGAAAGTACCGATGGGTCAGCTCACGGAGGACGTCGGATTTCGCGAAGGAATTACGTCCTGATTTATTTCTTTTACGGGCTCAAAACATCCGCTCGACTTTCCTCGGATGTATTAGGGTGATTCCGTGGGGGTTTTATTATTAGAGCTTTGCGAGGATATCTGCTGACAGCCGTGTATTCTTTTATTTATATGGTTTATCTGGTCTCAGAAGAGGAGAGAAATCGGGAAGGAGATGGCGTCGTAAAAACGAACGTGGTCGAAAAAGTGAGTTGGGAGGCCCGTATTACTCTTTCGGTCCTTAACGTTAATTCATAAAAAGCTAAATAAGTTTAAAGTCTTATAAATTCCTGAAGTAATAAATTATTCATCTGAAATGTCCTGAATATCTCAATCTTTATAATTGTTTGTAGACTATTAACTTATGAGAGTAGGTCAATGAAGGCTGAGTATGATTATTTCACTTACAAAACACAGATAGGGGGTTAGTTTGACGTGGTCTTTCAAATAAAATTCATCATCGAGTTTCGTGCACTTGGTCCAATGCAAGGCGTCGAACCAGAACCGAACCGAAAACCGAAACCAGAAGAACCATTACTTCTGTCGAAGTGAAAACTAAACCCGAACCGAAACTAACAATAATTATTGATTCCGTTTCGATTTTCGATTCCCAAAAGTACAAATTTTACCTGAATTTAATTGGAAGGTTTTCTAAAAACGTGCAAGAACGACAATTAACCAGCAATTATTGTTTAATCCAACATTTAATGTTATTAAGTGTATAAATTAAGAAAATGATAAAATAATAAAACAATTTTCCAAATAATGTTATATTACAATGGTCGGAGCGAAAAAAAAATAACTTCGAAACTGAGCTAAAATTTGGTTTTCTCGTTGTACCGGAAAGAAAAATATTACAGTTCTATACCCAGTAGGCGATCGTTCAGAATTATGAATACATGTATATTGTCATTGGAAATCTGTAGCATATCTGCCAGTTATTCGTCAATCTTTTCGAGCAAAGAAGGTAACCACCTTAATCATGGTTTCGTCCACTGCGATGACTGGACTCACTGGTACACCCTAATTACTTGAACCGTCTTTCTTCCACTCTGTACTCTATGAACCATTAAAGTGCATTTGATCGTGAAAACGTCACCCCATATGCATATGCTGTTACATTATGCACGATTCCTTGCCAGGTTTATGCAGACATAAGCAGTACTTCAAAGCTGAATCTTGACGCAACCCCATTGGCCACTGGAGAGCAAGCAGGCGTCCTGTACACGGACTTGTGTGTATGCACCCTAGAATGTGTCCTTCAATCACCCCAGACCTGCTCTTATCGTGAAAAACTGTTTCAATACCGCGTCATCATTGTGTGATGCGAAAAATCATTCTTTGTATACCCTCGTAAATTAAAATGGTTCACGCACAAAAAATAAAATTTAACTATATCAGATGAAAAGACAAGAAAAAATTGAGCAACCATTCAAATTGAATAGATAAGTCTATAGGGCCATGAATCAATTCTGTAAAAATGTGGTATATATATATGAAAGATATTTCAATTATAGACTCGCCGAAGATAAATATATGACTTCACGAAATATAACTTCAATTTTAAATTCAACTCTAAATTGTTCACTCTCCTTCGTCAGAGGTCTAAAAAAATAACTAAAGATAAGGATTGATATTTATAGACTTTTATTAAGCACTAAATATCTAACTAAATTACATGGATCTGAAATATTAAAATAAGAACATTGAACTGGGAATGACTCTTCAAAATATAAATAAAGGAGTTGGAACGACCATAATCAATTGTCATACACACTTTATTAAGAGAAATAATCTAACTAGATGTGTAACTGGGTCTGACATAAACGGAACTAAGGAAAGAATTCCATTTTGATCAGAAAGGAGAATTATGAGAAGTTATGAATCCATTCCTTTTTATGAGCTATAATTAGAGTGTCATATAAATGAGAGTCGATAAATTTTTCGAACGAAGATAGAATAGATAAAGTTGTTTAGAGATATTAAATCTTATTTACTTAATAAATATATTATATTCTTTATTTTATGTAAAATCTCCTAACTTAGGCCATCTTCAAGCATCATTCAAAGACTTCATTTATTTGGCTAATAAATTGGAGGCCGAAATTCTATTCATTGATGTATTGCAGTATAGGTAGATAACCAAGCATAACTAACTTGAATTGCTTGCACAATAATCTATGGTAAATTATTTAGTAGAACTGAAGAAAATGAACTGTTTTCTATTCAAAAATTCACCGGAAATAACACATTTCCATTATGAGAAAGATTTTCCCAAATCAGTGAATCCCTTCAATATTGTACACGTGTTTTAAAAATTTTAATGCCGTTTTTCGTAAAATGTGACCAGATGGAGGCAAATAACTGTTAGATGAAAAAGATTTTAGTTGACTTTCCGTAAGGGCATATTCAAAAAACGGTCGCAAAAATATTGCCAATAAAAATAAGATTCAATAGGGTTGAGGTTAACATATTCTTAGAAAAGATGATTCCCGGAGTTATGGTAAAGGTTAGCAGAAGGAACGGGTCAGGAGATGAAAGCTAGTAGCCAAAAGAAGAGACAAAATAGATGAGTTTTAGATTCTCCTTTTACTTCAGTGAGGACATCCCTGCGTTTCTTTCAGATCCCAATCAAAGGGCTTCATAGACCATTCGACCACTCTTTATACGCTGCCATTCGCAGGAAGAAGCCCGGCCAAATAGTTTCCGAATATAATGGAGAAGAAAGAGGGAGTTGAAAAGCTGCTCTCCGTAAAAATGCACCTACAGAATTTTAGGAATTACTTCCGAGTGGAAGTCATTCCTAAAATTCCTTATAGCCGGAGGTCGGAAACGATGAAATTTCTCTTAAGGCTAGGGAAGCAATTAAAAAAATCGGAAAGAATAAATAGATTGTTATTGCCATAACTATCATGGCCCAGTTCTCTGATCTTAGCAAGAAGTCAAAATTACACTACGAATGGCATAAAACTGTATACTATCTCTTTTTCATTGTTTGAAGAAGTGAGAATTTTGTTATTGATTTGTATGGAAATGGATTATTAATCCGTGGGTTATGATTAAAATAAATCATATTTATTGAATCCCAATCTATCCGCACAAATGGAAAAATGGTTTGATATACTTCTTTATATTGATACATAAACGCATTTTTATGTATTCTTACAAAGGCACTCAAGAGACTTGAATTTACACTCTAAGTGGTAACGAAGGATAATACATTGTCACAAGATCGTATGGTTCATCTACGACGATAAATATGGAAGAAAACTAATCGAAGAAAAAATTGTGACTATTTGAAAACAATTGAAATGAGAGGTTTTATTATTTATTTATTTTAATAGATTGTCTGAAATTGAAATATTGCTTTGGGGATAATATTTTTCTAACATACGCACTCATATAAAAATATCCATAATAATGGAATCAATACTGAGAGTTAAGATTGCTCAAAAATTTAATAAAATTAATCGATGTTTCTAATAAAATTATCTAAAAAGAAGTAAAGAATAGCATTTAAATTTCCACATTATATTTTATTTAGACCACCAGTTTCGGCTTCTACGCCATCCCGATGATGTAGTGGATATAGATTACAAATTTATACTTCAAAACTCCATGAAGTCGTTCCATAAGGACCGGGCTTGTATGACAGACTATACTATTTACAAAGTTATTCAACTAAAATACCAAATTCATCACATGATAATCACAAGAAAAATACATTCAAAATCAAAGCATTTTATATTGACGCGGAACATTTAATAAATAATTATTAGCATTCAAATTTAGTAGCTTTTCATGATCATGCAATAGTGACTTTAGGCCAGTAACCTAACGCGAATCCATCAAAGTTAATTCCACGATAATAAGTATCGCATTTAATTCAGAAAATAATTAGAACTGATTTTTATATGTCGTGGATTCATACTCAAAAACAAGAATCCTTGAACATTTGGAGTAGTCTACTGATAATATCTAACAAGCCCATTGTACACTGATATAATTTATTGCATATCATCATAATTTTTGGCGCATTATAGTAGTTTTAAGACGCTTATAGTAGGTATTAAGACTCAAATAGAAATTAAATAATTGACGCATGAAATAAAACTATACCTTTATAACTACAACATTAAATCTTTTATAGTAATATAATACACTATATAACTATAAAAGGTTTATTGTTTTCCCAGTGAATGCTTCTCTGAAATTCTTCACGTTCTCTCAACCGGGTGAATTCTTTGGTAAAAACCGACGTTTCAGTAACAACCTCATTTACCATTTTCGAGGATTATAATATATACTATAAAAGGTTGTTCACCCCTGCCTTGGGCAATCATTGACATTCGGAAATCCCACTGAATTTTCACCAACGAACACCACTCAACAATTAACCTACAGTTCAACATCGCAACGGCCACTCTCGAACACTCCTCCCTCGTGACCCGCACATTAAACTCCAAAAAACGAATCCCCAAAATCTCGTCCCGATCAGGAAAAGTACGGAGCGCCACCAAGAGGGAAAAAAACGCACCGAACGATTAAAGACGCAAACAAAAGAATCGGATTAACAACAAGGCACGTCACGGAGGCTATTATAGTGGAGGGCGGGAGCGCCGTCTGAGGCTCCGGCGATATGACGTATAAACAAAAGAAGAGAGACGAGGGAAAGAGCCTTCCGATGCACGATTCCAGAACATTTCGGGATAGGAAGGGGGGGGTCTGGAGATGAAAAAAGGGTTGGAGGGAAAGGGAATTCTAGGATGAAATTGACGTGGTCGAGGGTAAAAAGAGGTTAGGGGGGGAAGAGTTACCGGAGTCGGCCGAAAGAGGGGTTGCCGCTCCGAGAGAGGGTGCGGGTTTTAGGGGTAGGGTTTTTAGGGAGAAATCCCGGAGAGGGGAGGGTTTTGGGCAGGACGGGGAAAGGGGGGAGAATGGAGGAGAAAATCAATGATGGGAAAGAAGCGACCGGATGAGAGAGGTGGTAGAGGAAAGAAAAAAAAAGATGGAGTTTTTAGGTCGGGGTGGAGGAGTGAGGGGAGATTTATGATGGAGAGGGAAGAATGCAGGAGTAGTTTAAAAAGCGAGGGAAGGAAAAAAGGTGGGTGAGGAGGAAAATGAGATTGGTTGGCAAATGGAATGATAGAGACGAATCAGATAGAGGGGATAATTCGGAAGATGCGCGCCGGGAGGAGATGAGGAATTAAGAATGGGGTATGAGGAGTCGGAAGAAGAGGAGGGAACAATGAACGGGGATGGAAGACGGCCGGATAATCGGCTTTATCGGGAGGATTATAAAGTCCTTCTTTATATTTAACGCTGGTGGCCATGGCTCGCAGTTTGGGCCAATAACGACCGTAACGATGGCAATAAAGAAGAAATGAACACAGAGACACGTTTCGAAGCGAAGATTTTTGGAAGTGGGGGGCGTTTTCTCATAATTTCCCCCGCCACGCCCCCCTCATCGTCCCGATAGGTAAAGATGTAAGTTCATCGATGAGGCACAATCGACGGCGTAAGACATCGAAAAAATTCGCGCCGACACTACATTCTTCTCGTCTGAAGTGCAGATATCTCGGAACTTATTAAAATTCCGAGTTGATCTCTTCCATTCTTATTTCTCGGAAGGGCGAAAGAAATCTAGGGATTATATTTTTTTCGCTCGCTTGTTGCCTTTATTACGTCCGCGAGGCCGAATGGGAAAAATGCGGGCTTAATTTTCCGAGGAGTATCGCGCCAAAGATGACTGAACGCTTATTCTCCGTCCCGCACGTTACCTTTGTGTCCGATAATGCTGAAATTTCATTGAGGAAATCGAAATTTCCTCGAATCTCTTTCCTCGTACTCTTTTTTTCTCTCGAATGTCTGCCCTGTTAATACACGTGTTGCCTCTGTATACTTATAATCCGATAGACATCAAGAATATCGGATGAAAGTCAACCGTTCCCGGAATGAACGATATGCATAATTCCAAACGTTATAATAGCATTAAGGGATTAGGGTAAACTACCATTGTGGTTTTACCCATAACCTGGCTAAATTTATCTATCTTTTATTGTTCATCATATTTTTGAGTGCTAATCTTCTGTTTGTAGTCTTCTGCCAAAATAAAATCTTTAATAATGAATTCACAGGAAAGGGCTATACGCGAAAATCCATCAAGAAGAATGAGGAGAAGACGAAATTTTTTCTCCACTGATTTAATAAACAAAAGAAACACACGAAGACTAATTCCAACGAATAAACTATCAAATTATTACTACAACGAATAATCAACAAATAACTTGATGATTACGATAATTTGTTGAAACTAATCACACCAAATTTATGGAGCTTATTAAATCAGTAATTATACAAATTTCATTTCCTTCTTCAAACCTTTACTATTTCTACAAAATTATTCCAAGCATCTTTTCGGAATATCCATTTCTATTTTTCTTCTGATCAAACTCCTTCTCTGCTTATTAAGTTTTCAATCTACGACTATAAGGAAGAAATATAAGCTATAAGTTCGACAGAAAAGATTTTCTATTTTTTATTTTACTTCTTTCCTCATTTCTCATTTTCAGGGTTTGCCGCATTTCTTAAAGGTTAAATTTATTCCTATTCCATCACTTTATCTCATAGTCATCTGCCATTATAAAGTATTATGTGAGATTCTCCATTCACTTCGAACTTACATCAGTACACCATAGATTATAATAAACATAACAAAATTTATTACTCCTTTATGTGATGAATTTACGTTAACCGAGAAAATAAAGCTTTTCATTAAGAATTCCTTCGTAACGAGTCGTATTTTTTCACGACATCATACAGATAAACGATTTCGCATTCCGAAGCGAACACAAAAGTCTCTTATGAGGTCATTAATCGATTGCAGCTTGCGATAGAACCTTGATAATTCTCATTGGCAATCAACCAATTAGCGTTTCCTATCCGTTCACCATCGGCAGATTTATTCCATGCATCACGCGGGATCAAAGCAAGGAGACGCTGCAGAAAGAGGCGGCATCAACCAGGAAAGGGAAAAAACTGCAAGGTCCCCGAAGCAGAATGTTATTCGAACCGCGAGCGCCTCTAACGAGAAGCAGAAAGGCACCGTTTTTATCGTTCGAAATTGGAATAGAGGAGGCACTTGAGCCGTTCTCCGTACAAGAGACCGACGAATCGAAAATTTATTAACACATGGGGCTCATCGATCAAGTGAACGAATAATGAACCCCAAACGTCGCTCCGATTCGCCAATCGAAATCCATCGCGCTAGAGAAATGGAAAAATCCTTTCAAAGAAAATGAGGTTATGCCGACAGTGGATGCGGAAGTGTTACGGGAAACAATTTCCCGTACGTCTCGTTACCGGCTGCATTGCATCATCATATCTCGTACTCCAGGTGTCACTGCTATCGGGGATTCGATGCCTTCTTTTATTCAACGCCGCTTCTTTAAAAGCTCATTTGAGTTACAATGGAACTATTTCTGTGGATGGAGGAAGTTTCTCTAATTCCCGCACTCGGATTTTTTTATCTTTTCTTATATGAGGTTCTTAAAATATAAAAAAAAAGTTTCATATTTATAGAACAGGTCTGATTAGTATTCCCTGAAGAGCATTTCATTGATTGAGATGATTCTGCTCCACCGTATTCTTTCAATAACATCTTTTAATTAACATTAAAACATATTCATTCAATAAAATAGCGAACTAACGAAAGATAAAAAATGCTTAGGCTCAAGCATATACCATACTTAAAATTTAGACTAATTATAATCATATGTCGAAGTCTATTTCATTCAAACTATGTAGGTAGTCGATAGAAGCAGAGGAAATGCTATACGACCGTAATATACAAAAATAATTATCCAAATATATGTAGAAAAGTGTTGCATGATGTATGAAAAACCTAGGGTTCCAAACCCATAGGATAACTAACATTGCTTTCTTCCAATCGTAGATTGCAAAGATTAAAAAGATTCTGATAAGAGGGAAAATAGAATTCGTATTCATGACAGATGCGTAAACTCAATTCCATAGAAATAATGAATTTTTTAATCTGACTCACAAGTGGTAGTTAGGGATTCAAAATATATAACGTGATACAAAAGGCAGATGAATTTAGGGATACATTTATAAAAGAGGAACCAGGTGTATAGCCGATTAGAGATAAATAAGTAGAGAACAAAAATTGGGGAAAGAATATCTAATAAGAATGCCCAAGGAGATATTTTCAGAGCAGGCTTTGGAATATAGTAGTAGCGTCGAAACACCAAAAACAAAATGATAAAGTGAATCCGTAATACGCTTAAAGCCTAAATCCTGGAAGAAGATAAAAGAATAAAAAATACTTAGACAAGCTAGATAATCGAAGGTTTTTGCAGTTATATTTTCAGTTATTTTCATCGCTAAAAAAGACCTTGTTCATATTACAATGATAGGGCATAGACTTCGTGGCAATATGTCATCAGGGAAATGATAAATGAGACATCTACAACATAAAATAGAATTTGATAATGCCATGCAACCATTTTCTACAGCTAGGCAATTCACTTACTATTCATTCACTTTCACCCACACTTCTCAAGAAGAGGTTTATGAAATGAAGTTCGACAACCATGCCAAATTTCCATCAATCCCAAACGACGATCACGTCAGACGATAACGACTTGGGGCCATCCTTCCCTTAAACCCATCCCTTTGAACATAATGACTACAAACAGCCGTAAGAGCTTTCAAAAATCACGGGCGTGGAAGGGAAAGAAATTCGGGAAATCTTTCGGAACGGCACGGGCTCAATCCGATCAACAAATGCCGCTTCCCAGTTTCTTGTTTTTCGCGCCAACGGGTACGTTGAAGGCCGGCGTTGCCAAGAAGTATGGAATTACAAAGGAAAAAACCTGGGATTGAAGCGTGGAGATAAAAGCGTCGTAATTAGGGAGGCAGCGATGGAGTGAGAGGAGAGGAAGAAGAGATCTCGTGAGAGGGAGAGAACATAGCGATTGAGCGAAGGAAGATTAAAGGGATGTTATTGATTATTTGTGCCCTTCCCCCGGAGCCATGGAGAGAATCGCCGTGACCGAAGAGCACTACAATCCCGTATTTTCTACCTTCCGAAGGGCTCAGTGCCGGGGAAGAAACAGCGTTCATAATTTTCCAATCAGAACCTCCTCAAAAAGCGGTGTTCTTCCCGGGCCTTCAGCGACTGAAGCGACCGGAGTTTATTTTCCCGCACTCGGCTTTATTTTTTCCCCCGCATCTAATCTTGAATTTGCCGCCGAACGTAGAGCGAAATTCGGGTTTATCGCGTAGGATTACGGGGTCGCAGGATTTAATCTCATGTGAAATTTTATCAGCCGAAGTACCGCTTGCTCTTGGTTCAAATGAAGAATCAATCTAAATGCAGCGTTTGACGTTTACGTAATGTAATTCTCATGGGGAAATTTTGAATGGTGAAAGCTCTAAATTTAATCAGCTATGTGTTGGTAATATTAGGGAAATAAATTTGTTGACCGTATTATTAAAAAATGAGCAATGTATGAAATAAACTGCGGAAGGCTTTACTGTACGAAGAAGAAATTGTAGGGTAAAAGATTGCACTTTACATTTTCTGCAGGATATTTTCTTTAAACGACTAATTTTAGCAGGAAATGGCAATAACCAAGTGAGGTTGTTACACACAAAAAATACTTACATAGGTAAAAAAAAGGGAGGTTTCTTGGTTTTAGAGACATCTTTCTGCATTGTTTTTTCCTTATCATCCCTCCAAGCTTATTTTTCCTTATATAAACTTTATTGCGTAACTTCCTGACCTGACGATGGAAAATCTCTACCGAAAACGGTCATTATAAATGTATCCTGTGGAAAATATGTAAAGTGCAATATCTTTTCTGTTAATTTACTGTTACAAACTACGTATATCTATAAAAAACTATTGAGACATCTCAGGTATCATATCTCATAACCATCATCACTTGTCTGAAAGGAAGGAAGAAAATAAAATTGGAAAGGCTCCTCTTCCGCTAATCTCTTGTCATAAACGTTTATCTGTAAAAAATGATTAAGATAATTCGGATATAATATCTTATAACCATCTCAAATTTCTGAAAAAAGCAAGGGAAGAAAATTAAAACACGGCTGTCAATGACTTAACCTTACGTTAGCAGTCTATCAGACTAGCGTCTTTCAGGTACTGCTTTCAGGAAGCACCGAGAAAGGCTAAGATTACCGTCTTCTAGGAATCATCCAATGAGCAATTCGATACCCACACTCCGCTCAATTTCTTTTCTTTCTGCATTGAGTCCGTGAGGATAACAGCATGGCTATCGAAATGTGTATTGGTCGATTCTAAGGGGTCGGCAACCCAGGCCTTTATCTCTTCTTATACCTGAAAAATTCTAGTCCGAAAATCGGCTCATGAAGTGTTATCAAACCTCTAATACAGAAAAAAATTAATCCCAATCTGCAATATTCTTTCTAAATATTTCCTTTTATCCTTTTCCAGTAAACTGACATAATAATTCTTCCAAAACTAAATTAAGAACATATAATTGAATAATCTGTTGTTTAATTTGTATTTCTGTACCTTCTATTTAGCGTTTTTAATCTTCCAATGAAACAAAAAGTAAGAGAGTGAGAGATAAGCTAGCCAACTTGAGTTGCTTCATGCTCATTGAGTCTTAAAAAAGTGCTCTTCTCAATACGTGAACATGAGTATCTCCAACAATTATTGCTGCTGCATCTATAAGTATTATGGATTGTAACAGCGAAAATAAATTTAATGTAACGTAAGGGCATGAAGTTGTTAGTCTGCGAGGAAGATTGAAGTATCTTTGAAGCTGATTTTTAGATTAATTTTTCGAAAGAAAAGATTAGTGAGCCAAAATTTGACAGGAAATTCTGTATAACTAGATGATATTTGGCTCCATAAGTGAAACTGAAATTTCTCTCAAATTATCCTGAAATTATTTATTTATTTATGAAGATATTTATTTAATTATTAAGAGATCCGAATGCTTTATAGATGAATAATGATATCCTAGGACATTTATTCCACGAAATATTCTACGCTTAAATAAATAGTAATAGCACAGGTATTTTTTAATAAATATGGACACGAGATAGAACTGGATGAATCAGAATGATTCATCATGCGAAGCAAAGTAAAAGGCCTTCCATTTGCGGAATAAGAGCAACGAAAAATCTACGACAGTCGAATATATTTAATCAACATATTTCACGGAGAATTGCCTCCGACCAACCGGGCGATTTCAATATTTCCCGTCGATAAAAAAATATATAAAGCTACACTGAATACGTACCGGTAAATCCGTTTTTAACTTTAACAACTCCGAACTCAAAAGGACATATATATCATATTCTGGATGAGGGAGACAATAATAATTATCCTCTATTGTATCGCAGTGAGTTTGATCGGGAACGGCAGAGAGTAGACAGCATGAAAAATTAGGATCACTTTGTTTCAGATTCGTAAAAATTGAGTCTATTGCCTCTGATACGATATTCAAAAGTCAAATTTCAAAAAGGCTACTAACTCTTTTTTTATCGCCGTTTGGAAATCAAATGAATTGGAAGTGCACACGGCGAGAGACAAAATGTTGCAGGTGCTTGAGGTACTCATGCTCTGGATAGTTTTACCGACTGAGTGAGTGTAATAGTGGCTCACATAGTTTGGCAGAAAGATAATCTAGGGGATGAGGTATGTTCACTTTAGTTGCTGAGTAGCGTTCATTTTTCACAGCTCCCTATAATAATTCACACAAAAAACGTACCGTGGAAATTTAGAAAATCTTAAATATCTATATGCATCAAATTGCACGGGCGTATTCATAAATCGGTTTATGTATAAAACAGCATAACTCGATAAGAAGATGTTTCACAACTTTCACACTTTAAACGTTACTATATTTGCTACTAATATTCAATATTTCTCGATTCGACTATAAACCAGACAAAGCATTACCATAAGAAAGACTAGATAGAAAATTCCCATAAGAAATACTAGAAAGAGTCAAGTTCATTTTTGTGGGTTTTAGTCTTTATACCTTTTAAAAATTAACTCAGAAAGAATAATGGTACAAAGTCGAGACAAGCACCAAAGGAAGAGAGGTCAGCCTTTAATTGTTTTCGTGATGGTCGAATTTTTCGCAATTTTATAGTACGGTAAATATAAAATTTCACCTCCCGTTGAGAATCAATGGAAAGTTTAGGTACTCTAATTTATAATGCATTAGTGTGGGCATTTCCGCCTAAAACACAACGATAAGAAGTTGCAAAACTTAAAGATTATTAAAACTCAACGACCAACAACCAAAATTATTAACATCTTTTCTTGTATTTATTAGAATCCAATCCAATATCAGGTGTGTCAAAGCATTACTATGTGCATGTTAAGTTTATTTTACTCGTTTGCAAGGTCTGATTCTATTGCAGCATTAAATCAAAGAAAATCATCCAATGAATTCGAGTTTCCCATAAGAAAGAAACCCTATCATGATTTATAAAGAGAATGCCACTGATGGTGACACAAGTGAGGTGGTCACAAAATCCAAAACACCATCGATTTATATTCAAATCAAAGATTCATATTTTATCGACAGTTATAGATTTCGGCTAAATATTGTAAAAACGTTGAAAAATTTGAAAATTTTCAATTTTGATAACCACTCTCATATGTTACACATTACAGATGTTAGATTCTTATTTTTATAACTACAATAAGACAACTATATTTAATCCCACCTCTATTCTCCCCGTTGAGAATCTACGGGCACATCAGAGTTAGTAAAGGATAAAAGAAAGCGAAGAAATCAAAAGTCATATGAGGACGAAAATGAGAGAAATCTCTCCTCTCAATAAAAAAGAGATGGGTCGTTAGGTGATTCGGAAGTAGAGAATGAAGGAAGAAAGATAAGAAGAAGAAGACAGAAAGAGAACGAGTTGGCCGGGAGAAAGAGGGCTGGAAAAAGAAACGAAGAAAGAAGATTGGGTTTGGCTGGAGGTGATTATTGGCAGAGCTAGGGTGTGAGGGAAGGAATATGTGGAGGGAGAGGTGTTTGGGAGAGAGAGATGTACACTTTAGATTGGTTTAGAGCGCAAGGGAACGATGGAGAACTCATGAAGGGCTATGGACTGAATTACTCATTTCTGATTCGACGTCCCAAGGAATTTCTATCCCATGAAATAAAGCTGAATAGGCGACGGAGTGCTAGAAATAGGAACGCCGTATTTTTTTGGGTCTTTTCGTCGTCTCTCAACCCCCCAGGTGAACGAAAACAAGAAGGAAAAGAATTGAGTTCCGCCTTGAAATTTTCTGCTCCGTAATCTACACTCGTATCACTTATTCTGTTGAATGTGTCTTGAGTTACGTAAATATGTGAAACTTGTTATCCGATTTTTCAATACTGAACTATTTTTATGAATACAAAAGAGGCAAAAGAACATCTATCAATAAGATATGTGATATTTCATCTCATCTTTACATTTATAAAATGAAAATATATCCTGTATATATAAAATCAATGCAGACTTTGACTATTTGGAAAATAAGCGAGTATGTAATATGAAATATTAGGATCGTTATTTCTTGCGTCATAAAAAAGATTCGATTGCCTACATGGAATGTTAAAAATATTGTAAGTACACAATGCATAATGATGCATACTTCGAATTATTATGGTTTAGAATCTTCCAAAGATTCCAAAATTAAAAGATGAATTTTCTAGCGAATTCTGTCTTTAATCAAAGTCATAACTTTGATTCCATACCGCATATAGATTTTGCATTTTCACATTGATCTGAACATCTCTTTGAATGTAACTCAAAATTTGTTCTCTAATTTTAAATTTATTTGACTTAGTAATACATAGATATAGCCGATTTTTCAGCTATTCTGGAACCAACTATTCACATGAGAGTCATATTATTGAAATTTAATCTCAACAACAACACCACTTTTTCAAAGGAAGAAGAAATAAGAGAACAATTTAGTCTTTACTGAAAACGAAGTTCACTTACGAGGTAATAGTTTTTTACTTCTTTACTTCTCTAACTTTTAAAAGAAAATCGCTTCTGTAAATATTATTTCCGACACAGAAATAAAAGTTTGGTTTCTTTGAACTTGATGTCAATGTTATTTATCTATTGAATAACAATATTTTTGTAAATTTCCACGCTTTGGAATATAGTCGGCCCAGTCTAATGGCTACCTTTAAAAAGCGGCAGGAGTATAATAAAAGCTGTAGCTAATATGTCATGAACAGATACCATTAGGAGAACGTACGATCAAAGTAACAATGAAAGTCAAAGATAATATGCTTAATTCCTTGAGAAGTAAATAAAGTGATATTTGAATTATAAAAAATAGGTTAAATTTGGCCAATGATAACCCTCTGATCAATAAAATTCATACAATCACTGGATATAGAGTAGAGCATTTGAAAATCCATCGTTGATGCTGCAAAAGGGGCAAAATTAGCCGTTAAGCTCAAAACTCTTGAGTGAGATAGTGGTTCAGAGAAAAGTTGAATTTCAAGAAGTTATACCAACTCAAACAGAGAATTTATTAATATAACAGAAAGCGCATCATGATAGCATACAGGTTTCTTCATCTAAGGAGATGATATTACAACATAAGACAACCCTGATAAATAATTCTTCACAGTCTGTCTCTCTTGAAAGCAAAACGTCAAAGGGTAATTCATCTAAATCTAAATCTAAAAAAATCTAAACATGCCATCATATCTTTACATCTTCAAAGTTTAGTCTTGGAATCGTAATACTGGAAAGAAAAGAAATCTCAGAGAGACAGGAAGGGATTTTAACCAAAGTAATTAAACATTGAAAGAAGAAATGGTTGGGTCAAATATTGAGAAGAGAGGGATTGCTGAAGAAAGTGATCGAGGAAGAGAATGCTAAGGGATACAGGGAAAGAAAAGACAAAAGATGCTAGATGACTTTAAGGGTCACCAAAAAACGAAGGGGAGGGCACTGTATGGGGAATGTGAGGGCACATGAATCTACCAAAAGATAAAACACTCATATTTAACTCTCGGTTCCATACAACGGAGATTAAAAATGTTATAAAAACTCAGTTATAATACCAAAGTACTTAGTTATAATACTAGAGCATAGGTCACTCAAATACTCAGTTATGATACCAAAGCATAGGATAATACAGAAACGATACTTCATACACAGTGAAAAGGTTGTAGGGACGAGAATGATAGAGGAGAGAGAATGAACGGTCAAAGAAGAGATAGGCGAAAAATCACGGAATTAGGAGCGATAAAGAAGGAAGCGAGAGGGAGTATTCGATCTGCGACGCAGTGTTGCGAGGGGAGATGCGGGGGCGGGTCCATTGATAAAAGGGTGAGGATGAAGTATGGTGGTAAGGCGTGAATTGACGCGATAAAGAGGACGGAGGGGGAAGAGTGAGGGGTCACGCAGTGGAGAAAAAGAAAGAGATGGATGGAGAGAGTTCGAAGGAATCTCAGGATCCAAGGATGACACTCACGCGCTCCGTTATTTTTCCATTAATTTCCTTCTCGCTGAGTTATTTAGATTTTTTTTTAAATGTGCCTCCCGGAACGCATAAGAAACGGAAGAACGTCCTGAAGTCCGTAGATTTATATACATCAGCTATATGCGGAGAAATAAAAGTGATAAATGGAGCGTGTAAGTCATCGCGGGGAAGTGAGGGTTTTGAAGAGGGAAGAACTGCAAATTATCTAGTGATTGGGCGTATTTTCAAAAATCTCACTTCCAATAAAGAGAGGCGTGCTGCTTATTTTGAATGAGAATTTAAATCATCGGGATTTTGGTTGCTTGCTTTATATACATGGCTAAGAACTATTATGATATGTGAGAAACCTACACAACAAAAAGTTCTTGAACATAAATAAATTTATGTATGTATTACCGCTCGATGGCTATAAAATTGGGAGATTCATTTAGTTTGCATTACTACTTTTAACGATTTTTCTTGCACCGGTATGTAGTTTTTGTATCATGAAATGGTAATTCCAATCAGACTCGGCCGCCGTCAGAACCTCAAGGAATATCATTCTCATTAAAGAGAGAGACGATTACTGGACAAATATTCTCCTAGTGACGATCAATATAATAAGTCGACCAGAATATTCCAAATTATTTAAAGAAAGAAAATTTTCATTATTTTTCACGTGAACAAGGAAATAAGTATTTCCTAAAAATGAAGTCAATTTGAATTTCCATATAATTAATTAACTTATGAGTCGATTATCGTAAGATTGACAATTTAACAATTTTCAAATTATAAAGAATATTTTATTCCAGGAAAAATTATATGAAGTGAATAGAGAATTGATTCGCATTTAATGTACAGTTTGATATTATAAATACAGTAAAAATTCATCAGATTCCAGTTTTCGATTAAAAGAAGTAGATATATAATATCACGCCAAAATTATGATTTAATTTCTTCACACAAGAAATAGAACTATATTTTCATCAGAATTTAATCACCGTAAATTCTCTTTTATTAGTGCCGAATACTAATTACAAAGTTAAATCGTAATATTACCTGATATAGGTGCTCCAACCTCAAAATTTAATGACGAAAGAGACCATGAAGCAAATTAACAGAATAAATCTGCACAGCCTTTGAAGTGCTGATGAAGTAGTTTGACTACCAATTACGGATAAAATAACTAATAACGAAAGTATACTCATCGTAATAAAACGTTATATAGCGAGAGGGTACCTAACTAAAGATGAAAGCAAATTTATAATGTCAATTATTTCATACTAAACGGCGAATTAAAAATACAATTTGATTCAACAATAATGTGAGGACTTAAAACATGCTTTTTACCTCAAAATAGATTTTTATGCGTATCACGCCAAATGAATCAAACATGGCATAAAAAGTTGACCAGCTTAAAAATGCGTTTGTAATTTACTATATGTAACTGTCATCTAAATTGAAAATAAGTTGATATTTTAAATTATATATAGTTACCATATATCAGATAGTAAAGATACAAACGCACGATGTAGCAATGTAAATCTCCAAAACCGCCAAAAAGTATTTTGCCAGTCTTACATAACATGTTCTGGAGAAGTCCTCATGGAAAGAATAAGGCGTGTAAGACTAGAATTTCTGCTGGTCTTGGAATTTTTCTTTCTATCTACATAAAAATAGATTGAATCTTTCATCAAAAGTTAACAAGCATCATTTTCTTTTCACCTCATTCACGCTGTCCTATCCTCCACTACCAACAAACTCACCGATTGCAAATAATTCATTCAATTTCCTTACTTCCTTAACTCAACCTTCCTAACCCTTACCCATCACTCATATTCTTCATTCGCTTTAGAGATTGAAAACCCTCCGTTAGTTCTTTCTCTGGACCAGCGTCTTCTAGGTAGCGGAGCACTGGGAAAAACCTGGATTACCGACATCTAAGAGTCACCCGATGCGCATTTCGATAGTCATACTACCATCCTCAAGGGTTAAACGTAACGTACAGTAAACGTAGAGTTCAGTAATCAAGGCCTTTCCTGGTTCCCGGCTTCCTAGAAGACAAGTTTTTCTAGACAAAATACTAACGGAGTGTTTTCCACCTCTGAGTTTTCCATTGTGTCTCTTTCTGAAAGACAAAAAAAATCACTCAAACGATTGAAAGAAAGGAGATTAAAGGCTAGGTTGCGACTGCTTTACAAATTTAGAGAAAGCACTTTTACAGATGACTAACTGATATTATGCTACCTCCTGCTACTTCGGCCGATCCGATAATGAAAGTAAAATACGAGAAACAGACGCTAGAACATGGCGTTTTAAGGACTCACTCTTTCCGCGAACAATACGCGATAATAACAGGCTAAAATGTAGCTCAATCGTCGGTGTTTATACCGTCAAGTTGGTACCGCCTTCATTATCTTAAGCAAAATTACTCTCCATAAAGAGAGTGATGATTACTGGACAAATATATTACCTTATTACGATCAATCTGATGAGTTTGCCAGAATGTTTTAAATTATTGAAGGAAATCAAATATTTATTATTTAAATAACATGAGCAAGGAAATGAGTATTTCCTAAAAATGAATTCAATTTAAATTTCTATCATATTAATTTACTTATGAGTAGGTTATCTATATAGGTTAGATTGACAATTTAGCAATTTTAAAGGAATAAAGAATATTTTCAGCGCAGGAAAAAATTATATTAAGTGAATTGATTCGCATTTTACGTTCAGTTTGAAAGTATGAATATAGTAAAAATTTATCAGATTCCAGCTTTCGATGGAAAGAAGTAGATATACACATGGGTGGTCTGAAAAGTTTCCAACATTTCGCCATTTCCCGACATGTTTTCTGAAACTTTCTGAAAAATCTGGGGTCGGAAACTTTTCAGACCACCCTCGTATATAATATAACGCCGAAATTATGATATAATTTATGAATTATGATAATAACAGACTAAAAAGTAGCTCAATCCTCGGCGTTTATACCGTCTGCCACACGCAGAAAGGCGGCTTGCTGGGAATTTGTGTAGATATCCTTGGGTGGTCTGAAAAGTTTCCGACATTTCGCCATTTCTCGTCATGTTTTCTGAAAATTCCTGAAAATTTTCTGAAGATTTCTGAAAAATCTGGGGTCGGAAACTTTTCAGGCAATGAATATGTGCGACCATCGAGAACCAGAGGATGAACGACGCCGGACGCAGTAAAGCAGTTAGGGAAACGAACGAGAGTCGAAGGAACACAAATAAATGAGGAAGGCGAAAAAATAGAGGAAGGCCGAGAGATAGCCTCAACACAAACACATGTCTGAGAAAGTGTGTACGGAGGAGGGATACACATGGGGGAAGTGACACAGGGTTAAAGGGTAAAGAGGGATGCCCGTGGGGGAGTGAGTTAGTGGGTGCGTAAGGGTGTGAAGAAGGGGTTCCTCCGGCGAAATAAGCGGCGAAATGGCAGAGTCGTGGCTTTGAGGAAGAGGATGAAAGGGGAGGGATTTCGGGGGGGAGGTCACGATGGGGGAGTGGCTGTAACGTGGACAGTGGGGTGAGTGGGAAGACTGAGAAGGAAAGATAAAATGAAAAAGCTTTTTAAGGGGAGTGGCCGGAGAGGATCGGAGAGGCGGTGGAGCTTGAAGTAACGGCACAAGGGAGAGAGAGAGTGATGTGAGGGAGGGGAATACGATGAGGTGTGCATTGGAGTAGCCGCGAGAGATGTTGTTTCCCGCCCCACCCGCGTGGCGCGCTGCTGGGAGTGATATGATGCTTGCCGATGAGTGCAGTTCAAAAGTGAAGTGCCAACTGCGGGCGATTGAGGCGTTTTTCGTCCGATCGTTTCGAAGATGACTGAAAGGGAACTAAGAATTTCAGCAGTGGGAGGTGATTCGAGTAACGTTTTCGTAAAATCGTTACTGTAAAAGGAATCACGAGCAAAAGTTACTATGCCATAATACTCTACATAATTTATACACATACGCGTTAACACGGATTACTGGAATTTAGTGGATGCCTGACATCAAGAAGCAATTTTAACACCGTATCCTATACTCATATAAGACCTATCCAACAATATTGAAAATCAGAAAATCATTTAAAATATAAAAATTGATCAATAACTAAGCCAACGATTAAATGCATAATAGAAAAATATAGCATAAGAAGAGAGAGTCCATGATCTTGCCATGGGTATGCACCAATCTCTTGGATTGTAATTATCAATAAAGACGATTCCTCTCTTTGAAAATAAATCATAGGTTTGGTAATGATAATCATATTGAAACGATAATATTGTTTATCGAAGCATGTGATCATCAATTATTTCTTGTTTCAAAACATTAACTTCTACAATGTTACAATTACACAAATATGAAGAGAAAACTCTCATAACTACGAATTTATTCATGAAAACAGTCCTACATTCATCTTAAATAGTATTAAATAAGATAATAAAGTTATATTGAATAACATAATTAAATAATATTATGTAACATAATAACACATATAGCTATATATTATGTAACATAATAACACATGTAACACAAGCTTTCCTTAAACAACTCATTCGGATAGTCTCCATTAAACATCTCATACTTCATTCACAGCACGGTTGCAAGTAATAAAAGACGACTTTTCAACTACAGATCCTCATATTGAAAATTCTGTGCACTAAACACACGGAGCTTAATTTTGCATCCAAAGGTACGTGATATATTTTGCGCAGTGCAGCGTACTTACAGTACATTTCTCAAGGAACAAAGTCCTTCAACAAGCGTCCCCCAGAGATCCGAATTAAGTCAACTCTACCTTAATGCCTCGCACTTGAGATGACACAGCAATATTCGAAAACAGGTCTCAGGGCGAGTGCAATACGATATTACTGTTTGCGTTGAGAACTTCTCTCCCACAGCGTTTCTTCTGATAAAGTCAAGCAATCTGAACGTTATGGTAGCGATGCTATTTAAATGAAGGGATATCCCAAGCTCTGAATGGAGTGTAGTACCGAAAGCTTTTACCGTTTCAACTCTCTCGAGCTAAGTGTCACTCAGCTTTTGAGTCGAAACTTAAGATTTCCCTCTAAGATAAATCCTACTTTCTTATACTTTAGGAAATTTCATCTAAATAACCAATCCCGATGGGATTCATAACCCTCCGCTACGCTGAATGGTACACTGTTAATCTCTATATCGATTCATTTAATATCCAGAAAATTCTTATTTCGATCGTTCATATAAAATATCTGATATTCGTTAACTAATCTCGGACACTTTTATGTAAACGTGCTTGACTTTTTTCCATTTTTTTAAATGAAGAAGCGTTCCTTCCTTGATTGGCAACCTTTCACTAACCCCGCTCAAATATCCTTTTGATGATAAATGAAAACATTCGGTTCATAAAGAGGCTGATTTTCTATTGACATATTTCGATTTCTAAATACCCAGAAGCTGTAATTTTTATCTCGTTGACGGACTTTGGAAGAGATAAAAAAATTGATGATCAAAGAGAATTCGACAAATCAGTTTTAATGGCGATTTCCAGGTAAAGTGATTGAATTTCTGATTACCAAGTGATGAAACTTTTGGTTTATGCTTCCTTATTTTAAACCAACCTACGAAAGAAATCCCACACTTGGTGTGCTGATTGGTAAAATTTCACCGTGAGTTTTACATTTTTATCGTGAAAGCACTGAACTATAGTGAGTGCACTCCTTTTCCTCACAAAATTATATTCTGAAATTATATAATGTAATGAAGAGTGGACCTATCACCTTTTCCATAATAATTTTTAGTGATAATATACACCCAAATTTCAAAGAGCTATCACTACCTTAGGTCACCTGACGATGGCAATAACTCGTTGATACCAGGTTGTATTTAATCATTAAAATACTGTTGTGGCTAAAGCATAAGGCTTATATTATATAAATACCCACAAAACATTGCAATCTGTGAATTTTTAGCAAACTTTTCCTCTTCCGTGAATATAATTGTATTTTCATTGATATGTTCAGGATTATCATGAAGTAAAACTTTGCTCAAAGATATTTTAAGATAAAAAGATTTTTACTCTTGCGATCATTTAACGTTCTGCTTTTGATTTACTTCCGTATCTCAGAATTTACTTTCCAATATTACCTTTAATTGAGCGACATTTTATCGATTACATATTTAAATCAAACAATTTTCTTATGAACCAAAAAGTTATTAATGTCTCCAATATTCTAACAATTCAGTCTTATTACCAAACCAATCTTTAACATTTATTTATTACCATACTTCCTTAAAATAACCACCTACAGCATTTTGAGTAAATACGCAGTTTATTATTAGTTTTACATGATGTCGTAGATGATTCCGAAGCAACAAAAATATTCTTAATATGAACATACACACGAGGGTGGTCTGAAAAGTTTCCGACCCTAGATGTTTCAGAAATCTTCAGAAAATTTTCAGAAATTTTCAGAAAACATGTCGAGAAATGGCGAAATGTAGGTATCTTTTCAGACCACCCATGTATTATCCTTCCATAATTTAATCCATTTGATGTTCCTTGATTCATCTTATCTGTATAATCAAATCCTTAACACGCCTCTCAGAGAAGCTGCTTTGAAATTAGAATAAAATTATAAATTTCTTCAATGACAATAAATTTTAACCGTAACAAATCAAACGTTGGATTAAATAGCTGGTAAACATAATTTAACGCTTACTTGTTGACAAGTCGTTGCCAGCTTACTTCAGATATTACCTCGAATTCCGAAAATTGATGAAATGAAAGCGAGACTCGTCATTCCGTGTTAGGATGAGGAATAGGCGACGGCAGAGAGATGAAGGGAAAATTTATAGGCACGATGACGGAAAAGGCGCTAGGAAAAGTAAAGAAAATACTCGGGTTATGAAAGAGGATAGTGGTTTTCCGCAGGCAGAGCGAGAAATTTGATGGGATGGGATTGACCAAGGAGAGGGTTGATGGAATAGGATGGAATAAGTGAGGGCGGGATAAAGAAGTATGGAATGGCGGGAAGAGAGAGAGGGATCAGGGAAGAGGGATTTACGGGGGGTTTCCGTTGTGGTGCAAGGGATGAAAAAGTGGCGGACGAAGGGTTTGGAGAGCGGCGGAAAAAGAGGTTTCTGTTTTGATATGAATTGATTGGTGATAAAAAGAGAAGGTGCGAAAATAGGAGAGGAGTTGGTGAAGAAGGGTTATGGCAGAGAGGATGAAAGAGAATCAGAAAGTGAACTGACTCATGAAGGAGGAAAACTGATGAAATAATCTGAAAATTTCATAATAAAAATCGTGTTAGAAATGAAAAATAGCAAATTCAGTCCTAGTGTTGAAGGCTGCCAAATTTTGTTGCAGCTGGAAAATCTACCTCCTGGTTTAAAACTGAAAGTTACATTAAATGACAAGAAAAAAGTAAAATTATAAATAAACAACATAAACATAAAAAATAACAAAATATTTTTTTATTGTTACCATATCTCGCTCGAATCAGAGTTTTCTCCTTTCTAGAACTCTTAAAAGAATACATTTTGACGGAAAGAAATCCAGGCCGCAATTACTTAAGATTTTTCCAAATAACCTTACTATCTTACTATTCTCATTGATTACTGATAAAAGATTACATTAAGGTAACCCACGCAATGATTGATTAACATCACCAACGTATCCGCGCATAAATAATTGATTGGATTACGCTGACCCAAACATCTTCGGATGACGTCTTCTGAAGGTTAAAAATTCTTATATGGAAATTACTTAATCGTACATGAAAATTTCTGTCTTTAAACCAGCTCTCCCAGTTGTCAGTCGGTGGCTCTATCCATGAAACTATCTTGCCAGGACATTCAGACATATCGTTCGAGAGTCTTTGCAGGCAAGAGCTTGTGCTTTCTGCATACTGTGCAATGTCATGCACGCCAACATCTTCATGATGCCATACAAAGCGGTAGAGATAAAATTTCCCTGTTCACGGATAACACAAGAAAAATGGTTACAGGTAACTATAGGCTTTCATCCTTTAGAATGTATCATATTATTGCATCGTTTGATTCAAAAAGTAATTTTGCAGTAACGAGGTCGTTCTGCAGATTAACATTTCAAATCTATTTAATTTTAATGGAAATATTCTCTCTCTGCGTGGGTTTCTTGAAGGGATTCTTTCCCTATATAGGTAAATTCTATACTAACTGTAACCAGCCACTTATGATGGTGTTACCATGTTACCAACAGAAAAGAGTCTACCTATAAATCTTTATTTTACTAGCTATATTGAAACAAGACTTTAGTACCTTTAAGTTCTAGAAATTCGAGATGAAAATCTATTAGCCGCGACTTTAAGGAAGTAGTATTTTGTTACATTATATGATAAAACAGTACTCCACTTTAATGCTACAATAGATCGCTAAAATACCTTTGGAGCTGTTTTAAAAATTTTCAGCCGAAACATAAGATCTTTAGAGGTAAATGGTGAGAAAATAAATAATATACATGAACAAAATATGAAGTCTCTCCATGTAGAAGACAATTGCGTCAATCTGCTTCAAGTTTCAAATTTTGAAGGGAGCGTACTTTTATCTTCCTCCAATTTAGGTTTGGGAGAAGAGTATCGCACTACAACAGAGTTGTTTTCCTTACTTTAATGAGGAGCTTTTCTTTTAAATATCACATACCCGACTACCGAAAACAACTCGAGAAGAGCGCCGGCTGAATCAGAAATGATTTGGTGACAAAAAGAACTCAAGAAAAGTTTTAGAATATGACATTCACTTTGAGATGCATCTAAATAATAAATATAAGATAATAACCAAAATCTAAATTTTATTAATTCTTAAATAAGCTCGCATACCTAAATAATTTTAACTATTTTTGCTTCTAGCGAAAATAAATATTTTTCATGTCTTTTACAGAACATATTCAGTTTTAAGCCAAATATAGATTCAGGGCAATAATTTCAGTTATTGATCAGATATAATGTTAAGGCGATCAAAGTTCTATATTATGATCTGAAAATTAAAGCTATTTATATCTTCCAACCTCAAAAATAACCATGCAAATATTTCAGCGTCCTATTAAGCGTTCTGATTTTCCTAGCCAGTATAGATAGATTATATGTTGATGAAATACAATATATTTTTCTCTCTATTGCAAGACCAGCCTTCTTCCTGTTCATATCTATGCTATGAACCTTAATATGATTAATTAAAAGTAAGATTCTTTGCTTATTTTAGTACTTACTTACAAACAATCTTTTCGGTAATCCATCCCTTTTCAGTGGAAAGGTAAAGTAAAACGGTGAATGCTGTTAGAAAATCATCGAAGGTGAAAAAAATTGTATAAATAGCTATGGAATGCTACTTATTTCTTACGGCTATTTTATTTGACTATATATTATCAGGCTATGTAACTGTTTACAAAAATAGGGATACGATATATTGTCATTCACATTCAGCCTTTACGCAGCTGTTTAAACTAACTGCTTCACGCACGTTACTCTAAGAAAATATTAATTGCTTCCTCGTTGGCATCATATATGTTATTTACATTTCCAAAAATATAATATTAATTAATCAAAAGCTAACAGATCTCTCTGGATATTCAACATTCAACTATCTGCTACCTTTCTTTACGTATATTAATATCTAATTTTATATGGATAGAAAATTGGTCTAATAGAGCCGGCTCCCACTAAATACAGCAAGTGAGACATTTTGAGGTTTTTTGAAAGTTTTGGCGCTTACTCTTTAACTTTTGAAGTCAACGAGTAAACGCCAATGCAGCTATATTTATATAAACTCCCGAAAAATACTTTTGCACTGATTCATACATAAATTTGTAATTCATAGGCATACTACTATTTGAATCTAATGATAACCATTTACCACCATTATTCACGAATCCGTAAACTATACCCAATACAGAAATAGTTTTTGCTGTTTAAATTGATAATAGTACATTAATAAAGTTATATTTAGCATGTATAGTACTTTAGAAGAGTGTTACACTGTTAATAATCGGAAATATTTGTAAGACAATATCACATTTCATGTATGTGCTTCCTATAATGGTTCAGCATATTCAATTTTAAGAATCACAAAATGTTGCTACATGAATTTTCTTCCTTTTGAAAGGAAAATAATCCAAAAACGAAAAAATTCTTGCCAGTAATTTCAATCAATAACTGTATTCTACACTATTTTAACTGTGTAATTAACCTTTAAAAGAATAATGCACGGTAACAAGACTATTGGGCAGCAAAGATAGCAATAACTGATCTAAAAAGTAACCACAATGAGCAAATTATCTAATTTAATAAATAATTTAAACTCCTTGAAACATTCCGTATGTATTATTTTTCAACCTCTGTTTCTCCTCGATATCTTAGAGTCTCCTGCGTTCTTCTATTTCTTTGTATATAAGCCAACTTTTCTACGTTTTCCCGAACCTTTAGGCTTTATATTGTACATCTTCATTTCATTTTTGTTATCCATTTTATAAAATTTCACATAATTTGGTCTTTCTTCTTGAGCTAAATAAATCATAATCATAGAAAAGCAATGAAGGTATTAATGGTCATAGAAAGAAGAACGTCTGAATGAGCAAAGAAGGAATGTAATGGAAAGACATCTGGTGCGAATCCAATGAACACTAACCCTACGTTTATAAAACGTGGAAAAATCGGGGGATAAATACACAATACCGAAAGTCATACGCAGAATAGAATTACAATTTCAAATAGAACCCCTCTTTTGCTATAAAAACGCTCGCAAAAATCACACCCGTCGCGAAAATCATATGAAAGCGTAAAGGGATATATCAGCGAGAATAAAAACAGCCCCCTGAAAGCGACTCACTCTCCCCAGAAATCAGCGGAGACGAAAGTAATGGCGGCCGGAAAAATAAAAGAGGATGAGTGACTTTAAAAGGAAAACGGAATCAAAATTCATCCCTCCATAACGAAACGGAATCTTAAGTCTTTACGTATTCAAGCCCTAATTTCTACGCGCTGATGTCTGTCTGAGCATCTTCATCCCCTCTCAGAGACTTGGCAAATAGCACGAGAACGAGAGAAAAAGAGGAGTAACGAGGAATGGGGAAATAAGAGGGATTCGTGGCGTTTGAAAAAGTGGGTTGCTAGGGAGAGGTAGTGGGGTGAAGATTCGATTGGGACCGCGGCGTGCAAGAAGAGGTACCGGTGAGGATTATCAAAGAATAAAAGGGGTGGAGCCAAGATGAAAACGATGAAGAGGGAGGGGTTAGCATAAAAGATGGGCATTAAAACTCGGTCCAAGGATGAGTATGGAATTAGGTGGAGGAGTTTTAATGGCGAGGGAGATATTTTTCGGCGGCGAAGGAAGAGGAGTGGGAAACGGAGATTCATTCATTTCTTGCTCCTGAATCGAGATCAGATGGCAAGATAAGATTAGGGAGGTCGCGTGGGAGGTGGTTTCCGGAGAATTGGGGAAACAGCGGCAACACGACCGTTTGCCGATAGTAAAATTTGGAGATAAGAGGCATTTGGATCCTGCGATATGATTATTATGTGGGTGTTGGGAATAATTTTACGGGTACTCATTCGTATCTGAGGAATATACCAAAGTCGGATTTCGGCTAAATATTTTTCAAGGTAGAAAACGGGGAAACCTACGGCCTTCCGATAATATATGGCCCTCATGGCTGTACATTGCGGGCATTTAGTCATTCCCTCAAACAAAAAATTCAATTTAAATAAAAGATTTTTCTAATATCGGGAATAACGCAAAGGAAAAAAATAGGTGGAAAATGTTCTCTTTCAGTTTACTCAGCGTATGAAACCGTCCTCTTATATAAAAATTCTGTTTAACTATTTTAATTTAGTCAATATGCGACACAATAGTGGCTTGACGGCTTCATATGACCTTCCATATGAGACTGAATACTAAATGTTGCTTTGAGATGGAAAAAGATTTTCAATATCCGAATCAGCATTCCAAAATTTAACTGATTTAATATACCTAAATCCAAATACTTTCTTCTTTTAAATTTTATGCACCGAAATAGGACTGATTATTTTATCTCGGGGTTAATCTTTTATTGAGAGACAGCTTATGCACGAATTGAGTTATATTCACCAAAGAGGTCATTTTTTTAACAACTTAATCTCCATCTGAAAATTTTCATAAAGCCATAAAATGGAAGTTACCTCTAATTCAATCTCAACCTGAAAATAAAGCCAAAAAGAAAAAACCGGCAAGGTTCTTTTCGAAGATATTCATGGTGGTAATATAACCGGAGCGTAAAGGAAATTTGAAATTTTGAAAGGGAGATATCCACCTCCCAAATTCTGAGGTGATCGTGCGTAGGCGTCGAGAGAGATTAAAGCTTGATGGATATCCACATGAGATACTCTAAAACCTTACATTACGGTCTGGTATTTTATTCATTTTTCGAGGAATGCAATAATGAAAATCTGAGAAAAACTGACAAACGTAATTCTAAAGAAGCTCAAAAGCCATAAAAAATTAGAGATTCCGTGAAAGATGAAGCTTCAATATTCATAGGGATCATCGAAATAGTTTTATTTTCGAATTGATGAAAAATTTGGGAGTTTGTGATTTAAAAATGATAAAAGAGGGGGTTCCATATCAGGAAGTATAGGGAAAAGAGTACCGTAATGGGGCATTACGTTTTGGTTGTGAAAAGCCTCGATGTCAAGCTGTGTATTTAAACTTTTTCTCACTTTCTACCCCTGGTGACGAGGGATGATAAGGTTGATGATCATAGTTATTTTACCACGTTTCCTAGTACAAAGTCCACATAGTGAAGACTTCGAATATTAAATTATCATATATTTGGTTTTAGCAGTAACTATGAATGTGGGATACCATCCCTTCGTTAGTTAGGATCTAATCAGAGCGTCACGAATTATTCCATCGACTCCAAATCAAAGCTTGTTAACAAGTATTGTTGAATAGAAGAATTTTAATTTTGTCTTTTAGCTTGTGATGGAGAAAAATATATGATTTATTTATATTTTGTCTCATTCTTCGGAATGATCTTGACAATGTGAGGGCTATCGAGGTATGAATGATGCTGGAAACTATACTTCGTCCAACTTTATGAAGAGACCACGTATATCACGTAGCCTCATGTATTAATTGCGGAGGAATGGTGTAAGTTGTTGCAAATTTCGCATAGAAAAAATAAGTTGACAACATTTAATTTTGAAGACAACATAGACTAAAATTGATTTCTGATGAAACAGTACGGACACCGCGCGCTATACTCCCGTAAGGAATACAGGGTGCCATTGAAGTTACGTGGTCTCTTCATGAAGTTGGACGAAGTGAGGCAGTCATTCAGATCTCTCCTTATTGAATGCTATGGAAATCGTTATTCATAGCGTCTTTGAGCTGCACTTGGACGTTTTCCGTACAGCATTCAGACATTAGGGAAGCAAGGGCAATTTGCTTCATTCCTCATCTCTTCTGGCAAGGACCATTTCCTTTCCACAGCCATTGGTATCTAATTGCGAAGGGGATGACGCTCAAACCTACCTCCGGGCTGAATACTTCACCGACTCCATTCCACTCAAATAGACGGTATTATAACCACAAAATCTACGAGAGAAAAATTTACCGGCAAGCAGCAAAACGAGGGACACCCCTCCCACAAAAAACAAGCGCCGATCGCACGGCGGCGGGATTGGGAATGATAAAAGAAACACATCCTGGGAGGGACTCGAACATCGCCGTCGGACGGTTTTCTGGCGAAAGAACTCTTTTGTCACTCTTTCATATCGACGTCCTTTGGAGGCGTTTCCTTCAAGCCCTCAAAGAGTACTCCGCTCCTGGCCAAAGGATGGGATCAGACCTCAATGGGGGTGGTTGCCATGACTCCTGAGAAACCTACCACAGAGAGAGGCGGGGATTGATGGCAAGAGAAATAAATACATAAAAAAGAAGAGGGCGCGGGTGGTTAGGGGATCCCGGGGCCCTGGAGGAGGGTGGGGAAAAGGGAATGGCGCGTGGGGAGAGGAAGAGAATGGAAAAGTAAGGGAGTGGGGGTAGTGAGGGACAACTAAGCTTAGCTATGGCCCCTCTCCAGCAGATTTGTGTCAGGGAAAGGGAATGAGGTACGAGAGCAAAAGAAAAGGTAGGATTCTGAAAATATGGGGATCGAGGATGAGCGTGGGGGAAGATGGAGTGGGAGATATTTTCTGAAGACTCTGGAGCTAAAAAAAAAAGATTTAGTAACTCCAGAAGAGAGAGAGATTTACAGAAGATTCGCTTGTTTTTATTTCCGCCATTTATTTTTCTCTACGCCTCTTCTATCTTTTATTACTTATTTTGCTCTCTCTACTTATATCTACACGATCTCCGGTCGTTATATATCAACCTACCTTCTTTCGTAAGTTTTTCAGAATTTTATTTTTTGTCTTCTTCGTGTCTATAGAATTTCCTCCACTTTTGAGTTTTGAGTAGAAAATATGGTATCTTCATACATTCTCGAAGTAATTTCACTGTACCCTAATTATGCCTATTTAAGTAATCCCAATGTTAGATACATACAAGCGGTTATTAAGATGCAACTCATCCGGAATTTTAAGGATCATATTTCTACTTTGGGTGATTCATGACGTATTCTAAAAGAAAGAAATTTATTTTGTCTCCCAAAATCTCTTTTAACCTATTATTCAGTCATATTCCAATCTGTAGAAGGTTCAAAACTAATAAATTTTCGATTCCAGATGCGATGATAATCATTAGAAATTACTAGAAATAATGTATTATAAGTATACTTACTGTATAAAGTATTTTTAATTAGGCTCAATACTTATAAATGCCTGATTTATTAAAAAATTTAAAAGTTCTTCAAAACTATAAAAATAAAATCATAAAATTAATTCTTAATTTACGGTCCTCATGAAATAATTTGTCAGAATGGGAAATATTTTAGGATTTTTATAAATAACTTGAATTATTTCTTGTGAATTCTCATCATATATCACGGCGATCGACAGCTTTCAGGCCATATTTAATGACGTAAGATCAACAGAATAGGGCATTGGAGTACGAAGAATATTAATATGAACAGATTCTAAGTCTTTCACAGTAGTATAAATAGTACTGTGCTATAAATACTATAAATTCAATTAATTTTCTGTGATATAGCGAAATTTCGCAAAGCATAAAATAGTTCTAAACACGTAATTAGCCATGGCATACTTTAGTTGCAAAAGTATACAGAAAATACATAAGTATCCTGGAAGAGCGGCAAACCATCTGGCTAATTGATGCCATGCGGGTTGCGTCTTGTAAATTGTACGGCGCAAAACACATCCTGCAGCCAACTCAACATTCCTTAAAATGCAAGTTTATACTCGCTTAAGATCAGCTTCAAGCTGATATTTCCGAAAACATCGATAAGTTACAAGAAAGCTTTTTTTATGTAGAACTATCTTGCGCAGTAAATTTCAAATAGTACAATTATTCAGCATTGTAAAAACTTAACCAACCTGGAAACCAGTTATGGAACAATGTGCATACAATTCAGTTGACTAAAGAAAAGGAACCTACCAGAGTATCGCTTTTCGTTTAACTTTTCATGAAGAAGAAAGTTGAGAGGATTAAGGCGTAAAGCAGATTATACGGAGAAATAGAGACTTGAAACTTCACAGAGCAACGAATCTCTTCCATTGAGTAGCTACGAAGTGGTAGTAGTCATACCAATTTTTCCAATGTAGCGTATACTCCATAAGAAGCTATTTCTCATAACTGCGATCATCAGGTAAGTCCGACGATATCAACAAGTAAATGCCTTAAAGGATTCCTCAAGGTCAGTATCTGGTATGTCTGGATAAAACAGTAATGATATCATCTAAAACTTAATGAATGCTAAAGCTCCTCAACTTTTCAGATAAGCATTAAACATTTATTCATTTCCTCACCTCATCATTTTGGAGGAAATCTGTCTTCAGGAGCTACGAAAAGGTTGCATTTTTTTGTGTTTTATCTCAGGTAGTATCTCATTATCTATTCCTTTCAGTATATAAATTATTACCCATGAAGCCCGATATTTTCAGTCTCATATCTTTCTCCCTTACACTATAGTCTCAAGACAACTTAAAACCACTACCATAACGAAACCTACAAATTTCAATTTCCAGATCAATAGAATAAAAACTTGTTAAGGGTTGCTATATTCTATTTTACAAATAGTTCAATAGAAATTTGGTAATGATTACATATTTTCCAAAAAGAACAAGTTGGCACACAGCATCCTTTTATTCCCAAATCTCTTAACATTATAATTATTTACTTAGAACATAAGAAAGTTCAATAAGAAGAGCTGTTTAATGAAATAGATTCTAAGTATCCAATTAGCTCTAGGATCCCTCAAACACCAATTGTATTAGAATTACAGGTAGTTGTTAAACGTTTGTAACAACAGGATGTACAGGTTTACAGACTTGTCTTCTAGGAATTCACAAAATAAACACCCTGGTATCGGTTTTAGCTCGAGAATAAATAATGGGAGCTACATTTCCCCGATTATTTTTTCAAAAGGTGATCTATCTAAATAATCAAACGAATTTCTCTCCATAATCTTTGAAAGAAATATTCATAAAATTTCGCCAGCTTACATCAGTATATCAACTAAATGAGCTAATACAGCTTTAATACTGAGATAGGAATGCACTTGATTTGAAGTTACCGTAATCAAAATATAAGTCTGTAATATGAAATTTTTTAAAATACTTCATTGATGCAAGAAATATAATCTTTCACTTATCAACTTAACTATGAGCAACAGCAGATTTTTAAAAAATCAAAATAATTCGTGTAATTATGCATTATTTATTTAATTAACACACAACAAACCAAATAAGATATCCATCTTGATTCATTACATTTCTAACTAAGTAAAGGTAACAGTTACTCGTGTTTATTTCTTAATTACACTTTCCTTGAATGCGTAATTCCTTTTCAACTAGAGGTTATTTACACTACCGGTTTCAATTACAGACAACATTAAGCTTCAAGGAATAATGGTGAACAAAGTATACATAGAAGAAAAGTAGATATAGGAGAAGAGTGTTTGTTGCTTGAGCACGTCAGGCTCTTAATTCATCCTCGTTAGATTTCTTACACATCCCCGATACCTCACTTTATCTAAATTTACACTAACAACCTGCAAGCAGCCTTTTGGCGCGTGGCATGGTATTTAACACTGAATATTTCAGCTACTTCTTTAGCTTGTTATCGCTTATCGTTATTGGCAAGCATGAGTCTTTAAAACAACTTGTCTCAGAATCTGTTTCTCTTATTTTACCCTCATTATCGGATCGGCCTAAGTAGCAGAGGAATAGGGCATAACTCTCTTAATTCATTGGATAGTCGTAACTTAGCTTCTAATCTCCTTTATTTCCAGGATTCTCAACCTTAACCTGCGCTTGAGAGAATTTCCGTAACGCTTGGAACATTATAATAGCATTTTTCAACAAAATGTATCCCATGGCGTTTCCTCGAGTACAGGTTACATCTGCTGGATCTCAAACACATGCAGCGAATTCTGGATGAGGCCTAAACAAGGTGAAGTGACTCAAAAGAGACTAAACTAGTTACAACACCGCATCAGAAGTCTATAAGGAAACAAAATGAAGGAAAATATTGATTTTAGAGATCAGATATACAACTGTAAGTAGTAAAAAAAATCTATGCCAGAATATAAAATTAATTAATTCAGTTCAACAAAATAAATTAACGTATTTCATGGGTCCATTCTTGTGGATTAAAAAAGTCGACTTTTCTTCTTCGCCATACGTCTTTTTCATCATGAATTCCTATTTATTTTTCTCCTTGGAGGAAACAATTGTTAATTCCTACCCAGCGTTAGTTTTCACTGCATTTTTTTGTATATCATACAACCCAGATAATCACCCCGCGATGTAGTAATAGAGGAGAATATGGTCAACCAAACGAATCATTTGGCTCTTTGAACTTTTGGATGAACATTTAGAAGACAACACAAAATGCGCAAAGACCAAGAAGGAAAATCGCCATTGTCTCGACCGAAAGGGAAACTCGAAAACGTTACAAATTCCATTGTGCCATTCCCGATCCTCATCGCGGCGCATTTTAATTGTCAGATTTTCTTACTCACGGGTGATTATCGCCCTGAAGTGGTTCAGATCTCGGGCAGAAATACTCCACTCGAATCGGATTCCACCATGTAAATCATTAAAATCGGAAAAGTTTGAATCTTCCCCAGAAGGAATTACAATCTATTTTGCTCCACTTAATAAATAATCTGCTGCGAGAAGGAGGCAGAAGTGATTCCCGCGAGGGAAAATCCTCCATGAAAAGACGTCGCCAATTAGGGAAAATAAATATGGAAAAAAAAGGTATCCGAGGAGCACGGAGAGGATATAAAAAACAGGTGCAGAGGAAAATCTGAGACGGAGGGCGAAACATCGCATTACTTCAACGAGATGCTAAAAACATAGTCGACTCACAAGGAAAGAGAAATGCGGAGAATATGGAGAAAAGAGAAGAACGAGGGAAAGTCCCGCCGCAAAAATATTCACGAGAAATACTCTCGGTAGAGAGAACTAAGAGAATATTCTAAGAACAACGTAAATGATTGATAAAGCCCTTTAATGGGTGACTTTAGAGCTTATCAACTATCCTCCCGATAAGATATAAGGAAAAGTTAGAAGATTTAGTGAAAATACGATGCGATAAACTTTGTGTTAGATAAAGGTCTTGTTTCGTACGGACGTAAGTACAGCACCTGTTTATGGAGGGGAGTATTTACAGGAAGCCAAAAAATTCAAATTTGACGAAGCTACAAAACAATTTCAGCAGTTAGTAGCAACTGTATTAAAATGGATTCCTATATCAATTTCTTGGCAAGAAACTCTAGCTAATTAGATAGATTATCCGTAAGCTATCAATTAAATAGTGATTTTTTTTACTTGTTCAGAGATGCTTATATAAATCACAGAAATTTGTTTCTGCTCGAATGTCATTAAAAAAGACTGAGAAACAAAAAATCAGAAAGTGTCCATTGTGTATCCGATCTAAACTTGGAATGCTAAACTTTCCAGGGGAATATAGATATGAAAAATGACTAACAAAGATCGACTCATACTCTTGTTTTCCATATCCTGGGGGGTTGCTCTAACTTATTGACCCATCTTGGGGAACTATCAGATGTGCCGATTTGAGATATTGTAAATTAGCGCTGGCAAGTGAAGATCCAGGTTTGAATCCTGGTCCATTCTGACTTTTTTTAGCAATCTTGGGAATTGTCATAGTTGCATATCTTAGCATGCAAGCTAATTGTTGTCCATTTTAATGGTAAATTTTATTTTTTCACTCGGATTTTGGTTGTCACGAAGGATGGATCAACATCACCAAGTATTACTCACGTAACAGAAATCTCTGGAGGAACTTAAGGAATATTCAGAGAACGAACAATTCCATAAAGAAGCACTTCCTTGACCCAAACGAAAAACTAAGCTCATCACCAGGGTGAACCCAGCACCGCAGCACCTCTGAGATGAGAGACTATCCATTCCACGACGTAACAATGATCGCAATGGATGAGTATAAGGGAGCGCAAAGGAAGGAAGAGAAGAAAAGAAACACGCATTCCGCCTTTATTTTTCATCGGACCTCTGAGCTCCTCTCTCTCACGACCACTATATTGATTCTATTCCATCCGTCCGCTTCCGTTACGTACCCTTCCCCGAGGAGAGGCTACACCCCAACCCAACCCATACCGCTTCCCATAAGTCCTCCCCTTCCCATTATTACTTTTCCTCCATTATATCTTTCGCTACTCCCAAGATTTCTCCCTATTTCTCTTCCTCGGAGGCATCGTCTATCGATAAGTTTGCCTCCTTTTTCCGCGAAATATCCCTTTTTCTCTCTCTCTGCCCATTCTTTCCCGGAGAATAAACGCGGGATCCGTTTGATGACTGTCTGAGACCCCGCGTCTGAACACGGTATTTCCTAGCTATTGTAGAAATCAGGAGGAATATAAGAATTGTATTGTCAGAACATGAAAAATGCCTCCGCTACTTTTCTGTCGTTTACTCCGTGTTTTCTCAAACTGATTACTTTGATGACCCTCGAAGGAGCATCGCAGAAAGCTCTCTTCTGTATTTCTTCTTTCGTATCGATTTTTCCAATCGTTCTATTCCTTAGCGATTATTCTCATGTACAAGTTTACGTGAAAATGTTCTATGTGACGATTATTCCTCAAGACATCGATGGACCAGGTACTTATCCAATGTGGAACCATTTTACATTGTAAAACGGCATTTTAAACGCTGCAACTAAACCATAAACATATAGTTCTATCTAAAAAGAATTTTTGGTAACTTCCAAAAAAGATGTTAAATTTGAGCAGTCTTTACCACTCTTTGAAGATATCATCATGCTGACGAATACGGTCAAGTTATAGATTTTGCTATGGAAGATACCGAGAGTTTTATCTTTTTCAAACTGTGAAATTCCAAGAAGTCTATCTATCAACATATCAAAATTATATTATATTATATTATATTATATTATATTATATTATATTATATTATATTATATTATATTATATTATATTATATTATATTATATTATATTATATTATATTATATTATATTATATTATATTATATTATATTATATTATATTATATTATATTATATTATATTATATTATATTATATTATATTATATTATATTATATTATATTATATTATATTATATTATATCATATTATATTATATTATATTATTTTATATTATATCGTTATGTAATTAGCTCTAGATATATTTAGTATCTAATAAAGCAGGTTCGAGCGCTTAGTAAACAATAAGATAATTTTCACGTTTTATTATATAAAGAAAGACTTAAATTCCTGAGTTTGTTTAAACAAGAAAGAGATGGACGCTTTGAACGCCGAAATGGCCGTATGTGACCTGAGGAGACTGAGGGATCCCCACCTCTTATGATCTTCCCACTATCTCAGTCTTTTGTCTCCCTTCTCCACGTTGCTCCAAGGAATTTGACGATATCCCTCACTCATCAGTCTTCCGGACTTCCTTCCCTCCGAATCCATGCCATCGCATTGAAAGTCCAACGCTGACCATTTCTTCCAGCGTTGTCCATTGCCATTTTAATAATCCTCTTCTTTTGAAGGTATTGCTGACCTTCATCTTCACTCTAAATCATACTTTTTTCCGGTTTCCGAGTGTAATTTAAAGCACGATTCGGTACATGTCATTTTACAATACTCACTGAAATTTATTTATTTACATCTCCTCTATTTACTCTAACATTTTTCTATATTTCTATAGCCTATTTCGCCAAATAAAGTCCCTATGTATGTATGTATGTACTTGCAACGCATTTCTATTTTTCCCACAATGCATTTTTAGTACGCATGATGTAATTTCCGTGTCGATTGCCTATAAAGGGCAAATCACAGAGAAAACATAACTTCCCTATTCACCGAAGGTAATATTAAATTTATTTCCTCCTTGCACAAAGATATACGTTGTCGTATACGGGAGGGGGAATGCGTCGTTACGTGGAAACATATCTTTAAAAGCAAAATTCTGTACTCCCCTTAATTACCCTCGATACGAATTAACGCTATGTAATAAAACATAGGGTCACTACAGCAGATAACTTCTTCCGCAGTTGTTAACAATTTTTAATTGAATCATATTCCTGTTCCCATTCTTACTGAGAGAATTGATGTGCATCGAGTAACGGAAAAATTACCCTCCCCTAATAATCAAGCCTAAAAGCGAAATACCGTAGTCATTCATGCACATAACAACTCATGGATGATAAGTTCAATAGTCAATTATCTCCCAATTCGGTTGATTAATTAGCTTTCCACCTCCTTATCCACCTAGCCATAGTCTCTACTTAGAGAAACATTGATAAGAAATTTAATCGATAATGACAGACATCCTGAAAGCATTTAAAAATAATGGAACGAAATCGGTGAAATTACTTCAAGTTGAGCTCTTTTTATTCAGCGATGAACATGAAATAGATATAAGAAAGAAAAGAACTCTTCTCTCATAAATTCTCTTTTATAAACGAGAAGTGAGTATGTGAATGAAGGACTGCCTGGCTTTGGTTGACAATCAAGAAGAAAATATCGGGGAAATTTTTTTCATAATTTCATGAGAATAGATCATTGGTTTTAGATTACATATGCTAAATCGAAAGCTTGTTGCGATTTAAATATAAATCGTAATTAACAATGAAGAAAAGAAAGAAAAAACTGACGATAAATTCAATTTTTGAACATAAAGAGATAGAAAATAGAGTAAAGAATGATAACATTTACAAACAGGACCGATCTCTTGTTTCCATACACGCCCATGATGATTAAAAAGAGGTAAAGGCAAATAGCGCAATTGCATACGAATAATATTATTCTGATAATAAAACACATTATAGTCTACCTAGCAACATCTTTAGCTAGGTATAAAAATACCTTTCACTAGTTTCCGTTTTAAAATTTTGCACTATCTGACAGTCCACGAATATGAAAACAGATGATGATTATAGAAACTTAACTACTTATTGCCACTTTTTTTTTAAATAAGCGTGTGTGCACTCATCCATACATCCCTTCCTCTTTGCTCTCTTCGACGCATGTCCACCCTTTATCTCGTCCCTCCAAGTAATGAGCTTCATTCTTTTCCTTTTTCATTCCAACTCCTCCCACAGACGTTTCAGTCGAGCTCATTATTGCTCGTTATCCTTCCTTCTCCTCCTGCTTCTCTTCTTCCCTTTTAATCTTCTGTCCTTTTGACTAATTCCTCCATTCAAACTCATCACGTGGCCCTCCTTTTATAGGTCGCACCCTCTTCATTCCTCTATCTCCCTAAGAATAGTTTCGTGCTCAGATGAAGTTTCTCCTCCGATACAAGTATAACTGAATCAACGGGAGATTTATCGCCCAAAATCGAAACTCTGACATCTATTGCATATGTTCAAATATTCTGCGTTATTAATCGCTGCTATAGTAATGCTTTGTATTAAGAGCTGTTCATTGTATTTTTACATCCATAATTTTAATAACTGTTCCAAGGGGTGCACTAGAGAAGTGTAAGCTAAATTTTGTATTGGAGAGCTCGTAAATGTCCACTCAAGCCATTAGTAAAGCTAGGTTGAACGGTTATCCAAAGATTAGAATGAGGAATCTGTAAGCATTACAAAGATAGTCTTCAAATAATGCGGAAACCCTACTGAAGGAAGAACACACTTTAAAAATTAAAATCCCCGTAAGATTTTCCCCTAAAAAATGGGGTAAGTTCGGGACAGTTGAATCACATAGGAATAAATCATGGTAGATTAAATAGTATTTTGCCAAAAAGTAAAATACTATTCAAATTAGTAAAATTTTGAACTTATAAAAGCGTATCAGCTTTCGTAAAAAATACTCACTTATATGAAATAAAAACAATTGAATCTCTTATTCATATCATATTGTTCACGATTACTTGTACTCTATTTGTATAACTCATGTGAACCTAACTTACCTGAACTACTCAAAGAAAGGTCATCTAGATCGCTGAATTCAAAATTAAATTAAATAACGTTAAAACAATACCTGACTGTAATTTAATTACATGTATTTATTTCTCTATACGATTTTATATTTATTATAAAACACATTACAAATAGAACTGTCTTGTTTTTAATGTGCAACTAATTATTTGATTTGTAATGCAGGGAGTACACATTTTGTCACATTCTATGCTAAGCGTATTTGTATGAAGTTGAGATGAGATGCATTTAGGTGAATTATTCTTATACTATTATTATTACACTTCTGATATACTATTATCAAAAAGGGGAATTTCGTAGATCGATATTTCATCGAAAAAATAAAAGAATATGAACAAACCATTCCAAGGAATCATGGTAGAAACGAACTTCATATATAAATATAATCATTAAGAACTTAATATATTAATATTACTAAATGATGAGCACCATTGATAAGATAGATATAAAAGTGTCTACACTAAGTCTTGTGATGTCCAAATCAGTTCTTTTGCCTTTGTCTCACAAGTGTGCCATTTTCCACGTTCTTCCCATTGCGCCAAAGAGCCCATGATTTTTACCCTCCCAAAGTCCCACGCTCATGCCCACCTTCTTCTTTTCTTTCCAGAATCTTCCGCTCGCATTCCTTCTGCCCGAATTCCCTTCCCCTCTCTCCTTTATTATTTCTCTTCTCTCCCTCGCTACCGTAAAGATCGCAATTTCATTTTTCCTCCATTTCTTCTTTTTAAAGGAATTCTCGCCCCACACTTCATATTCCGTCGAATTTTTTCGCCCATTTTTTTCATCTCTCGCCGTGAATGCAGTGGCATCAGAGCGGCGTTACAGATGATTAATTGCAGATCCATCGACTTTCGCTCCTTGGGCGCCAACTGAACCGAGAAATCATTTCCCATTAATCTTCATTCTCGGATGGACTACATTCAGTTACTCTTTATAGAATTGAGTTTAAATGGTGATATCTTATCGGCGCGATCAGAAGTCGTCCTCGGGCTCAAATCGTTTTTATGGCCGTATAATTAGTGGGAATTAGAAATGAATCGTCCAGTGTGAGATGAGCTCGAGAAAATTCTTTTCATTAATTGAAGGTAAGATTTGATGAGGTTGAAAGATTACATATCTCAGCTTGGTTAAAATGATAAGAAAACGATCCAAAGAAGATTTGCCCTCCATTTCTCTACCCTGGGAAATATAAATACAGGAACTCCAAATTATCCGTGGGCGTATTATCCGTTTTGTGGATTATACGTGCATTATGTTTTACTCTTTGTAAAAGTTTTCGTAGGTGTTTTTTATGAAAATTCGGACAAATACACCAGAATTATTTTTTCATTCAACTAGAAGCAGAACTTAGGTGAGATCTTTTCTATGGAAGAGTGAGAATACCACTACAGTACTACCAAGAGATTTTCGCTACTAAAATGATCCACGGCTGGATGAAGAGAGTTCTTGAATTCAATAACCAATCAACAAAATACCGGAAGTTGAGCACAAAAAATAATAAATTGTTTATTAACATAAATTATGAACATTATAAGAAGTAAAAATGAGAGTTTATAAAACTTCCGATCATTATTTGTCCATTACTTTTTCCACAGGATACATTGTACTGCTAATCCCTAATCGTAGAAAAAAAGAACATTTGTACATTCTCCCAATGATATTTTGAGGATTCCACCAACAGAAATTATTCTCATATACAAACGACGTCCTTTTCTTCTAATACATCGCTTTTATTATAGTAAAATTATAATGTCATGAAACTTTTTTGGCGTTCTACTAGCCTTACTAGACACGGTTTGAATAATTTAACTGTACCTTGTTGCATAAAACACATAGATCACAAACCTATCATCTCTGCCAATTCTGCAAAATCACATTCATCTTCCATATTATATTTATAGTTTCAGGATACTTTCATTCCGGATACTGAAATGTAGAGAAAGCAACCGAGATATAGCAGCTTACCTAATAATAATAATTGATGTCTTCCCATATTATATACTTGATAAATATATATTATACAATCTCTGTATGCTTAGAAATGTCCAAAACCAACAATTAAGCTGGGGTTAGTAAATATAATTTTCATTGTTTTTTTCCGCGTAGTCAATGTAGGTTGACTTAACTTCGTGGAACGCTATTTAATAAATTAAAGTTATATTTCGTATATTTTTGGATTCCGATTTCGAATATCTTACGATTTTTGTTAAAATAGAAATTCCAACTTTCATTTATTTATTTTTAATCCGAGTTTGACTTTCAATGCTCCTGGCATCTATACATGCTAGAAAGTTTATTAACTCCAACTCCAATCTTTGATCTTTACGGATTCCACTATGCTCTTGAATTTATTAAAATCTCTAAGGTTACATCAAGAAGAATCGGTTGAAAATTAAATAACACCATCCGAAGGCCAGCAATGATATTTCCCGCCCTATTCACACTACTATGGTAAGTCCCTTTCATAAGCATTTGATGTGCTTTTATAATTTCGCGAAAATTTCATTCAATTACGTTTCTTCAGGGTGTGTGACTTACGCACTACTTTTTAAAGAGAAACCACGAAAACAAGAAAGTCATTGCTGAGGACTCAAGAGGATGAAGATAGGAGGGGTGTAATAACTGATTGCTAAAAGTACTTATCATTATCTGCTGGAGCTACTATCACGTTCTTATTAATGTAATACATATCATTAGTTTTTCGGTAAGATATGGAAGAAAGTAAATCTCTAATTTACTTTTTTCTCAATTTTGTCCATGACTATGATACTGAGGTATGAGTGATACTGAAAAGTGGCAGTCGATTTCAGTCGATCTTTCCATGCTGAATATTCTGGAAAACAATCTGATAGGATCGGGACCTGAACCCGGATATCCCAATTGCCAGTTCGTTACTCTTATCTCTGAACCATCCGGTCAGAACATTCCTCCATACCGTCCAGTAGGCTCCTGTCTTTAAATGTTATTACTGTATAGCTCAAGGGTTAGAACAACCAACCGACCATTGGGAGATAAGGGTTCGAGTCCCGGTACTTTTAGACTTTTTCCATGTCCGTTTCTCCTTTTTCCATTTTTCCTAGGTATACTCATATTTGTGAGTGAAACATAAACCGTCTCCTAATTAAGAAAAAGCCTACTGGTTTGTACTAACAGTAGGTTAGCGCAAATTCACACTTCCCTTCTTTTTGGGTGTTTTTCTTCTGCGGATCTTTTTCCTTAGATAATACCTTAGGTTTATTAACATTCTTCTTCCACTCCTTCTAAAGTTTTTTCACCATTTCTATTTACACATCATTATTCATGTTTCTAACAATATCATTGACAACGACTTGTATGGAAGAAGAGACTTGTTAGTCTCAATCTCGCCCTTAAGACCTTTAATTACACTGTTTTTGAACTCTTTCCACTCACTGCATTAATACTCAGTGAAGAAAGCATAAGTATACCACCTCACTACACATCTTAAATAGTAAGCCTCATCCCTTTTCCAGAGCTTATGGCAGCTAATGGCGGAGAGTTTGAAGTTTAAAACCCCCGGACTGAATGCCATATTTCACACATATTTTCACCTTTTCCGGGAAGCTCTTTAGACGAGAAACACCCCCACAAATCCATATTATACGTTTTATTCCGCGGCTCAAAAAAGGACATTCCACAGCATTAAACTGCCATCATTCCTTCCTCGTCACCGAGCCCCCGACCCAACCCACCCCTTCGAGATCACAAAATTCGCTTTCGCTCGAGGAACGCCGACCCAGTTATATAAAGTAGCTACTAATCAGAGTGACAGCTATTTTTGCGAAACATTTCAAAGTAACGCCTCGCTCCCGACGTAAAAAAAGGGAGAAAAAAGAGGAGAGAATGCTTTTACACGGCCTTTAAGTATAAACTCGTGGATAGGAGACGGCAGTGAATATCGACGAAGGGTTTTCATTAGTCGGGCTGAGAAAATTTGCGGGCAGAAAAGAGGAGCAAAAGGGAAAAAGGACGGAAGCGGGGGAGGGAGCGCCCCGGGTATGGGCGTGCGGCATTTTTGGGAACTAGAGAAGAAAGGCGATAAAGACAGCGAAAGAGCGTTTTGCGTCCCGCATCAAAAAACTTTTTCAATTACAAGGCCCGTCGCACCGGAGAGGTTTCGCGCTCACGTCAAAAGATCAATGTGGTACTCGTCACCTTTAAGGTCCTCCCCCATTGGGCGGCACATACGCGCCCTCTATACGCGGCGTTCAACATACGCACAAAACAGGTCACTCAACCCTTTTCGAGAGCAGTGGATGGGGACGGAATGGGAATGAGGGAAAAGATGGAAAGCAAAAGGCAAAGGTGGAAAGAAGGGAGTGAAGCGCTGGATAGGAAGGAAATGGGTGTGGGAGATTTTGCACGAGATGGCGTACAACCAGGAAAAATTCCAAGGAATAATAAAATCGAAGGGATCGGGAATCGAACCCTGGTCTCCCAATAGCCGGTCGGGTGCTCTGCTCGTCGAGCTATCCCGCCAGAACTGGACCATGGTTCAATTTCCGGTATCGTCAGACTTTTTTCAAATTTATTCTTGGGAATCGAACCCGAGTCCAGTTCTGGCGGGATAGCTCAACGGACAGAGCAACCGACCGGCAATTGGGAGACCAGAGTTCGATTCCCGGTCCCCTTCGGCTTTTTTAATTTCATTCTTCCTTGGGATTTTTCGCTGGATAGGATTTCAATGAGATCAGAAAGTAATATTGCTTTCTTAATAACTACCAGTACGCTTTATTCCCTTAATAAGCACCATACCCAAACATTACCCAAACTCAGACGACTTAATTTCAAATACGAGAATACTTCGATTATGGTTAAATAAGAAGTTTGAAAAACTCTCCAATCGCCGATATGCCGGTGACCGTCGGGCACCAATTCCTCGAAAGATGCAAGAACAATGCGGACTACCGACCTACTGGGAAGTTCCCTATGTGCATTTCGGAAGCTATGCCTCTATCCTCAGGGGAGTAAATGCTTCATGCTCATAAAGACGAATAGAATTCATTTGGCGGTTTCTTGAACCAATTTCTTCATTAACAGCCCAGTTACTACCTTCTTTTTGATGATAAACTGATCTAGACTAACGTATGCAAGCCGCATTTCGGCGTGCGGGCATACTCCATGACTAGTTCCTAATTAAAACCGTACCAGCTCGATTATATGCGACATTTTTTCTCCAGTACCTTAGAAAGACGCTTTAGCACTTAATATGAGTACTTCTAACTTCAAAACACTTTAATATTTAAAAAGAGTTTTTAAATTTTTCTGAGCAATAAGTATACGTAAATGTGTAAATGTTCACCTAGGAAATATTGATTGCAAATTTCATGTTTTGTGCCATTATCGATTGGTTAATTGGCTTTTGCGATAAAAGTATAGATATAAATAGATATCGAGAAGAATATTTTCGGGTATCCGCTGGCTATCCGTTCGCTTTTTGAGAAAATAGAACCTTAGCCTTTACAAGGGACGCATTTATCCTCTCGAATGTCAAAGTTCAAAACAATATCCCAACCCCCGATGTGCCGTGGGGTAAGACAATTTTTCAGACACTGCCTTAATATGAGCCTGTTTGTAACTATAGCATTTACTCCAGAAAAGGAAAATTTTATACTGTTTTTGTATGATGTTTCATAATCATATGAATTTACAGCATATTTTAGAGGGCGAGAATTGTCAGAAATAGAAGTACGGCGATTTTCGACAGAGATTAAAAGAAATGCTATCCATATCATCTTGGGAATAAATGTAACATGACAGTACATGACAATGTAAAATATAGACGACTCAACTCTTTCTTTACATCTACATCTACATAAATACCCTGCAAGCAGCCTTTCGTCGTGAGGTAGGGTAAAAAAAATTTGAGCGAAAAGTAACTTTCCGCGTGTTTTGTAGGATGGTTAAATTAGGTATTTACCCTTGGCTATGTCTGAGAAATAGTATTGCTGCTCAAGGTAATAACATTCTACAGTATTGCTTTTAAAATCGGAATCTTCAGAGCTGGGAACAACAGAAGCACACGAATCAGAGAATGTATCAAATTCAATAAAACCTGGGACCCCAATTAGCGAGGATTCCCCAAATTTTCGGTTCGGTATTACAAGGATTCTTCCCTGAAGATATTAATACTATAAACATCCTTGTTCGTTGAGGCTGTTTCGACGTAGATGTTCTAAAATTTGTTGAGTCGAAAATTTAAGGAGAGTGGAAATGTAGTTCAACACAAAATGTTTCACGATAAATGTTAAATTAAAGATTAGAGAGGGTTAAAATTTCTCCAGATAAAAGTAGATAAGATCGAGGAACTTAAAATTAAATAAAGTATTTCTCGAGAAAGGTTCATTATTGATTTGTAAGAGAAAATAAGGTAAATCCTTAAACTACTACTGTAAATGATGGAAACATGTAGATGACATTATGCTGATGCGATAAAAACTTTATTTTATTCGGTTTATTCAGAATTCTTATGAGACAATAACATGTAAAGGAATTTATGGAGTGTAAATGGGACTAGAAAATCTCATCTTCTCTTTAACCTTTTTCAGAATTTAGTTCAATCTATATATATAATGATTTCAGATTTTTAGAACAAGACTGTAAAATGTACAGTGTTTTAACAAGTAAGGTGGCAATGGAAAGGAAATAAGGAAAGAAAGAAGTTTTGAAGGAAGTATTTTTTTAAGCAGAAACAATGTACTCAATACAAGAAAACACCCACGTATAGATAGGGCCCTGAAAAGCCTGCGAAAGATGTAAGATTGAGTGAAAGAAAAAGAGACGGGTCTATTAGAGATAGATGCTTACTATAGGAACTTAAAAAAAACAACTAAATGTTGTATATTTGGACGTACTATTCTCCGATTTGTTGTTCTTTACTTATATATTGATATAAACTTAATTAAACGAGGACGGTGCTACTAGAGACCTCGAAAAAACTAGAAGAATTTGGTTACTTACTGTTTCCGAAGTTCGCAATCAGAGATTTTTTTCTTTAAAACTAAGATATTCCAAAGGAGGGAATATCTTTCCCCATATATAATAACGTGTATTTTAATGACAAAAATTCTGCCTAGATATCAAACCGAAAATAATAATGCAACAGGATCACATAGGAAAATACACAACATGAAACAACCTCTGGGTTAGATCTATATCTAAGAATTTGAACGTTGTCTTTAAAAAAATAGTTACCTAAGTAATTTGATGAAATCAATATGTTCTGGCGTAACTTTGCGGAAAGCCATAATAAATTATACAACTTTGTAATTTTCCACAGAATTACAAAGTTGTATAATTTATAAGTAATTGAGTTGACAACAATGAATGTAACGACAATCTTATTTATCTGCGCTTAATGGTTCATTCACGCCTTTACAAATGGATATAATTTACAATTGTACGTACCTTTGTACAATCTATACTTCAATTTATAATACGCCGTAATAACAAAAATATACATAAGTGGCACATCAGCTCTGTAAAAATAAATAGCTGTGTAAACATAAATGGCGGAAGTTTCCACTTCATTTCATTCGGGCGTTCAAGCTTTGCGACTTCGGATTTACCTCGACGCAAAACTACACGTAGAGGAAGCGAATCCGCGTTCGCAAGCAAAGGACACGACATCAGCAGGCGAAGAAGAAGAAGAGAAAGAGAGAGAGAAAATCAAATAATCGAAGGAACCGCGCGAGGAACGAGTGGGAAAAGAAGAGGGAGAGAGACAATCGGGGGGCAAAAATTATCACAAAGAGACCGAATAGAAAAAGTTCCTCAAATGAAAAGACATAATAGTCGAGCAAGTTTGAAAGCGGAGATTAAAGCGGAAAAGGAAATAGAAGGAGAAAGAACGTTAAGATACCTGAGATCAAGAGAAAAAGCCGTACAAATGGGGAGAGAAAGAGGGCGAGGGAGTTAATGAAGAGGGAGGAAATTGAATGAAAAGCGTACCTCTGGATGGAATCCATCTAAGTGGCTGCTCAAAGTAAGGGGTAGATTGGCACAGATACCTTACGGAAACAGCGCTGTAATTTTCGAGGCCCATGTAACCATATACATTTATAAATATTTCGATTTTAATTGAGAATCGAAAGTTGCGAAACAAGGCGGGTGGGGGCGCCGCTGGATTACGGGGAGAGGATCACCTCGGGAAATACTTTTTCGCCCCGCAATCCCGCTCGCGATAACAAAAGAATCTTAATTTAGCGAAGAATATGGAGAAAAAGACCTTTTCCCGGAATGGAGGGCACGCGAAGGAAGGGCCTCAGCTGATATTCTGCTGGAATTTGATCCGCGCTCTGAGCAATGGGGGTTAGATGATGCGAAATCTCACTCATTTGAGCCGAAATAATTGGGAGTTAGATTAAGGCGCTGTCGGAATGATGAGGAAAGAACCGACGGGCTTGGGAAATAATCAAACCGTTCTTTGCTAGTGTGCCCTCTGAGGGATGTTTGACGGGAAAAAAATTTTTCTTTCCCCCGCCAAGACCATTGATCCCATCGGTATTTGAAGAAGAAATTTTTGGGATTACTTCGGAAAGAAGTTGACTTATTTTTCATCTTGCGGTGGAGGTCTAAGTATCATCGGGTCCTCATTGCTCATTGTGGCCATTCTTGATGTTAGAGGAAAAATTTAAAGAAAAATCTCTAATGAAAGACTAAATTAGCCGCTGATAGAACCTGGATATTCCATTCTTTGGGCGGGCGATCTACGATAACTAGTTCAGCGAATAAGCCTCTGGTTAATGCCATGATTATTAGTTATTAGATTAATCAATTAATGGAACGTAATCATGCTCTTTGTATTAATTATTCTTACAATTTTTATTATGAAATTAGTAATTTTATTCTGTTTTTAGTTCACCGTACCGTTTTAAGCGTGCCTTATTTGTGTTTTATAAATCTGTAGTTTAATATTTTTATTATTTTCTTTGTATATTACTTTGTTTTAACTGTGTTTTCGCGGTATTTTTTCACCCCCTCTTTATACTCTGTAGAAGTATTTTACCGCAACGTGGGTTTTTTTTTCGTCAACCTTCTGTTGCAAAGATTTTTCTCACACTGTCCACCTTCTTTTTGCTTTAGCTCATATTCGTACATATTATAATGATATACAAGGATAGGTGGAAGAGATGTTTACATTGGCCTAACCACGCCATTAAAGTCGCTGTCATAAAAGTCTTAAAATTTCAATATCATTTGAAATAAATTCATTTGAAAATTGAAAGAAATTAATCATATGAAAATTCATTAATATAACTTTCAAAACTAATATTCCATTTCTGGCAGCAATATTAAAAGTGCCTCGACAGCTGAGGTATTTTGCACTTGAGCCCACAATGAGAAACTAACCCAGGACCACTCTCCCCGAAGAAGTGGGAGTAGCCCACATGGCTAACAGGAGACCCAGGAATTATTTTCTTCGTAGAATATATATTCAAGGTGTTGATACAAAAGTAATAATTTTCATGTAATTCCAACAATAAACAATAACAATTGCTACTATACGGTTCGTAAGAATATACATCCATATTTATTCTAATTTAACATTGATCCTCTAGTTTTGCTTCTTAGCCTTATTCCCTTGTGGGGTGGTTCGCTGATGATTTTTTTACCTTTGGTGATGGTGATGGTAATTAGTTTAGCTTTGGCGCTAATTTTTATGGCCGAATGCCTTCTCAACCGCCAACCCTTATCGGGAACATCGAAAACACACATATAACAACTTTCTAACCAACTCCCATACCTTGGGGTTGGATCTCCTCCACCGCGTAATTTTACAAATATCCTGTTTTACTTTAAATTATAAATCAGCTAAACATATATTTAGATGAATCAATCCTCCATTTCAATCGAATAGGAGATTGACATCCAGAAATCATTAACGTTGGGGCACGTAATTAGTGCTTTACTTTCAAAGTCATCTACTAATGGCTGGACATTACCCGACATGTTACCGCTTAATTCAGATTGCTAACTATTGTCGTCACGACGCAAGGTAAACACCTGAATGAATGAGGGCCTCAACCAACCAAAGGCAAATGTGTTAAAAAAACATGCGTTTATTAAATTAAACCGAAAATTAAATCAAACTTCCAGGATTCCTTCTTCAGTAGAGGCATTATTCTACCAATTCACCACTGGTTGTCCGAGGGAAAATCTATTCAATTGTGTAAAATAAACCAAATATTTAATAAAATATCCAAGACTCTTTCAGAGGAGACTATTCTACTAAATCAGCACTCAAAGTCATAGTATTGATCGACGACTATAACTTTATATTATATTTTTGAAAAATCAACGCAAGAAATCAATGAAGAAGGGCCAAGAAAATGAATTAGTTATAATTCGACGAAGATTAGGAATAATACTAAGAAGATACTTATTTGTGTGGATCTAATTGAATTAGGACTAGGTGACTCGCGAAACAAGGTTAATTGCTTGGATGGCTGTAGTTTACTTTCGCTCGGGGTTATTAATTACTTCATGTATCCATTCGACTAACAGATAGTGTTTCATTTTACACCTCTAATATAGGGCAAGCTAGGCGATTAAATATCCGGATATGGTAGAAGAAAACATTCCAGAAGTTGGTTATCTTTTTCATTCTAAGATAGCGCATATTCAGTAAGATAAACGCCAGTCGGAATGGTCTTGTATGAATTCCGAAGGTCAAACTTGGAAATTCTTACTTGAAAAACGAGAAACAAGGCTAACGTGAGGACTAGATAATATAGGGTGTGCATAAAATGACGGATTTGCTACTCGGTTGATACTTGGTCACTACGTACATGGAAAGCGATAGAAATGTTTCGTTTGCTGCATTCTACATCTACTGATGACGATTAAATAATTGTAGAGTTATGGACATTCAAAGTCGTTCCACTCAGCAAAGTAAATAGACATAGCTCTCCGAAATATGTAGCTAACCAAAAATATTACCAATATCCTGAAACAAAATCTCAAGCGTCTGCTTAAACCTCCAAGCACATTGATCATAAAATAATTTATTAAATTAACGAGTGTATTTATAAAAATGTCTCGGAAAACAATAGAAATAACGATTAGAACTGCTTGAAGAGTTTTACTGTCACAGTCCTTCGGCCAGAAATGCTAAAAAAAATAAGATATTTCCTTATTATATTATTATTTTATTTCATATTCGAATCAAAATTTCTTATTTCCACTAGCTTATGATCGCAGCATAGATATGACTCATCGAAAACACAATTTTTCATATTCAAATCATAAAAACGTCTTGGTAGGTTTGAAATTAAGTCTTTTATCTCATCGATACAGCAGTACAGAATCCGATGTTCCACGAAGGACGAAAAATCATAATTACCATCACCGCTCGTCAATTGTCATCTGATCGGAATTTAAGCCCTCGGATTCTCCACTCACAATGGGGACCGATAACACGGGAATTAAGGGACTGGTTTAAGTGTAACGTACCTCATCCACACTTCTGTTTGCCCCCTCTTTCCTGTGTCCTCCATGAATTCGTTCACTCCCTTTCTCTCTCTCTCCATTGATCAGTCGGCCACTGCACAATCGCGACATCGCTGACCAACGGCCGATGCACTGCGAAGCCCTTCGATTCCACACAATGCACTCTTCCACTGTCCTCTACTCGCAATCTCGATTTCCCCAAAGTTCCGCCCGGCGTTGTGTTCGACGCTCGGTCTCCGGCAATCACCGACCGACAAAAGGTTTTCGCCTCCAAATGGAGGTATAAATGCTTGTCTCTTTGGAGATATGCCATTCATATATCGGCCGGGCGAGTTTAATTCCTCGCTGATTTGACTCTAACAGACTGAAGTTAAATCTACGAAATATTGCTCCGAGTGTTGATTCGCTCCATGCATGTGTGCGATGAAATATGCGGTGATATTCATAAACTGACGAATTCGCGAATGCAGTTCGTTCATGGGGATCGGAATAGTAGTATTGTAAAAATTGCTTCGGCAATTAAGGTCATTTTTTACATATAGGCACGCACGAGGCCCATATGTAAGAGCCCAAACATAATAACTTCCGGGTGTGTTAGTTCTATGTTATTAAATTCTAAACAGGCTTAAGCTATTAGACTATTTCATTCTCTTGTTACATAAGGTTTCCTTTGAAGGTTTCCCAGTTCGAAACCAGGAAGTGGCTAAATATAGGAAAGTATATACATCTCTACTATTGAGTGTCATTTAGTTAGCAATATTTCATATGAGATGGATGCTTATATTCATCGCAAAAAATGGCTGTAATACGTTTTTATTTTAAAACTCATTCAAATTTAACGTACATCTCTTAGAAAACCCAGGAAGATATAGCATATTTCTCCATCTTTCACACACCGAGTAAAAGTCTTACCATTTAGATATTCTCGGCATTGTATAGTTAATGGCCTAATACCTTCCAAGGATTACATTTTCTAATGCAGTCCTTAGGTCCTTGGGGATTTGCGTGGCTGATGAGCCGACAGACCAATGGCTAAGGCATGTCGCTTCCGCTCTTGCTATTCATACCTTAAGGGACATTCCCCTTCTTTCTGCACAGAAAGGGACAAGCTTTCAGGCCCACTTCCAAAGGCAAAAAAAGTTCCCGATTGTTTCTTTCTTAATACGTTTTGTTTTCTTTCTCCATTGAAATATATTCTGATATCTGTCATTCTTATATTCGAATGCTCCTTAGAATTCCCAAATCCAAATAAACATAACCCCATTCGACAGGCACTCTGATAACCTTCTTGTTCCAGAATATAAAAGGATTTCTGTTAATCCTCCAGTTGTAGCATTTATTGTTGGACAAAATATAGGGCACTTCGGTAACTTGGTCTAATCCTCTTGATAAAACACTCATTTATTAGAATTGTTCTAATGGAAAACAACATATAATTGTCCCATTGAAATGTTAAATATTTTAATCATAAATTATTAATACTGATAGCCAATATCTTTATAAATAATTACATAAACTGTAGTCTTAATTAATTTGGCTCCTATCCCAAGATAAAATTCCCAAATTAATATCAGAACATATGTTTATCATTCGGGTTTTAGCCACCAGAAGAATCATTTACAATTAAAGAAAGGCATGCTTCGAACTACATATTAAGAGAATATCTATTACGAAAAAAATTATCTCTCATATCATATAAGCAGCGGCGTAGCCTTATTCTGTGATGTTTATGGTAATGCGTGAGTTTGCCACTCCTCTAAATACACATAACGCATACACTTACACGAAAGGTCAGTGTGATATACTCATGTATATATGAATATCACCTGATAGAGGATTGCAGTAAAAAGCAAAAGCAAACAATGGGAATTCAGCCTGTATTTAATCTGTGTTTATAATAGATTTTATCTGTATATTCGTTATTATACACGAAATTATAAAATCTGTAACAAGTTTATTCTTTGTATATGAAAATTTGTAAAAACATTTATCCTATAATTATAGAAAGAAGACGTGATCAGCTGGCCGAATTCATAATTACTGCCTAAATAGAAAATGCCCCCTCAGATACATTCAAATATAATTTATACACTAAAGATAACAAAATGTATTAAATTATCTTCTCACGGGTTTCTCACGTGCTTAACACAAGTCTTTTGTATACTTTTTCCATTTTTCTTTACTTCCCTTCCCTCACACAACACCTTTCTTATCTTTCCCCACAATCGCATTCATGTTTCTTTAACCGAAATAGTAGTTAAACCTTGTAAAATTATACGAAAAGCTGTTAAAAGCGACATGAATTTATTTCATGGTGACGTTTGACTAATAGAGTAGAGTAATAGAATACATATAGAGGGAAAGATATCCGCAGATTATGAAACGCGATACCACAGTATCAGTAAATATGACACACAGGACTATAAACCTGGTGAAATACATGTGGATTGACTGTTAAATATTTTTTGTGTGAGTGAATAAATTAAAATACGTTGTTATAAAAATAGAGTGCATTAACAAACATCTTGCAAGGTTATCCAGGATTTCCTTGCGTTAGCGAGAGAGGTTTTCAGGACAAGATCCCAAAAAGAATCAACTGTTATCTAGTATTCCGTTAATGTCAGACTCTCTCAACTTAAAATGTTCATAAAATTGATGGTTGAAGCTATCACTCCGTGTAACTCGATAACAATGATGAAAAGACAAAACAAATTTGCAAAGAAAAACATTACGAATTCATTTCGTTTTTCATCCTTAAAATTTCCAATCAATTGCAGTACGTAATTCTAAACTTAAGTATACCTGAATCAACAAGTATCCTCGAACAGAACTTTGTTGACAAGACCGCGCATGGTCCTTGCCTTATGAATGTACACGTCCGACGGAAGACCGAAAATTCCGTGGTGAAACTGTTATAAAGATGGGCTCCACGTCGTAGCGGTCCTCAAGCATGAAAAAGGTGCTTCCAATTCCTGTTTAGCGAAAGCATCCTTCCCTTTACACCCTTTTTATTACCTTAAATACCGACTTTCCATCGACGCAATTAAGTTTACTCGGTACTATAGACATAGCTCTATATCTACGCCGTGGATCGATCATTTTTACGATAGTCCATTCCGCTCTCCCCTCTCTCTCACACACACACTCTTTCTCTCTCCCTCTATCTCTCGGCGGATTCCTCACATTCCATCCACAGCGGATACGTGCGGGTGTTTGCGCGCATGTGTCCGCCCCTCATAAATAAAAAAAAGGAGTTTCACCTTTTTTGATTGGAAAATATTTCTTGTCATCGATTACTCCTTTTAGTTGGGGCGCGTAGAATCGTAAAACGGAATCACCGGATGTGTAAAGCGCGTAATCATTCGGAAGCCATCCGATCGAAATGCGTCGAAAATCGATTACTCTCCGCGATTAAGCGGGGATATCGCATTTGTTACGCCGTAAAAAATAATTCTCGGCGAACAACCGGTAGTTTATCGGCGGATTCTCTCCGGTCGATCTCCTCCTTTCACGTCTCCTTACGAAGCGCTTCCGCGGGACGCCGATTGAAAAAGTGAGTAAACGGGAAAGTGGAGGAAGATAAATGTGGAGGAATAAGGGCCGCTGAAACGGATTTAAAATGCCGTGAAGCAAGGGTGGACGAGGGGTCAGAAAGGAAAGGAGCGGTGTTCTTCGGGAAGTGAGTGGTGTTTTCGCGCTAATAAATTCCCTGTTTTCACGCTGATTTTTTAAATAGTGTATCGAGTTCGGATGTTCTAAAGCTGAATCTTAATTGATGCGTGGAATTGATAAATGCATTGAAATTTTTCCCAGCAATGATTTCTTTAGAACCTTGCGTTATTTCTTTTGTCGTGAGCGTATTGCAAAAATTCTCTTAACGTTACAAATAATTTATTAGAGTTCATCAATCCTCAATTAAATTCACATATGTATCCCAACAGCCGTTTTCAACCCGGAGATTGATGTGGCCTCCTGAAGCGTTCTCCAACTTTCTCATTTTCTTCTTCTCATTGCTTCTCTTTTCCAGGTTATGAAAAGATACTTAAAATATCTCCATTCCATCTATATTTTGTTTTTTTTTCTGGATTTCTTCACATCTAAAGTTGTCCAGTTGAGAGTTAAGAATGTCCAACTGTTGCCATCTCTTCGCACCACGTGGCCTATCCACATCCATTACAGTGATTTCATTTATCTTTCGTGCCATTATTTCCAATTATGCACAACATAGAAAAGAACATCATGTAGTACTTAGGGGTTACATGGTAAGGAGAATCTTAGAATAAAGAAAAATGAAAACTTGTGGAGGTTTAAATCCGACGTACGATTGTAACGATGATTATGATATACAAATTATTTTTTCTTGCTAGACGGCTTAACCACATCTGTTACATTGATCTAATTTTATCATTTATGCCATGAAAATGCTTGTGTAGGCTTACATCAGACTTCGAATCGAAAATAGCCGATGAAAATGATATGTAAATATGATTTTTAGAGGAAGTAGGATGTAAGTATTTTTGAGTACTGAAACGGTAAATTTCACCTTCTAATTATTTCTTTCTTCTCAACATAAAATTAGACTGAGATTAAGAAAGGCATGCTAACGCAAGCATTGCTAACACCACATTCTGCTCATTTTATTAGTTTAGCAATGGAGTTTTGACTGTTCAGGTGTGTAATACTTACGCTCCACTTCTACAAACACAGTTCATCCATCGAAGTACTTAACCAAATACCATAAGAGGCCCCACTATTCGGGCAGATGTCGACCGAAAAACAAGGGATAAAAAAGCAGGATGTTTTACGATACGTGAAATTTATGACACCTTCCGCCTCATTAATCCCCCAAAAATTCTGGCCGCGTAAAAATAAAACCGCCGCCAATGATATAACCCTCCATAACCTAATAAGACATCGGTATAAAAATATCACGGAACTCAATCTACCATTCTTTCCACTCCCAATTTCCTCCTCCGCGCCAATCTCCGCCTCTCCATCAACACCAACTTTTGTCCTTTTTTTCCACGGAAGATCCGTAGCTCACGCTTTGCAAATAAAGGAGCCGAAAAGCCATATAGACACGGCCCTCACCCACGCCACCCTACCCGATGAATCACTCATCCCCTGCGGCCCTCTCTTCTCGCCTATCCTTTGTGTTCCGTCCTACGACCACACCTCTCTCTCAACCCCACACACACGAGAAAGAAACCTCCCGGATCAAAACAGCCCTCTTTTCCCCTGACTCTTGACTCGCAGCCGTAAAACTGTTGTAGGCGGAGAGAGAGAGAAAGAGAAATAGAGGATGATCACAGAGGGGAAAAAAGAAGGGAAATTTTTAAGATTGGAAAAGGCGAGGGAGGAGCCCGAATTAAGGTGAGTGGGTGGAACGAGAAAAAATTGGAGTTTTTAATTCCTCGCGAAAATCGAGAGCCGGGGGTTTTGAGATGCACCTTTTCGGTTTTCTTATCTCTCTTACGCATTAATTTCTAATCTGGGTTTACGTGATCGAACGACGTTACATTTAAGCTGAATTTTCCTGGTGTTTTCATTATGGGGACTGCTATGATCAGCGTTTACACGATTATCCGTGAGTGAAGTTTGAAAATCCTTAAGTCATTTACATCTTATAATACATCATGAACATAATCCTTGTATATTATTTCTAAACATCCGTTTATAGAAACCTTTTCTCCCTCAACACTCCATCAAAACAGATAAATAATACATCATTTTAAAGAGAAAATTTCCCACTTCCTGCTAAAAGTAGACCAACGAATGAAAAATGCACCATGTGGTCAAAAAATCGAGTAATCATTTGAATTAGCCCATAAGTTTCGTTACTGGATGTGTAGATATCGATATCTATCGGTGCAAACAAGGTATATCGAAAATAAAAATGAATATGAAGGCGTGTTTTAGTGTTTGTGTATTCCTTTGTAGTGATTGGAGTGTTTTTGATTTGTATTAGGGTGGGAAAATAGAGTATCAGTGTCTGTCAGCGAAATTTTTGCAAGGGGCAACAAATATTCGCCAATTATTTCATTACGGTGATTATTAAATGACTCGTATTTTAATATGTAAGAGAATAGTGATAAACAATGCATTTCCAAAATTCATCATTATACCTTAAACTTGAATGTTTGATAACGAACACGTAGCCGTATTGTCGGTTTTAGGACTAGCCTTGATAATTCAGAGAGACAAGACGGCTGTAGGAACATTCTGAAAGGTCTAATTCATTAGCAGCCGAGTTCAATTTCCTTGTCTTTCATAATCTTGGATATATCGTATAACTCGTTTTCCTGCGAAGAAATGTTCAGCTGAGCTACGTTGATAACGGAATACAACTAACATGAAATAAAACGATGGTGAAAGACCGAATATTATAAACGGGAAATTCAAGATAGGCTCAGAAGTTTAAATGCATATGTTTTGAGATTGTTTAGATAATAGTTATATATAGATTTAGATATATATACATGGGTGGTATGAAAAGTTTTCGACATTTCGCCATTTCTCGACATGTTTTCTGAAAATTTTCTCAAAACTTCTGAAAAATCTGGGGTCGGAAACTTTTCAGACCACCCTCGTAGATTAATATAGATTTAGATGTATAAGGATTTCCAGATTTTTCAAACATTTTTGAATAGAAACTATTTAAAAGGCATCCAGTAAATTACTTCAAATGAAAAGTGAACAGTAAAATGTAGAAAATAATGGGGATAAAACGTAACCTTTTCCACTCCAATTTTTTAGTAACGCAATAAACACACAAATATTTTTAACATGTAACCGTCAGCATAAAGTAATCTGTAAGTCAATGATTATTCGTTGAAACTAGTCATGTATTTTGTTTATTAAACACTTTTTAGAAAGCGTCTTCTTCTCTTTTTACATGATTGATTTCTACAAGATCTCACCTTTTACTATGAATTTTATTTACTAGGAATTGAATTTATGGGTGTCAGTCATGGTTTCCAGTCATTTTTGATACATCGGGCTTACCTTACAATTAGTTTTTCAAGTCAATTCATCAACATTCCACTTAAAACACCCAGTTAAAACTCAACAACGTGCAACGCAGTTTCCATGAAGCAGATAGAGAGAAAATCACAGAAAATACACCTGCTTACACAGTAGAAGTTAAAAGAAAAGGCAGAGAATTAAGGAAACAAGAATGTAAATGAAGATAAGGTGAGAAAGGGCGCGATTGAAAGTAGCCGTAAAAAGAAATGGGTCCGCTTAAGAGCTTGAATGAGAGTAATGGAAAGAGGGCAGAATCAGGATGGCAAGAGGACAGACAGCAAAGAATTGGAAAGGGAAGGAGAGGACAGAGAGGAAGATTAAGGGCAGAGGGGAGATTGTGTCGGAACACGATGTGAAGTATAATTGAGTGAAAGGTGGAGCGGAGGAACTCGACGGTATGGAAACTTGGATTTTAAGAAGGAAAGTTGTGCAGAGGAACGCGAGATAAGAGGGAGGAATAGGAGAATCCAAAGGGTGATAAAACAGAGGGCCAAGTTCTAAGGTAAATGAAGGATGAGAATTCTAAGGTAAATGAGGAATTCGCTGGTTAGCTTCGGACGGAGTATTTAGTTTTCTTCTAATTAGTTGCGAAAACTCTTTGGGATCTGTTTGCCATGGGAGATTTACTTACAAGCCCAAAGAGATAGAATCACGATTAACCAATCTTTAAAGATACTGAAAGGTTAATTCAGAAACAGTTCAAACTTTAATTATAATGCCACGATAAATACAGAAATGTGAATATGAATTATACATGAATATATAAATACGAAACGATAAGAATAGCGTTACAAATATCGATGGTCTTACTATAGTATTTAACGATATCCTATATAAATTTTCAAACTTATTAATGAACAACTTCTCTTATTAGCGTCATTTATGTAATAAACATGATAAATCTACTTGTACGAGTTAATATATACATGCATTATTATATGAATCCGTATATTCTTCAGTGAATTTTTCTTTTGTACCGTACCTATTCTAAATTGCAACTTACATAGTGAGAAATAAAAGATATTTACAGCTGTTTAATTAGCTCCCTCTGGTTCTTAACTATCAAATATTCTTTTAAATCGTGATGTATATTCTTTTTACGGCCGATAACTTTAAGGAACAAAGTGTTGTGAAAGTAGCTCAGTGGTATGGGTAGGTAAATGAGAGATTTAGGATAAAATTGACGTTGGATATTCAATATATATAATTACAATAAAATAAATCAATATAAATAACAATAAATTAATATATATATATATAATTATGTTATATCATTTAATCTTAAATCACAATCATTATTTCTATAGTGGGCGTTCATATCAGAACTCATTTATTGTAAAATTTAACGAAATAGGTAACGCTTAAATCCTAGTATGGAATATTATAGAATGATCTGAATTGAAACTTACATTAATTTATCTAGTACCTTGTTTTATTCTCGCATAAATATTCGTATATAATAGCCTTAAAGGCACATAGTTTAGTAATATATAGTTTCCGGAATGTGAAGGATTAAAGCTGTGGATTAAATCAGCAATGAATATATTCTTATAATAATTACTTTTTTTGTTCTTCTACTATGTTTAAAAGAGCTTTATAAAAGCTACCATTATCTAACTGCTTGCAAAAAATAGATTGTGAGAAATTTGGATTTTCATTGCATTTTCATACTTCCTAATTTCGAGTGATAAAAATCTGAACGAAAAGAGATCTTATTGCCATTTGAGCCATCGTCATTGCATTACGGATTGAACCAGGAAGAAATAACGCTTCTCTCAACGGGAACTGGCTATTTTATCTCCCTATGTTACGCGCTCACCAAAGTTCCATCGTCGACCAAGACTTTTACTGTGTAATTCTTACCGAACACCGAACTTTTACCGCAAAGAAGCCACTTCGATAGTTCACCGCACAGATTTATCGCCGGAACAGTAAATCCTTACCGAAGAAACCGTGGGCGTACATCATTTTAAATTACAAAATCGACCACCCTCCTTCCATTTTCGGATAGCATCATTCCGGACGAAAACTCCTCATAATCCGGACGCCGTAAAGCACGCAAGCTGACCGTTTTAAAGTATTTTTTCCCCTCCCGAAGGAAAAATCTTCGTCAACTTATCGCCCGGAGAGAATTTCATCGCAGTACTCTTTCGTCCACTCTGTCTGAAAATACCTGCGTCCCCTACCGAACGCCCCTTCCCCTAATGCATTGTATCCGGCATCCTCTCTTCTTGGGGTTGGGGCTCCGAATTCGGATGGTAGTGGGCTACGATCAATAGGCAACAACGTCCTTCCCTCCGAGTCCTCCCTTGGTAACCATGCGACCAACGTATAACTGCCATCACTTGGCGGGGATAAACGTCATGCGAGTTGGAAGTATTATTTAGGAGGCGTTCATTTTTATGGGTTTTTTTTCCTAATGCTAGTGGAGGTCATGGATGAGGACAATAACTGGGAGAGGAATGCGGGAAGATGCCGCTGCCTCCTGCACCCGAATGGTCGCCAGGAGTTCGACCTTTATTTGGGGCTTCAATAGTGAAGGTTAAAGCTAATGTTTTTGATAAGGTCTCGTTTATTCGTTGAATGAATTGGTTTGCTAAAATTCTGATCCAGTTTGAACATTCATAAGGAATATTTTGTCTGCTTAATACTGAAATATCTTCGAAAGAAAAGAAATAAGATACAGTTCAAACTTGTTTTTAATACTTCCGATCCTGTTTGAACATTCGTAGGAATATTTCATTTGGTTATAAACGAAATATCTTCGACAGAAATACAGTTCAAACTTACTTATTGTATGTATGTATGTATGATCAAAATGATAAGAAAACCTTTATAACTTTACTACAGAACTAATAAGTGTTCCCTTATTATTTTCATTGTAATCGAGACCTAGCACAGAGTCGAAGCCGAGTTGATAAATTTTATTTAATACTATGATAAAATACACCAAAAAATATTAACTATATATGAATTATACGTATGAAGTAAATATATAAATATGAAATGATGTGAGTAGCATTACAAATTTGAATGAGCTTATTGTAAGATTTAATTTTTATTATATATTCTCAGGCAAAAATTAAAATAAATTAACAAATTCTCTTATAAGCATCATTTACGTTATAAACATTAAAAATCTATTATACGAGTAATGCACGTCTTTTTATGTTTCCGTATATTTCTACTTGCATACTTCTCATAACTTTCCTCGCAACCTCCTCCTACATTACATTTCCCTAGTGTTTAAACATTCTTTGCCATAACCCCACTTATCAAGTTGACCAACGTGCCGATTCACGAAAATTTTTCCGGCATTTCAACCCCAACCCGTTTCGAATCCAAGCATCACGGCTATTCTAACAGCTCATATAAGAAAAGGAGTATCGTTTGGATTGATAAATACGAGGAAAATATGAATAAGATCGATTGTAACGGAATCGGAAAATAAATAATAAAGGAAGATATGCCGAGTGCCCCGAGAGGTAGGATCGCACTCCGCCTTCGCAGAAAGACGTTATGATTGATATCCTCCATCTCGAGCGTGGAAGCAGAGACTCAGAAGAATCAATCACTACTCTCCCTTTTGTCCCTTAACCTTAGGAAGTGTCCCGAACCGTCATGGCATTGCATATGCATGCGCTGGAACGCCTTTCGAATCAATCGGGGAAGAGGGCGAATCCGTACGAATGTTTGCGAACGTTCGCTTTGCAAAAGTGCGTTATCTGAGATACTGAGAGCCAAGGTATCCCTTATACACTGTCCGCACGGGTTTTTTAGTATTTTCTGCCAAATGTGTTCCACCAACAGTTTTGGAAAATTCCGTGTGCAGGTCGCGACCCGGAAGACAACGTGGTAATCAAAGACAAGATGGTGGTAGAATTAAAAATTTAACTACGGAAACTATTTTCTAAAGGTCGACCAAGAGCTTATACACAATTGTGATAATTATAATCGTTTGAAATCTCATTTAAAGACTACTTCATATCCACATTTATGATAATTATAATACCTGAATTCTTATTTAAAGACTAGTTCCTATTTCTAAGGTCAGCCAATTCCTTTCAACCAAATTTCATGGTTACCAAGATGGATAAGTCTTCAACTTAATTCGTCTCTGACCAAAGATAAATGAATGTGATAAGCATTACTTATCTTTAAGTTTTCAAGGCGGAAGTAATAACGTACATTTACAACCTCATACCCCTTTTCATCCATTTATATCAGTACTTCGATCTCCAAAACATTCGGGTTTCATCAAGTTTTGAAATTCTTATACTTGTATTGCTAACTATCAATCTTGAGAGAAAAAGAGAAAACTTTGTACCTATTGGAGAGGGTCCAGGAAAACCCAAAGCACAAATGGACGTTAAAAGGTCTCTTATTCGATTCCGGGAATCGAACCCTGGATCTCCCTCTTTCCGTGCGGTTTCTCTTCTCGGGTGAATTCCACTTAGTCACCTCTTGCTTGGTCAACAGAGTTTCCCGGAAAACGGAATGAGGCTGTTCTAAGAGATAACCCAATAACGTAGCAACAATCGGAACCTGCGGAGTAACTGATAAACTTTCCTTGAATTGGACTGATAAACTTTCCTCAAAATAGAAGTGAAACCTCTATTATTCCATAGCGCAGACTTCCCAAGAAAAGTCAGTCTTAAATGCCCACATAGCGCTTTCGAGAAATCAATCAAAATTGCAATCAATCAGCTAGGATTGATTTTCACTCGAAAGGATTCGTACACACAAATATTCTTTCGTACTTTGCCAAAAGAAGCAAATGGCCGAATTTTCCAATCCAGCTCCACTCCTTCCTTTTCCATAAAAGCTTTCGGAGGAAGCGGAGATCACGAAATAACTACCACAGATTTGAAAATAAAACACTGTCATTCGCTCTGTTCTCTAAGTTCACTTTATCGGTTGTTCCAGTTTCTGTAAACGTTGTGATAAAAGTCTCGCTATCGCAGAAACATACTGATAAATTTCAAAGTACTCGTGTGTCTCAAATTAAAGGAGCTTGAAGTTATATATACTTATTCATCCAGCACAAAAACCAAGAAAAGCATGTGTACCTGTGTAGTACATCAAAAGGACTTCGTAACTTGAAAATGGTATATGGTTATTAAGTCTTTGGCCTTAATTAAATCAAAATTTTAGTAAGTTGAAAAGGTAGAAAGAGAAAGAAAGAAAAAGGAACTCGGCGTTCAATGATTAAGAGACAAAAGTTCAGGATAAAAACGTAGCTCAGTCGTCGGTGTTTATACCCCCTGCCACACGCTGAAAGGCGGCTTTCAGGGTATTCATGTAGATGTAGATGTGGACAAATTTTGCAAAGAGTAAAAGTTTGAGGTTTACTTAGTTACTGAATAAATATTTCAAACACTGCATCCAGGTTACCTTGACTGTCAAAATCAGTAATGACCGATGGCCCTCAAACATCATAAAGTTATCCCACGACAAAATCGACTCAAAATGACACGAAAAGACACAAACAAACGTTGGCGAACCCAACGAAAAAATCTGGGAAAAGTTTGCTGTTTAGTTTGTTACTACATAGATATTTATATGCAATAGATAGACAGATATGCAATACTACGTCCAGGGTACCTTGACTATCTCAATCAGTAATGACCGATAGATCCCTTCAACCATCCAAAAATTATTCCACCACAAAATCGACCCGACGTGGCCCAAAAAGGCATGCAAACCTATGCCATCGCAGCAAAAATTTCCGAGAATATTCGCACGAAGACGCCGGCAACGTTCATCGAATCATCCACCAGTTAAAACCAATTTATTTCAATCCGCGACGGAAGACCGGAAAAAGGTCCGACAAAAAAATTCCGCCAAAAAACTCGGCCTATCGCAACTATTTCCCGGAACAACCTCACGCCGACATCCCGTAACTCCACCACGGGAAGCAACTCCCTCGCCAGCCCAATCTCATTCCACTCCCTCATTCCCTGCACCGCCCTCTGGTTTACTGCTCTCACACCTCCATCCCTCATACCCCCCTGGACCCCGCCAAATTAAAGCTCTAATCGGATAGCTTGGGGAGGAGCAGTGGAGGAGTGGATTCGATTAAGTGACCAGGGATGCAGACAGAGAGAGAGGAAGGATGGGGGAAGAAGAAGAGGGACAGGGAAGGAAGGGCCTAGGATAAAGAGGAAGTTAGATGGGGATATAATAAGTGGGAGAGAGGTTTGGTCGGCGGGTGGGTGGGAAAGAGTTGGGGTGTGGAAGTAGCTGAGAGAGGTTTCTGTGCGATGGGGGTGGAGCATATGTGATAAGGGCGAAAACACGAAGAAATGGAATATAATAAGGAAATTGGGAGAGAAGACGGGGAGAGGATGAAAGGGTTGTGAGAGAGATGACTTTTGATGGAAAGGGGAGATTTTCTAAAAACGAAACGTCAGAGGGTGGATATGTCAGTTTACTCCAAGGTTTCGTGTGCGCTCGTTTTTCTTAAAATGTGAAGGTTAAATCCTAATTGTATTCCTGATGTTATGAAAAAGGGGATTTATGAAAATATAGGAACCATGTTGTTTTCAGGACGGTAAAAGGATTTCTTTGCGAAAAGAGTAACCGTAAAATCCATGGACTAGGGCAGCGTTTCCTAAAATTTGTATTGACGGAGCATTTCACCACTAGATATCGTGAAAACTGGGCTGTTTATAACAAAATAGGAACCAAGTTGTTTTCTCGCCGGAAAAAGGAATTCTATCTGGAAAGAGTAACCGAAAAATCCATGGTTTATGGCAGCGTTTCCTAAAATTTGTCCTGACGGAGTATTTCACCACGTATTATGAAATTTAAGTATTATATCTTATGCACCCTCAAGGTATCCGAGATACCATGAAAAGGAATGCAATATGTGACAAAATATACCCATCATTGGGAATTGTGTTTTCAGATCAAAATGGCATTCTATATAAAAGGAATAATTGTGCAATCCATTATTTAGTGTAACATTTCTCAAAAGCGTCCTCTGATGAATCACTTCATGAATTCCGATGTTTCCATTGAAGTCGTAAGTTACTTTATAGTGACGATGGAAAATGGTTATTAATACTTTATTCAAGTAGGAGTAAAAAAGGATAGTAAAATATACTAGTAAATTGAGAATTCCCTGACTGTCAAAAATTTTAACCTCATCTTGCATTGAAAATGAACAGAGCTGATTAATTTACATAGTTTAAACAGAATACTTGACAAATTTAAATGGAACACCAGGGCTTCGTGAAAATCACTTTGTAAACCTTGATTCAATGCTTAAAAGCTAGGGTTATTAATAATCAAAGAAGTATCTAAGCGTGATGAATTCAGTCATTCAATTCCTTCTCAGTTCCAGCAAACTTGATTCACATTAAAGGTTATTCAGTAATTTTCAAAGTTAAATGAAATATTTGAATGTTGATTAAAAAATATAGAGAAGAACTTATGCTTTTTAACAATTACTTTAAAGAAAAACATACAACCAGATTTATGAAAAAATAAAAGGCCATATTTTCGTTTTATTAGAGGTTTTTATACGAGATTTCGCCTATTTCTACGGATCTTAAAGTAATCCTTATCTTACATTTGATAGATCAAGAAACATTACACCAGAAAATCGGAAAACTATGAAGGAGAAAAAGGTTGTATAAAGTTGCGAGCAACCATGTTCTGGACATGGAAGTCGAGTAAAAATTTAAATTCGTTGTAAAAGAATTAAGGTTTTCTTGGAAGAGAACTGGCCATTAAAAAAGAACGAGGATAAATGAGCAACCTGCTGATTTTTTTCTGCTGGACTCTGAGCGTCAAAAGAAAGCCATTTATCTATTTTTCATGATAATTTACGCTATCGATAGCATTCGCTGAAAACTTGTTAAAAATATCCACGGAAGATAATTAAATCTCACCTTAACGTTCTTAGCTGTCCCTTGCTTCATGATGCGTGAATGTCCACATCAATTCGAATGCATTGATGTCGAGTTTGGCGAATATAGACCAGAAAGCTTCTATATAGGTTCTGATCAATGTTCTGAACGAAAAATAATTTAATTATCTACTCATTCTCGTTTATCTCTATAATACAATCCACTGCTATGAAAGACAAGGCAACGAAAGGTCACAAAAGAAAAGTAAAAAGTTATTGGATAAATATCCTCTTCGCAACAAAGATGGCATATTTGTAAGAAAAGACATTATTTACATCGAGATATTTTACGAGAGTTATAAAAAGGAAACTTCATTCACCCTAAGTTAATCCATGCAACAGCTCATCTTTTTTATTTCACTGGGTTTGTTTTAATATGCACGCTCATTTTTTACTTGCCTATCTCCAAAAAAATTTATACCACATTCAAAAAAGAAGAAGAATTAAATATGCTTGCACAACATATCTCAGGAAGAAATTTTTAAAAATAAATTTTAGGAAAATCCATGAACAAAACATGCCTTGGTATATTTAGAAAAGGAGCTAAAAATAAATATCTACGAAGCAGTTAACTCATGAATAGCGACAACTAATGAGCTCAGGCATAACCTTTTGGTAGTGTGAGACAAAACTTTACCACCAGTTTTCATAATGGAGTTTTAAGACATGAAGAGATACTTCAGTTAGAAAATGAACATATATATAACAAGAAGAATAAAACTGACTCCATAAAGTATCTGAATTCATTCAAAAATTCGAACTAGGAACTTAATTTCTACCAAATAATCATCACGATTTTCAAGTAAATTTTCCTACAGAACCATATGTTCCAGTCAGAAAAAAGGCTCAAATGGAGATTTCGAGAAAGGAGACCAAAAGGAGCCCTACTTCACTTGAGCTATGCGGCACCGAATCAGCCAACAATTCGGATTCGGAATTCACTCGATTGTAGGCCTATCTGGGGATCTTCTGTGCAGCTATCAACTACCAACAAAGTATATCACACGATAAGGTATGTATGACAATCATTAAGAAGCAACTTCATATGAGAAAACTGTCAGGAAAAATATTTCCTTAGATCTGACAGAGAATAATTTTCTCAAGAAAAGCATCTTTCGTTATCATTACCATAAGCTTCTAATGTGATCAACTTCATTTGTGATCTTTTGTAAGCATTATTGCAAATGTGATCAGATTTAGAGAGAGAACTTCAGAGAATCAAATTTGACAAAAATGGAATGATACTTTCTTCGGAATGTTCTATACAACTATTTCCAACAAATATTTTGCAGGGTCAACTTTACAAAAAACTATATCTCAATATAGATTACCATAAGATTAATCTATGTAGCAACGGCCATAGACCAAATTAAAGAAACCGCTTTCCTTTCGTGAAAGTGGTTAAGGGTTCGATTCCACGTTGGAGCATCAGGTAAGGTCCAAACTTATACTGCGGGTGGTATTTTGACACAGCATCAGCAACCACGACTTTTCGTTATATTTTCTAGACTGCGATGGATTCATGATTTCGAAAGCCTACCAAAATTTTCATGGTGCTGAGTCAACATTATGGCTCCAACTTGAAATCAAATTCAGAACCGCATTCGCGTAAAAATAAAAGAGAAACAGGAATACCAATATATACAATAGAGTATTTAAATGTGAATAAACAAAATTAAAATAAGAAAATAATGTAACAATAATAAAATGAAATAGTAGTAAAATAACAAAAATGAAAGATATGGTAATAAAATAATGATAAAATAAAATGATGATGAAATCACTTCTTGAAAATTTACCGTATGAGATTTACATGACATGTGATGAAACTTGAGTCAGTAAATCTTAATACTTGTTTTTTTATGTCGCTGTATGATGCAAATATGCCTATGAATACATTTTTAAGAATTGCAAATGTCTTTTCAATAAACTGATAAATGAAGTTTCAAATATGCAATATTCACATATTATATACCTTTATTTATAATAATGAATTTTAATTTTCCTTTATTCCTTACTTCTGAATATTTCAATTAAATAATAAATAAAATATCACAACAGTATACTCAAAATCAATGCATTATTCAATCTATATAGTTTCTAAACATTTTGATTACTTTTATTTAAGGAAAATGTACGAACCGTCAATGCTTCAGATAAGATTTGGCTCATGGAAGAGCCTTTTGTCATTGAATCTTCACATACTACGGAATTGAATAATTGAGCTTCTCCGATCCAAGAAAAAATAAAGCTCTGAACTCTTCAATTATAATACAATGAAAATGTTCATAAACGAACGACGCGCCATAATGGTGGCATGAACCGGAACTAACAACATCTTCACTCACACGAAAATGCCTCTAACACTATACGATGGAAAATTTTTAGGTTACCGTAAAGGAAGCAGAACCTTATCTCCCGCTGCAGGCTCAACAACTTTTCCACTTCTTGAACTTTACAAATAGTCCTTCGGAGGAAATATATCGAGTCACCTTTTACTCTCCATATTAGCTCCATACTTAAAAGGATACTAAAGGCTCAAATTTCGCCAAGATATCGGTAACGCATAATGTAACGGAGTCTTTTACATTACTTCGATCAATGAATTGCTCTATACCTATTTTAAGAATTAGACTGACGAAGCAAAAAATATTCTATAAGGAGATGACCTAGTAACTTCGAATTCAGCCCCGATTGCTTAATTTTAGAAGAGGTATTAACATAGGAGATTCTGTTTTATTGATTTCTTATTCCGAGTGTCAAGAAAATATCTAAGTGTTGATTTATCAAATGTATATTTTAAAATTAAGCTCCAGTTCCAGAAAAATTTTTGATGTTATTCTTTCCTTTTCAGAATGAATGACTGAAATGAAGCAGAGCAAATGGAAGAAAATTCATACAAACGAAGATGGAAGCCGTTTCGTTACCATACCAACAGAGAGAAAACGGAAGATGAAAGAAGATGCGCATAAAAATAGGAAACTACCAACAAATGTATTCTGGTATCATGGTATTTTTTCCTTTTTATCATCTCATCATCTTTTTAAGATATCTAGTAAGGCTTGACGATGAACAAGCTCTATTTATACAAAAAAATTTCTTGAGAACATTACGAATAAATATGATTGATACATCTGACCATCTTTTTCCAAAGTTCGATACCTTCATGACGTTTATGTATCTGAAGGGTTCTTTTCTTTTAAATAAAACTTTTATAAACATTACTCTGATGTTTTTAATGATTTACCCTCAACATATACCATAGCACCAATTCTTTTCGTACCTTTTCATAGCCAATCATATCTCACACAAGAAGAATATTGTTTGAGAGCATATGAAAAAGTTCTTTTTCATATGCTCTCAAACAATAGAAGTAGCATCATCAAAATTAGGCTCCGATTTATTTGCCTCTGGTATAAGGATGAAACTAACTGTAGTTATACACAATATACATTAGAGTTGCAATATAAATTAGAGTTACCCCTAGATTAGAAATCAAATCAGCTTCTCATGATGAAGAAAAATATATGAGCCGATAAGATGAAACTGCAATAACATGCTATTTCAAATGTATAAAGTAATAAAATTATATTTAAAAATGTAATGACAGTATATCTCGAATGAATATTTATGTGTAATTCTTGGATTTTCATTATAATTACACATTAAAATTTCTTATATGTAAATGAAATGCAAGTTGTACTGTATATTAATTCTAGGAAAGATGAAAATTATTGTCAGTTATCATATTAAGTAATGAAATAAATTTCCAGGCTATTTCCAAAAATATTACATTAAGATACCAGTTATGTGTAAGCATGAGCTGCAACCAATAAATATGAGTCAAAATTAATGAATATTAAAAATTTACATCTTCTTCCAACAATACATGCTATGGGAAGAATTTTACAATGTACTGCACTCTAAAAGATATTCTGTACTGATGAGAATCACCCCGAGTGTAATGTCAAACGACATAAATGAATTATTTAGGTAATCCGGTACGTCGCTTTTTATAATTTATTAACCGAGGAGAAAACTTGGTGTGATCAAAACCTCTTGAACAATAACTTTTTGAATTTATAAAATAGTTTAATGTGCATCAAAAACATTCAACATAAATGCTAGAAATACTATTGAAATAACAAGGGCTGATTCAACATTAAATCTTACGCTAGTAAAATTAAGCTGATTAGCATCCGTTACATATCAAAGCTTTTTAGATAAATAATAATATCAATGCAATTAATCGATGGATATGATGGATAGATAAATTAATGAGAATGTTGAGGGATAGACCTGGATTTCTGGATATATTTCTTCATTTTCTTTACCGATAAAAAATCTATCTTTGAAATTAAAAATACAACCTGTCATAAAATGCTCTTAATTCCTTTTCCAAATGACGATTTCTACGAGTACATGGAAGTCATTCTATCGTTGCGTCAAATTTTATGCCTAATAATGCAAAAGAGAAATGAAAACAAGTACGAACGGCATCTTACTTCTGGATCACCAATGCTTAATCGATTGAATTTTAAAAGGAAATGTTACGCTGGGAGGAGATGCTTAACGCGGTGCCAGACTATGCCAGAATAACATCCATCTTTCGTCATAATTCTTGTATCTATAACGACCCGTAATTGTTTTCAAAACAAATGAAGAATGTGTAGGAAGGTACGAGCAGGAAAATATAAAGAGAATATTCAGTTGGAAACTCTTCCACCTCTAGTATCTGCTATTTGTGAAGGAGAAGAGGTGGACATATTCATATCCTAAATAATAGGCTGTGGAATAATTTTTAGACGGTTAAAAAATTCGATGCAGCGGATAGTGTCTATCTACATAGCCCTCGTACGACTGGCATTCCTTTTTAACACTATATACACATGTTGGCAGATCTAGCTCTATTTTAGAGGAGTTTGCACCCTTTCACGCCATAGCGCACAGTCTCTCTCGTGTCTGCTTCTCTGGTGAATAATAAGTACTTAATCAAACATTTCCGACTAATCCGGTAGTGCGAGGTCAGTCCCTTGTTAGCTTTGTTTCGATGAGGCCCATGTACGAGCTCTATTAACGTAGATTTATTAACGCCGAATGTCGAAGCAAGACTTGTGTTGCGGAATGGGTTTTTCAGAATCTTTTAATTATGGATAGCACAATTAGTTACCACTGCAAGACATGCTGCATCAATAATTCTTCAGCTCTGACTTTGGTTATGATTCGCGCGCTTATTGCTGTATTTTTAATCCCAACATTCTCCAACTGTTCTCAACATTTGTTGCATATATGATTGGAAATTAATATACTTTTCTTTATATTATATGAAATTAATATACTTTACTTTATATGATCTTAAATTTATTCTTTCAACGGGATGGAATTCAAATCAAGATTCATCAATAAAACTTAATGATTTTCTATTACTTATTATGTTCACGGCATAGGTTTTCTTTTAACGATAATCATATTTTTAATACGATATAAAATTTTTACTGTCCTGCAACTTAATATACACTAGCTGGTAGTTTGAAAATGTTTACTTTTCATGGCAATTTCTACGCGGTGAGCCAGAATAATTTAAAATGAAATAACTTTAAAATGAATAAATACATCAAACGAGAAAAAGCTTTTACGCCTCCAATTAAAAATGAAGCGCCAAAATATCTATGGATTTATTGAAATATAACTATTGAATTATAACCAAGAATCTTTCCAAAGAGCTTAATAAACATTAACATTGTTTAATTACCACATAGATTAGCATTCTAAAAGAATTATATTTTTATGCCAAGCGCTCCTAGACTAGCCAAATGGGCAGCGCGTTCGCTTTTAGTAAAAATGTTCCCAGGGTCGATTCCCTATAGGTTCCTACGTCCAAAATGACTTTAGCTGACGAAGTATTTATACTACCCTAAACCAATCATCTTAAATTTTAACATAATAGCAGTATAGTATTGTTTAAATTGCTTCGACCGTTGAGGTTATCGCATATATGCGACGAGAAAACGAACCAGGGACCGCTGGTCCCGAAGCCGAACCTGCTACCAACCCGGCAATCCGGGAGTCTTTTGACATAATAACTTCTATAAATTCCTTGGTTATCATATTCTGATCACACTCAATCGAGCTTTACGATTGTTCTATTCTCTTGTCGCTCTCATCTACCACCACCCAAACTCAAATCTATGACAATAGCTTCATCTGAGCCATGAATTCGTTTAGACACATTTAAAAAACAACCGCCCCCGGAGAACTTAATTAATCTCCGGAATATATATAGAGCCGCAACAAAGGCTAACACGCACGCCGTAAAGGAGGCGGCAAACGAACGAAACTTTCCGCGCCCTTCCCCATATTATTCCACGGAAAATGCGCTCACGATTCATTGAAAAGCAAGCGAAACACTCCGCGGACAATCGTCCGGGGGAATAAATGAGGGGGAAACCTCCACAACGGAACAATTTGAATTTTAAGACCCGCCGCGTCACCCACTTATAACTCATTACTTCCCGCGGATCGAGAGCGCATCAACGGGGGCAGCGGAGCTTCATTGGATGCAAAGCGTGTACCGCTCCCAACGACGCCGTAAAAAAAGTCCAAATTCTCTCAAATGTCCCCTCCCTTTTTTAATGCGGAATGATCGCCCTTCAAAAAATATTCATACGGGTGCTAAACAGCCGCGCTCTATAAAAAAGTAATTAAAGAGTGCGGGTGAGAAAATAAAGGAGGAAACCCTATAGCTGGCTTTAATCCTTACGGGATCTCTTTACGAGGGCGAAATAATGGCGATTGGCGGAGCCTTTTACCATTGTCCAAATGGTTAGGTGCGAAGCATTATTAAATTGGACGTGCGGAGGGGGGAAGAGGTCGTATCTCACCTCATCTCCTGCATAAAAGAGTAAAACATCGCGAAGCGGTAATCTCAACGAGAGAGAATTCTTTCGAGAGCCATATTTCCCACCCCCAGAGCCGAACGGGATGATATAAACGAATTTATAGCTTCCGTCTGTCCGGAGAATCTGTCATGGCGCGGGGAAGGGGTCACTTGAGCAGGAAATGGGGCGAAATTCTGATGCAATGCTGCCCCTTCTTGACTAAATCCAATCGGATGGCCGAAATGAGGGGGCCTTTCCTACTGCGTGTCGTCATTAAGGAAATGTGTCCCGCTCTAAAATAATGTAGTAAAGGGGTGCAAATGGGGAAAGTCTAGACTCGGATCGGATTATTCCATTCCGCTTAAAGGGGTTTCAAATGTTTTCTTTTTTATGGCGGCGTAAATCTTTCGACTCGTCGACGTTCTTTCAGAGTTAAGATTTGGGGTTGGGAAAGGAAAACTTAATCCTTGCTAAGTAAAAGCAGTAATAAGGTAATGGCGGGTCCGAGTAGTGTCAGCTCGTAGTATTCGGAGGAGAAATTAGTGTTTTTGAGCGCCGAATGATTACGCTGATGCTGATTTCAATTTGGCGAAATCAGTGCTATTATGGCATATGAAGAAACCGTCTATGAATGCTTCCCTTGCATAGTACTTAAGCTTTATCGGTCATTTCTCTTCACTCAAACAAGTGGGTAAGTTTTCTTTACTCTCCAAATGTGCTATTTCATAAATAAGTGAAGAGGTAGTACTTTTTCAACAACAATGTTGAATAAATACAATTAACATACGATTATTTTCAGCGAATCATCGTCACCAACACGTATTATATCAAATAATTACATTTTTAAATAAAATCCATATTAAAGGGCAATAATTCGTAGGAACTAGTTGTGTGTTATTTTTTTAATTGAAAAATGTGGAAAAAGTAAACATCTTTTCATTCTTCATTAAAGATTTCAACAAAACATCACTCTTTACGGTGAGTATTATTTGTAATCTCATATGTGAAAGTTAACTTTTCTTTAAGAGTGATGCAGTGAATGCTAGTGAAGTTTAAGGCTAAAGATAACTATTTGAAAGATAGACGGAAGTCATGTTAAATATTAAGAAAGATACAGAAAAGGCTGATCTAAAGAAATCTTTTATTATTTAATAAGCATTTTTCCCTTTTCATTACTACTCACGTTTGCTTGAAACTGTAAGTAGAATACAGAGCATTCATAAAATGAGAGAACATACGCAAGATTTTGAATAAAATTAAAATAACTTATAAAGTTATTTTCCGAAATTTCCATCGTTAATATCAAAGGTTTAGAACTAAGATGGAATTTTAATAATCAAAAAAGTCCTTAGACGCTTAATTATTTGAATTAAAAAATTTAAAATAGCGCATTGCTTTGGAAGTAATAGTTGCTCCCCCCTAAATGTTTTATATTTAGTTTGGTTTTGTTTCATGAAAATGAATAACCAAATTTAAGCACTATTAATAATGGAATGAAGTGTTTTTGATTTTTTATAGCCTTACGGTACGATAAAAGAATTATAATTAGATATATATTTTCCATAACAATTATTTGAAAGTAACGAGAGGGAAAATTAGCGAAGGAAATGTAACTGCTTCAGCATCGGGAAAGGTTCTCTTTATAATAGTATTAATTAACTTGAAAATAAAAATTGATTGTATTGAGTAATGGGTTAAAATTCTTCCATACTTATTTGAAAACTTCGCTTAAGAGACAAAATAATCGGAAATGGATACGAGATGTAGGAAGTTACGCGTGAAAAATCCCAAGAAGAAAAAAGCATGGAAAAAAGTCGGTCGAGACCGGGACTCGAATTAGGGTCTCCCATTTTTTTCATGTCCTTTTCCCCTTGCGATTTTTCCTATGTGAGCATTTTTCTGTGATCAGTTTCTTTTTACCTTGTAGGTAAGGGATTCTGAATAATTGGTGACCGCTAAACGATTATCCGTTTCCCGGGAATCGCCCTTAGATGGTCGCCGCGTTCGGCGCTTGGAGAACCCTTGTCTCTTAGTTGTAGGTACGTGTTACAAAAGATTTACCCACGTAAGTACCAAGGCAATGCGAATCTCTGGAAGGATAGAATTATTGTTTCTGATAAATCAACCGATGATAACTGTCTTTCACGAAGTTGGTATCAGTAAGTCGACAACTTGAGTTGAATGAAAAATAATTTAACTGTTTGAGATACATATTTTAAGCATAAAGAATGGTTTATTGTAGCCAGAAAAGTTAATTATTTATCGCATTTCTGAAACTAATACAAAGATGCCTTTTCTTCTTAATGAAAGTATCATAATTACTTTGAGAATGACATTATATTAACAATTTTTAAACGTATAAAATAATATAATTATTCCTATTCCCTTTTAATATCTTTCATCATTATATTTCATGAAAAACCGTTTATCTTTTTCGTGATACAATGCTTAAATCAATTATATTCAATGAGACTTAAATGTTTACCTTTTCTCTTATTGTAACAAAATTCATTTATTTTCTCTTATTGTAACAAAATTCATTTTATCATTCATTCCATTATAAACCAATGCTTAATGTAACAAAAAGTAAATTGTGTATTCGCCTGCATCATTAGACGAAATAAGATGTTCACTTCACACAATTTACTAGTGATTCCCCACTTGTTTCCTTGAGCTATTTAGCTAAAAAATATTCCTTCTATTTCGTATGAATTGACTCCATTTTAAGAACTCGACAAACCGGAAAAATCTATACGCGCTCACTCAATAAATGAGCGTTTCCGGTTCTTGATTCGTTTTCGGTGCGCAGATTTTTTCCTCTGACGCCGATAAATATTCAGAGCCGATTTTCCTCAGCGCTCAATCGTTTTCGCGGAAATTAATTTTCTTTGTATTGGCGCAAATCTTCCAAACATCACCCCTTGTTTTTTAATTCAGAAACCCGAAGGCCGGAAAATTGAGATGAAATTCGGTCCCAAAAGAGAAACTGTCAGTTGCGGAAAGAGCGCGCCGAATTGGTTTAATTTGTGGAAGGGGCATGGAAAGGCGCAAGAAGAGAGCTTAATCATCAAAAGAGACGTCCGATTCCATGATAAAGTTTCCATAAATATTTATGAGCGATTCTTCACGAGCCTCTCGAACCTGTGCCTCCGTTCCTCTCGCATTAAGTGCTTTTTCTTCCCTTCCCTTCCACCCCTTCTCCCGCCCACTCTTACGTCAAACGAATCAAATCCTTATGCAATTCTTTTCGATTCATCTCGTCCCGGAATAACGGGAACAGATGTCTGAATATCAGCTGTCAAAAGAGTAGAAACACTCGCCGATTGATATTCAAACAACCGGTAGAAGTAAATGTGGGTAAAAATGCATGACCCTTCATGTAATATTTCTGACCAGTACTTGTATTTATTTTGACGAAGGAGCTACACTTCTGTGATAATTTTGGCATTTCATCACTTTTCAAAATTTAGTCAATACTCAGTCACACAAATCCTAACCAACACTTCTTGAATATTAACTATAATTAGCGATAGAGAAGTCTAATTTTGAATAAAGTTACTCAAATGTCATGCATCAGAAGCGTTCTTTGTATGGGTATGAAACGTGGACCTTAGGAAGAAAAGGAGAAATTAGGGCTTTCCAGATATGGTTATGGCCTAGAATGGTAAAAGTAAACTAATTTAATATAAAAACAAATGTGGAGATACTATTGGTGTTCTGGGAATAGAGTGGTTTGTGGTTGAAGTAATTAAGCAACGCTAGATGGAATGGTTGTGTCAAATACTGGAAGGACAAGGATAGTTAAAGAGAGAAACTAAGAGTAGAATGTTGAAAAAGATAGAGGGGAAGACAATGGAATGTAAAGTTAGGTGATATAAAGGAGGAGTAATATACCAAGAGACAAATACAAAAATACAAAAAGAACATTAAATAGGGAATATTAGGGCACATTATCCTAAAGAAAATTATACTATATGATTCGTCGGAAGAGGTGGCAAGGTTTAGCATAATGATGATTTAGTATGATTTGCACATCAGTTCTACTTTTCAAAAAGTAAGCAATCAAAGAATAGACTCAAAAATATACTCGTATCAAGATATTACATATAAATCAACACTCAAAACGAATCAATAACTTAAGAGATTCAAAATTCAAACCCACACGGAGAGAGATGTACTAGTATGTACTGAAGTCGTTATAAATGAATTGTAACTAAACGCAATTAAAATTTTCGATGCATAACTAATGAGAATAAAAATTGAAGATAGCTGATAATTCTGAAAAAGGATGGAAAATCAGATCTTCGATTTCGTTCAGAATAATTTAAAATGAGCAAGAACAATTTGTACTTTTTCCACAAATTATTTTTATTATAAACAATAAAAGACAGTAAAACACACACGACTAGTTTCGGAGATTGATCTCCATCATCAAGTGACTTGGCAAAACCGTTAAGCATTATATAAACAATTAAGACTGGCGGGGAAATGGCGGGGAATTATATAATGCTTAACGGTTTTTCTAAGTCACTTGATGATGGAGATGAATTTCCAAAACTAGTCGTGTGTATTTTACTGTCTTTTATTGTTTATAATAAAAATAATTTGTGGAAAAAGTACACATTGTTCTTGCTCATTATTTAATATTTCCACAAGACAACGCCTGAGACTGTGAATTTTACAAAATATTTTAATCTATATACCTACATGCCTTTATTAAAGGAAACGCCAAATTCAATGAGCCTTTGCAAAAATGCGAGATACTTTATGTGGTTGTCGCACTTACCATTGGATGAAGAATTTATTACATCTACAGTAAACGTAAAAATCCGTGTGACCTAAGGCTTAACTTCGGTACAAAATACTAATGGAAGGAAAAGAAGATGCTATGGACTCTATTAAATAAAGGGTGCTCCGAACACTTCGAAACATCAACAGAATATTCACGAGTTCTCCTCACGTTCCTATTTACGAAACTCCAATTGGCCACCGCAGTGGGTTCTCTCCTATTAGAACAACCTCTCCTGACCCCTTGGTCCTCCGTCAAACTTAAACCAGAGGTGCGAAGACTCCAAATGGACATTTTATGCCGACTCATTTACCTTTCCTCCACCCTTTTCCAGCTTTCTTTCTCCGAACTCATTAAACCATACGGAGCATTCAGTGCATCTCCCTCCATCTACCTTCATTACCCCCAGAAGGGGTCCTTTACCCCAACCGAATGACAACTCCCACTAAGCATATAAAGTCCGCGATGGAGATAAATGGAAAAAATGGATTCTGTACCATTGGCCCGTTGCGACTACCACTTCCTCCGCCCCCTTCCTAATTTCCACCCCATCGAATCTGAAGGTCCTTACGGCGTCGTGGGCAAGAAGTGCTTCCCTCGGCGAAGGCCATTAAAATTCAAACAAAAACACTTCTCGCATAATACCCAAATGAAGATGACGATGGCGATAATGGTGTAGCGGCGTCGGGAGGTTTGAGAGTTTGTTTATTTTATCGCCGTGCCATTTCTCCGCTCTGCAAAACGCTGCCGCCATTAATTTTTTAAATCAGTGCCCGGAGGAGAGGGTTTGACGGGAGCGCCACCGTTTGGTCCTCGCGAGAACTTATAACGTGAATAATTGAGCGCCGTCGGTTACGAGGTGGTGAATGGGGAAGGGAAGGGATGGATAAGGAAAAGAATATAAAAATCGGATAACGGGAGAACCGGAAGGAAGTGGAACGTGTTATTGTTCAATGTCTCTTCTCGATCATCATCCAACGCCACTTAAATCTGTTTCTATCCGAAGCGGACTTGGGGTAATGATTAATATTGATGACTTCAACGAAAATCAGAGGGTTGCATAATTCACCCATAGTTAGTTTTGTCGACGAAAGGTCTTGAATTACTTTACTAAATATATATCTTTGAATTTTAAAATCTCCTTAAATGGTGACACAATTGATTCAACCTATCAGAAATCAAAAATAGACCTTTTGATGAACGTTTATAACAGTTTACCCTATACGTTGTAAGATATGTATTGATTAAACAAGAAATTTGTACGAGTCAAATTGATAATCATGTTTATAATCGGGAATTCATTCTATTAAAAATCAGAATCAGAATTTCGGAATATGCAGTGGCCACTTTAGAACCTCATAAACCCTTTAAAACATTATACGAGGTTTGCAGTTTCACAGGACGAATTTTAATATTGTAAGTTATGAATTTTGTGATATTCATTATTTAAATACTATAATTAAATTATAATTTGCCAATATTTAAATATCACCGAGGGAAAAAAGTGCGTAGCCGAATGTTTATGCCCATTCATAACTCTTCGTTCTACCTTTTGATATAAATTATATATTAAAATTTTATAATTTGACTTATCTAATTATTAGTATTTAAGTTTTGATTACACAGAAACAAAAACGGCATAATTTAGATTGGAAAGTACCCCCTTCCACTTAATCGATACAATACAGCAAAAAATTGAGACAAAACAACAATTAAATTAATTCAGTAGAATAAAGGAAATAGAGGCTGTGAGGTTCATTTACACAGGAAATTTAAAAATTTATAAATTGAAAGCATGCTATTAGAGAGAAAATATCATTTATATCACGAGTAAAATAATTATCAGAAAAATAATTCATCATCAATGCAAGTGATTTTATAAAATATGACGAAAAATATTACAAGGTTGGTAGCAGTAGTAGTGGAAATAAAAATCAGTCTTTACTAAACGTGAAATAAAAAATGGCAAAATATTATTTATATAACAGGTAACATAAAAACCATAGGTGCTTAACGTTGTTTGAATTAAGTTATGAGTTTCGACAGCGGAGTGGTCTATTTTGTCAAACTCAGGACCCTGCCACACGTAACAAAACGAGGTGCTGGAACCTAATTAAAAAGGACGATTTTTATTTGAAAAAGTTTAGTTTTGTAAACTTGTATTAAACTAACGGTTTCTGACATTTGCTTAGAGAATGTGTTACTTGCGTCACAGTACAAGATTCAGAAAACGCCATTGTAAAATTTTTGGTTTGGAAGTTCTACTGATTCGATTCATTTGCCTTCACACTTCTCAAACAACTTGTTCCGTTTCATACAAATCGCATAGAATTGCAATAGGCCACATTCGGTGCTTTAATGAAGATTGTATATTTTAATTGTTTATTAAAATATCTTTAAAATATCGAAACCCAAAATTTAATCTCCAAATTTTTAACCGTGCACTTCCATGATAAATATCGGATGTACCAACAATCCTCCATTATACTTAAAATAATTCTAGCTTGGCTAAATAAGTTAGCGGAAGGAAAATTCGGTAAGGAGAGAAGTCTAGAAAATACCGAGCGAGGAGGGTGGAAACTAGTTTTGGAGAATTTTGAGGAGTCCTTATTCGATGAATGGCGCAGTTCAAGGAACCTTAGAGGGAAGGAACTGCAGAGGAAGACCTAAAATGAATTACAACTAGCGTTGGAATGAAGACGTTGAAGTTAAGAAGCAAGAGGGAATGGAAAGGCGAGGCAGGTTAGCTTGGAGGGTTACGGCAAACCAATTTTCTGACTAATAACCCTTGACGATGAGAATCAGAGCATTCGGAATTCAGATATTCACAAACGCTGTTACAATTATAATTCAAGATTCTTAGGCTCGGTCCCGTGAAGAATCCCGATCGCTTTTCAAAGGGAATTTGTTTTTTTTTTCATTGGTGTGTTTTTGAAGTGAGAGCAAAAATTCAAGAAGTTATGCATTAGACTATTACGCAACAGCAATTTCAAAATACAGTGTATGATATTACAATAATATAAAGATATCCCCACGAGTGTTTTTGAGTTTTCGAAAATAAAGGCAATCACTCGGCGTTGTACTTAACTTTTTTCAAGGGCATTCCACATTGTTTATTGCGAATAAAACCTACCAAAACCTTGTTGATACCAAGTTACTGGCAATGGTTGAAAATATTCTAAGGTTTTGGCTATATAGTACTGGTATACATATTTGGTATATATACTGATCATTTTATTTTTTAATTGTAAATGTTCTATTTTAACAGTCTGTTTAAACATTATATTTGCTGTGTTTTCGGCTTCTTTTCACTCCCCTCTTTGTGGGAGTTTTTCCGCAAGTGTGTCTTGATCTTCTTCAACATGCAGTTGAGAAGATTTTTTCCGAACAAATCCAAATCCATTTATATCGTTCATGCTCTTTTTTTCTCTTACAATTATACACGTGTATCAAAAAATGAGGTAAGGTGGAAAAGAGGCCAACTTGGGCCTCCCTTGAATAAAAATTATAATTCATATTCATTTCAAATTTTCCTTTACCCACACCTTTTTCTAATCCTCGAATTCTTTTAAATTAATTATGTTAATCAATTAAATTAAACGGTAACAGAATAGTAAAAATGATTAATAATATAACAGAATTATTATTATTAAATAATAATGAACTAATAAATAGTAAAAATATTTATAATTTTTTTTTTACTTTTAATTTTATTCTCATTATATTTATTTATTTAAATAATTATTAAATAATAAAATAAACATTCTTTAATAGTAAAAATATTTATAATTTTTTTTAACTTTTAATTTTATTCTCATTATATTTATTTATTTAAATAATTATTAAATAATAAAATAAACATTCTTCAAATCGCGTCTTCCATCCATTTCCATCGCTTATGTGGTCGAGTAGAGATTGTAATGATTAATTAGTTGATTACTGATGGATCTCTGGTTGATGACGAATTTATTTTGGCATTAATCTTTAATAAACCCTCAGAAGCAAAATTAGGCACCAACAGGATTGAACCAGGACCGAAAAATATGGAACCCCTATCAATGTAGCTAAGAAGCATTTATTCGAAATAAATTTGTCCTGGATAGTTAAGAATCGCCAATTTTATAAAATGTATGATTTAATACAGAAAGAAAAATTTCTGAACATTTCAAAGAAAGTAAATTCCTAATTTATCAGGGCAGAATGTACTTGACTGCGGATCGGTAGCATTCAAACAAGTCCAGCGATGAAAAGAAGCCGAAATAAAGTTTGGAAAAGACAGGAAGGGTTGGGTGAGAGAAGGATTGGGTTGAAGAGGAGACCCCATTGTAGTCTAGCTTCTTTTATTCACGAGTATCTCGGGCGCTGTATATACGTGTGCGAGAGAGTGCGACCGAGGGAAGATTTAGGGCACAAACAAAGTGGGGCTTCGTATCCCATTCGACGTCTTTCCTCTCCAACGGTCATTTATTCCGGATCTTTGCTTAATGTCTTCTTACTTCCGCCTTCGCGAATTGAACGCCCTTTGTATTCCTAGTCCATTCGGACGATAACTCTTTCGGGTGAACCTTCCCCTCACCTCGCCCTACTGAAAGCAGTCGTATCCAACTCGACACAATACAGAATTGCTTTCATAAACTCCATCCTTTACACTATGTTCCGCGATGAAATTAAATTGTTTCTGTGTTGATATTCTGGATAATTAACGTAATTTGTTCCACAAAGGGAAAAGTACTCGATTTATCATTTTTGTTTGTTGAGGCTATGTAGTGAATTGTATGTCAAATAAATTGATGTTTTCACTAAAAAATCTCGGCTTTTATTCCTATTGAACGAAATAGATTTAAATGCCCGATATAATTAACTTTACCGAGGCCTCTATAGCTAATAAAAAGGCAGATTCCATGAATGGTTAACAAACAAAGCTCCTAAAAATGGCGAAATAAATATAAAACTAAATCTAAAAACATAAATTTTATGATCTTACAAAGCAATCAAATGGTAATTGATAGATAATTGAGTGAGTAAATTTGGTAATGAAGTAGCTGAATATACTTTAAAATATAGCTCTGTTTGTTATTTAATTGTAGAAATACATAATATTAAAGCAAAGTTATTTTTTGGGTAGCTTAAATCAATATGTTTGTTGGATGTTTTAAATAGTGATTTTCGAGGTTTGATTGATTAATCGTCATTTTTCAAAATATAAAAATTTTTACCAAGACCTTTCCAATGTTGTTGAAGTAACTGAATGTTAATAATGCCGATAAGGTTAGCCTATAAACTTTATTATAATTTAGCCGTATCTAAAGAACTCACATAACTATTCAGTATTTGAAGGACTACAGTACGGGAAGAAATACCATCCTCTACACCACTAGCAACAAGCATGTTTTCCCCTACAATACAGAATTCAATGATGTACAACGCTTCTTTTCAATCTACGAACATAATGCATTCCCAAACCGGATCGGAAAATTCGTGAGGATTACAACTATGTTATTTCAGTACACACAAAAAAATCTGCAAATAATATATGTACTTACCGTCATTGAATTCCATAAAAATACAAATTTTCCTACATAATTCCTTTCTGTCGATTCTCTTCTTGATTATATTGCAAACCAACTCCCCGCGTAACAAACTCCTCCGAATTTATACCCATGTAAACCAATGCGTCTTCCACTTTATTTACAATATAGATATCGCGTGACTCATATCAGACTTATAAATGACGTAATCAACCCCGACATCGATCGTGTTTCAATTCCTGCGGAGGCATAAAAATCTTTCTTGTTTCCAGCATCCGCGAAATATCGTAACGACTTGTGCGCGAAGCCCTCTCAGTTACGTGCTTCTCTAGATACCCCAAAAAAGAGAAAGGGAACCAAGGGAGGTCTCAAAATGTTCCCGCGGAAGTAATAGAGGGAAGCCACAAAAATTCCCAAAATCGAACCCGATACCCTTTGCCAGAGGAAAATTTTCCTCGAGTTGCTCCGTAGCAAGTTGAACGTGGATGATAACCGAGTTTCCAACATCTGCTTGTTATAGATCTCTCCGGAACAAAGGAATTGATGCTTCATTTCGATAATGATACATTTTGGCGAGAAAGAGCTTCAATGACTTCCTGGGCTCGGTGCAAAGGAAAACAATAGGAATTTTTCCACTTTTTTTAAAGATTTCTAATCTCATCAAAGCTCTACTATTTCAGCTTGCAGCTGAGATAATAATGAATGGATCTATTATACTGGTCACCATTGTGTTTATATTTGTGTATTCATGAAATTTGTATCTTGAAGTATGTGACGTCAGAAACATCCATGTCATATGTACCCGTAAAGCCTATATTTGGTTCCGCTCGGATCCCTTTTGTGTGTTATAATATTTGTATTTAATTATGAGTGATGTCCATAAAATAACTCAAGAGGTGTGTGTGTAGGAAAAGATTATTTTTTCATTAAATGTTACATTCGAAATAACTAGCACCCTTTGATGATTTAATTTTCCCAAAAGTCTGCATTTATGATTAACTGTCTTCATGAAAACCATGAAAACCAACAGGGGTTATCGAAGTAAAGATTCCGCGTGTTTTCATGGACTCTATTATTCACTATTCAACCGAATTAGGAGAAATATATAAATTAAGAACTAAGAATTCCTAATAGAAAATGAAATGTAATACATAATACTACATGTAATACTTAATACTATAACTATACCATAATTATTTTCTTTCTTAGATTTGAGATTAGTCCATTATATCGTAAATTTCCTCGATGTTGTCGTCAACTCTGAAGGTGCAGTAAGCTTAAGATTCTCACGATATTTTGTACATTGTGAACTTGCTCAAGAAATGTATTTCAAGACGAATTTACGATGTTTCTTTTTTTAGATGGTCATATATTTAAGGCGTCATCTTTTTCATATTTTACATGCTTTTCAAAATACCATTTGGTGAAATTTTCTTCAGGTAAAATATTCAATTCGCGAAATATTCTTTGGGTGAAATATCTCTTGGGAGAAATATTGGGTTTAGTCTCTTTGGGTGAAAATTCCCTAAAGTGAACCGTACTTGGTTGAATACTCCTAGAACCATGTTTGATGTACATAAATAATAAAATATGTAATCGGACTTATTAAGGTGAAGATACTCCTCGTGATCGATGGATAATGAATAAATATTATGGAAGATTATACAAGAAGTGAAAAATTGTGACTTGGCTGAGACTCGAACCCAGGACTCCCACTTTCCGGGCAGGTATTCTATCCATTGAACTACCGAGTCGTGCAGTCTCAATTCTGTAATCGGGAGCTTATATGGGCAAGGTAGTGGTGCTCCACATTAGTGGCACCAACCACCACCAGAGGCCCTCGTTGAGACAGCCACCCAACAAAGCGATATAGAGAAACCCTCTCGCGGAATTAACACAACCGATGGAAATAGAATTTTAACTTTGCACATTAAGTTGTGCGACTAACTCATGGTTATACAAGAAGTGAAAAATTGTGACTTGGCTGGGCTGGTCCCAGTGAGATTGAGTGGCTCGGTAGTTCAATGGATAGAATACCTGCCCGGAAAGTGGGAGACCTGGGTTTGATTCCCAGCCAAGTCACAATTTTTCACTTCTTGTATAACCTTGGGTTAGTCGCACAACTTAATGTGCAAAGTTAAAATTCTATTTCCATCGATTATGGAAGATATTTCTTCGAAGCTGAGGAAACTCATTGACTTGTCTGCACTTGCGTGGGCTTTCGGTCCGCATTAGCTCCATGATAATGATTAATTATCGATGCTTTTTGATCCCACTGCTGCAGATTACAGAAGATTAAAATCATTCAAAGTCTAAGTGTCATAAAACGTAAGAAAATCTGAATTCACTCAAGCATACCGTATAAAGAGACCCTGACGTGCAGGGATATCTAAGGAATTCAGCAGTTTTGCTCGTTGGACTATTCCAAAAGATTCGGCTAATTTTTGCGGACTGAAGGATAAATGACATAATAAAATATATTCTCCTGTCAAAGTGGCAAATTTTTCATACATGAGTGTAGATGGACATGTCATATATTATGATAATGTGAACATTGATCAATTAATACTGTTTAAGTATGCCTAAACCGAAATACTTGGAAACAAGGTTGTTTCGGAATTTGAAATTTTCTGGATTTAGGAAAACATGATTCGGCAGAGTTTAAAAGAATGGAGTTATACTCTCAGAAAAATAACTTTTTGTTTGATATTAAATCACGAATAAATATGTATCATGCAATTTATGCATAATTATAAGTATGTATAATATTAGATTAATCGACCAAGAAATTAATCATTCAGGAATGGAAAAGAGACATGTTGATAGATTTCTGAAAACATGGACAGAAGGAGGCTATTTTCTTATAGCTTGGGTACCAAATGATACGGCTGCCGATGGAAGATTGAGAGGAATAGAGATAGTCATGCTGTTACGGCCGTTGTCCATATTATCCAAAGATATTTAAAAACAGTACTAAATAGTGAGATGATACAATGCTACGTATTGCGGAATTTATTTCGGATTGGGGATACTCAGTCTGTACTGTCTCTTGATCTTTGAAGTGACTTCAGTTACATTATAATACTATTCAGTTACATTGATATTCAGTGGAATATAATGAGTTATAAATTTAATTAATGAGTTATACTTTCAATCTATACACAGTCAAAGATTTAAAAAAGAACGTTTCTGAAAATTTGTGGACATTGAACATGACCAATGTTAAGACTATATATTACTAGCCGAAGTGCACATTGATTCTCAACGGACAAAATATAAGGAGGCGACAAAAGAGTACGCAATAATATTCTAAAAATAGTGAATCTTGATATTAATTAGATATAAGATATTAGTTTAAGTCAATGAGACAGGCCATCTAAAAAAAATGTTGAATCTTTTGAAATTTCTCATAATTTGGAACCAATGCCTATAAAAATGCGTGACTAATTATCTTTTATTAATTAGTGAGAAAGCATGATCGTTGATGTAAACCCGTAATATGGTTTCGTCGAACAAGGTGTTATGCAACTGTGTAGACAGGTTGGTAGTGTTTGCTTTTACCTACATGACGTTGCCACTGGATCCATAACCTAATTTTACAGCAACAGTACCATCATCACGTTAAGATGACGTGATTCAAAAATAGATATCCCTCTTCAGCCCGAAATATGGGAAAGATAGACAAATCTGCCAGCTCACTAGAGAGTGATCAGATGCATAAAACGTCATTAGAGTCACAAGACGAAACCCACCCTTCCTCAAATAATCGCAAATAGTTAACCCTATCACTTCCCAGTCGTGGGACGTTTCACGCCTCTTTGCCGTCTAATCCTTTTTCTGCCTTCGCGCGTACCTGAACATCCCCATTTTTCCCCCCACGTCGCCAAACATTAGCCCTTCCCGCCACTCTCTCTCCGCCTTTCGACGCCAAATCTCAAAATCCCGCCGCTTACAATCTTTCTAAACCGAAACATTTTCTCTCTAGACATCTCCCCGACCGCATCCACCCAACTAGCATCCTTCCCCCTCCTCTTTCCGCCTCGCTTCTCCTCACCCCTTCTTTAACGATGTGCCATCACATAAAAGTCATCCGACTACATCCCCCGCCTCTTATTTTCCACTTCAAATAGCCCGGCGAAGGAGTACGGGGATGAGAATACCTCCTCCTTTATAACCCGTTTTTCCTTCCTCGTTATCCCCTTTTTCTCACGTGCTCCCAAAATGGTTCCTTCCCTTCCGCCCCCACGCTTTCCGAATCCGCGTCAACTTCCGCCCGATCCGATCACTTTCCTCGCATTCCTTTTCACTTTGTCCGTCACCCTTCAGCCCGCTTTCTCTCTTTCACCTGTGATAAAGTGTTACGGCAGATCCTCCCTTGTTCATAGTACAAATTTAATGTATTTATACGCAAACTATACCCCGAGAGACAAGAATTTTACATTATGATTTTCGTCGGTCTCACCTACTGCGGTATATTTCGTCCGAGAATGCCGCCAATTTTTTTAAAAAGCGTCTTTTTAAGAGCCTCATCCGACGGCATGCCTTGTTGTGGATATGTAAATCGGGCATCGAAGGTATGGCCAAGCAAAAACGAATGAGGTTCATGGAGAAAGCAAAAGGAACTAAAATTAGGGAGTATATGACGATTTTCTTTTCTCTTTAATTTACTACCATCGTTGATGGGACTAAACTAGCTGTTTGCCGCTAGTGGAGCCGTAATCATAGTCAAGGAGGGGCGAAAGGTCGGGATGGGGAGAAAGAGTTTTATAAGGTTGCCACATTTGTAGGCGACCCTTACAGTTGGTTATTCTTAATCTTATGCAAACCCGCACATTGTACGATTTTTTCGTCCATGACTGTACATCTACCGCTTGCACTGTCCTAGGCCGGCCGGAGCCTCACCCCGTACAATATTAGCAAGAAAGGGCTTTGGGGAAGTAATGAGGCGAGCAGGCAAAATGAGGAGTGAGGTAGTTTACCCTTTCCAGGGCTATGTTTACTCTAGCCAGAGTGCGTTAGGGCTCTAGGATAGCCAAGTGAGAAGCGCGCTCGCCTTTGGTGTAAACGGTCTTACGCTGGATTCCCGGTAGTAGCTCATATGTGGAGGATCTCATATACTACACCAATTCTAAATTATGTATATATTCATGCATATTCTAGATGTGATCTAACTTTCGTGAAGAGCAAACGCTCACGAACAATTTGAATGCCCATTACGACAGTTCACATGTCGAGACCGAGATTTTTCAGTGCTCCTCCACATGCATCTTGTTAGCAACCCAAGTTTAATTGCTCGTGTCTGTACATTTTAATCTCCTTAAAGAAAGATACCATTATTAAGGAAAATAATCCGTTTTTAATCATCTGCGTTAGCCGAAGTTTTTAATGTGAAATGTCGCATAGTAATAGTGCAATCAAGAGTAAATAAATAATAGGTGAAATTTTATACGAGAAAACAGGGAGATTAGCTCTATTGAGATAAGCGTCTACTATGAAACATTATATTATCATTTGGAATCGTGCGTGATGGAATTCCTGCTAGAACGCTACTTCTTTTCCTGGTTCTATTTCGTATGGCCTTCCCCACGTTTTTCGCTGCAGCAATCTCTCCCACATCGCCCCGAAGCCTTATGACTCTTCAAAGGACCCCGTTGGTCTCCACCGAGGACTGCTAATTATTTCGTTTCATGCTTTTTCGGCTAGAACCTCGACATTCTGCAAAAAGCAGCGCCAAATACTTCCGCAGGAGCCGAAATTTCGACGGGGTTTGAATGATCACGCAGAGTATCACGTGTTTCGCTGAATTTTACACAAATTTCTGAAGCTCGGGCGGAAACTCAGCGAATAATAGAGATCAAAACCAGTTAATTCCGTTGCCGCAAAGAAGTGGGAAGCCTTAGCTTCGGTTGGACTCCACTATATCATAAAAGGAAAGTAGAGAGTAAAATTTTCGGCTCATTGGAGTCACTCAAGCCATGCCGTGGACTTTTCTCGCTCCAGATGCATGAGTGGGCTTTTTAAATAGATTACGATCTTTTAACGGTGAGTTAATTGAGCTAATTAGGTTATGCCAGAGGACAAAGGATGCCAATTAAATAGTTGTAAAGCTGAGTTGATACGATTATCGACCTCCATTCATTTCAAACGCTCATATATTCTATCGAGAGGACGTGGTTTGTATTCTGAAAGTCAAGGGTACGTGGAAATAAAAATATTCATCTAAATAAATGCTTCCAAAAGAAACCTTTCATTTCCCTTTTCCGCTTGGGGACTGACTTCTTTGCCTCTGTCAGCCATTATTAAAATTAAATTGATACTGTGTGACCTTGTGTAATATTTTGATTGAGGGTAATAAATCCCCCTATTCCAAAAGGCTAAAGAAATACTAGAATGGAATGTTTTATTCATTTTTAGATATGGCATAATCAATAGCTGTTGTAAAATTAACCTTTTCGATGACAGAATAATAAATAAGAGGGTCATAATGGAATTAGAGATATTAAGAAATATCTGATTGTAATTATGTATACCCCGCGAAAGACTAATACAGATGAGTGTTCTTTAAAAGGTATTTTACTTGCCTTCTTGGACTTCCCAACTCATAATAAAAACCATTCATATAATTAGTATTCGTTTTTCATGCATGTGAATAGAGAGAGTATAAATTTAATGACTTTTAAATGTATTGCATTAGTGAATAAGTAAGTCAGAGTAGTAATAAGACCAAGTCAGCAGAACTTGTTGTCGTATACTGTAATACGCACTGTAGTAAAAAAGAAGAAACTTGAGTCCCAAAATATCTTCGTTAATTAACCTTCGAGAAATACCTGAATGTATATGTTACGTATGAAATGTTCACTGGCCTCACATCTCTTGTGTCTATACCCATAAACTTCTAATTAATAAATTTCAGAGGCAAATATTTAGTAAAATTTACTTCCCCTTCAGCGTCATCGATACCTTCATTATCTTTACCAAAGGAAATAGTTGAGGATCACGAGAATGATCTGAGTTACGGACTAATTATCCAAGGACGGGTTAGAAAAGCCTTTTTAATGAAAACAAACGATTACTGTTATTGATTTTCAGTTGAATGCGTCCTATTCAGATCTCAGAGATTATTTTGCGAGTTTCCAAATGAGAGAAAGCTTGAAGTTCAACTCCGAATCATCAACATCAAGTATATTAATAGATCCGTAAATTTCTCTCACTTCACTCACTTGCTTGATGAAAATAACATATTTTTATCTCTTCTAATTCGTATTACCCTATAATAGACGTTATGTAAGACAAAAAGCATCTTCCCAACGTTCGTTTATTCACTTCCTTATCTTCTCTGAGAAGCCTTCAGTTTTATGTAGGATGTATCACACTCTTTTCTGTGAATATACTTCCAAACTGACCCATCAAGACCCTAGATCTAGGCCAAAATTAAGATATCATTCGTATTTTTATAATACCTTCCACAGTTGTTTTTCCTATTGTTTTCTATACATATTCAATGAAAGGTAAGACTTCTTGACAGATGATCTATGACAGGAAAACCAGAAATGCTGGAGCCAAGTGAAACCGGAGTATTTAATTTTAATCAGAAAATACAAAGCATCAGGCAACGACTATATTACAGCAGAGCTATTGAAATTGGAGATAAATGTTTATAGGTGAAACTTCATAATGCGTTCAATTAAAATTTAAAGTAAGAAGGGATACCGGAAGAACCGAAAGGTGCAATCTTACCCATCCCTAATATAAGTGACAAAAGAGGCTCAGTAATACATCTATATAAGATACTTCCAAATTTCCCAGGCATTAGAAACACCAAATATAAATGAGAAGGCTATAGATGACTAACAGTGCGGTTATTCGTTTTACAATGAATTCTATTTTTATGATTAGACAGACGTTTGAGACGTGCTATGAATATCATATTATCCTGAAATGTTTGCTTGTGGATTTTGAAACGGTGTTTTAAATTCAATAGACGAACAATGTTGGACAGTCTTAGAAAATAAGGCACACATAAAATATTGGTGAAGCTTGCTGAAGTAAAATTGGAGGGATATGCCAGAGGTAGATCCCACGGCGATTCTAACGACATCTATATAAATACCCTAAAAACCAAATTTCGGCTCTTGCCATGTGCTATAAACTCTGGAGTTACTTCTTTAGTTTCTTGTTATTGCTTATCGTTCTCGGAAAGAATACTAGAACAATTCCCTTCGTGGGACTTGTTTTAGTATCGGCCGAAGTCGGATAGTGCCGATTACGTGCTTTTTTATATTTAAAGTTTAAATATTGCTGTATTAATCCAAATGTAGAGTTTAAAGGGACCTTTAATATTGAAATAGTCGTGAGACACCTATTTCAGTGACATTAATCATAATTATATATTAAGGTATTACATATTAGCATGGCTGTTTATTCTTACACTGACATCTGCTGTTAGAAATACAGACTCACCGGGAAAAATAAGTTACAGAGCATTCAATATAATAGCATATGCCGATAAATCATCATCATAGGGAGGAGAGAAAAATAACAAAATTAGTAAACCTGTAAAGGGAGATATATGAGTTTAATTGTAAATGTTGAAAAAATTATATGATTTGAGCAAAAGGCTAAGATAAAAATAAAGAAGCCCTAAAATGAAATTATAGAGAATTTATTAATGTGAACGCTTTTGAATATCTTGGGTCAACCTTGGACGAGAAAATGCAATTTCCGATTAAATAATAGAGAATTTCTGAAGGTATGTCTGCATACATTAACGAAACTACAAAGTTCTAATAATCTGCATAGCCACTTAAAATTAAAAATTTGAAAGACAGCAGTAAAAATACTTGCGATATATGGGAGTTAGGCATGGACACTGACAATGCAAGATGTATAAGAGCTGGAATGCTTTAAAAGTAATATACTAAAAAGAAGTTTTGGACCAAAATAGGACGGAATGTATTAATTTAGAATCAAAAAGATCCAGAACTAAATGAAGTTATGAAAGGAAAGATCACAATACGCTTTGTAAAATTATAAAGTATCCGATGGTCGGGCCATAATTCGCGTATGGTGTAATGCACCATGTACACGTAATTTATTACGAAGATTTTTAAGTGTAATGATTGACAAACTAATGAAGTTATATGTGGCTTGGCAAAGGAATATGGTAAACTGTGACTATCTATAGTAACTGTAATTATGGGATATATGTGGTACATATATTAGAGGGGGTACCAGAGGTATTTTGTATAAATTAAAGCTTCTTATTGTTTCTGTGTGCGTTCTAATATTGTTTGTAAATAGAGTCATGCTGTTTCGGATTTTTTTTGCATAAGAGTTCTTGTGTAACAGATAGTGTTATAAGTTCTAGAAAGGTCTCCGGACAGCCAAGTAGGTAGTGCGTTTGCCCTCGGTGAATACGGCCCCTGTTCGAATTCCGGTGGGGGCTCACGTGCGAAGTGACCCTAGCTATCGAAGCACTTTCAAAATAACTACTACTATAAATATTAGTAGATAATGCTTGGAGCTGCCACATTATGATAAACTACAGCAAAAACAACAAATAAATAAAATTAATAAACAATAAAACGCCACCCTTACGAAATTACTGAGACTTCACTGCACATCAGCCGTCACCCCGTCTCAAATCCTACGCTTTACGTAACACTACTTTTCCGCCCTCCTAAATAGGTAAGGTAAAAAGGATGGAGAGGAAAGATTCAATTAATAAAGGGTTTTCAGGGGCGAAAGGTAGGCGAGATAGAGTGCGAAAGAAGCAACGGGGAGAGAGGGGGAATGAAGAGAGGGAGAGGAAGTGACAGAAAGAGAGTGTGAGAGAAATGGAGAGAATATGTACGAGTGCGGAACCCGATCGTCATCTGCCCCTGACAATGTGATTAGGCTCATGGTTGGGTGAGTGTAGGTGGGGAAGGCATGGGGGTGTTTGAGGAGAAATGGGCTGGAAGGGGGGCTGTGAGAGCGATGCTCCAGCCTTGCATAGCGGGGTGGCTGTGAAAGGAAGAACTGTTGAAATGAAGAGGTCTGGGACGGACCCTTTGCAAGCAAGGCTCCATCGGATTCCCTCCCTCCCAACCTACTCCACAGAATTCCGCCCCGAAATTAGGAAATAAGAAGTTTTTTGCGCTTTTTCGTTTCGCACTTACTTTTTACGTGTGACGGTAAATAGATTGTAGGTGATCTCTCAGGCGTTGCTATGGATTTTCGGGGCGCGAAGTAAAACGGTGACGTGCCTTTGGGGCGTTGGAATTCCCTTTCCTTGCGCGTACAGGATGCTGGAGAGATGGAAATTTGACTCATCGGTCGCATACCCCGTGCAAGAAGGATGGAGTTTTAATTTTGGATGGGATGTCGATGACTGCATACCCGATACACTGACATACTAGCTTAAGTTGAAGCCGTAAAAAAATACCCTAGTGCAGGGTCAGTTCCGAGAACTGTTTCATTAAAAATTGCTTAGAAATGTCTTTGGCAACTCAAAGGTATTCGAATACGCCGAAGACTAGCTCCTACCGAACCGCTATTTTTAGTTTCTGATTTATTACTTAATTTTATCTGTATCGTATAAGAAAGATTTCCAATAAGAAGAAACTGTATGGATTTTTATGGATATTTATGGATATATATTTCTTCTATCACAATAATTATTTCAATTAAATCAACCAAGATTCCTCTTTAAGATTTATTAATTTTCCTGTAAAAATGCTGTGGAGAGTAATTAACGCTGAATGAGATGTAAAGCAAAGATGTATTAGACTTAAAAATAACAACACAAAAAGTCTACAGATGAGGAACCCTCGTTGACTTATTAAGCAAATAAATAAAGATGTTGAAAAGTGTGTGACCACATTTCTTTAAATGCACATTTGCGTATCTAAACTAAATTACAATTTAATTCTCAGGTTCGCAGGTTTTTGGACAACCTTTCTTGTATGGGCTACACTACCGCTGGGTATTTTTTTTATTACCCAGGTGTACTATATACTTGTATACACCCAATCACTCGGGTGTAATACAAGCCAAATATCAGTGTCTTCCTTCATATACTTTTTCTTTGATATTAAAATGGTGACCGATCAAACGTAAGAAAAGACCTGTTAGTAATTAGCTCGCCAAAGTAAAGACGTTATCTCATCTAATTTATCGTAACGTTATCATCGAACAATAGGTTGACTTGTGAGACAAAATGACAGACTGAAACAGTGAAATTAGCTCATCGGTGAGTAAAATATTCATAGTATACAAATAGATATATTGGTAATTAACGTTTGTTTTTAAGAATTGTCATACTAGTTATCACATCTTCATTATTATATAACATATTTCAAACGCATTTTTTTCGTAAAACAGTACTGAATCATGTGACATGCAGTACATTATGCTTAAAGGTTTACAACCGATAACATCAACCAGAGGTGGCGAATCTGCGGTTTTTAGGCCAAACGTAACCTTATTGGATGTACACTGGCCTTTTAGCCACTTTCTAAAACAAATACCCGCATTCAAAAATAATTCTTTTCCAATCCTGCTGATGGCGTCTAGTAAAAATTGGATAAAAATTGGATAAAAAGTGGACAATGTTCACACTCATTCTACTCTGCGAACTGATTCTTTTTTAATTTTGTTTATATATTGGGATATAGGCAAATACAAATAAAGAGTGACCCGATTGTTTCACATGCGACCTTTCTTATGAGACCGAATGCTAAATTTGACCTTCCGATGGAAAAAGTTCCCCTCCCGTAACATAGTCCTTTACTACTCCAGCATGTCTGTTTTGGATTAAATAAATCTCTTAGAGTAATCTTTCATGTAAATTCAAATAAACTTGCTAAAGGGATTTCACTATTTCCATAATATTTTAACAACACAACATTACTTTCGACCCTCTCACGTGCTTTTCGAGAAAGACGGAACCGGAGGTGGATTTAAGCTATTAGAGGCCCTAAGCGCAAAGACTTCATCGAGGTCTCCAAAGTGAATTATGAGAGTTAAAATTCTATCTTTTTAATAAAATACAACCGATAGAAAATTCACTTGCTTCATTACGGCAAGAATAAAGAAAAACTGAATTATAAATAGCATTTCCGTGCATATGAGTAAATAGCGAGCAGAAGGCAGTATATTCTATAATCATGTTATCTAGACTTATTCAATATAAAATTCTTTCCTGCAGCGAAAACAAGATAATGTAATTGTGTAATAAATTCAGAGAGAGTACCTTCATGAAAGATGTAGCCGATATTATGCTTTCTCCCTTTTATATATGCCGTTCTGATACTACAAGAAAGATCAGAAAATAGACGCTAAAGCGATCGATTCAAGAATTCATTTTTTCCGAGAATGATAGCAGAAAGTAATCGATTAGGAAAGTAGATTCATGGTGAGTGCACCTCCTGCCACACACCAAAATGCGGCTTACAGGGTAAATATGTAGGAGTAGATGTATATGTATTCGTGAACAGGTCTCATATCTAAAAATTTGAAGAAAAGTTACTCGTTGTTTTAATTCATAGAGGTTTATTTGGAGTCAGGGGTCTTATTTGAAGTATTTTGGAGAGTCTTACTGAGGCCCCCAAATGGATGAAGCCCTCAGCTAACGCTCATCGTGCCTAATTAAATAAATCCCTCCTTGGACGGGACGGACCTTAAAACTTAAAGACGATAAATATATGAGAGCATAGGTCGTCTTAAGCAAAATTTCCCGAAGATAGTAAAATACGTCTTCGTAAAATTCACCTCCATCTAGCACTACTCCACACTCCCGTAAAAAGTAACTTCCCGTATTTACCAACTTAATCTTAACCGTCGCAAATAGCGTAGAGCCATTCTCCGGAGAGAAAATAAAGGAAACAAGGGCGGAGAAAATTTCCTGCGGACGGGGAGTAAAAGAAAGAAGAGGGGAGGGAAAAAGGAACTTCACAGGGTGCGTTGAGGGGCGAAGGCAGACTGGATGGGCATCTGCCCCTGCCGAGCCACCACCCGCCGAGCACACAGACAACAAGTAAAGTGAATTGAAGTATATTCCTGTTCCCTTACCCAGTCGGACTCCCCGCTGACAGCACCACTTATATAGAAGCCCAATACATTGGCCCCAAAAGCTCTCTTTTCTCCATCCGGGTCCACCTTCTATCCCCTGTCAACTCACTCCCTTATACACCCTTCCATATCCATCTCTCTTCTCCTGAATTTTGCCGTCCGATTCGTAAAATCGCTTTTTTTTCCTAGATGGATTATGGTAATAAAATCAACATGATGGGAGGCTCGATAATCTCTCCGCCGTGCACCGAGGTCTTCGGGTATCGGAGAATTTTTCGACACTATTATTCATTTTTATGTATCATAGGATCATGAGATCACATTATCCAATTTCTTTTCTTTCGATAGAATCAAAATCGTAGAAATCGTCAGAAATACACTACGTAAGAACATTGTAACAGTCTCTTCTCGAATCCATGGCTCTAACCGTGTCCCAACTAGTCGATAATGGGAAAAGAAACGAGAAATTCTGATGTTGTTGGGAATCGAACCTAGTCTGGTTTCTCTAAACATAGAGAGACCCAGGTTCAAATCCCGGCTATGTAAGACTCATCAATTCAAGCATATGTCCGTAAGTACCTAATTGCTTTTATAGTCAATAACGCGGATTTTCCATTAGTAAAGCGTGACGACTTATGAGCTTGAACTTCTTAGAATTTCATTACTTTTATACATACATGAAGTAAAGAATCTGAGCCATTCAATGGAGAAAAACTTTATCTTCTACCAAAGAGGAATTTGTAACAACGTTGTTGATCCGGTCTATGTATGCTCTAATACTTCAATAAATATAACCGAGAAATATGATACGGAATGCAAATTCTGAATTCTAAACGACGAAAACCATATCAGCGTCATTCATATCTCTCGCGCGGTAAGTTATAACGTTGGATGGATAAAGATGGATGAATGTAATATCGCTTTCTTTGACTAAGATTGCTTTTAATCAATTATACTCATATTCTTCTATACCAGAAACATCTGAATTATAGAGATGAATGCATCAGAAAAGAAAAATATTCATTTTTTGACGAAAACGGAAGATTCAAAAACAAGATTTTCCCGGAAAAAACGAAACGTTTTGTCCGGCATCTTTTGATCTGTCGATCTTTATAAAGTTCTTTAAAGATGAATTGAATGGAGAGATTCGTCAAAGAGAAAATAGGTATCTCATGATTCACTTCTCTTCATTAAACCATGATTCTTCATCAAAGAAAAGAGGATATATTTTGGTCATTTATAGTGGAGGAAAACTAATTAATTCTTAATTCAGTCATTCGCACAATAATCGTGAGCCATGAGGTAAGTTAAGTAAAAAAACACAATTCTTCTGGTGAGCATACTGGGAAAATGACCGATAAAATTGCACTGATGATGAGAGAATCGTATAATCTATTAATTAACTTAGGATTCTAAGTATTGCTGCATCGCAAAAATGTGGTCATTCAACAATAAACCTTCAGATCTGTTAAAAGTTATAACAAAATCTTTCAATTTTGAGTCTCTTGAATATTGAGTAATTTCTGTGAGAGGTGAGTAATTTATATATAAATCCACTTAATTTCATAAATGATTAATGATAAATTTCAGCAATGATTTCTGTCATAAGTGAGTACTTTATATATAAATCCACTTAATTTCATAAAATAACAGTGAAATATTTTCAGAATAGCTATGGTTAGACAAAAATAATTGTTTCATTACGTCCATTGAGTATTAGTTTTTCAACAGATAAAAACTTCAGAGTAGGTAAACAAAGAATGAATAACTTTATAAGAAAATGAAGAATGGTCTGGTAAAACTCATCTCCTCATAATGTCATATATCGAAGTCCGGCCAATTATGATATGTCATGTAAGGAACGCATGTAGTAATAATGGAAAATTATACATGGAAAAGAAAACAGATTGCGCAGCAAATAGCACTGTATTAGAATAGGAATAAAGGAAAATATATACCGTTATGAGCTGAGAACTGAAATTATATACAGTGATGGTAGTCTTAAATATACTCAAATTATATATAGATTAAATTGACGGCACAAGAATAGAAAGCTTATCATCTTGAAACCCGATATTTCAATTACTCAAAAAAACTTTCGCAAATATATATCCATTTCAATTACACAATCATTTCAAATTAAATTTCAATGGAAAGACATGTACGACATTCGCCATCCACACATGAAGTATGGCATCGCATCCTTGGAAAATCGTTCGAATATAACTTTGCGGTTTCCTGCCATGATATCGTGGGACAAGTAAAGGGCACCCAAGAGGGGAAAATAAATTGAAATCCTAGGAAAACTGTCGCAAAAGGAAGACAGGGATGAAAATAGATTAGGAGGAGATGAAGGCAGGACAGGTGGAGACATGGGCTTACCGGAACTCACTTTCTGACCAAGTCGGCCTCTTCAAAAGGAGTGTCGGAAGACTCAAGAATAAGAAGGCTTCTTGTCTCACTCCCACGTCTTTCCTTCTCTCTCTTTGCATCCTCTTCCATTCCCACTGTGTCCGACGACTTTGTCTTTTTTAGGTTTCTCATCTCCACTTGATGTCCACCAACTTCCTGCTTCCTTTCCTCTTGTCATCAGCATTTTTCGTCTCCGAAATCATTCTGAAACGAATGGGATGATGTGTATGAACTGTCAGAGATGTAACTGCATCCTGGGTGGTGCTTCAAATGATATGTCTGGTTTTAGATTATACGTTTTTCCGGATGCTTCAAATGCTTTAGGCGATGCTTTGAACCTCATTGGATGCTTTGACTAGTAATACAGGGTGTACACGAAGTCTCTTTACGATTTCAAAAAATGTTAAAAATACAATTGATGTGAAATGTGTCCTATATAAGCAGTTGTAATTAAATTACATCCTCAAAGGCAACAAAAAATTCACTATATAATCCTCAATTTGTAATGATTTTCACAAAATCATGCATTCGTGTTTTTTTGACATGATGACAAATCTTGAAATTACAAAAATAAAATCTGGACACACTATATTTGATTGAAAAAGAAAGCGTATGTCTCATCACTCAAGACTTGTATCACACTTGATGAAATCACCTCACCAGAATCCAATTAAATCGTAAAAATGTCACAAAATTACATTCAGTGACAGAAAACGAGAGTCTATCGCAATAAAACCACAGTCATGAAAAAACGTGTGGAATTAGAATATCTGAAACATTTCATGAAATTTGAGACTTATTGCTCATGTTACATAACCTTCCCAATGAGTATTTAATATGATATGATCATCCCTCAAAAAGCCTGTGCGAATTAAGTAAATTGTAACTAGGTAATAATATGAAGAAATTCATATCTATTAGAGAGAGAATCGTTTATCATACACAGCAATTTGGGAATTTTTTGCGAAGAGTTTTCTTCCCGACTAAGGAGAATGCCAGGCAAGGATTTTGTTCTGTTTGTCCCTCCAATGACTACTGCCAGATTACAAACCTATTTGTTATCATAGGGTATAAATGAAATTACCTGCTGCCCTTAACTTACGGAGTAAAACGAAAACAATCGAAATGAGGTAAATAATAAAAATATCCATGAAAATACAAAGAAAAAAGTAAGATTCGATTACTAGAAACAAATTCGGTGGATCATAGTTTAAGACTTACAGAGATATTAAACTAACCGCTGATATAATTTTTGCCTAAATCCACACAATGATCAGTTAAACAGAGAAAATTACAAGGAATGCGAAGCTACCTGGACAGTTTGATAAAAATATAGAAAATAATAATAAGATTATGGAGCGTATTTTGTGAACATTTCCATCTCGGATGACTGGATTTTTCAACCTATTAGTTGAAAGTTTCAGTTTTTTATTTCAGTACTTGAGTGTCCATATAACTAGTACACTCATACATCTTCAGCGTATGACGATAAAGCGAAAGCCCCGATAAGTTCGAAAGTATAAATTTCATTGCATGCATAGGTAATGATTCGTGACAAACAGAAATTGAAGATCCGAAAAAATCAGGGAAATGTATGATACTTCTTGCATGTAGTTCTCTAGCCATTAGTTTCGGTCTGGTAGTATATGTCTCAATGGACAAAATCGATCTGGAATACCTTCTCAGTATACAAGCGAAGCATTTTATTTATTTTTTGGGATACACAGCAAGACTATACTAGAGGAAAAATTGTTGAAGAATTACAGCGAATCGCAGATTGCATTGAATTGAGTAGAATATGTTTACCATTTCCAAAGAAAATATCTTAACACAATAACACGAGGTAATGATAAATAATATGATATTATCGTATATTAAATACATGTATATGTAATTTTTCCATCCTCAGATGAACTGCAACTCGCTGTAGCCAATTGTTCACTCATTCAATTGACCACATTTATTTTACACTATCTGTGTCGCCATCTTCTCTTCTCCGATTGTTACTGAAGGGTTTCCTTGTGAGCATCATTTTTGAATAACTAATTACGTGAGAATAAAATGAAGATACCGCTAAGTAGAGCAATCCATATCCCACCGACGAAGCTGGTATGAACTCTGAAATAGTGGGATCTACTCAATCTGTTTTCTCAGGGTAGAATATAGATTAAAAGTCGCTTTTCAGTTTCCTTTCTTCATAATCTCAAGAAGTAAATATATCGAAAAAAACAGATAATAACTGTCTCCAGGGCTGTTGGTGTAATCTTGGAGAGATCGTGATATTCTTTCAACTCTAATTTTACTATAATTATTATTCTTCCCTAACTGTCTATCTAGTAAAATCTGCTTCGTAGTAGACTGAAAAATGACCAAATTTTTGTAACTAAGACGCTCTCTTTGTGGGAATGGCAGAATATTCTTCAAAATATTATGTAAGGCAACCAGAATCACACAACTCTTTAATAATGATAATTTTGATAAACGTGTTTATCTCAGGGAGAGATTAAGACTTATAAATCTCTTCTTAAATATAACCCTACGTTTTTAAAGATTAAAAATAAACAGATTTTTAGGAAAAGAAAAACATATGAAAGAGAATATAATTTTGGGTTTACAAAAAACCTAAATAATTTCTTAGCAACTGGTAAAGAAGCACTGAAATTTGTAAGTTTCACAATAGTTTTTTAATGCGACACGTGTCGGTCATGGATGGCCATCATTAGGTGATAAAAATAAAAAAAATCTATATACAAAGCAAAATGCTTCTTTACCAATTGTAATGGCGTTCCATGAAGCATAGCCTTCTCATTTCATTCAATAATTTCTTAAGAAAAACTAAAACCCTGCAAAAAAACACCCGCAAGAAGGAGGCTTGAAAAAAACCTGCGAAACCTGCCGACTGGTAATTATAACATTATACTGCTTAAAACACGTTTTTCTCTTGGACCCCCAAATAGCGTCTTAACCGGGTTTTAATGCAATTGCCATTCCTCCACGGCTTCCAGCAACTTAAACCGCCATCTCGTCAGAGGCGTCGAAATTCCCCGATAATTCATGGCTGGAACATTTTTGCGGATTGCCCCGCCCCCCTCCTGGAAGGGGCGGAGCCATCCTCGTGTCATCAGCGGATTGCAACTTCAGGAACACGTGACTCCCAAGACCCGTTTTATGAGGGGGAAGTGCCACTGGGAACGATACGGGCACGCGCGAATGATTCGCATGTTATCTATCCGATAAAAGAGATGGAGGAAAGGGTTTTGGACGTCACTCGCAGCCGAGAGGACAGATGGCGCGAAAAGCGTTGGAAATTCGGGAGTCGCTGAGGCGGGAAAACGAAGGAATGTTACCGCCTCGGTGGAGTTTTTCTTTTTTTAAATGCGCGAGCGCGTGCGAATATTTCCAGCCTCCGTGAATTTCATCCTCGGATGGTTTTTGGGGAGGAGATATAAATAAATGTCTTGTTGTCCGCACGCGAAGTCTTTGGAGAAGCATCTTTATATAGATAAGCTGGAGTTAAAAGTAATTTCGTAACCATTCAAATAGCACATAGAAAATATTGTAGACAATACTTACGCTATGCATTAATACCCGTTTAAGACGCTCCCACTTGGTGAAAATGGTAAAATTTACCGCATGAGACGCTCTGCTTCCCGCTTAAGACGTGAATTTTGCCGGTCCCAAATGTGCTAACAATCCACTGAAACCGTATGTCTGCCTCATTCAACAGACCGAAATTTTATTAAGTTATATACATCGCTGTTATCTTTACTCCTCCGCCTTACTCTAAAAATCCGCCTCATTAAGGACTGAAAAATGACCAAATTTAAGTAACTAAGACGCTCTCTTTGTAAGAAAAGTAGGCCATTCTCAAAAAATATTATGTAAGGCAACCAGAATTACACAAACTGGTTATAACGTTATCCCGCTTGAGACACGGTTTTCGTTTGGTCACCCGAAAAACGTCTGAACCTAGTTTTACTGTATATCATAAGTATTTTAACTAACTGTGCGGTTGCATCTCGGTATCAGTAAAATATTGCATTTTATGAAAATCACCACCACTAATGTTGCCATATTTTGAATATTGTCTCGTTTTTCATATTTGTTTTACTGCTAGAATAAGGAAAATTTATCTATCATCAGCTTATGAATGTGATAATAGGAATGATACTGATGAATAGTGATAGACATTATATGGCTACTCCATTAATTACAATGGAAAATGTTGAAAAAAACTAAAAATATCCACCGTTAACAACAAATCCTCAGGTAACCTTTTTTCTTACTGATATTGAGTCCTAATAGTTGAAAATTTCCATGAAAAAGCAGCACAGCAGTTTTCATAGCACTCAATAATTTCTTCGTTGTACTGAATTATTCACAATTACATATGCCCCAGTCAAAGTCATTAACAAGACTGGGATAAAGCCAAATGAGGGATAAATTCTTCTCTGTCCCATTGACATTTTCTCTTTGCATATCTCTGATGAAGCATATTGGAACTGACAGATATCCATGTATTGTATCGAATAGTTTACTCCCTATCTCTCTTTTTCCTTTTTCAGGGTATTGTTATCCGACGCGGGACCTATGGGCTGACATACCGTCACACCGGACGATACAAAAATGTTGAATCCTTTTTTATGAAAATTTGTCAAATTACCCATGTGTTTTCGTGATTTTCTTCGCCCACCTTCTTGTGAGGGCGTTTTCCCACATCGTGGGTTGGTCTTCGTAAAACTTCAGTTGAGTTTTTCCCACAACTCAACTATGTTATATATAATTTTTTTTAGATCTAGTTTAATACTGTTTGATTTTCATTTATCTATTAGCTAGTATACGAGTATATTAGATTTTACAATTTCATATTTTCATATCGCTTGTTTATTTTTCTATTTGATTTTATTTCTGTATATATAAGTTAATTGTAGATGTTAGGTCTGAATTTAGTGCTTATGTAGAAAAGTTGTAAGGGTTAGGCGGAAGAGAGCCCATAATGGCCTAACCTCCCCAAAAGAGTTAAATAATACATATTAACAGTAAGTTAATAATAAAAATTCCGACTGTGATAGACTACACAGAAAGACACAACGCAGCAAAATAGTACACCAAAAACTTGCACTAAAATATCAACCATCAGAAATACGCACATGAGTAGCATTGCTGGAAACATATTGGAAACACACCGAACAGGTCTCAATGAAGTTTATACTTCATGCATACAAAATGGTTAATCACGATAGACCAGTCATCCCCCTCACCGACAAGAAGTCAAAGAAAATACAGCACATTATGAACATAGCCATTCCCACCGATGCCGATATCACAAATTGATAAAAATTAGCGCCGGAAATAAGAGAACTCTGGAAAAAAGTAACGGTTACAGTAGTTCCGATACTAATTTCGGTTAAATTAACCAAAACTAAGAACTTTCACACATCTTGAAACGTTAAATCTATACAATCTCAACAAAAAGATTCATATAAATATTCATAAAGTAGTCATTCTGAAAACACCAAAGTAAGAACATTGTTCAGAAAAGGATAGAAAAGTAAATGACTTGGTGAAACCCGTAACAGGACTGGAAAGAACACCATGTAAGGTGAAAAAATAGATGTAAGAATAATATCCTGAACCAAAATTAAAATTAAAAATATTCCATTCGCAAAGATTCAATGACAGGAAACCGCGATACTAACCGTTTAAAACATACCGTGAAAAGAAGTTCATCCAGGAGAAAAAGAAAAAAATCAAACCCTCTTTCCTTTAAAATAGGCTTTATCATCTAGCGCGATTGCCCACCTTAAAAAGAAAGAAATGAGACCGGATGATGGCTCTTTTGAGAAGCGCAAACCTGCCAAAGCACACACTGCACGGAGCTCCCCGATTCCGACACACATAAAGTTAATAAAAGACGGATTAGAGGGCCAGTGGATAAAAATTAAGCAGATGGGATGTGAAAGAAAAGGATATCGGAGGGCTGTCCGGCGCACGTCCCCCATTTTCATCCTCGGAGGTTCTTTCTTCGGCCGGGGTAAAGCAAGGAGTCTTGATCGTGTGATTGTCTTTCCTCTTCTCGGCTTTAAACGGCGGCCATTCTTTCAGCACGCGTCAAACGGAAAAAAGAAGGATGGAGGAGAATTAGTGCCGCTACGAAAAGTGAGTCCCCCTTAATTAGCGCATGAGGAAACGACTTTTTTCCTTCGCGGGGCTCGATTCTTTTTTTTACTCTCCGGGAGAATTTTTACGGGGCTTTATTATTTTTTGAGTGTCCGTCAGGGAAATTTTTGGACGGAGGGAAATGTGTGGGGAAAGGTGAAGAAGGAGGGGTTGTGAAGAAAGACGCAATTTAGTTAATCATAATTGTATTCTTAATTTGTAAACTAAATAGAAGTTCCTAAAAAATTTTACTAGGAAAGTATTGTAATAAATGTAATATGATGTATTGTACGATGACATATATATTATACATTTTTTTATTGTAAACTCATTATTTGTAAACAATAGAAATTTTTAATTTCCTAATTCTTCAACTGTACCTTGATGTTATGTAATGTCTTTTTTTCAAGTCATTGTATGTGCAATTAAATGGTGGATGGCCGGACAAGATTTGATAATCTTTTGGCTGTCGCAGGCACTATGCACACTGTTGTGTGTTTGATTTATTTTCTTTTGTATTTTATTGTGAATTTTACTTTGAGTTGATGTAATTCCAATAATGTTCAAAAATAAAATAAATAAGTGTATTGATGTTCAAATAAAGTAAAAAAGTAAAGTTAATCATAATTTCATGCCGGGCAGAAAGGATTAGCAAGCTCCTAAGGCTTGATTGGAAATCTCGAGGGGGATTGCTACCAAAAAATTAATGCCCCACCGTATATTAGTAGAAAAATTTTTCCTATGAAGTGATAACGTAACGTATATGCTGGAATCCAAGACATATCCGATTGTTGGAAGTCATTCTGAAAAGAAAAATATTAATTTGCCTTCTCCCTCTCACTTTATCCCTTCTAAAAGTTAAATCTGTTAAGATCTGACATGAATCTATAAATGTGTTGATAATTTCTTCTGTCCTCATCTTTTATTAGTGACAATAATTTTGTTAATCATAGTTTTTTCTCTCCCTTTCTTGAGTGGTCGTTTTCCCACATCGTGGGTTTTTCTACATAAACCTTGAACAGAGAAGCATTTCTCCAAAACCAAAATATTTCTATGTTTCCGTATATCCATATCAACTACATAAACTTTGTGTTTGTTCGTTAAATGTTGATTTGAAAATAATCGAGGTAAAAAATGAATTATTGAATCGACTGGTTATGGCATCCATTACTCTGACCTTCTTGGCAGTATCAGAACGACATATATGGTAAGGTTGGCGCAATATATCAGCTATATCTTTTACGAACTTACTCTCCCTTAATTCATTCTTTACTCTTAGTCTTTGCTTGAATCATTATTTTGTCCCCATCCTGCATTCTAAAGTTTTGAATAACGTTCACCGATTCGTCATAGCAAACAAAAACGCATTGCATTCAAAACGTGTTGCCTTTTGTTTTACATAACATTTCCAATTCGCCAATACAACAATTTTCGCCATACACCGCATGCATACTCAATTAAAGGCCTCATTGGCGCAAAGAAACATCGCAAGTGGACATTTTTTTCGCTCTTTGGCCTGACTATTCTCTAGACGAAGCCATGTTTCTCAAGTGCCCACCGGCATACATGTATATTACGGATGTGGGTACCCTATGCTAAGTTATTCGTGAGAGTAATTTATTTCCACCGATTCTACTGTTAGCTAGTTTTTGTCTCGGAGGCTATGCGAATAACCACTGACAGTAGATTTTCTTTCGAAGAAGTTCTCTACTGAACATTTGCCTACATTAGCCTCCAATTGCCGGTCATCGCACCTTTTCATTATCCTATCTAAATCATTGGATGCGGTTAATCAATCGTCTCTTCTTTATATTTCTCTGTAAATTACTCCATCGTTTGCCAATAGGATGGAACATAGCTGACTAAATTCAGCCAGAATGACAATACATCCTTTATATCGCAAATTTCAGCGTCATTTTCAGGAAAAAATGTCCAGATTAGACCGAATAAATTAACAATGCCTATCAAAACTTTTTCCTACGATATTCATCAACGGTATACCCCATCAATTCTCTCCCGATCATCAGTTCTAATAATAACCCCATCAAAGTTTACCAAGAGCACCACCGGAGAGTCCACAACCCAAAATGACTAACGTGACCCAATTAATTCCCCACGAAAATATCGCTTCAAAAACACCGCTTCTTTTTCCACCACCGTAATAATAATTACGCGTTGCACCCGAGAGCCCCATTCGTGGCTTTATCACTATCCATTCGTCATTTGCGGGATAGACGGCGGACAAAAATCGATCTCTCTATGCATTCATCGTGGAGTGACACGTTCTCGGATATCGTTTGGCCGTAACTCGAGTCGGAAGGCGTTAGCGGCTCCGTAAACGAGAGCTAGGAGCGCGCGGCTTGCGAACGTGAGAAGCCCGAAATATACTGGTGATGGATAGCGGGGTTCTTACGGTGGTGTGGGGAAGGGGTTTGCGGATGGAGGGGGAGGCTTAATTGAGTCGCATGGGAGTTATTCGAACTGGGGAAGGAGACACCGCATGATCACAGGGGTCGGTTTGGAGCGGAGAGGTTATGTTGTGAGGGAGGAGTGTCGCCTGAGAGCCATTACGGCGGATGCGAATGGAAGATGCTGCCATGATGGAAGAGAAGGAAAGAAAACACCTGATGTATGGGAAAAATGAGGAATACGTGGATGCTGGATGTGAAGCTCGGTGGGAGCCCAATCCCTCCAGCAACCAAAAGTCATGTGGAAGGTATGGGGTTTACTAAGCGGGATGAGGTAAGGTTAAGGGGAAGGTGCTAGTTTTGCACAAGGAGTGTATCTTAAGACCCAAAGGTAAGCAAGTGCAAATAGAGATGAGTGGGACTCGAACCCAGGTCTCCCACTTTCCCCCTTAAACAGAAGTGGCATTGACGAGGCATGATAGTTCAGTGGCTGGAATGCCTGCCCGGAAAGTGGAATATTTGGGTCGAGTCAAACTCCCTTCGCAATTTTTCGCTTATTTTTAAGTTTATGACTAAAGTAGTTTGACTTTAATTTCCTTTCAAATCCAAGCTATCAGTGGAAGAATTCCGCACCAATCCAATGCAATGACTCTATAAATAACACTTTTCATGTTATTCACTAAGGAGTAACCAAACTTTACGCTATTCTCAAAATCACCCATACCTCTGGCTTTCATATAATCTTATTTATGAGAACTTAAGAAAAATGCAACGAAAAGACGCAATATTCTAAATCCTGTATAAAAAGGATTAAAAATATTTCATCATCATTCCTAGAATATTAGGAATAACTTCAAGTATATCTGTAACTTACAATGTTTTATAAAATCCTGTGTAACAGATACTGTAATAACAAATACAAACTAAACAAATGCCAAATGATTTATACTTCATAAATGTGCATAATTGCACAAGTCTAAGCAGTGCTCAAATATTACTACAATGAAAACAAGCCACATCTTTTTATAATTTCCTCAGTCATATTCAGTTGAAAAGTAAACCACTCATCAATATAAGAATCTACGTAGAATTACGCAATGAAACATGAGAATACCAACTTGCACCTTAAATCAGTTCGTGCTAATGATTGAAAATTAAAGCAACAAAAATCATAATAATCAAAACTTCCGATATATCCTCTTTATCCGTACTAGTGTTGAATATTTTGATAATTGTAATTCATCTCCATGAAAATTGCAAAAAGCTCCAATAAAATGGTAATGCCTTAAAGGAAAGTCATTCCGTAAAAGCTCAATCAATACCAGTAACATACCGGAAGATGCTGTTCATCACTTTCTACATATATTATAATTTAAGGTCAAATTTTATCCCTCGTCGTGCTCCTTTTACCCGAAGACGGTTATTCCATGAAACTTTTCTGACGTCTCCACTTTCCCATTCCACCTTTGAATATTTGTGAGTCACCTGAGATAGAATTTGTCGTGAGATTTATGCCCATATTTCCATGCTTCGTGGTAGCATGAGGATAAAAATTGTACGTCAAACAAGGTGGGCGAATCTTAACTATTAAGAAGAATAATTAAGATAATCATAAGCTGTTCAAGATTCAATGACATATATGAGGCATTGCTTTATAAATAAGAGTGTATTATCAATTTCTCTATTCAATTTCATGGTCTTGCTCTTAAACTTTTACCTCTACTTATGTCAATACTTAAACATGTCATTATTTAAGTTTTCGTGCATAGAATAAATTGGTTCTTGCTGTTTTAGCAGCCTCGTAAATTTAAGCTGTTTTTCTAGCATTATCAATTTGATTTAAAATATAAAATATTCAAAAATAGGTATGTCTAAATTTGGATAATCTTTTATCAACCAAATGAAATGTAACCAACGCGTAGTTTGAGAGATGAAATCAGGAGGCAATATCATATCTGGACATCAAAGCACGAATTTCTTTTCGCTTTGAAGATTTAACTTTTGAGAATGGAAAATAAATTAAATAGTAAAAAATTAATATGACTGTAGTGCGACACAATATATATTCCATATAAGATGTATATCACTCTTTAGGTTCAAATTCATTTCAAAGACTAAACCTAACTTTCATATAGAAAAGCCCTAGTAGAGTAGATGAAGAGGATTACCAACTTTAAAAGGGGGATTTCTAAAAGAAAGCTTGGCAAAATTGTAAGGGCGAGGAAATTTTTTTCATAAATTGGACGATTTGAACTAATTCAGCGGCAATTGTAACAGTCGAAATAAAAACAAGCGAGCACAAAGTAACAACTAGAGAATTAGCATCAGAGTCCTTTTTCCTTTGACACCCGATTTTCCGCAGGAAAACCGACTTGAGAACATTTCCCTCGGCATGATTCAATATTTTCATCCGTTCAAAATCCGCTAAATCCACTCCGTATTCTTTCAATTCGAGGGAATAGGTAATAGAATTTGAATAGGAGAGCAATTCGCGGTCCGTAAATTGCCGCCTTTGGCGCTAATCTTCTCATCGCCACTTCGACAAATCGAGTTATAAAATAATGCGTCTGCACCTTTTAAAAAAAGGGGAAATTCCGCTTCGGCGCTTTAAGTAGGAGGATAAAGGAACTCTTCGTACAGAAAAGGAATCCTCGGACGCAAAATACCGAGCGGAAAGTCGGCAACGATAAAAAAAGGAGCGCCGAAAGACGTCTCAAACGGCGCTTGTTTTCAAACCTGAGAGCGCATTTCGTTCCAATCTTCCACATCTCAAAACGTCAGCCGATGAAAGACTTAATCATTCTACCCATTTCTTTTCTTCTTAACAACAAAAACCGTCACCTCTTATCTCCCCGAATCGCCTTTTTCGCGGAGGAAAAAACCCTTTTTTTAAATCCTCACGGGGAATAATGAAAGAACGAGGGTGAACGGGGGTAGTGGAAAAGAATTATCCACTTGTTGAGTTCCACTCCACTCGTGGAAAATCTACGAAGAGTGACTTATTCGCCGCTTTGTTATTCATTTTTTCCACCGCCGCGCGCATTTTGTCTTTCGCTTCCCACCCCCTATTTATTCTCGGAGAGTCACCTCGAGCCGAGTTAATGGCTCTCGAAAACGTGTGAAAATGAAGGCTTTGGGGAGAAACGAGCTGGCGCTAAAAAGATCGACCCCTTTCGCACTTATCAACTTCAAGGCTCCCCTCCGCTCACACCTACGTTTTATCAAAACAGGAGAGAGCGTCTTTGGAGGCAAGGGGTGTTTGTGAAGAGATAAGCAGACGGAGAAAGAGGAAAAGGAGCGATTAGAAAATCGGTACAGACGGCTACTTTACCAGTCGTTTTTAATTAATCCGTTGCGAGAGATGGTGAAAAGAAGCATAAAAAAGTTCTCCGTGAAAATTATGTCCAACCAATAAAACCGACAACTAGTTCACATAGTAGTACATAGTGTGTCTAAAATAAATTTAACATGTCCGATCAAAAGTTTGTGGAATTTCGCAGCAACCATCCTGAAAGGAAAACACTTAGTAACTTCGTTTGTAGTTATTTAATTCGACATGCTTCGACAACGATTTCATCTTCAGGTGACGACGTACAGAAGCGTAAAGCATATTTAAGCCCTAAAGTAAATATGTATATAAAAATAAAATGTATATATTTGTAAAAGTACATATGTAAGCACTAAAATTTAACTCGTTGACGAAACATAGCGAATTAAAAAAACTACGAAGGAAATTACTAATAGATTTCTTTAAAAGATAGTTCCGTAGTATATCTAGTTCATAATAAAAATAATGAAGTGTTAACAGCCAAATGAATGCATACATGCAAAGAGAGGACTATCGTATATTAGGCGAAATGGTAACTATGAAATCCCATCCTCCATTTAATCCAGAAATTATCATACAAAAGTATACAAATTAAAATGAATACAATTATACAAAAATATGCACAATCATAATATAAATTTGACATATTAGGGAGTGCTAGAATAATTGTGACTGATTGTATGGAGCAGTTCTGTTCCCATAAGTTTTTATAGTGCGTTCCAGTTTTTCTAGTCAGTAATATAGATGGTTATGATATATAATCATGATGGATTATATAGGAATGAAATCATATGTATTTTTTCCGTATTGTAAGAATAGCCTCATTCAAGGTCGTCGGTATGCGATGATTCGTGTATGATTGATTTGATTCGTTGCTAACATCAGAATTTTTCAACAACGATTTTTAGCTATGAAACTGACTAGAAAAACAGGAACGCAGTATAGAAAGACGCCTTTTTAAATGAGGATGAAGAGGGTGGATTTTGCGGCGGTGAGGTAATTTGTACACACTGCAGAAAAATAACAGTTTTTTCGGTTTTATAATAGCTTTTGGTTCGGTTTCCTGGTCGAAAGAGCAGGATATGAGTAACTTTCATACCCAATCCAAAGTATATCATCCAATTAACTTGGTAATATATGATAAAAATACCTCAATACACATTATTAATATAATGGGCGAATATTAATTAGGGCAAACCATAGCATTTCAAGACAAAATCGCAATTACTTGCAACATCAAAGTACAAGAAAACCAAAATAAAACACAATCCACAGTTTTGAGGCTGAAGCTGAAGAATCAAAGCATTACGTCTTACTATATATTTCGTCGCTTTGGGTAGGCAAGCGTCATATGAATACACTAGGTCAATATCAAAGCGGTGCATCGTGCCATGCAATAATAGCCTCAGCAGTATAATCTCTGCGTGACATCATGTAACGCAGGCATCACGAAAATATGCGATATTAAATTTAAGGGCTATGGACACCTCGCGAGCGTTCCGTAGATTCATATAGAATGCGCCCTGCAAATGGTCACCGCAGTCCACCCCCTCTCATCAGAGAGGAAATGCCATACGTAACTGTTCATCACAGATATATCGAATATTTTCAGCGGCCGAACAAAAAAGGCGTGTGGAATTAGTTGACAAATGCAGCTCACGCGCCGCGACGGGGGATAGAAATTCCTGGTAATATTGTGGAATGAAGAGAAGATATTTTTTCCCTCGATGACAGCGGAAAAGATTCCGATACCGAAGGCCGCAAGTTTCGACCGCAAAAATCGAAAAATACATACGGGAAGCTCTGTATTTCTGTTTCACGGAAAGAGAGACGGGTAATAATATCGTCAAAAAGGTTTTTGATTTATTTTTAAGTAATTCGGATGAAATTTCCGTATTTTAAAATAGGGTTGAATTCGCTAAAAACGACTACGGACCAATTCTTTGTTTGAATCGTTTTTTTTATCTAAACTTGTTTAAGTCTAAGTCGAGAGGTTAAGCTACACCTTTTCTAATTTTTAGATACGAGTATTTATTTTTTAATACGATGTAATCCTAATTACTTCATCTAAACGTATGGTAATATTTCAGTAAGAAAGCGCACTTAATTTAATTAAATCTCAATACAGGATCAAAAACTTCCGAATATTTTCAAATAAATACTGCAGATTATTTCAAAATTAAAAAATTCCTCCTTCTGGCAGGATTCATATGAAAGCCTATGAGGGGTAAATAAATAATTACACAAACCATTATAAAAGCAATGAAGCATTTTCAAGCCTGCAAATTTTTCACGGATTCCTCTTTCGACTTTTAAGAATGAGTAATAAATATGCAGAGCTGTGATTCGATTTTGAAATATGATTGCCCAATAAATGAAATTTTGCGAGTAAGTAAAAATTTCATACTTGATGTTCTTATTGCGAAATTGATGGAATGGACTGCAAAGGAATTTAAGTGAACAACAACTCATATCTGTTCCGATTTTTACCGGGAAATTCCATTTCAATTGGAGATAAAAGTTATCCCCATAATAGTTAAATTCTTTTGACCCAAAAATTTATCATAAAAGGCGGATAAAATGAATGCCAATAGATGAAAGGTATTTCTATGCGATTTATGCTCTTTTTGTGCTTTATTACCATTTGTTTTATATAGTCATGCCTGATTGGATTTCAAAATTGATTTAAAGTCAGTCGTGAAATAGCATGAGGCTAGAAATAGAGGTAGTAGTAGAACTCGCTTCCCGTCTGGCTATGTTGGAGCTCTAGTAACTGTAAGGATGTTTAATTTCGCGTTAATTCTGACAATCGAGGTGACTTAAACCTCACATGAGAAGGAAATATACGCTTGGATATTTCTGATGATCTCTTTTGCAAGCAAAAATCTTAAATACGTTCTTGACTTGTTTACTTAAAAAATTTTCATGCATAGAAAATCAATCAGTGCTGAACATATCTTCAACTAACCCATCCCACATAACAATATACGCCTAGAGGTATCTTTGAATTTTCTCTATTTCTTGAAGGGAACTACATTTTACGAAGTACTTCTCTTGTATTTCATTGAAACCTTTGTAAAGCCTCTATATTGAACCCAACAAAAATATTTTTAAGCCGAAGCAAGAGATTCTTGCTCTTTTAATATCTGATACGTAGATATTTGGATAGAAACTGGCATATTTTGCAAGCATAATCAGACAGTAAAACACAAAGAGAAGGCAAACAAAGGGAATTCGAGGATGAGGTTGTAATTAAAAAAATCCTACGTGCCGCAAAAGGACGAGTTTGCATCAGGGATTGGATTACACCCTTCTCCGTTTAGACGGGATGAAGATCTTCCTAAACTCGGCCCATTCACCCAAATTGTGTACACTTTGCTCAGGAACTGAATAACTCCGCAACGACCTCATTATCATCATCCAGCTTAAACGCTTTCCTTAATGCGTACGCTTGAGTTTATCCTGAAGCCTCGCGATTACACTACTCTTGTAACACTCAAGCCATTGTTATGATATTCCTCTGGCGGTAAAAATGAGCATCTTTCACTTTGTTCGAGACAGGTACCTGAAGGTTCAAGTACAGCTACTTTAACTAGCTGTATACCAGGAAACGTAACTTTATTTCGGCTGTTTGAATAAATTTCATAGGCTTCGTTACACCATGTGCCAATTATTTCTATTTAATTAATTAGTAAGAAAACTTTTGTACTTTTTCCACAAATTAATTTTATTATAAACAAAAGACTGTAAAGCACACACGACTAGTTTCGGAGATTGATCTCCATCATCAAGTCCGAATATCACTATACCGAGATCTATCTCCGAAACTAGTCGTGTGTGCTTTACAGTCTTTTGTTTATAATAAAATTAATTTGTGGAAAAAGTACAAAAGTTTTCTTACTAATTATGGAATATTTCCACAAGACAACGCCTGAAACTGTGAATTTTATTTCTATTTAGTATTAATGTGCAATAATAATACGATTTAATAATGGTATGTAATTAGCAGATATTTATTTACCCATAATTCATATTGTTACTTACTGAAGTACTCGTATGCTGCAATTTTATAATGCCTTACATATAATATCTTAGCAAGTAAAAGATAAAACGATTCACGGTTTATATGTAGATAAATGATAGAAATATTCCTGGGATTCATTTAAATTACTTGAACATATGAAGGAAACCCGTCACGTAATATACAAGAGAAACATGACAAAATCCCATAATAATGTGTTAAATTATGTAATGAATCAGCGGGATGGTTCTCCAAACTCCATGCTTACTCATAATTAAACTGAAATATATTTTGTTAACTTTCGTTAAAACCCGCAATTACTTCATGATGCTGCTATTTATTACCGAATATCTGCCATTATTATGCCGGTAGCTAGGTGAACATAAAAATCTTCTTTTATCGTTGTAAGTATACCCAATGCGAAATGCTTTAACTGCGGAAATGACGGTAATGTTCTTGCGGAAATAAATTAGTAAGTTGATCTTTCATTTACAGTGTGTTCTTCTTCATGGCTGTAATGATTTAAAGCTACTGAACTGGGAATGATGCTTAATAATGGAATTATTTTGATAAACCCTTATCAAAATCTATATGAAGAGGCTCACACCTCGAATATCAGAGCTACACTTACGGATCTATAAATATGCTTATGGGAGTAGTATATACGAAGAGAGGGGCTGTTAAAGATAATTCACTCATGAGCTCATGTCCAATTAACTGTTTAAGTACCATTTTGCCGTGATAAAAGTAGCAAATGTACAGCGATCGCGGAAAACTTCAAAATCTGATTTTAATTGAGCTCCTTATCAAATGCTAGGCAAATTGCTAGTACTGCAAAGTCACTAAAGAGGGATCCGCTAATGCGCTCACTTGTACTCTATCAACTTAAAGCATTTTGGCTCAGTGAGGAAAGTAAAGGCAAACTACCTCATTCCTCATCTTGCTCAGTATGCCTCGCCCGCCCTCTCCAAAGCTTTTGGCAACTTTGGGGCAAAACAAACAATCTTTACACTGAATTTCTTATGAAAGTAACCATAATTAAAAATTTGGTGGTGATTACAATGCCCACCTCTTTATAAGTCAAACGTTTTGTCTATCAAGATAACTATCACAATCAACCTACTGACGCACATATGCAAGCAACCATGCCCTGACTGAGATTCAAACTCGGGGCCTCAGGGTTACTAGGGTAGGACCTAACCCCTATTCCAAGAATAGTATATACTAGATTTTAAAATTTTTTACTTTATTATCTTCTGTTTATTTTCTTTGTATTAGTATTTCTTTTTCTGTAAGATGTAACTTAACTGTTGGTAATAGTTTTGAATGAATTTAGTATATTTTCATAAAAGATCTGTAAGGTTTGGGTCGGAGGAAAGTCTACTCTAACCTAAATGGTTAAATAACAATGATATTCCATTGTTATGGATATTCTATCTAGGGAGGCCGCTACACACATTGTAAAAAAGCAGTTCGATTTCGGTATGAAAGCGGTCCCGGGTTTTATTCCCGGTGAGGGCTCACGTGCAAAATAACCTCAGCTGTTGAAGCACTTTTAAAATAACTATGTATGTAATAACCACTAAAACGTAAGGGTATACAGATCCTGTTGACCATTTAGTTGCATCACGCAAACATTTGAATCAACATAATACCAATATACATTATGTTTAGAAAGGTCTAGATTAATATTTATATATCCTAATGATACACATCATTGTTTTGAGCAAGCCGTTCCAATAATTCGTAATTTAAACTATTTGTACAAACAAACATTCAACTCTAAGATAAAGAATACCGACGCCATTTTGAATAATCCCTCACGCAAACATCAACGCATCTTACATTTTCATACCAAGGAACGGTTCCGCCAGTACTAAATATTTAATACATCAGAATTTTTGTATCTTCTTCCAATATCGCTCCCGAAAACTTCCTTTCCACCTCACGAACACGACTCCCCGGCCTCTCCCAAGGCCTTCAAACTCCTCTTTTTCTCCCTTCGGAAAAAAAACCTTAGTCCCTAACCTTTTCTCCTCCTGCGATCCGTGTAAAATTAGTTTTTGAGATAAGTAAGTCCCAACATAATTAGACTTCTTCTTCCCTTCTGCTCTCCCCTATTTCCGATTCCAGAAGCTCTCTATCTCTCCCACTTCCCGTCCGACCCATCCCCAATCCATCTCGCACCCCCGGCCCAAAAAAGGAAACCTCCGCGCGTTCTTTGCGTTCTTAATCTCGGCCCTACAATTTTGAAATTTTAATTTGTTTTCTTATATTTCATATAAACACGTGTGTCTTCATCTCCTCCATCAAAAGACCTGCTCGTTATTTTTCTCCAGCACAGTTTCATGGGTACATTCCTCGCGGTCGGTAGGATAAGATGCTCTTATTTCGTTCTACTATATTTTTGGAACGCAATTATCTCCTTTTCCCTTCCCTCCTCCCTTGATTTTCGCTTCCGAGAATAACTTAATATTCTTTTATATTCAAACGTCTTCCTGGATCCCGAAGGTTGTGCCCTGGGCACCGTTCTTCATGTTATATGGCGGTAGTATTGCTAGAATTCCGGTTACGTTTTACCCTCTTGCCAGACGCTAGTTCCCACGCTAGCAAAATAGCTATTGGAGCGTTTTTCAAATCTCTAAGTAAAAGGTTGTACGAGAAGCGAAAATTAGAGACTTGACCTGGACTCAAATTCCGGGCAGGTATTCTAACATCTGAGCTACCAAGCGACGCTATCTTCACTTCTGCAAACGATTGTCTTAAATATCGCTTTGTTGGCTCGGTTACCTCAATGAGGACCTCTGGAGGTAGTTAATGCCACTAAGTGGAACACTACTCTCTTTCTAATAAAAGCCCCCCGTCAACAGGAATGAAGATTACGTGGTTTGGTAGTTCAGTCCCCCGAGCCCGGGACCGCTTTCACCAAAGGGAACGCGACAACCTTTCGACATGCAGATAACTTTGTCTTACAATTTTAAAAATAATTACGATTATTGTACAACATCAAAGTCGATCATAAAAAGAAAAATCAAAAAATTAATATATCCACCATTAAGATTCTTAAGGAATAAAGATTAATTCTAATCATTCAACCTCTTTTACCTTCAACTTCAACTACATCAGGTGGTATATGAATGAAAACAGCCAGGGTTCCGGAGGGTGGATATCTATTTGATAAAACTTATAAATATAAAAAAATGCTTTTCTAGTATAGAAGAAGAAATATAACAATATTATAAGCTCATCGCAATAGTGAGTTAGCAAAAAAGGTAAGGGAGTAGTTGTATTGGTAAAAGTGCTTCAACAGCTCAGGTCTTTTTGCACGTGGGCCACCACCGGGAATCGAAGCCGGAACCTCTTTCGCAAAAGGAGTACTCATCGACTACTTGGCTATCCAAGAGCTACGAGGTAAGGACAAGTGTTCCGAAAGGAAACCAATTCTCGCACAGAAAGAGGATATGATGTTGGAAATGGTGGGCTAAACGGTACGCCCCTGGAAACCCAAGAATAAGCGAATGTAGAAAAAGTCGATGGGACAGAGGCTCTATCCCGTACTATCCACTAGACAGTAAATTACTCTAACGATTAAACTACCTCGCCGATCAGTCAACACATCGCTTTAAATCGCCCGGGAAGTGGAAGATCTTGGTTCGGATCCCGGTTCCCTCGACTTTGCTCATTCACCTAAGTATCATTGGTTAAATCTCGTAGAGGAGAGTGCCTCGTAGTGTGAGTGGAAAAATCTCCCGTAGACAATTCAATTGTTAACAATAAGTACGCTTAACCATTAGGTATACAATGAATAACAATCAATAAATATGCCATTTCATAATTTGGATGCAATAAAATAACTAAAACATAATAATATACATAATGCGTACATAAAAAAATTTCAAATGTACTAAGCTTGACACTTTACAATATACATAGATAAACATAATTTAAATACTATGAGTTTTTTAAATGTTTTGCATTTTACGGCAGTGGTAGAGAATTGAGAACTTCTTAGGTAAAGCATTTCATTCTCTTATACCTCTATTTATAGAAGAGTATTTCGCCAAATCGGTTTTCTGTTCACGTTCTTTCATTTTTAATGAGTGATCGCCTCGTTCAGTATAATTGGATTTATAAAATCTTGCCCCTAGTTCATCCCAGCCATCTTTACAGTTCCACGCGTTAAATACACTAGTTAATCTAAATTTTTTCTTTAATAAATAACGATTCCCATCCTAGCTGATCTAACATTTTATTAACACTCGTTCATGTGAAATTTTTCCAAACTAAATCCCCTGCCATAGTTTTACAATGTAATATAAGTGATTTCAACTCATACTGATATTAATATACAAATTTTATACAACTAACTCCGGGATAACGTGTTCCATCCTCGGAGAAAGCTCGGATCTCCGTCCTGCATTCAATTCAATAACGTTGACCCAGCATCCTTAAAAAAAGGAAAGCTACCTGAATTAATGAGTAGCGTATCCATTGCGGTCTAGAAAAGCCAATAAGCTGGCGTCGGAGTCGACACGCCGACTACATGTCATTCATCTGAAATGGCACTTGGCGTCTAGGCGGCTGCCCAATATTTTTTTAAATACCGCCCAAACGATTTTGCAAGGATCCACTATTACTTGAAATCAGATAGCCTTCAACGGCTATTTCTTCAAATATTTTATACAGTAATATAGTATGGATCATTTAACTACATACATGATGAAAATGAAGTGGTGAATTAACGAAATTCCTGATTATGAGACTAACTTGGAGAAAAATGTGGTCAAACTTTCTGATGATTCATCAATTATTAGAAAATTTCCATAAACTAAAATATTAAACTCAAGGAAAAGCGCTCCCTAGAATTCAGAAGTAAGTTACGTAATGTATATAAATGTTTGTACGATTTTGTAAGAAATGCAAGTTTTTAATTTTTGTTTTAATCAATGGGTCACTTATAATCATGAAATCCATCACCTTTGTCAAATTCAGCATCAGTTGGCCACCAGTAATTCAGCTAATTCAAATAATAATAACTAATCAAAATTATTAATAGCTAATTAATATTAGTGATAAATGTTGTAGGTAATCATGCCGAATCTTAGCAATAAATCAAGTAATTTTTCTTTCCCTCCAAAGACGAAAGACAAACTAGATGGTCATAGTTAAGCTATTCTGAGATTCAGCTATTTAGACAGTGATATCGAAGAAAGTGGTAGCAAGAATACGAAAATGGAAACACAGATTAATATTCTTAGTCAGAATTTCATAGGAATCTAAGATAGCGAAATTCAAACATTTACAGAGCGAGCTATGGAACTACAAAAACATTTCCTACTTCAGAAAACGATAGTTGTGAGATGAAATCAAAATTCTTAAATTCATCACATTCGGCATTAGAAACTTTCGACATACCTATTATGATAATTATTATTTTCTTGTAGATTCTAAAAACTTGAAATGAGTAGAGAACATAAAATGAATGTTAGGAGTGACCTATCTAGCAAGACAATAAAGAAACCAAAAAAAAGACAGCATCAAGAAATTTTGCATTCATAACTTCTCCTAGAACTCAAATGAAAAGTATGCGCAGATTACCTCTATTAAGCCCTAAGGACGCAATTCAGTTCTCCTATTCCAAGCTTCACTTTTGAAATTTCCATTATTTTATTTGATACAACTCTCTTAGCCTGTCGTTGAGCCCCAGGGGGACAAGTAAACGAAATTTACTCTTGCGACTCTTTCAGCTTGAACTATTCGAATCATTAAAATGATGCAGAAAAACTCCATCTTTACCGTAAGATGCAGGGTCTGATTAAACTGAATGACTTGATTCTGTGGAAAAACAAGAGTTACGGAGAAGGATTAAAAAATTCAAAGAAATCTTCTGCCTCATTAACGTCATTTACAAACAATGATTTCGTGAACTAAGACTCTGATTACATCCTTCATTCCTATCTCTGAGGGTCTTAAAATAGATGGTGGGGATAGCAGAGCTCAATCTCATTCGTAATATTATATATAACCTCATGAGAATGCTCATTTCACACCTAAGAATAAGTGTTAGTGCAGATAGATTTTTAAACTTTGTACGTCGTTAAACGGTGTGGATATAAGGTCGTACATTATCATCCATATTATCTCAGATTCAAAAGTACGTAATTTTAAGGCAAGAAAATTTTAATTAATTTTAATTTTTGGCAAGAAATGCACGTAAAGATTGATTTTATCTCCACTAAGGTGATATTTTAGAAGATAATTTTAGAATCGATAATGTCATAAAATCCTGTTGATTCAAAGTCAGATAAAAGAATAAGAATCATGAAGGATCTTTCATTTCTCCGTTACGGAAAATTCTGAGGTTTAACATAATATATTATGAATGTATTATGTTATAAAAATAAATATAAGTAACATAATAGATAACAAAATCGCGGGATATAACTACCAGAAAGTTCACTCTGAAAAATAACAATATTTTTCATACAGTTATTGTTTCCCTTCAAAAACAATTTCATAATTTTTCTAGAATACCGTGAGTTAATGAAATTAAGCTTCCATAAGGAAAAAACCATCATCCGTCCATTCATTCTTATCACAAGATAAGCTTGGAATAAGGTAAGTAAGGTATCTTCTCACTATGATGGAAAATTTCACATGGTACCAACTCCATCGATACATTTTGCACCATAATTAATCAAAAAAAACTCAAGATTTTCATGTACACTAAAAGTAGTTATTCATATTTATAACTCGATAAAATTGACTAATCAGAATTATTTAGACGTAAGTATAACGATTACGATGAATATTTTCCACGCAAGAACTGCTGTATCAATGTTAACTGTTAGCGGAACGTGTTATTAATTAATCTATCTTTGTAGTAGGAAGCACACTTTCTAGCTGAATATAAGTCATATTTTATGAGCCAAAAAAGAAACATTTTCCTCAGGAGCTTAATCTTCTACTCCATCCTTATTATCGAATGAGTAATGATCAAACGTCTGAAGGTGGCAGCTATGGAGAAAAGATTTAGCCTACAAAAAATCATTCCGAAGGTAATTGAAGCAATGAGACAAGCTATTTTGTTTTGAAATATTGATGGCTATGAACAATACGACGTTCCCTATCAATGATCCTTATTCTGTGATTCACATAAATATATGTTCTGAAACCATTTTACTTATTGCCCACCATTATACTCTTGCTAACATATAATTTTTCTACGGTCACCGTTATTAAATTTAGAGCGCATTACAACGATGTTAGTAAATTGTTTTATATTCATAATTTTTATTGATAGAATTAAATTACGTAATATATCCATTCCAAATTTTTCACATATTATAAACAAGAAATTCCCACTAGTGATCGTTAGGGACCAGTATGGCTACCACGTATGCAGATTAATCTTGAAAAAATAGAAATAAAAAATCTGAGATTGTTTGTTAGCTTTAACTTATAATGCTTGAATATAAATCCTCTAGTCCCATTACAAGTACGTACGGTAAATTAAGAGATTAATGCAGAAAATCTGAGGAGGGTTGTTTTTGTAAACAGTTTACTAATTCCATAGTTTGTAGTAATGAAAAACGCTAATCTATCTCTAACTTACAATTCCCGATTCCCCGAAAGTAATTACCCTTTTAGAGGTTATCTAAACTTGTTGCCATGGCTTTTTTGCTCTACGAAATTGTTTATAGTTAAAATTTGGACGAAACAAATAAATCTACTAAAACAATTTTCGCTGCGAAAATATTATAAAATGGGGATAAAGAGAGATATTCGATGTTGGCTTATAGAATAAATATTGTTTGTATTAAATAAATAATGTTATAGTATTAGTTAATGCTAGATATAAAAATTTTACTATCACTACAGACGATGAATTCTTAAAATCTAATGCTTCAAATCGCAAATTCCATGACGCTTAAGGATCTATTGGATTTTTTCATCATTAGAATAGTTTAACAAAGCAAACTATATTTAGTAGCCCTCACTTAGCACACTCTAAATCAGGGTTGGGATCTTTTTGGGAAATTATAAAGTTTGGTGGTGATAGTATTTTTTGAGGTTCTTCAACAGCTAAGGTAATTCACGAATTTCACACATCTCGAAAATTTAAATCTCAACGCATTCACTTAAATGATCAAAAGGAAGCCATTCTGAAAACAGCATCCAAAGTATGAAAATTCTTAAGACTAAAATAGAAAATTGTGTGATTTGTTGACAACCCCTCATAGAAATGTTAATAAAATCACGTAAAGTGATGAAAACAAATATAATAATAACCGATCAGTTATAGCTGATAGAGCTATACTCGTATTATCAAGTTTGTATGATCCTGTTTCTGATGTATATAATTATGAAAATTCTATAAAAATTACTTTACTTTAAAAAAGAATTTCTTGAAAATTTCGAGTAGCCGGTTGTTTCAAGAATGAGTATTCAGCCACCCAGATAGCTGAAAACCTGATTCAATTGGATCCCTACTACGCGAACGACACGTTGAGTTAAAAATCTGACATCTTGCTGACGGACCATCGAGCTCATTCCTCCAACTGAAGATAACAAGATCGGGAATTGGCTCAGTATCCGGCGTTTAATTCCACCCCGAGCACACTTCAATGAATCTTTAATCTTAAATCAAAAGCTAATTCCACCCTCCGGAAAAGCCAAAAAAAAATCACGGACTCTCTCGCAATTAAGAATTCATGAACTATCCACGGCGAAAATAATTTGGATCTCCTCAGAGGAAAAATAAAAGCAGCGGCCGTCATCCTTATTCTTTTTCCTTCCTCATCCTCCCCGCAGAAGGCAAAGCACTATCATTAATCCAAATTTTAAAACGAAGCGTGACATCCAGCCCTCCTTAATTAATTTCACATTTCCGGTTCGCCTCGGAAAACATTCTTCGGGGGCGGATTAAGGAAGAAAAAGGGGAAAGTTTCTCTAAGCCCCCTGAAAGATCTCTCCTCTTCTTCCTCCTCCATCTTCCCAGCAAACTTCCCATAGAATTCCGGTCCGGCTCACCTCCTCCATCCCATCTCATCATATTATTTATGTAGTTCCATTACTTCCACGCTCATCGAACAACCTCTCCGAGAGGATGATAATAAAGCCGCGAGGGAATTTTTCTATATTTAAAAAAAATAAAAGCGAGTCCCAAACCCCTCAAAGGGCTATCTTTCATCGGAAAACTCTTCTTTACCGCGTTTAACGCTCTATCCCCCCGTCCCGATTCCCTGCCTCCCTTCCCGCGCCTGGATCCCAACCCAACCCCTCCATCTTTCTCGCGCTTCAACAGTTCTTCCCGTTCTCCCGCCTCATCCCTGCCTCACTACTCTCCGATAAATATTTAACTGGTCATGACACTTCATTTTCCGAGCCAGTAGGTGCCAGCTGAAGTGGGGAGTCGAGCTCCCTTTAGCGCCGCCTCCCCAAAATCCCCCCCCACCCTCATAACCTTTCACGGTCTCTTATCGAGACGCGCTGGTGTCACGCCAGTAGTCGGAAGGACTGGCGACGTCCGTCTTGACAACGCCCCTCCCTTGCTCCTTGCAATTTCCTCGCTTTTTTATTGTTCCCCTATTTTTTCCGGATGACAGTCGTTTTACGCAAGGTTACATTTATTCTCTCCCGCTTCTCGTCACGGGTGGGAATGCTCCTTTTATTCGTTATCTAAGCGTGCGCGAGATATCGGCCTCTGGTGCATGGGGCGAGGATGCGTGTGTCGACGCTCGTTAAATAGATGAATAGTTTTGTTGGCGAGAGATATCAGATCGGCCTTTTTTAAAGTGTCCGCGCTCGTCAGCTGGGGGTGAAATTAAATTTGGATGGGAAAAATGGATTAGGGATGTGAGTGAATGCTTTGATGACCTCGCAAACAATGCTCATTGCTTTCGTAGAGTTCATAATAGTTTTTCGGGTGTTGGGAGATAGGATGATCGTTCTGATAACCAGTTAATTATATTTCATTCGATATTTATGACTTTGTATACTCGTGTAAATGTGGTAATATAAATTACATTTGATTCAATTTTAAGAGAAAATCCATACTTGGGACCTAAAAATGAAAGGAATATTTTAATTTCATATACAGAAGAACTTGTTAAGTGCATGTAAAAATAAGTGATTAACCGTAACTAGAAATGAGCTATAAAAGCTCGATGAAAACGTTTTTTCTCAGCATCTGCATTTGCTGTATTTGATAATAAACTTCGTAAATCTTCCTGAAATATATTAACAAGCCTTAGTATCAGTGGTGGGTATAATCTCAATAAGTTCAAGCTTGACTTGGTGGAAGTTAATGTCCATGCTAAGATTATTTATTATTTTCACAATGTAAAAGAAAAACTGAAAAACTAGTAAATTTGTGGTATAAACCAATATGATACCACTATCTTTTTGCGGAAATATAATGGTTTTTTTAGTTTTATTTTACTTTGTGAACATTAAAAAATAATTTTATCACCAGTGGTAGGGTTCATTCAGTTCGCACCAGTTCTCGTAAACCTGTTCTTAAAAAGACGAAGGAAAAGTGTCTAACTTAATACGATAGCTGATACCAAGGAGAAACAGATGCGAAAATTTATCTTCTTGACTGGGACTCGAACCCCACTTCCTGATAGCGGTGATTGGTGTCAATAAGTTTCACAAGTGCAACTTGCCTAACTCACAAAGTCTCCAGTTAACAATGTGGAACTGAGTCGGTGCAGTAGCTTGGTTGTTAGAAGACCTGCTCTAAAAGTAAAGGAACTGGCTAGGGTCCCAGTCATGTCGATAATTTTTCACATCAGTTTTCCCATATTCTTAGAAATTTCAGAGTTTACCGAACTGATTCCTAAATTTATTGATATGATAGCAATAGAAAAATATACCTGGGTGTACAATGATCACCCCATTATAGTGAGAATTTTATTTTAATGTTGGGTAATGCAGTACTTCATTCTTATTATCTTAAAATTTTGTTAACAATTTTTTACTATATATAAGGCATAATAAGGCAAAAAGCAGTACATGGGACATATGCGAGGTTGCATACTTCTTAAGGATAAGAATCTACTTCTGAAATTTTGGAATCCCACCACTGGGCGGTATATTTATAAAATTTTCATAAGCATAAAAGCCGACTCTAGTGACGGAATCTTCATCATGTTATCTTCCTACACCTAAGTTCGAGTCCCGAATAAATATTCGTGATATCGAAATGGCTGTTTATCTCTTTTCCTCTTGTATCTATCGCTGTAGTTGTCCAAGAATAAATGTTTCTGGATCATATGTAATGAATTAAAGAGAAAAAAAAGATTAGTAAGTATTTCATGGAAATTCCATTATAGTATCTCGCGAGGTTGGAAAACATTTTTTAATATTTGAAGTAATACGGTGTTACGACGTTGTCAAGCAACTTAATGAAAGGAAATCGTTAATTTGCGCTTATCCCCATCCAGAGAAGAAATAGGGAACATGTGGCTTTCCGGTCAGATGAGGCTCTTTTGGTCGTACGTTGTGGCCTTTTTGAAACAATACTCCAATTTAAATATTTTTCCTAATCTACCTAATTTTTCAAGTATAAATAGAGTATAAAACATTCCCATTCAGTTTAATCAGCGAATAAATAAGTTTTCTGATTAAAAAAAATATCTGTGAGATCTGGATTTAGGCAACACACAGCATGAGAAAGGCCTGGTGATTTTAAATAAGATGGTCTCCAGAAATTTGAAACAAATCCGGCATACAAGTCTGGTAGCGATATAGAAATATCACTATAGACAGTTAAGATAGATAAACTTTGTGTTTCATTAAAAAAATAACTTTATAAGGTTCATTTTGTAATCCCAAAATGATCATTCTGATCTTTCTTATCTTACCGATTCTTTTGAGGCGTTGAAATCTCCTTTTAAAGAGTTTCGAAGAAGACATTTTCTTTAATTAGCGATCAGAAAATCGTGAAATGATGAAAAAATTGTTCGCACTGCTAAATAAATCGATTATTCACCAATACGTACAGGTTTCAGGAACCCATGAAATTAAAATAAAGATATAGGTAAATATCGGAATATGAAATAGTAGGATATAATATTTAATTATTGATACGTAAATACACACGGAATAAATTTATCGCCAGTAGATTACAAATAAATAACATTTTGAGACACTTATTCCAGAATTTGAGTAAAACACAAATCATTCAAAGAAATGTTTCGGCCCAATATCATGAGGGCAAGAAAGGAATGAAATTAACAGTTATAGTCATATAGTACGACGTACCTCAACACAAAATAATTTTCAAACATATTCCCTTCATTACATACATACAGATGCGCTCTCACATAAGTTTCACTTCATATTCCATGTCAATATTTTAAACGTGCAATTCTTTTCATAGTTTCATCTAAAATGTGGTTAGTATTTCGCTATGAATGCCAGTATTATAGCACTGTGGTAGTTGAGAAACAAAGAATGTTTTGCAAGTTTTTCAAGGAATCATTGTTATTGGTTTACAAGGAGCCGAGTGAACACCGCAACATCAGCCGGAAATAGCGCCATATTCAGAATGTTACAGGTTTTATATTTTCGCATAGAAAAACAAAAGAGAAGGGTCTTTACATTTTTTTATTTTTATAAGTCTTTCACACCTGAAATACGAAAATTAATCTTCTTTATTTTGATTTACTTGGCATAGAGAGTAGAAAAATTGTTGTTTAATGCCTTCCTGTTATATTTTTTAAGATTAGCGTGTTTTTGAGCAAAAAGAGCCTTTTCCATTGTTACCTAATTTTGTTTTTTTCACAAGAATAAGGTAAATAAATGTTCGATATATCAACTTAGACGGAGGATTGGGTACAGCAGATTGCAGTGTGTTTGAGGACGATAAATGCACGCCTCTTAAGAGGGTAGCAGAGCGTCTTAGGCGGTATTTTTACCGTGTGTTTAGTGTAAAAGGGACCGGAAGGGGGAGAAAACCACGCATTAAGCGGTATAGCATCTGAAGCGAGATAATTTCAGCGGCAGTGTTTAAACGAGTTGCACTGTACATTGTGACTTTATTAGAAAGACATTACGACAGTTGTTAGTTACTCAAAATCCTAATGGTATGAGTTTAGAAGGGCCTTTACGGCGGATTCACACTTTGTCGCCCATTCAACGCCTCCCTCCCAAAATTTCGTCCATTCACGCACACTTAATCTTCTAAATATTTCGCCACGAATTCGAAATATGCCGTCGACACGATAACTCACTCTAGGTGAGAAATTCCATCATTAAGGAATATTCCACCTCCCTCTAGAGGGCGGGGGGAGAAGAGCCCGGGTGAAAAATGAAGTCCGAAGGAAATTCAACCATTCGTAATTCCCCAGACACAGTGGATTCCTCCGTCGCCCCCACTAAAAACGCCGCTCGAGAATCGAATTTAGACGTACGGAAGGAAACGAAACATTTGAGCTACGAAATTCCACCGTAATCCAATCGCCTGGAGTGAGGAGGGCAACCACCTTTTTCCCTGAGCTCCCTGTAAATTCTGGGATCAGTCGTGACCCATTCCCCTCTAATGTTCTTCCATTACAAATTCCTTCGCCTCCTAAACCATCGAGATCACACTCTGGATCGCCCCCCCGCACCCCCACAGCACCCGTTAACCGCCTCCGAACGTCAAGCGACGGCTCCCGGCTGCCTCCTGCGGCCTACGAAGACATTCGTTTCCATTAGTCCCTGATTGGAGTTAACGTTCAATTGTCACAGAGTCCACTATCGAAAGCTCTCGGCTACATCGGCAACGCGTCCCCGATGAGTGGGTGGCGGGAGTGGAGTTGCTGCCAAAAACTACTTTTCCCCCTCCCTCTCTTTCTTCTCCTTCCGCGTTGTTTTCCGTTTACGAATCGTTTTTCGGTCGTTAATATTACGAGTTTCTGAATGCATGATGTGCAGCGATGCCTAGTGGAACTTCAGGACTCGAAAAAAAATTAATAATTGTTTATGTGCAACTTCACACAATAGAAAAACTACAAGCGAACACTTTTACCGGAACAATGTAACCGGAAACTCGATAAATGAGTATTGTTCTGATGATGGTATAAGTCTGCCGAAACCGGTGAACGTGCTAGCTTCTGTTTTTTACATTGTGTGAAATTTATATTGTGTGAAATTTATATTGTGTTAAATTTATATTGTGTTAAATTTATATTGTGTGAAATTTATATTGTGTTAACTCACACAAACGATGGAAATGGAATTTTTACTTTGCACATTAAGTTGTGCGACTAACCAAGGCTATACAAGAAGTGAAAAATTGTGACTTGGCTGGGACTCGAACCCACGTCTCCCACTTTCTGGGCAGGTATTCTATACGTGGCTCGGTAGTTCAATGGATAGAATACCTGCCCGGAAAGTGGGAGACCTGGGTTCGAGTCCCAGCCAAGTCACAATTTTTCACTTCTTGCATAGCATTGTGTGAACTATTAAATTTTTTCATTATGAATGCCATTTAAATTTTAATAACCTTCCACATTCCACGGAACATACACTAACGGTAGCTGTTTTGCATGATGTTAAAATTGCAAAATTTCTATCTGTAAGATTAAATCAAATGTACACGTCTTGAAAATATAAAACAACGCAAGTTCCTCTGGTTGTTTGTATCTGATGAGCTGCTTAAAATTGGATAGCTTTCCACATTCTGTGTTTGATGCGCGAATGGAGCTGTGTTTTGCTTCGTAGCATAGTAAAATTGCTGTTTGTAAGATTAAATTCAATGAACACGAATTGAAAATATAACGCCAACATAAGTTCTTATTGGTCTGTTGTCTTTGCCGAGTAGCTCTTTGGTGAATTTCCACGTATAATAGACTCAATAGAACAACAGAAACAAATAAAAAAAACTCGAAAAAATTCTTCGTGTCGAAGACAATAGTTGTGACAATGATCACGTTAAGTTCAGGAAAGAAATAAAGAGCAGAAGTTGATTGATAGAAAGTGATTCAAGTGCAAAGTAACTGTTATTATCGTTTTCGTTTATTTTATTACTATACAGGTCCTTTCTCTTGTCCACTTGTTGAAGTCATATAATTTACGAAAGCTAATAAAAATTAATTTACAACCCAATGTACAATCTTGTGAATTATTTCAAGCATTATTTATAGGTGTGAAACTATCCTCATACTTGTATATAAATGTCATTTTCGTAAAATGACAAATCCACTGTACAGGTGATCGTTATGTGTACTAAAATCTCCAGCCACAAAACATAATATCCGAAGAAGTAAAACGTAACTAATTTCGTATCCTAGCATCCATCTATCTACAAATTCTATTGTCCTCGTAAAAACGAGTAAATTTCCTTCTAAAATCCACATATCTTTCGTTCAAATCTCTCTCAACGCTCTCCATTCACAAGTGCACTTAACCGTTTCCCACGATGCATCACATTCGAGGGCAATTCCCTCGAAAAAACAAAAGGCGCATTGCGACGCGGAAAGTTTACCTCCAAGAAATGCGTTTCAAGACCTCTTCCGAAGAAACTTTTCCGAAATCAAACAAACACGAGAGAAAAACTAATTTTTGCCGGGAAAAAAATGTGCGCGATACCGTAATGGAGGGAGGAGAAAACGCGAAACGTTATTTAAAAAATGAGAGCGGGGTTCTTTTGTTCTTTTTAAACTCAGCCACGCCTTTATAGCATCTTCTCCGTTCCCACCCACGCTTTATCCTCCGACTCCGCCCCCTTCCTTCCTTCCCCCTTTAGTTCGCAACTGCCACACCAGTCGGCGCCCACCACCCACTGGGCCGCCAAATGAACAAATTTCCTGTCGCACCGCGCCGACCAAATTGAATACTAAACCCTTCCTTGCGAGCAGGGGAATTAATTGTTTTTCTGTAGTGTCTTTCCTTTATTTGTGTTTTTTCTCTTCCCCTTTTATTCTGCTCACCCCTTCGGACGATCCTTTACCCTTTCCCGGAGTCCTTAATCTTTCTCCCCCTCAGACTTCGGACGTTAATTCACCTCCACCGGCGATACCTCTAAACTGTTTCAGTGTTCCGTTTGGTTTGTCCGAAGATGATTCCACTCGCTTCCTCAAACTGTCCTTCCTCTATTAGAACGATTCCCCAACGCTAATAGCGACCTTAATCAATTTTACTCCTTTTTCTTTGCTGCGATTAAATCCCAGGAATTTTCAACTTCTCCAAACTACCGGACGATTACTTTTGTATCTCTCGCTTTAAGTTTTTTCCTCCCGAAAATTTGCGAGACTAACCGCGGGAGATTAACTTTCAAAGCGGCAGAGGTAAAAGCTTTGACTTACAATAAGAGATGTATACGAGGGTGGTCTGAAAAGTTTTCGACCCCAGATTTTTCAGAAATTTCAGAAAATTTTCAGAAAACATATCGAGAAATGGAGAAATGTCGGAAACTTTTCAGACCACCCATGTATTTCCACACATTCGAATAAATATCTTTTAAAAAAATACAATACAAAAAGAATTTATTTTTTGGCTAAACTGGGGCTAGATAGGCCCATGTTCCATCTAACCTTCAAATAACGTATTTAAAATGCATATCATATGACGGTACATTGATCATCATTGAAATTTTGTTTATAGTTAGCCGTAATTGGCCTCGCGCTGTATATTGATACATATTTAAATAAATAAATAATAGCCCTCGTAATGTACATAGTTCACAATTAGTGATACTTTAAATTTGAATTGAAGGAAAAATTATATCGAATATCGAAAATTATATTGAATCATTATAAAGAATCGTTTCATTTAAAGCAACCGTTTCTTTAGTAAAGCATGCAACTTATGCAAATACAAATTACGTTAAACAGCCTAAAGCTCAATATTTGACCCAAGTAATTAATAAATTGTGTAAAGAGGAATGTTATACATCTGTATTTTAATGCAACTGCGTAATCAACAGAAACGGGAGCAAAATGGATCTGTAACAATCGGACATTAAGTGTAAGAGGAATTATACTTAAAACGAAATTAAAATTAAAATAAAATTTAAAATAAATCAATCCAGCACTCGATGACATAGCTGTACAAGTTCTCAAACAACCCAGTGAAATAAATGGTAAAAATATATTAAAACTGACTGATTTAGAAGGCAATTATTACCTATAAAAGTATCAAAGGTAAGCTTCAAGTGGTTCAAGATCCCCACGTATAGATATCGCATCACATCATATTCCATTTTCATTCCATTACAATTATTTGTTTGTAATCCATCGTAACTCTGGAGGGATATTTTTGGAATTTGTGTCCCACTCGTCGCTCGCAACGTCAAAGAACTAAAGTATGAAAAACGTAATTCATAAACGAAACACTGTTTTGCTCAATTCATTATTGGCTTAACGCTGAGGCAGAAAATTGAAATGCATACTCAATTTAAATGGAATGCATGGCTCGGTATTCTCAATATTTACGCGCTTCATTTTTGGTATTATTTATTTAATCCCAATTTGTAATTTCTGAAATTTAATCCTCGTGCCATTTCTAAACCCCATCATTGAAAAAAAATCCCTTCCGCAGGAAAATATACATCATTTTCCATTCACTTCTTCGGCTTAAATTATTCACACATAGAGCTTCCAGATAGAAAAGTAGGTAGCGCTTTCGCCTTTAATGAAAGCGGCCCCGGGCTCAGTTCCCTGTAGAAGCCCAAATGTATGAAATAACCTTGGCTGTCGAAGCACTTTTAAAAATACTAATATTAATTACTCAAATATTAATACTTTTATTACTACTTACTATTAATACTAATATTATTTATTTAAATCACTTTCTGATAAAAAAAACCTACAGGATATTGTATAAGGATACTTAGTCAGAAACTTAACCACTTCCTCTGTGGTCCTCCAACACCATGAGATTTATAATTTCCAAACGAACTTATATTGCCGTTTTTTAGCACATTCAAAGTTAATATAACATTCAAATTTGAAATTGACCTTTTTTGAATTTAATGTATACATACATGGAAAAGGAAAATTTACCCGTAATAATTATCTATTTCTTAGAACTGATCCATAGCCTTAATTTTTTGATTGGATTTTCTCGAATTGCAATTTTTTATCAAGCTGAAGATGAAACTGCTACTGCAAATAAAAATTCGTGAAAAAAGGATGTAACAATTACAATTGTTCAAATTCCAAGGTAATTATCATCCAATTGACTGTTATTCCTGCAATTTTTTGTTACATAGAAAGGAAATCTTTAAAAAAAATTAAATTAGTGTATTTAACTACATTTTAACGTCTTGTTGAAAAATAAAACCAAGAGATTTTCATATACCTAGATGACTAAGCAAGGAAACCATATTTTTTCTGTGTCTTCTACTTAAGAACTCCCCAAATTAATGTAGTTGAATTTCTACCGCCTCGAAAAATTGAGCTTGTATCGAGACAAGAATCCGGAAGTTCAATTTTTGTAATGATTTCAAAAGGAAATTTGTTGTATACGATAATCCTAGATAGTGATCCTAGATAAGAAATTTTCTTAACATACCTTCATTCCCTCAATGAAAATATCTTCTGCGTTCATTTACCCTCGAAACCGTCTCACAGCTGAACTTGTGCTTTCTAAATTCACCAGTTACTCCTCTTCTGTAATCATTAAGACAGCTGCCACTTTCCCCTTCACTGGCTAAAAGTACGTGTGGCCAAGAGATGAGAAGTACCGTTTTCTATAGCAACCGCAAAACAATCTACTCGTATATGTGCCAATATGTTGAAATGACGATCACTCATAATCCACGGATTCCATTTCATCGGATGCCTTCCTTCGTTACAGTCCTTTTTTAATAAGTATGAGAAAAAATGAGTCTCTCATCCTCTGAAACAACTATAGACATTACACTTAACGTAGTAACACACACAAGGTAACACACTGAAGTTTCATCTACGACATGAATCTTTATTTCATGTACACTGCTCTAATACATATAGCAAGAACTGTAAAACCAGCAGGAGGACTAAAGAAAACTTCGACTTCCCCGTTAGAAAACTCTCGTTTGGCGTCACTGCTTCCTTGAATACCATCCAAATTAACAGCATTGCGAAGAAAAACATTTACCTGAGGTATATCTGACAATCGCTTCTTGGAATTTTCTAACGGTAGCTATTTCCTACCTAGGCTTTAAGGACGACCGAAACCGATTAGCTCGTAGACTCCTGAATCATTCCCAAGCAAATCAGTAGTGGCATTTTACTCATTCAACTTTTGTTTTACTTGAACAAGGGCAAACGATTTAACGAGTGTCCCTGAGTCTCCTTAATCAGATGGGCCAGAACAAGGTTATCAAACCGTTTTGGCCGGAGAACCACATTAGAAACTTCATCAAACTTGCAGTCCGATAGGGACCCTTCAATTCAAACCACTATTCTCTCACACAAGTATTTCCTATCTTCGTACAGCTATTATAGCGTAGATTTTTTACGCCGAAGATTTTATGCCTGCCTGATTGTATCATTAAAACTATGCATGTAAACAGCGTAAATGGTATTCGGTAAGCAAATTTAAGTGAAATTCATGTTTCATATTCTTGAAACACTAATATATTTTCTCTCGACTATAGTCGCTTCAAAATTAATTTTTCCTCGATCGTTACGCAAAAATAACAGACTATAGAGTCGTATTCACCCTCTGCCATACGCCGAAAGTCAGATGGAGGGTCCATATGTTGATGTAGAATCAATCCTAGAAATGAATTAAAATCCTTTTTCAAATTCAAAGAAAAATGTAATCTCGAAACTTTGCAGATCTTTAATTGCAACAATATTGCGAAGTTACTATTCTTTTAGGCACTCAGTCGAGAAGTACCAAGAGAAATAATATTCGCATAAAAAATGTTGCTCGCGAAAGATTAAAACATTAAAATTTGGAATCGGAAGAGGAATGTTAAGCGATGGTTGAAATTTCGAGCAAATAATGAGAGTCGTCCGACAAAATTACCTACATTTCTCAGAACTCAAAAACTTTTTAATTAAGTCTTTGTCTACATTCGTCCCCGCAGCATCACAAATACAGTTATTCAAGGATTCAAAATATTTATTTGCAAAGAGGGGCATTAGTTCAAAACCAGTCAATTATTAGTTCGGCTAAAGTAACATTCTCTTTTTGCTTCTACTATTTTCAAGATCTTGCCTATGTTTTAATGAAGCTTTGTGATTTTTCTTAAATCAAACTTTAAAGAATGGAAATTTAACCCATTAGTATCCGGTCTCCTTTAGCAATATTTATGAAATTTTGATTACGTCTCAAAATGTGAATTTCTTTCCTTTGCTTTCCAAATTGAATTTTTTGTTGCTGAAAGTTCTGTTGATTATAACAACCACTTTGCTATTTCGAGCAGCATGCCCCTATTTGTTTATATAGTGGAATACGAATTTATCCATTTTTCTAATACCTTACAGTATGAATAAAGTTAATGGATTGATATTCACGCAAGACTGGTCTGAACTGGTCAATTAATCTTAAGTATTAAAGCTGTGTGTCACATTGCTAGGGAAGATTCATTATTCAGTAAGTAATCTTAGCAGTGAATAAGGTTGGATTTTACTAGAAATAATGGTTTCTATAACCAGGTTTTAGAAGTAACGATACGAATATCAGTTGTAATATGTATTTACAAAAGAATAGTACCGGAGTTAGGAGCAGTGCCAGCTAGCTGTTAAAATAGTAGTGCTACAAAAGATTAAAGTTTCACGGTACTTAAAACATAGAGTGAATAAACAGAACCTTTTATTCGAATTATACAATAGAAGACAATAACTGAATTAATCAGTAGTTTTCATTCAGTTGTCCTACTTCTACGAGCATCCACTAAAAAATTCGTTAGCTGAAGCCATACTCGTTAGTGGAGTCTGAAAAATAGAAAAATATATTTCTTTGGCCGGATTATTCGTTAGCCAAGGTATATTTGTAGCTTAAGATGTGCAAATTTCACATTTAAACGTCCAAATCATTACCCGTCATTCTCACAGTTCCCTATTAATCTGCCCTTCTGCTATAAAAGCTAATGTAGGCAAGTTGTATAGCTGTGTCCTAAACATCGGTTGATCAGTTAGAGGCGCGAACTTAATCAGAGGTAAATTTGAACATCCGATCAATCCTGTTGGTTTATTTACTTGGAGCAAGTCTCCGTGAAGTTTCTCTGCCATGGATTACGTAAGGTAAACAAAGCATTTCATCAAATGCAGCGAACCTAATATTATCGCAAAGGGCACATTAGCGTTCGAAATTGGTTGTGAAGAACTTTCTCGTACACTCTTTTGTTCAATTTTCAAGCAAAATTAAACTAAACATTTCGTCTCGAATGACAGGTTTTTTCTGAAATATCACGCTATGGAAAAATTTATTCCTAGAAATCTGTCGATGAATTTATGCAGCGAAATATTGATATTATCTCCATGATAATTTTTGACAACTGAAATAAATATCATGAATTCTAATGTCACGAATATAGTTCACAACTCTTAGTATAAAATCAAGATTATCAATAGTAATTTATGAGAGCTTTTCGTCTTTATTTGATCTCCGATCATTGATTTATTTTTAATTCTTTTAATTTAATTATTTCTGATAAGTGATCACAAAAAATTCATATAAATATATCTAGCCCATTTCATTTTTTTTAACTTCAAGAAGGCATTACTGAGGAAACCTTTCCAATATTTTCTTCTAAATTTTTTAGATGTAAGCATTGAATTTATTTATATTTTTTGCTAAATTAAATGAAATCAGAACAGCGGAAGAAAACAGGTCTTCTCAATCAATGGGAACCTTTTCCACACGAAGTCATTGACTCATATGGACCTCTTTAATGAGATTTTTGTATTAATTTCCAAAAAAGAGATTAAATGTTTTCCAAGTAGTAACTATTTAGATAAAATCTAACGGTAGTCAGTATTGAATGTATGACTTGGGAGTATTGAGACAAATGTACTAAATTTAATGTCGGAAAATATGATATTATTACTATATGTAATACCCTACAAGCCAAGAGCCCAAATCGAATAATATGCTTACCACCCCTCTATCAGGCCCCTGATAATTGTATTGTTTTATCTCCTACTCGTTTGTTACATTATATCACTTTAATTACCGTACTCAACCACAGCTCCAAACAATAACTAAAAGATATATTGTGAAATATCACCACTAGTTTTTTATTGGAGACCGATTATAACTAAAAAGCCCCTTCTACTTCAGGTTCAGACCTGCAGATGGCTAACTAGCGTCTAAAGCGGTAGAGAGTACATTTATGTAGGCGTTATATACGTTTTTACTTAAATTATACTAGCTACATCATTATTCATTTAGGTGTGTTTATATTTTGCGACGCATTATCTTACCCAGATTGATCGTATGAAATTTACAAGGTATAGTTGGTGAAAATCTATCATAACCCAAAAAGAGACAGAATGGTACTTTTTCCACAAATTTATTTGCACACGACCGATTTCAGAGAGCGTCATCACCAGGTACCAGTTCTTAGTCATCTTACCGGTAGCTAAGAGATTTATCATTCAGCTCCATCTTAATAGTCATACGATCATTCCGAACTAAAGTTCGCATTAATCATCATCACAGAGTTGACCCTAAAATCGTGTAATACTTGAATCGATGCGGGCAGTCAACGGACAATGCAGCGATCGGAGCAAAAACACCCACTTTCTCGCCCAAAGACCTTGCACGATATTAACGTAGACTCGTAGAAAACATACCGTCGGAGAAAGTAAATGAAAAAACCCGCCGCGTTATCCACGCAAATCCAAAACTATGAGCAAGAATTAAGTAATTAAGGGCGCATAATATGGGCCGTCAGGGGGAGCAAATCCAGGCAAGCGGGCTAAAGGAGGAGTTGAATGGTCCCTTCCGCGTTGTGATACGGAAGGATCAAAGCGGGCAAATTACGGCAGCGTAGGGATATTAAAAGGGGATCTAGCTCTTCCTCGCGGAGTGGTGATGAGGTTGGATGGTAGTGTCAGCGGGTTTGAGAAGAGAAGGAAGGTTGACAGGTGGACTCCGATGGGGGAATGCGAAGGGGGAAAACCGGCGAATTTTCAACGCCGAGCGTAAGTAAACGGTAACTAAGGACCGCCCCGCAGGGAACGAAAAGAGCGGGCGAATGAAAAAGAGGGAAAATAAACTGCGAGGAAACAAAACACGGCCGCGAGGCGCGTCGTGCTTCAGGAGCTCTTTATTGGTTTCATCCCATTGCTCGATGCAAAACACGTCCTGGTGCGTACGACCTCTGCCCAAATCGCGCTACTCCTCCATTATCTCCTCCTTCTTTCCGTCCCTTTTCATTCATTGCTATTGACAAAGAGCCCTTCCCTAGAGTAGGAGGAGAACTAAAGGTTCCATGAATGAGGAAAAGAGATAATTTGTGGGCTATGAATTAATAGCCTTCCATTGAAAGATTTCATCAAACGTTGTTCTTACGTCAGCGGAGTATTCGAATATTATTGAAGGTCGTTTTAGGACTCAACCCCTCCAGCTTTTGGAAGCTTATGAGAGGGCTTTCTAGGCTGAATTAGGAGTGATACAATTTGCTCCTGTTTACTTCACTGGGTCAGAATACTATGAGTGGAAGAATCCATGTAAATTCAGCACAATGACCCATGGAATTTTATAGCTTTCCATAGTGACCAGGATGAATGCCATTCCTCAGTACCTCTGATACCTCGGTATCTCTTACCTTGCCATATTAAAGGGTAAGAATTAGATACATACATGATAACCAATGACATATATTTCTATCGCATACAGATGAAAAATATGCAGTATATGATATGATACCAGGATCTATTTTCCATAGAAAACATGAAATAATCACAGTATCAAATCATTCATTTCATAAATTACAACCCACACTTGAACTATTGATCGTTAATAATTATTTACTCTGTTCCCCAAGATTTCTCCCAATCATATATTTTATCCCTAATGATATCTGAAGAGAAACCTCTAATCATTAGCTTCTGTATACATTACAGAAGACCTACGCCTATGAAAACTGTGAAAATTTTACGTACTGATTTAGTTCCAAGTTATTAGGTCTCTGCCGGAATTAATTGTTCTGAGCGTAGTTTTCCCAACGTGTATATGAATATTCAAAGTAGAATAAGGTGCAATAATAGAAATATATATGTATGTGAAGCCAATGAAGTATCGGGAAAATTTAATGAAATCCCAATGATATGAATGGAGAACATTGTTTTTCCAGTTAAAGGTTAAACTATTTCAACTTCGTTCCATCACATAACCAGCGTATAATAGGCTTCATGCAGAATGAGACTGATTTGTTAAATTTATGAGAAAAATAACTAATAAAGAAAGAAACCTTAGGAAAACCTGAATCGTTCTACTGGAGGTAGAGCTATTCTAATTATTTTTACCCAGGAATCTCAAGATGAAAAATGTGCTGTAGCTTTCAATTACTCAAGAATGTTTTCGCTAGCCCGGAAATCAATTTAATTTCAGTAGCTTCAAGTTGTTATTTTCAATTTGGTATCTGCTTGAAAATTTTATCATAATCGAAAAAATATTCCATTTTTAACAGAAATTCATCAAGTGTTCGACCGAGCAGTCGAGCATGAAATCAAAATTCCATGTGCTGTGAACTGTATTAGAATATAAGTAGGAAGTAAACTCTAAGAGAGCTATTGTGATTTCTGAACAAACAATCCATGATGTCAATACTATGATTTCATAAGATTACATGCGATTTTATATTTTCCAAACAATTTTTTGCCATTCTTACATTCATTAAAACATTTAATGCGAACGAAATTTCATTCCACCTTATTTTAGGGCTAAAACTTTACTTCACTCTTGCAATCAATTTCAAATTTTTTCGGAATCGAAATTTCCATTCGTGATGTCATCTCTTCCTGAATTCGAGGATTTTTCTTACTCTTCTCAGTAAATACTGAGGCGACTGTCATTGTTGACCGTTGACTGAGCGACCGATGTAAATAAGCCGGAATTGCTTTTGTTTTAGACAACTGTTGTAGAAACCAATATTTTATTGACAGCAACGTCCACGTCAACTAATTTGACTTCGTAAATTTTACGAATAATCCAAATATTTTATCAAAGTTTTCCTGACTTCGAGTCGAACACAAAAATCGATAACAAAAATGGGAATCTGTATTAAATTTTTCTTCTTAAGGTAAGGTATTGTACGACCATTATTTCTGACAAATATTTACAACAAAAAAGGTTCTGCATAGAGACACGAACTGTTCTTGTATTTCTTATGGAATTCACTCGTATCGGATGAATAAATTCATAATTTTGGTTATCCTGTATCTTAACGTGTTGAATTATCAGATCCAACTAAGTAGCATATAAGTAGCAGATACCGCCCGTTCCTCACACATGTTTTATTAAATAATTCAACCAGTATTAAGTCAAGGTAGAAAAGAAGGAAATACTAAAAGGATAGACATATATAGCATACCTTTCATTTCTCAATATATACTTATGTAATCTATCCTTCGAGATTCTGCCTTAATCATATTCTTCAGATATCTTTGCTTTTTCGCTCATTTTTTATTTTCATTATATAATTTTTATCTTTTAAACAAAATTGTTTCATCATATTATGATATCATTCCAAATCTCAGATTTTCAAAACTGTGTTGTTTGAAACTACTCAAAAATAATTTTGCAACCTTTTCCAATGCTTCAGTGAGGATCACTAATAATGTTTGATGTATGGAAGTTGCCATTTTGTATTTTGTTGAAGGGAAATTGAATTTTATAATATGTCTAGAGGCTGAATTCAAAGATAAAAAGTTACTCATCCATTCCCCAACTATCCAATTCCACCTAATGAGAACGGCGAAAAAATAAAAACTCGAATCGTTCAATATGATATTTTAGTAAAATAAACTTCAAAATCTAATATTCCGTTATCATCCTAATGAACCCCTAAATTCCATATCTCTATCTCATTGGGAAGATGGTGAAATTAATTTTCAAATAAACTCCACAAAATCGGGCGATGCCTCGTGGAAATCAAAATTGGAAAGAAACTCGAGAAATCTTACTTTCTCCACTATGTTTCATTAAAACAAATAACACACATCTTGTCATCAGATGATGACGACTACCCTTTGAAACCGGTCATGTGTTATCTGTTTAAATTAGTCGTTATGGAAAGTACACTTTTTCCAGTTTCTTTCCATTAATTTTCAACAATTGCTTCCAACCAGCTAATTTGGCTTCGTAAATTTCACGAATAATGCAAACATTTCATCAAAGCTTTCATGACTTCGAACTGAACACAACAAGCGAAGGCAAAATGAGAACCTGTATAAAAATTTTCCTTCTTAAGGTAGATCAGTACTTCCTGTATTTCTTAAGGAGATTTACCGGTCTATAAATGTATAAATATATCCACATTCGATATCATTACATACGTTGTTTCAAAACTTCCTTTTCAATCTCCCTCCCATGTTCGACCCGGTGCAACCTTAACCGTCCTAACAACTTTATCGGTCGGATTATTCATATTGTTCCGAAAGCAAATCCTCTCTGACGGATTACGAGACTCGATCCAATAGATAAAGTCCCACCACGGTCTGCTCCGACGGGAGGACAATTAGAGGGCAAGAAAACGTGAGGGAAAATAATGGGCAAAAGTGGAAGAAAGAGAGGCGTGAGAAAGGCGAAGGAGAGGCTTTAGAAGGCGACGATAATGAGAACTGGAATATCAAAAATGATCGACAAAGTTGAGTTGACAGGGAGATGATGAGAGGAGAGAAGTTAAGTTGGTGCAGGAGGGGGAGTGTCAGGGGCTCAAAAAGATCCCGCCTTAAGGATAATTGGGATGAAAAGGAGGAAATAATTGCGAAAGCAAGACGCCCACACGAGAGAGGCGCCTCCAACAATTTCTTGGTAGGAATATTTGAATTTCGAACCCCCAAACAAACCAATTTCCTACGCTTTGCGTAATACAGCTCGAAAATTAGGAGAACGCGGGATAGAGCCGAGTCCTTAATTTCATCCGATAGGCGTAGACGGGAAAACAAGGGAAAATGGCGAAGCGCTGCATATTTATGGCTGAATGTGGAATTAATGTGAAGAATGGATTCGCAAGCCAAAATAAATAGTGCCGTAACTAAGTGAATTCGCCTATAAAAACACACGGCATCGACATCTACACGTGTGCGGAGTTGAGAGTGATTTTAAGAACGTTCGGAAGGAAATGGAGAGGTATAAATACAGGTCTCGAAATAGGGCATTACAAATATGACTGAAGAGGGATGGAATAAGGAAAAAGCACTGAGTTGGAAAAGATGATTTGAGGAAATGTAGTAGTGGAGGGGAAATTGGTTTATGATGCGGAAAATCTAAGAAATCATGAAAATATTCGGGAATGGTATTGCCCCAATTTGGTAGAGCTTAGTGATATTCTCAGTTTCTTCGTTAGTCGATCGAGTTTTTAGAGATATACTATTAATATTACGATGATGGACTTATTTCCTCTTTTTATCACTTTTGTTGCTTTTCGAGCAGCTTTGTAGCAAGAGGTATGTGCTCCATGACTCTGCTTCTCTAACTTTAATTACGTGAAAACCAATTCTCGAATCGACTGGATCTAGCCTCTATTTTTCTTATCTTCCTCATATTATCAGAATGGCCTATATAACAAGGAGGGCGCATAATATCGGATACATCTTCTATAAACGCACTCCTTCTGAATTTATCAAGTAAATTAGTAGTGAATAATGTAATTTTATTATTTATATCCTTAATCATAATAATGCTAAATGTCGTTAACTTCATTTCACCCAGCAAAACAAATATCTGAAAATAGAATTTCCTTTCGATAAATTCCTTCTAAGCATATAAAATTTTATGAAAAGAGTAATGCAAAATTTTGCTCGTGCTAGAATACATATGATAGTATTCATTACAATTAATATTACTCACGGAAAAATGGACGTAAGCAGATTGATAAAGATGTGCTACAGAGGTAGGAAGAATAAAACAACTACTGAGGGGACGCTTAAATAACAGAGAATAATGAGGAAGGTACAGATACGTCTGAAACAAAAGAAGTTCTTCACGAAAAGGAAAGTGAAGAGGAAAATTGTGAATGAGAGTGGTCAGCGTGCGATACACAAGATAGCTTAATCAGATAAATTGATATGCATGCCTTTCTATTAATTAGTTTGGATCTATATGTAGGCGTACAATTGCATTTTTGTGTCAGGTATATTACATCTGGGAGTTGATTGGTAGAGTGTAGTTTCCCATAGCAATTTATTTGTATTGATTTCCAGCTGAATTGATGGCATTTACTGATAACTTAATTACTAATGAAGCTTTTCGATGTAGTGATGTGACAAAATTTCTCTCCGCGAGAATATTGAGGAATTATTGAACAACCTAGATTAATTACTTTCTGGTTAAAGCAGTGATCATAGTATAAACACTTCTAAAGATCTTTCGTAGGGTCTTTTATTATAATAAACCAGAATTAAATTTTCTTGTCTCCCTAAAAATATACACCGAAAGGTAAAATCTTCCTGTCGTAGAACGAAGCAAACTATTGATTATGTTTTATAAGGGAAGATCTATGATATACGCAAAGTTTTCATGTATAAATTAATATTAACAAAAGCCTAAGTTGTAAGTGGTGGATTAAATAATTGCTCAAGTGAAAAATTCACCGAAAGAATGTTATTCCAGCGTTAGTTAACCTGAAAAAGCATCCAATTACTTTCCATTCCTGCAATGTAAATATAACCTTAACAGTTGGGGTAATAATAACTCAAAAATCATTTTTCTAAATAACATCATTGTCATATTGGTTCGGATGGCGTTTGATAATATTTCCGGAGGACTGTGGGCAGGCGCCGGTCAGAGATGTATAAAGGAAAGGTAAGAATCTTTCGCTGTGTTTGCAATCCGTAGCAGGTGAGCAGAGGACTTGGACCAAAAAGAGTCAAATCCGAAGGAGGAAAACCGTTGGAAAAGAAATTCTCAAAATAGACGCGTATGCGGAGAGTTCTCTTCCATTCTAGAAGCCTTATTCTATGACCTCTCTCTGATTCGTTCTATAATATCTATAAACGAATCGGAGAATTCAAAAGTATCGTTTTATTAGATTTTATTCTGATGAAACTCTTTTTGGATTTGATATATATTCGATTTGCGTAATTTAAATCTAATGCAGGAATATTCTAAATATGATGATAATAATAATAATAAAAAAGAATCTAGCTAATAACAATTCAGAAATATAATATAATGCAGAAATATTTTTTTAAATCTTACGCGAATATTAAGAAAGAATAATTTTTATGTTAAATGTGAAATAATAATTCACCGAAGGTCAATATCAATATGTTTTATATCAAAATTTATTTTCGGTCATTTCTGTAGAGCTGGGCACAACACGCTATAGTTGGAGAAAGAAAATACACCATTCCCTTGTTATTAGTAAACCTGTGTGTCCGTGAATTCATATATCGACAAATGGTTTTATCATTCATCAACCAAGATACGCGAACATGGCCTCGCATTTCCGCGAATTTCCGAAAGTTTTCTTAAAGTTTCTAAAGCTAAATCTTATTACTAAAATTTTATCTTACTTGTTCGTAATGCATCCCCTCTAATTGTGATTAAGGAAATCTTTTTGTATCTCTTAACCTTCCATGTTGACGAAGTGGAAGTGAGTTCTTATATTTTAATACAATTTCAATGTCTTACTTGTTAGTCTCCTCTAATCGTCTTCTTGGGGATCCCGTAGTGCTAGTTAAACATTTTCATTATTTTAGTCTATTTAATATTCTTCAAATCCAAGTAGATGATTTATTCAGAATTTTCAGTATGAATATAAACCTGAAATCGTCCATTTTTCAAGATACATATAATAATTCAGGCCCCATTCCCAAAGATGTAATGCAAACATATACGGGGTACCTGCGATTTCGGAATTCGTGACGTTTTTGCAGGACGGATCCCTAACGGATATACAGAGGGTACTTATTTTTATTTTGATCACCAAAACTTGGAACTCCTCCGCTCTCGACTTCTGAGTTCTATCTGAGTTGTTATCATGCATGTAAGGGAAGGAAATTAATCTGAAATGTTTAGCTTAAAATATCCTCAAAACTTGATTATCTTAAAAATCTATCTCATCAAACATACAGACTCTCAGACTCGAAATCTCTTCGAAACCAATATCTGTGATGCAGAGGATTGATTTTCATTAATAATTAAATGGCTAAAATAAATGCAAAACTTGACATCCTTTTGATGCATAACAGATTTTATAAGAATACTCTCAAGGAGAATGAGAGAGAAAAGAAATGAGATCTTATCTGAAAATGAAATTTTATCGTAGAATAATCTTGCTTCATAAGAGGTAAAAATGCTATAAATGCTATTATTAAGATTCATTAAAGAGAGAATAGGCAGAAACAGCAACTTACATCACCTTTGTGAATTTAGAGAAAGTTTGCAGCGCTATCAAATGGAACAGAAAGGAACAGTAGCAATCAGACAGATATATTCCATTATATGGAATAGAACACAAAAGATAGTGTGAAGAGAGAATTATATGAAAGAATAGTGAAAAGCACAGCAGTCAAAAGGGCCAAATAGTGGAAAGTAAGTGAAAGGAAAACTCAGAGCCATCGAAATGTATTAGTGAAGGTAAAGTTGCGATCTCAGATAGATAAGGTGAGAAATAAAATAACAATGGAACAAATGGAGATTGATAAAGTATTAATGGACACCATAGAAGCGAAAACATTAAACCGGTAGGGATACAAGCGAAGAATAGAGGACAACACCTTCAAAATACGGCGTTGGACCCTGCCAGAAAAAGGATAGGGGACCTAGGCTGAATTGAGATTATTATGTGAAACAGGCTGTGCGCCAAGGAGAAATTTCCAGTGATTATTGGAAGGAAATACCAAGGTGGAAAAAAGTATGCAAAAAATGCCTTGAATATTCTTGTAAATCAAACTTATCTTAGCAAACATAATTTTTACCTCTCTCTTAATGTCTTCAAACTTTCCTCTATAGACAAAAAATTTCCTTCGGGGCGGATTTGAACCAGCGACCTATGGATTTCTGCACCGATTTCCTCTACAGTCCACCGCTCTACCAACTGAGCTACCGAAGGGCTTGAGAGAGCTTGCGATTTTAATCAAGGTATTCGATAACATCTTGTATAGGTTCCGCAATATTTTCTCTTACAACTCACACACGAATCTAAATTTTAATGACTCTCAGTCTTTGATGAGTTTTTCATACTTGAAAATTATTTATACATATCATTAGCATAGTGGGATGGATTAAATTTTGTTGGATTGAGTTATTTGAAAATATTCCGATCATTATATCTTGCCACTCATGGCGTTGATATTACTCGGATGAGCGTTCAGCCTTGTCGAAAATTACTTATGCAACATGTAAAATTTATTTTTAAAGAAATATACATTTCATAGAATGCCATTTCCAAGGTCCTATTTCATAACGTTCCAATCAAGAGCAAACTGAAATTGAAAAATGTTTTGGTAAGGGATTTTCGGATGTCAAAAAAGGAAGCGAATAACGTGGCCTTGATAACGATCAACTTTTAAAAAATCATTTACCTTAATATCGCATTTCATTCCACAAATTATTTGGATTCTTCATTTTAATCATGACTTAGAGCCTTTTTTTTACTTTTTTAAGGGCTTCAAACTTGAATTTTCTCATTCCGAATCCCAAGTTAATAAAAACCGAATCCAAGATCTCAATTTTATTCTACTGAAAGTCGGATAACATCATAGAGTGAGACAATAATGTAATATGCTGAACCTAATATGCTGAACATTAAAATCCCAATAATAATAAAGGCGATGTTTCCCATTGATATTGTAGTAAACTACATCATTATGAGGAGCAGAACTGCACAACAGTACGGTATAGATGTCAGGACTTGAATCAAATTCAGAGACGACGTCAAGGCTGATTCAAAATCTCCTTCACATCGAATCAAAGCTGTATCTTGGCCTAATTTAAAATAGAATATAATCTGGAAGCCTCGAAAGTACTAACCTAATCTATCACTTGGGCCTAATTAACGTTTCATATCCATACATTTTCACGCATACTTGAAGATAAGTCATGATAATATAATTGATATTTAATCACAAAAACAAGTGATTCCCAATATTAATAGTTTCGCGTAACAAATTTATCTCCGATAATAAACCAATTACTACGAAGAAATAAAGAAAAGGCTGCAGTTTTCAATTGACAGTTATCTTAATCAGAGAAAACAATCGGGATAACTACAATCTTAATTATCTTTATTTTCTTATATATTTATTTTTAATACCAGAGGAGAAACAAGAAAGTGTTTATTATTATTTTAAGCTAATTTGATATTTAAGCGTATGTATTGAATTTGCTTTACAATTCGTAAACTATGCTTTATAATTTAAATGTCTGCAAATAAAACTACTTCAATTTTATATTTTATGTGGATAAATTTATTCCTCTCTAATAGAACATTGCGATAATTTAATATCCGGAAAACGCAGCGTAATCAGCTTATATTATATAAAGTTTTAGCAAATAATTCATTCTCGAGCCCAATATAGAAACTTATGCTGATGAAAGAAAAGAAAAGGGACTCGGCGTTCAATGAGTAAAAGACACAAGAATTCTCCAAGCGCCGAAATCGGCAAACCTGGCGACCACGTGGTTGAAAACCTTTTTCCAAGGATAGGGAGTGAACTTATCCTTTCAGGAAGTAATAAATTCAGTTTTCAAACATATTCATTCACTATGGTCACTACGGATTTTTTACGCAAATAATTTTACGCTTCTTCTTCTTTGGTAGTAATTAATTAAATCTTGAAATTTGCCATAATTTGTCAAATACAACTATATCGAAGGAAAAAAGAAAACCATGAAAATTGCCGGAAAAATTCGCCCAGTTTCTGTTATGCTAACTTCTCCGAGAACAAGCTGTTTAGATATGGACAAGATTGAGATATCCGTAAGTTACACCCAAGATACCTTTAACCCAAAAATTTACCGCACAATAGACGTTTTGTCTAAGATCGCTTTAGCAGGACACCCAGACACCATATCCCCAGGACTTTCTCCCAAAGATTTTATAATTCAAAAGGTAAATCATCCATGGAATGTTTCCCAATTGGTTTCTCAAAAAAATGCTTGGATTGAGTGGTCATTGTTTACAGTTAATTTCTGTGGATGACATGATTTCCATAGGGGATAAAAAAAGACAATTTTACCCGCACTTATTACGGTGGTCCGCCGGTATGACAGGGCCCCAAAAATTTAAAAATTTGGAAACAGCTAATTATCTGAAAGGTTTGGAGATTTATTATATATTTATTTAATTAAAATTAGTATATTTATTTAAATTTGAAGTTTTTCGACGAATGAAATTTCGAATATTGATTATTAATGGTTTATCCACACGTTTATTTTCTCATTAATTATTTTTATGGATCCAGCAGTGATTTGTGAAGTAAATCGTAATTTTTGCGACAAAGGTTTCCACTTTGAATTAACTTTGCTCGAGAATGAGGAGTCGGTTATCCCAAGCAGGATTTATTCCGAAGGGGAACCTATGTCCCCCGCTTTTAAATTTCTGTGATATGCACCAATATATGACATGACACCAATATATGAAATATGATATGCAGCAATATATATTTTAATTAACTGTTAAATTTCTCATGTGTCTTTTTAGCATGTTTCATTCTCATAACAATTTTTATTATTTCAATGTTTTATTCTATTATTTTTTGTGACATTTATTATTTTCTCATAGTATATTCTTGCAACTTCCTCTTTTTTGATTTGATTTTATTATTATTTTTGTTATTAAGTTTGAATGTTTTGTCTTATCATATTTTTTATTTCCTCTTTGTTCACTATTGCATTTTTCCTTTTCTGATTTTATTTTATTATTGTTTTTGTAATTCCTTTATAGTACTGCTTTTGTAATTTCCAATTCATACACAGTTATCTATTAAATCTTTTAGCATGTATGTACTATCAGTAGGTTTGCGCAGGTTTTGCATACCCTCCTTCTTTGTGGGTGTTTTCCTGCAGTGGATCTTTTTTCCTAAGATATCACCTTAGGTTTTTTTACATCCACTCCTTCAAAAAGTTTCCCTCTATTTCTATTCACCTACACAAAACTTTTTGTATGTAATATTATTGACGACAAGTTAATTGGAAGAAGAGACTTTTCAGTCTCAATCTCGCCTTAATAAAGACCTTATAGACCCTATACGAGGAACAAAATAAATTATAATAATACAAGGATCATTTCATATCAATTACGGAATAGATTTTTGGGAAACATTCATCGGATGATGAAGAATTAAAATTCGTTCAAAATATCTCTAGGATGAACCGAATGGTGGGTGAAAATTCTAGGATGAAATGTCTTGGACGTAACATCTTATAGTGGACCGTCCTCGGAAGAACTACGGGTGAAACGTCTTCGAGTTAAACGCCCTGGAATCCTTTCTCAGGCAAGCCCACGCGCTATGCATTCCCCTCTCAAAATTTCACGTTGTGGCCCTCAATCTTCCCCCCGGAATTTATCCGCAGCACAATATTCCCGACACTAACAACACGTCGAAAATTGCTCAAGGATTCGACCCGCACTCCACTCGAGAAGCATCCCTCAAGAGAATCACCCAACTGATCCCGAAAATCCAGCCTCTGATCTCGCCCAAGTAATCACCTAGAGAAACTCCTTATTTCCAGCGATGCGAACGAGAAAAAAACCGCCTCTCCTCACGACTAAATTGAAATGAAAGGAAGCCCTAAACGCGGCCCAAGTAATTCTTTTACGGTAAGGAGACACTCCTAATTTCAATCTCTCACTGATAAGCCAGGTAATGGATATGCGGCAGGAGGAGGCCCTCTTTGAAGTCACAATATTGCTTTCCTTCGCTATTCCTAGCTACTCCATCTCCACCCATCACCGCCATATTACTCCCCCGCCTCGTCAACCTTTTAACCCCTTCTCCTTCCCTCTTGCCCTGTGATTGTGTCATGTTTTGAGGCCGCCGGTAACAAGGCGGCGACGGTCTGGTGCGACGCTGGCGCCACGGGCGAGACAGCCGCGAAGCACTGCCGCCACGAGTCCTAGAAGGCAGTAAAAATGAGAGATAAGGGACGTGTGAAGGAAAAGGAGATAAGAAAACGGAGAAGGGCGGTGAGAGCCTTAAAAAATAACGAGGTGGACGTGATTAAATAAAAAAGCGTTTTAAATGTTTCCCTTCCCCCCTGAAGAGAGAATGTTGCTATCAATGACGCGCCGCTTGAATGAGAGGGAAAATGCAGATTTGACGGAGGACGCCTTTTGGTATTTCTATGGAGGTGAGGTGAAAAGAAATCGTTCCGGATTAAGCGAAAAGAAATGTGTGTAGCGATTCGTGAGGGAGTCGAAACGAGGCTTAATTTTATGCTGGAACTGCTGTCGGTACGCTAAAGGAGAGAATAATTGTACCGTTTTCACAGTGTAGTACTCGTATATAAGAAAGTACAATAATTGTCTTCTTTAACATGAAGTTTTTTCACAAGACTTTGTCAAAGACTGAGTTTTGTGCTATCAGTACAGTACACAGGCAGGAGGTTGGTTTGAGTCTCTTATCTTCCACCATTATCTACCAAAAGCTCATGAGGAATCTAGTGATTGAATGAGATGCAAGATACTATGCAAGATGAGAAGTAAGGTAGTTTGCTATGCTTCCCTTACTGAATGCTTCGAATTGAAAATAATTAAAAGATAAAAAATGACCAAATGAATAAAACTTTTAATATTATTCGATAACGTTATTTATCATAGCTATGAACAGGCCTGAGATAAGTGTGAATGAAAAAGTATTTTTCACCATATTTTACCAAGATTCAAAATAAAAATATATCATTCATCATTCCTACTGTATGAGAGAGAACTTTGAGTTTTTCTCATACTCTCATTTGCATGTTAAATACAATCCTACACTAAGTGATTTACGATTCATAAATGAGCTTTCACAAATCCAAGCAATGGAAGTTATTGCTACTATGAAAATGAGCTATAATGAGAGTTACACTTTTTCTTAACTATACCAGAAACCAAATGGAAAATTTCCATTCAAGATATAGTAGTAGGAACCATCATTACTGATATGCACGTAAATTTTCAAAATTATTGCTTTCCTCAGATAAAGACAAATATTTATATTTATCAATTTTCAATGTCATATTTATATTTTAATTTTATATTAGTTCCTTCGCCGCATCCTCCGCAGTGATGTCTTTGGGAGGGTAGTTTGTAACCAACACTCGTGCAAGTTCCCTATATAACTGACTACATTCAATGTATATAAAAGGTATATAATGAGGTTAACGGACATGCATTTAGAAACTGACGAGTCTATACACGTGTAAAACGAGATAATTGAATTTTCAGGTCTTATAGTGCATCCGTCTTACACTCTTAGATTATTGCATTTTGTGATTTGACTATTTGTATTTTTGTGTATTGTATCGTGTAATTAAGAAAATTATGCGTTCACGAAACATCCATTCTTTAATAGTTCAGCCATTATTTCATATGATACAAAACGGATATTTTGCCAAAGGGCCCTAAGAAACCATGCTAATAACCTCTATAGCTTCTTCGAACTTCGCGCTAGTAAAATCTACACAGATCTCCACAAGCATTCTGATGCTTTTTTCACCATTTTAATTTGATATATTTCAAAATAATGTTTTCTAAGTGAGAGGGCAATAAAATAAAAACATAAAAGAGCATTTCACGAATGTCACGATGACATCGATTACCAGAAGTATGAAGAAGTAAGTAATGAGATATTGTCCTTCCCATTCCTTTAGCATGCCAAAGAAAGAAAATTGCCCCGAAATTAAAAGTGAATTCGGTCGATGGGCTCGAAAAGAGCTAAATTGTGCCGCTTCTGAAAGAAAGGGAAAAAAATCTAAAAGAAAATAAAACCGGAGAAACTCTGTGATCTCTTAAGGGCATTTAAATGGCTAGGAGAAGTTATTCCTTGCATACGCTTAAAGCAAAGGGACTCCACTACGCGAGACGGGTGGAAAGGAATAAATACGAAAACAGAAAGGTTGATTTCTGAGGCGGAACGGAGGAGAAATAGGAAAGGGAGGAAAAAATGAAATGGGGAGATGAGGGAAAGAAGAAGGGATCAATGAGGAAAGAAAGAAGCTGGCTAATAGGGATAGAAGGAAGGTGTGGGAGGGAGGAATTAAATGTGAAAGAGGAGAAGGAAGGAGAGGCGATAGGGATGATGTTACTCGAGGGAAAAAGGTAATGGCGAAAATTTGGGAAGAAATAATATGCTTCGGAAATTCCATTTAGTTGGAGCACTTCATTTGCGAGCATTTTTTTCCAGATATCGCATTGCTTTTAATATCGGGGATGTGGGCGAAGGCCGGGGTCCCATCGACAATTTTATAGGTTCCTCTTCGATTTTTTTTTCCCTCCTAGATACTAGAGGCAGGCAAATTTACTGCTCGATCGATGCACGTACATCAAAGAAAGGCGAGCCTCCTCTCATTCGACTACTAATCTAACTTCTTTCGGGGTTGCGGTGTCACTTCCACAGCAGATATATTTAAATATATTCCTTTACTTCAATCCTTATGCGACAGTTAAATTAATAGTGTCTCAAATATGTTCTAATTATTTATTATTATTCTGTATTATTTCTCCCAAGCTTTACTCAGTTTTTTTTAATCCACAACTAAATTTATCTCTTTATTCTTGTTTGTCTTTATTTATCTCTAAATTCATTTCATTCATTTTATTTATTAATTTGAGCACAATTTTAAGTAGTACTTTGGTACAATATCTATGGGTTAAATGGAAGAGGATACTATGCAGTCTCGATTTCGTCCGAAATAAAAGACGAAATTTACTTATTTATTTAGATCATTCGACAGGATTGATAATTAAGGTTAAATGATTTAGATAGAATTATGAAATGGTGTGATGATTGGAAATCAGAGACCAATGTAGACAAACGTCCAGCATTTAACTTTCTATCCCTGATTACAAGATAATCTTTTAATATTCTATTTTCCTGAGCCTTTCACAACCAATAAATGCTCAAATAATAATAGCGGTTTTACCATTAAGTGATGGATAACATGAGGACTTACTATATGGCTAATATTTAAATTTCAGTAGCTAAGAAATTTTCTTGGAACCAAAAACTTACCAATGTTTAGAGACGATTTAGGAAACATATTGAAGGTGCCAAGATAACATCAAAATTTTGGTAAGCGGAACTATTTAATGTATAAAATTTATTATAATTTTAAAAAGGAACCAATAAGTTTCATTCCAGGAGATTGACATTTTTAGAAAAAAGTTTTCAGAAAGTCAAAACAAATAAAAATCTAAGAAAAAGCAAAACAGGAGACAAACAGGTAAAACTTGACTTTAGTTTTAAATAAATAAAGTGTAATTAACAACATTTCAATTTAAGATGTCTTCGGTGGCTCCAAAATAGTATAAAAAACCAAATAAAGGTATATAGAAGGATAGAGTAAATAGATAAATCGATAACTTTTGATTATATAAAAGTGAGAAGTAATTAATATAGTCTGCAAAATATTCACTATAACAACATCAAATGAAGACTTGAGCATTCAGGAGAATAACTGATCCGCAAGAGGTTTTTTTTATCCCGTGAAAGCAAGCATTATTTCGAGATGTGCTCGTCTTTTCGTCTTTAACTTTCTGATTAACTGCCTTCCTTTGTCAGCGAATTTACATTGTATATAATAACATACGGTGTCGTCGTCGAAATGAAAAAAAAATCGCTGAAGAGTTCATTCCTCTACTCACATTCTTGCATCTCTTTTCTGCACGCGATTCCCTTGTTATTGCGTTTTAATATTTCACGTTGACTGACAGGACAAGGCTTGTTTACCGATAAGTAGGAGCTGTCTTAACGAAATAGGCTAAAATGCATTAATAAAATTTTTAAATTCGTTACTTAAGGCTTTCCTAAATATTTTTTTCGATGCTTCATCTTTTGTATTAAACATAGTCAGTACACTGCATTCTTTCTACTTTTAATCCATACAAGAAATTAATAACTCGCATCCCTTGATTCCAGTAGATGAACCTTTACTCACACGCTTCATATAAAAGTATCCGCTTACGAGTGATATCTAGAAAGAGGCTGGAAAAGCGTTTCTTTGCTAAAACATAATTAAGGAAGTAGGGAAACATCTGAAAACATAACTTTTCAGATGTTACAGAACAGCCAATCAACGACAATTTCCAATGAAATTTTAGTCTTTTAAAAAATAAGGGTTGCGCGAATAACCTTAAAAATTTTTTAAATGTCAGTGTTTCTAATGTTGCTATTTCCTTAGCGGGAACTTAGGCATAACAAACCCTTAGAGCTAACCTTAGCTATACCATACGCTAGCTGCAATTCCTCTGTCCAAATTGCATAAGTTTCTCCAAGGATGTTAAGCATGTTTAACCGAACATATCACATAGGACATGGATGGGGAAACTTTTCTCAAGGGAAGGCCACATCCAGCAATTGGCCTCACATGAAACCATCTGGCCTTTCTTGTGTTGTACATTGCCTATATCAGAATAGTCAAATACCGAAATTTAATATTAAAAGAAGGAATTCATTCTCTGAGTAACCTGAAGGAGAAGATTTTCCACTAGGCATCATTACCAAGATTGAAAAACAAAATTATTTAAAGAGGAGTATTTATTCCAGGAAGTGGCTAAAAGACCTCAATAAACGCCCTAAAAGTCCACAGGTTCCCCATCTCTGCTATAGTAGAAAAAACAGTTTTTCTTCACGTGCGTATAAATTCCCACCCGAGAGATGAGTTAAACATAAGCAACCAGAAACGAACCACGCATACACGTTATACTACGGTGAACAAGCAATCCCTGACGCGTATGAGGTTATGCAAGAGTTGCATGGCGAACGAGGCAGGGACTGTGTCGCAGGGTTGATAAAACACAAAGAGGGAAGGAGAAAAGTAGTTCGAGGAAATGAGGGAAAGAGAGGTGGAGTTTGGCAGGAAGAGATTGGTGCGGGGGGAGAAAGAGGCGATTGATTACGTGTCCTTCCGAGGTTAGAGCCATAAAAAAGACACGGCGTGCGCCGGCGCGGAGAGACCCTCCAAGGTGCACCAAAGGAAGGGGGAGTGGTTCTCATAAGAAATCTGAGAGCAATATAGGGGGAAATGTCGTTACCGTCTTTAATAATTTCATCGATTCGACGCCGGAGGAGATTTTTTTCCTAAAGACCGAGAGGTGCTTTATGTGTGAAACAATGACGGTAAAATTCCTGGGTAATTAAACAAACCCTAAGAGAGGGAGAAAAGTTTTACTTTTCTCCCTCTCTTAGGGAACACACGACTGAGATTATGGGGTGCTTAACGATTGGAAATGCTAGGAGAAAAAATACTCATAAGGAAAATAATTTTTTCAGTGTGTTAGAAATTTCCGATCGTGGATGAATATTCAACGTAAGGCTCGTGGGACAGAATGCGGATCGCTGAAGGTTCTAAAGCGACTCACTAATCTTCCCGAGGTTTGTTAAACAAGTTTCAAATGCCTGTATCCTTATGCAGAAAACGCAAATCAAAACTCATTCACAGAATCATTCGATAAAATTGTTTTGACTAACTAGTTTTACTTTATGAACTTCATTTCTATACTGAAAAGTTTGCTATTCTGTATACATGCACAGTTTTGCAATAATGATATGATTAGGTATCTGCTAACGTGCTTCTCCTTTTTGGAGTAAATAATCTACAAAATTGCTATGCGAAAGAACGGAATATTTTTACAAGAGAATGATAATACAACGACTTTATCCGGGCGAGTTTAAAACTAATTAGTCTCATCTTACATCCAACCCTTCATCACATAATATTTAAAAGAAAGAGAAGAAGAAAGCTACTTCGTTTATCTAAAAACCTAAGTAAATTCTAAGGAAAGATGCACTAGAGCAGGAAAACACCCGTAAAAAGGGGATTGAGAGAAAACCTGCAAAATCTACTGATAGTACTAAATTTTAAGGAAAAGGTAAGTTAAGACATCTGATAACAAAAGTAAATGATACACTTTATATTGCTAATGCGAATGGAAATACGTTTGCATAAAAAATAAACATGAAAAGAACGTTTTTGAGGGGCTTTCATTGGCTCGCATGAAATTCCTCATGTGACCCTTTGGTTGATAAGTTCAAACGACCCTGGTGTATAGTAAAACGGGATCATATATATATTATAATATATGACATAGTTGATTTAACAAAAGAACTCAAAAGCGAACTAAAGAATGCATCGAAGTCTTGTATACTGAAGAACACCTTCCTTAATCAACTTATAATTTCTTTAATTTGGATGAACTTTGGTGAATTTATGTTTCGCACTGCATCGAATGAGGCGCGTATTTTTGTAAAGATATTTTAAGAAAAACAAGTATCGGATGTGGTCATCCAAAACATGGAGATCAATCTGATGGATGGGAAAGAGTTATTTGAGAAATAGTTTATATTATATACTAATAAAACACTCGCTCTTTTCAAAAAGCGAGCGTTCTTTGGCGACAAGATGCACAATTTTAAACGCTTGAATTGAAATAGAAAATTGTAAGAAACCATTAATAACCTCTTAGATACTCTAAAATATTTGAAAATCGGTTTTTAATCGGCTATGAATATTTCCATCGCCACTACAAATGGAAAAAGTATAAAAATTTACGGCAATTTACAATCCATAGATCCCAATGATCAGATTACCATTAGACCACTCCTTTGATTACCAATTTATCAACCTAATACAAATCTGTATCTAACTCCGGGGTTTATTACACCCCTATAAAATAAATAAACAAGAGTTTTGATAACCAGCAAAAGTATCCTCCTTCACTCATCAACATTCAGTGAAGGCTTCTATGATCTACAAGCTAGCTCCTTTGTTGAATACAATTTATTTATCCATAGTCTTTGAAGACTAGAATGGGCCTGTTTCTCACCTCAGAACTAAACTTTAGTATACAAGCTGAATCAGTAACTGTGTTGTTTTCATGAAGCTGAATTCTATAAATGAAGAAAATGTATAACAGATTCTCTCATAACCACGGATACTTAGTGGTAAAATTAATACTAAGATAGCTCCGCCAGAATCTCCTTGGGTTTCCGAAAGAAGAGGGGCGATCCAGGCGTAAACAAGAGAATTCTAAGGGAGAATCTTGAAATAAAGGAACCTCAGCCCGTCTTCTTCATGATAGGATATCCTTAAGCTATTTATGACGGTGCCTTCTTCCCATTCTATTCATCAATCCAATCGCCCTCCCAAGAGTGAAATCGTGTCTACAAGGGGCCGAATGCATTGTTTCCCTGTACTTTAGGCCAAACAAAGCTATCGAATAGCCCTCGCCCCAAACTCGACAAGGATCTTCCGGGTCCTTGGGTTTCCGGCAATCTCTGGGGCATAAAGTTACGCAGAAAATATCCACACCGAGTAATTAATATCATCTTGGCAAATAGCAGCAGTGGGGATAGGAGATGACCAGAAAAAGAAGTGAAATGTTGTCAGAGGAAACCTTGACTAGAAAATCTGAGGAGGAGTTTGTCACTTTCCTGCGGGAAACTAATGAGCTAAAGAAAAGTTCTTTTATCCAGTAACGAGGAATTTCAAGCAAAAACTCTCAGCGTAAGGTAGAAAATTTGCCAACCCGTCACAAGTCTTCATTAATTTTCTAATGCACAAATATTGTATGTTACTTATTGATATTATCTTAATGTTAAAATTGAATATTTAACATTATTTAAATCGTATTTAAAAAAAAGACAAAATTTTTTCCTATGATTCATTAATTATATTTTCATGAATGAGTAGTTTTTGGGACGTTTTGCTTATGGTGGTCAATTTAATGTTATTCTAAATAAATTAATGAAAAATTAAGATTTCTTCTGAATACGATTGGGTATTTTATCTTTTCTTCCATTTAACTTATTATCGAGGAAATAGAGATTTTAGAAAATATCCCCCAAAAGTTTCTTGGATTTCTCCGATTTCGTTGATTTAAGATCGTTTCGATCCATACAGAGAAAATTACTCAAGAATAAAGAATAGGATGTGAAATATTCATAAAAATTTTAACACTTCTTTTAATGGTGTTTGGACCAAAATGTCAGTTTCCTCTTCAAAGAAGAAATTAATAAAATAATAAAAGAAACCAATCGTTGATATTCGCCCCATTTTGCCTGTCACATTCTCTCAATTTTCTCTAGGAACGACGCAGTATTTCCAATCAAGCAGGCAATATTTCAGTACTGTCTCATCACATTAGAGACCATGCATGAGTTATTCCAATCTAACCCGAGAGAAAATCAGTTCCATCCCTTACACTTCGGATGATGCACTTTTATTTCTGAATTCCATGAATTACCGAGGTTTTAAAACATCCGTTCTACGGCCGTGATTCTCACCTATGTCACAATACGCGATACAGGAGCTGACATAAGTACCGCAGAAATACAATCCATTCTTTACAATCTTCCTTTCACGAAAAACTTAGACGACGACGGATCTAGTCCATGCGATTATTTGCCGCGGCCGAGAAAGGGCAGCCTGCACTTCCGAATCATGCCCCGCACGTAAGAGATTATACGCCGCAAGGAAAGAAACAGAAAATAATTCCCTCTGAAGGGAAAAAACATACCGTAAAAAAATCCACCAAATCCTCGGAAAGTGCTGAGGGAGAGAAAAGATGGACTCGGACGGGAGAAACGCGGAGATGGCTGGGAAGAAAGGGAAGTTTGCGGCGGAGGATAAGAGTTATGAGAAAGGAATGAAGAGCTAGAAAAAAGGGGAAAATCCGCGGGCGGAGAGTGGAAATCTAATGCGATTACCGCTCCGTATGTGGTGCACGCTTTTCGTGGCGATTCGAAAAGAATGAATGGCGAGAGGCGGCAGGAATGAGTCGTGAAGGCGCGATTCTCTCTCCTCGGAGATAAAGGGCCGCTTTTCCCCAAATTGGCGACGGAAAAAAAGAGTGCTTTTGTGACGAGGTGACGGCGTTGTCCAGAAGAAGGGGGCGGAGCGTCCTTTTGCAGAAATCTCGTCGGATAAACCTTAATCACTTGAGTGACCATACCGTAAGTTCCCGTCTCCCTCTAAGGAGGGATAATTGCCGTGCACAATCGTATGGTGAGTGGGTGGCGTTTCATCTCGAATCTAATTGAACAGTTCTCGAAGAAAAGCAAGAGGTTTAATTTTCTAAGAACGCCGCCCTCGGGTTCAAATACCCACGGCAGCGAGAAATGAGACGGAATCAAGTAATTTTGGAAAATCTCGAAGCTCTTAAAATTTACGACATTCTTCAAAATTTGCGGGATTCTTTTTCTTTACTGGTGTGACTTCTTCCACGATCGTCAGCTATCCTCATAATTGAAAGTATAAAGAAATATTAATTTATATATCGAGTATTTACTTTACAGCTATCCGATGTTCATTTATATATCTGAAGCAACCTATACAGGATGAAATGGGTATCAACCCTTTCTCCTCAAAAAAAATATGGACAAAAGTATTCAACGGTAGATTTATGAACGAATAACTGCATTGACGATTATTATGGGTTCCTTATTAACCTGATCTAAAAGTTAGTACAGATGTGAGTTTTTCATAAAATGGAGAGAGTCTTAGTAGCATTTTCATTGAAAAAACAAGAGGTTATTAAAACATGCATCATTATCGTAGATTATTAATCATTACAGTTATTGGTAGGAACTGATATCAGAAAAAATCAAATTTTATCGTTATCTAGATTTCACTTTACCTAGTAAATTATATGAAAAATTAATTGTATAAAGTTATACAACTTTCAACGTATATCACATCGAATTTAATGAAAGTTTACTCTATTATCATATAGATGCTTCATTAAAACTGCTATGTAAAACTTTGACAATTTTTTTTATCTATCATAAAATACAGATACTTATCACGCACACGATAAAGATCAGATTACTTCCCTAAACAATTTCAACCCGTGCATCCTACACGACTAAGAAACTATTTAAGACATAAAATCCCAAAAATAAATTAAAAGACGGAGAAGTGGCTCAGACATATCCCGTCTTTAGACAAAACACTTCTTGAGGAAGCAAAACATACCTTTTCCTCCAATAAACACAATGAAAGTCTGGATCAACAATTATGACCACTAAAAAATACGTCCATTTCTCTCCGTAAAATCATTTCCCTTCTCTTTTCCGCAAAGATCACTCAATATAATAAAATCTTTTCCTAAGAATCCAATGAAAATTCGCCTTTTCATAATCCAAAAAATAATTTCCATTGAATCTTCGTAATGAGAGCTATGAGCTATATATTTATATCAGCTCCCATTCTTAGTGATACTAGTTATCTCCAACACTTCCTTAAAATTAAAAAAAATATCAGCTTTTGCAAGCGTGCTCATTGATTTTATATATATATATGAAGCATAGGAAATGCTCTTAAATTCATGAGTAGATGAATTTTGAGGGGTACTTCTTGGAAAAAGATCATTGAAAATATTTCGTTTATTTCAGATAAAAATCTAAAAAACACATAATTTCTAAGAAATATATATACCTTATAAATGAATCTTAACGTAGGACTAGTAAGTAGTAGAAGTACGTAGCACTGTTTTGTATTGGAATTCATGAATAAATAATCCATTCGAAATATTTTACCTCAAAGACTAAATTAACAAGGAAAGCTGTATTAATGTTCAGAAAAGAGAATGTACTCATTTCTTACGGTTGTTGTTTTCACTTTGCCAATATTAAATTTGGTTAGAAATCTTCAACAATTTTTTTCTGAGGTAATCCTAGTCATTATTCCTGATTCCCTAGAAAGCCATTTTGATATATTTTACAAATATAATGCTAGAGATCGCGCATGGTTCTGAAAACTGAATTATTTTATACTGAAATAATGTAATATTTAATAAATTAAATAAATAAATAAAAATAACGTAATTTAAATATTTATATACTCAAAATCTTGGAAAGCCAAAAATTTGCAAAAGATCTCTTCTACTCTTTGATACACAAAATTGGAAAACAGGCAATTACACAACCATAGAATTGCTCCACTTCAACAAAAAATTTATTTCAGCAGTAATACTATTGAAAAATGATCATGCGAAAAATCAACCCTTTGAAATTAGTAAGAACTAGTACTTCCTTCTACATTTGACTCCGAACACAAAATACTAACTTTACTTTTAAGACGAAAATGAAGCATATATTGAACTATTACATTTTTCGACTGAACTAAGAAATATATACATAACAAAATAATCCCGAAGTAAATACGGGTGTGTGGGACCAAAAGTCCCAAAGACGCCAAAACAACGCAGTACGATAAACCCCATAAAGCCCGCCGCCAAACCAATCCATCAACGGCGTAAATCGCCAAAACAGCAACATTGGTGCAGACGAGAGGGTCGGGAAGTATCAGACGGCACAGCCCTCCCTCCGAAGAGGATATCCTATCAAAAGACACTCTTCCCATCGCATGTAAGAGATTTCCTCCGCCGCAAGATTCTTATGACGGAAGTGTCGTTGTGAAAAAAAATGAGAAAAGGGGGCGTGGGACGGCGAGAAAGACCCCCTGCAACACTGGGAAGAGGGCGTTGACCCAAAAGGGCCGCAGCGGGGAAAAATAGACCAAAGTACACAAAAGAACGTCCCTCCCTCTTCATCCCCGTATAAACTACCGCTTATACCTATGCGGTAGAACTCTACAAACCCTCAAAGACGCCGGAAAGAGGAAGAAATATGTTTCTTCTTTCCCCCACCACCACGCCCCCCCACTCTCCGGTGCTCCAGAGGGGAGCACAAAACGTGTACGATCGAGAAAAGAGAAGCAATTTCGAGGTGCAATTACGGAGGGCTTTGAGCGGACGATAAAATCGAAACACAATTGTTGCGCCGAAGAGGAATCGTCGGGAGGGCAAATTGCATTCTAATTAGGGCTTATGAACCATAAATGGAGGAGGAATCGTCGCGGCGATGCCCGAAAGAGAGGTCCATGATTGCCGTCCCCTTTCCACCTCCCCTGTTTTGCTGCAAACGTTCCTACGGGAGCGAGGATTTTTGAAAACGACCGCTACAAGACGCGTCGAGATGAATCGACGGATCATGTGCTTCGCTATGATTCCATTGCCCCCTTTTGATATGTTGACCTAATTTGTGGGGAGGAGCTGGAGGATTTTATCGGATACTCAACCCTTTGGCGAAATCTCGGAGTAACCACATAAAATTTGTCTTATTGATATCCTCTTAACAATCCATCTTAATAGTAGCAGATTCCTCGATATAAGCGACGGAGTGCAAAAGGTACAAATATGACAAGTGTAAATAGATTTGTAAAAGCACAATATATAAAATTATGTCCTGTATCAAATAAAAGTTCGATATGTAAGCGATGCTAGAAAGAATTAGGAAACAGATTATGCACAATAAATAAGAAAATCTCATAACTACTTTTACAGATATATCATCGTGGATAAATATGCTCGAAAGCATCATTTGAAAGATTCATACTTTTAGGCATGAAGATGCTTATATTCTTAAGATATATTATTTAAGAAAAAGGAAGATCTGCATACATAGGTTATTGTGAAAATTTTCCCAGCTCATTGTAGGCTCTTGATCTTTTGAATTGGAATTAATTACAAGAAATTATTGTTATAGTTATGTTTAGGTAACCCGTAGATAATTTAAGCTAAAATTAATATGCGCTGCATATTCATATTCGACATTGATGTTTCTAAATATTCTTTAATATCAAAACTTTACTGGAATTCGTACTAACAACGATCAAAAATTATATACTGAATTTTTCTCTAAATTATTATCAAATTGTATCAACAACAGCATAGGTTTGTAATTCGTACCGTATATTGCCAAACAATTCCCTAAGCTAGAGGTGATGCCTTTACAGCCTCTCAAATTGACTAAGGAAATAAAACATATATATTTTGTTCTTCGTTTCATTAGGTAAAATTTATAAATTACGATACTCTCCGAAATTCAATTTTAATATCAAATTCACTTTACCATAAAAAATTTAGATCTCGAAACCTGATGACTTCACATATGACCTTCTAGTAAATAAAGATCCCCAACTTAACTGTTATCCAGCCATAGGGTATCATTTTAGAGCAATCAAATTATGCTGGTTATCTCATTCGTCAATCAATAAAAGATAATAGACAAGAATAAACCAGAAAAATAGTTGAAGTCATATACTGGGAGAACAGAGTTATCGCAAACGGTGATTTATATTAAAATGTATGAAATTCTTGCAAGACCTTTTTTTAAGAAGTTTCAGACCGAAGCATTCCTATATTAACATCTTAACTTCTCGAGATAACTTAAACAGAAAATCACCTACATGCGCTTTTCCTTATAGGATTTCACCAACCTGTACTCCTGTCCTTAAAATGTTATCTCCCGAAATTTTATTCTATATTTTCTTGCGTATTTCTATTTTCTATCGTGTATTTAATTTTTGTAAACAGGCCAAAAAAAGTCTTCCAAGTCTTAGTTTCCCCTTGTTGAAACCTTATCCTTCTTCAATCCATCGAATTGTTTTCATGACATGAAACTTCCTGAAACTTTCCACTTCAAACTTTTTTTCTCCCTCTCTTCCTCTTAGTTTTGCTTAATTTGATCCTATTCGTTACTTTCCTCCTGCTCGTTGTACTCTTCATTGTTTTTGCAAACGCTAATCCGATAAGTTTTCCTCTTCAGAGTACGTTATCAATGAAAATTTTCTATTTCTATTTGCTCTCTATTTTTTGTCTCCGAAATTTATGAAAAGGATGGAAGAAATAAAAAGGAACCACTTTTCAAAAAGGAACCTAGTTCTTAATTTATTTGAAAAACAACTATGCAAGATACCATTTATATCAGCATAATGTGATTTATATGGATTGTTGTTTTTTTAAATAAATTAGGATCTAGGTTCATTTTTGAAAAGTGGTTCCTTTTTATTTCTTCCATATTGTCATGGAATACCACAAAGTGACCCGCCAATCAGTTGATTTTATTATGAAAAGGATTTACAATATAATATCGCGCACCTTATTCAGGGCTACGAACCTAGTACATACATACTACATGCGTGGTCTGAAAAGTTTCTGACATTTCGCCATTTCTCGACATGTTTTCTGAAAATTTTCTGAAGATTTCTGAAAAATCTGGGGTCGGAAACTTCAGACCACCCTCGTATATGTATGAAAAATGCGGCTCCGCTGAAAAGTTCTCTTTTTGAGCTTTTTAATATTATTATTATTTGACCCTTTATTTGGCGAGGTTAGGCCTGAGTGGGCCTCTCTTCCACCTAACCTCTTGTGAAGATTTTACATGGTTATCAATAAAGGAAAAACATAAAATAATACTAAGAAAAAAATAGAAAAAAATAGAAAAAAAACGAAAGATTTTATTTGTGGGAAAAAAAATCTCCATATCTGAAGGTTGAATATCAGCAGTAACAAAGTGAACGGCATCCTTAAGAAAAATTTACCTTCTTGTAAATATCCAAGTACGGTAAAACCCATCGAGACGATTTATTATATCACTGACCTAATTTTTCCAAATATAAAGGTAACGATAGTAATTATTCAGTGAATAACATCGACAATTCATCAATAGCGGCGAATTATAACTAGATATCGTGTTTTAGCGATCATCCCTTATTCGATTCAATCCCAATCTAATTATAAACTCTACGCAAACGGTATCAATGCGTGTGGTGAGGCGAAAGGAAAAATATCCGATCGCTCGCATAGGTAAATTTTACCGACCGCCTCTTCCTCGCACAACGCCGTAGCCAAAACTAACGACTCCCCCGACTTTCCGATACACTTCTGCTCGCAACCTCCACGATTTCCTTGCGTCAGCAAATTTCACGCTCATCCGAACACATCTGCAACAACCGCCTCTCGCCAACTCCCAACTAGGAGGAGGGAGAAAGATTTCCGACGCCTAGGAACCCGCGCGACGCTTCCACCCAAAGTAAGGGACCTTCTTTTCCCAAATATCTTATTATTTATTCGACTCGCTGAGTTTTCATGACCCATGGAAGCGTGAGAATAGAAGGCACCAGGAAACAGACGGAGGGATACGGAAGTGGGAGAGGGAAGAAATGGAAAAGAAGCAACAAAGAAGTTCTCCCAGCAGATCTCTTCCCCCGCCGCTCTCATTGTGACGAACTTAGGGGCTCGTTAGAGAGAGATCTACGCTCCCTCCTCCCACCGAAACTTGCCTCCTCCGACTTGGCCGTGCCGACGTCGCTATGGTGAATCGAGGGGGTGAATGGCGGGAGATTCTGAGAAGCGAAGAAACGGGTGTTTGCGTGGGAGAGTGGAGGGGATGGACGGTGCTCAAGGAGTTTCTGGAGGGGCACAAGAAGGACATCTCCGCGATTTTCTCGGTACGAAATTCCCATCCTCGGAATGTGCCCCGGAGCGATTCCGGGAAAAAAACAAGGGAGAAAAAAAATGGCTCGAGGAGTGCGTTACGGCGAGAGGATTAGTGAGGAGGAAATTTGAAGCTTGATTCCCGAAATTAATTAATTGGCGTTCCTTGGGAGGTCTTTGTTTACTCGTCTGCTCCTCAAATATATTTTGGGTAGGGAAAAATTCTCTCGCGATCGTGGCTAATCAGGGGAGGGGGAGGGCTGTGAGTGAGTGAAGGAACTTCGTGCTTGTTATGGAAGGACTGTCTGAAAGGACAAGTTCTTCTCCGTGCGGATTTACCGCTTGCTCTTAAAATCGCCTCCTTAAAAAGTACGCGTCGCGAGATTCTCTGGAAAACGAAGATGCAACGCTCGTGCAGAGGAAGTGACGGATGACAATTCCTAAATGCGATTCTAAAATCCGTAGGATGAAAATTCAATATAACTACAATTCAATTAAATTCAACAATTAAATATATCGTTGATTTACAATTCAATTGTAAATCAACGATAATCACTGATCTTAGTAACACATGAACTAACATATGAATCTCTCACGGA